>OX063288.1:2260625-3476250 GCA_944039245.1 Nebria salina | reverse complement strand
CGGTAATATTATTATATATAATGGTTAAATGCAAAATGAAATAATAGAAATGCACGTGTCCCCATTTCAAACTTCCGGTCCTTAATCGGATCAGTGTCTGATACAATCGCACCCACATAGGTGTACACATATGCGTGTATTGCAAACCACAGCACGCAAACAAACACACACAGTGCCACATAATTATATAGACAATTGGAGACAAGCGAATCAACAGTGGTCTGTGCCATTGGAAATTAATTTCGATTAGAAGCCTCACCGGAGTAACGAAGCCCATGTAGATGAATAATGCTGCGTAAACGCTACTAAGTTTGGTTATGCAAAGAGTATCTTATTTCAATACCAAATAGAAACAACACGATAAATGGTAGAAGAACGGCGAACGTTTCGGAAATGAAGTTGAACGATGAATCGTTTACAGCAGCGAATTTAAAAAGAAAAGCGTTGAAGAAACATAAAAAAGGAAAACGTGAACAACCGTTATAAGCATCGGGCTCGCGCTGTAAGAAATATAGCCACGGGTCGCTCGCTTATGAGAAATGTTTAAATGAAACACCGGACCACATTCTCGGCTCCACGAGAGAGCTTAGCTCCGTTCCCCAGCTACTAGTGTGATGCCATAACCGTTCGACGTTCGTTCTTCTGCCTTACATCTTGCTCGTACGCCAGCATACGCTAGGGTCACGTATATATCTACACCGGGCAGATATAGGCAACCCCTGGCCTGCGGGCCAAATCCTAACATGACTCCTTTTTTTCGTTTTTCGTTTTTCGCTTTTCGCCCGCTTCGCCATTGCCCTTTTTTAAGTAAATATCAATGTAGGTTAAACGCACACCAAACAATGACCCTTTCGAAAATTATTTTAAAAAATAAGCCCAACTTATTGGTTATTTCTAATTCACATGAAATGTTTAATTAAGTTTTGAGAACCTTTTTCGTTCATTGTAATTTTGCAGGTAGGTAGACGATTTTACCGACACCGGCGCCAACGTCGAGCGCAACCGAATTTAAAATTATAAATATATGAGCAGATGAGGTCAGAATTGTCTTGAGGGCTTTTGGGGCACTTGTTTTGTTTAGGCCTAAATGATCGAGCGTTGTAATCATTTAAAATAAGTTTACTGTGCTGCCCTAAATAGGTCGCAGGCCAATAGGACACTGACCCTAAATGCCCTTTCATTATTAATTTCAAATCTTGTAATTAATACCAAACCGCAATAAGATACTAATTATGTTTTCTTTATATGTTTTTGTAATTCAAATCGAATTTAAAACGTATGTGCCACATTTGATTACGTTTAATTTTAATCGAAATAGTTACATTTCCATATATGGTATTGATAGTGATATCAAATAACATTAGTTTTTTTATCTTTAAAAATGAACACAATTTGCTTCTTTATTGTGCGATGCTGTAAACAGTTTTTTTTTTTAGCAAAGTACAAATATGGTATTGGAAGATAGGTATGCCTATGGTAGCGCACCCATCGCACACGTTGCTCTTACAAGAGCTGAACGTTATACTCGTACGTACTAGGAGGTTCGGTCGCAAGTCACCGAGTGGCGTTAGTTCCACCACGCTGGAATAGCTCTCGCGGGTCCCGTTATTAAAAATTGTACGCTCTCAACTTTTCTGTGATTAAAATTTCTCCGTGTATGACGGAAATACTAGCGGACGGCGCACGGAGTTTGCTGTAAAGCGCACGGGATCCTGGAGACAAGAGTCGTTTCAAAAGCGTTACGCCCACATAAAACACCCGCTGCATCCGACGTACGCGTTCCAACCCCTTATCATTACGTTACATACAGTAAAGCGACATCAGTGAAGGCTCATCATTCAGAACGACAGCGCGACTGCGTACTGAAGGAAAATAGAGACCAAGCGCGTGTACTATAATGAAAGCAAATTTTGCATTTAAAATAAACACGTCCGCCAGAAAGAAAGACAGAAAGAAAGCAGCACATCACACTGTATCGATCGATATGTTTGTTGGTGTGTGCGTGAATAGGAGTCGCGACAAAAAATGATGACGCGATGACGATGATGAAACTGACGGTGACAACGGCAAATATGCCACGAGTAAAAAGAAACAAACTCGCAAATTTAAATGCGGGGCAGGTTTTTCTCACCACATAGACAACACCCGTTGCAAATTTAAGCATATGTCTATATAAAGAAGAATAAAAGTGAAAATAATTAAAACTTTTACGGCGCCTCGTATTATGAGTTTTAACAACCCAGTAGCGTCCCTCTCGAATATCGTCGAGCAATAACATTTCAAATGTTTTAAATACTTTTCTGCAACCATTAGAAATACTTATGCTAGTAGAGTTAACGCTGTTTAAGTAGCACGCCCCAACATGTTGGGATTCTTTCGTATTTTATAAATTTTTTTACTAGAAATTTTTCATCAAAGAAAATATTTTTAACGACGTACTGCCTCTCTAGCAACAACTTTTCATAAAAACTAGCGCGGTTTTAATAGCAATATTAAATTTTTCATCATAAAAACTATTAATATAAACGTGTTCAACAGCGTCTCATATATAAGAATAAATAATATCATTTTGTTTTAAAACTGAAAAGTATGTTAATTTTGTCATCCTCTCATAAAAATTTATTAGAATACAAGACAAGTGCCAATTATAATATAAGTGGAATTGTTTCCAGTTGGATTCGTTTGCAACGGATCTCGCGCCACAACTGAGCACGTTTTTTTTTCGTCACAATTTTCTGTAATCTTTTCTGATGTTATTTTTTTTTTTAACTTATTATAACGTATATACAAATTCAACAACTTATTTGATATTCATTGGCAGTAACTACAAACGAGATCCTGTTGCTTCAGTTTTCGACTCATTAAATGCTCCTTGAATAGGTTTAAATATATCGCAACAAATTGGTCGCTATTGCATTCCCATATTATAATTTTAATGTTAGAATTACTTCCTATTATAATAAAAGCTTAATTCATAATTAAAAACAAAAATAATCCCAAAGAATTTAATTAAAAAATATATATTATTTAGACATTTTTAACAACTTTCTATCAATTTTAAGAAATATACGTGTCGGTAGTATATAATAAATGGAATTAAAAACAAATATAAAATATGGTACCGTAAGGTTCGGCAGTAAAATAATAAAAAATATATATTAGGAATGAGTTTACGGCACCATTCAAAGTTTTCAAGTGATCCAATATTGCAAAAAAAGATTGGAAATTTCAAACGTTTCTAGAAGTACACTGTTGTGTACCAATGTCACGGAAATTCAAATCGCATACATCAAGTACCCTTAAACTGAAGAATATTGTTGAATTATAGGTACCAATGACGTTCTACATACATGTATGATAACGTTTTTACATACATGAAGGTGTTAGTTAACTTTCAAGGTTTTTTTCTTTCTCGAAAGTCAAGTTCATCAATTGACAAATTTCACAAATATACACAAACTTTTACTTATCAATCTGCTCAGTGGAAAACAACGTTGACATTGATGTGTGATTATTTTATATAATGCAATAAAATTGCAAAAGTGATGTTAATAAAATAGAAAACAAAAGTGAGTTTTAGTCTATTATTTTAAACAATCTCTCATACAAAACAAAATTATGTACTCAAACGGCATACTCAATGCGGCAACACTTTGTTGTCGTAATTAAATATTAAATTATACGTCATACAATTACTTTGTTTAATGAAATATTTACCCAATTTAATAATTCAACTTGTATATGTGTAACATAAATAAAACAAAGTCTTTTCAGATATTTGCTAAACCATTTTCGCCAAAGCAAGTAAATACGCGTTGTTTCCATAATAACAAACTTTTGAAAATATATTATTAAAAAGCTAATAAAAATATATTACAATGTTAAAGTTTAAGCCTCAATGTGTAGTAAATAATACATATTTTAAGCAATCATAGTTTTTATGTTCTTAGAAACTTTCAAAGCTAACTATTTATGCATGAACTCTTAAAAAAAAACGATATAAAAATGTACCTCGTTTATATTATATAAACTGCAGCGAGAACGCGAATTTGACAGATAATTAAAAATAACTGTAGCACATAATAAACACGTGTTTATTAAATTACTGGGAATGAGGTAAAACCGTGTCATTTCATTTTATCCATACACCGTTACAACACTTGTTGTGCATTAAAATGATCCTCTTCAAAATTCTATTTGTAAGTATTTCCACTAAATGCCAAATGACAAAACAAAATACAAAAATCGTATTGCGGTGTTGCACCTGTTGGTCTCAAACTGAACCAATTCTACGCATTAGTATTACCATATTTTATTTAAATTATATTTAAATTGTATTGTGTATGTAATAAAGTTGATTTTAAATATTTTCTCTTAAATAAGTATTATTTTACTCTAAAATAAGTATACTTTCAAGAACAGTTTATGGATGTTACTGTGGTGTGGAATAATAATGTGCACAGATTTTTAATTCAAACATCACAAACGATGTTTACAATTACATTAAAATAATAAAAACAAAACCAATTTCACTCTCTATTGTACCGTAACAAATTATAACTCATGAATGTTATAGCAACTACCTATTTTTATGAATGTTTAGTAATTTATTTTATTAATTTACATCGTTACTTCATTAAATTTCCTATAAATATTATATGAATTTTGATATAAATATTTCTAATTTCCAATTGAAAGCACATAACTCAGATAATAGTTAATAGAATAGTAATAGATACTAATTTAACAAATTATATAGGGGTCGCTGGTGATTGATATTGTTTATCTAAAAGCATTTGTACGTAGAATGCCCCTGTTTCGGAGTCGCTGCAACAATGTCTTTGACAAGTATTGCTTTGGTGTGGATATACCGATATTTTTCAACTAATAACTTTGACATACGTCATTAGCATAGACAAAGTTAGACGACATAGTTGCTTTGGTGTGGACACACCATAACGCAAACTCAAACACACAACACTAGACACGGGTAACACGGCTGTGACATAATGAGTTGACGATTATACTGTACAATGTACATACGTGAACATTGGTCGCCTGTAAATAAGTTGGGCTGCGTAAAGCGCTTTACTAATATCATTTAATTGCTTTAGATTATAAATGCGTAAAAATAATTATTTGTACAAAAAAAAATCACTTAAATAAAGAGTTGCGAGCTTCATGACGAGATTACTCTATTTACTCGTTTTTTTAAAAGAATGTAAATTACAATTAACGTTCACCAGCTCTAAATGAAATAACGGTTATGTATATTAATATGTGTTCTAGACCTTTCAATTTCATAAAGCTATATAAAAATGTATTAAAAATGCAATAGAAAAAAACAATATTTACGCATAAAATCAGCAAATTAAAGTAATGTATTGTTGATTATTTTTATTTATTGCCTTATACGATCAAATAAAAGCTCGCCATAAATAAAAAAAAACGGTACATGGCACCTTCAAAAGTTGTTACGCAAATTAGAACCAATTTTAAAAACTTGGGGGAGAATTTTTTTTAAATAAAATATTTGTTAATTCATCAAATTACTACGCTACAAACAAATCACTCGCTATTTTGTAAGAGTTTAAGTTGCAAATTCAAATATTTTTCAAAATTTATTTATTTTTTAATTATAAGTCTGTAATTTTATAAATTGCAATTGCGTTGATAAGTATGTGACTGTGATTTTGCTACCCAATTTTGGCGTAATATGCCATGAAAATATATACTTATATGTGTTATGTAGATTGTAAGTTTGGGGCATTAAATCGTTTGAACATACTACACCAGCAGGAGTTCTAGTTTCAAGAGATAATTTATATGCATAGTTACCCACTTTACTGCTGACACCGTGGTCTATTTAAACTTGTCGTATTTCGCGTTTAAACGAACTTAAATGAAGGAACTAATACGAAAAATACACATCAGATATATTGCACTAAGGGTGGATAAAAACTAATTCAAATAGCAACGCAACCGTTGCTGTCAACCGAGCGATAAACAAGGTCACTTTTATAACCTGCTATAAACACTTTTGCTTACGAAAACGTATTGTAGAAACAACTCCCGTCAACTATACCTATCTCTCCAGTGTAAACCCTTGTCACAGGTTGAAAAGCGAATATGTCTTTTATTGGTTTACCACTGATACAGGCAGATAGTTGTCAATGTCTGTAGGTAAGACAAAAAACAGCCAGGTTGGGGACGTAATTCATAGACAAATATTTCATAGAGAACATAACTTAACATGATATATAGAGGCAATATATATTGAAGTACCTATCCGAACAAGCTTCAAATTGCAGAAAAAATATATCACAACGTATCCAAGCAAATATTTATCATTATCAAATTTAATCAATTTTTTATTATAAAATCATATCATAAAAATATACGAAAATAAATAAATATTTTAGCGATTTAAAACATTTAATTTAAAAAAAATTAATTAATTTAATATACAATAATCGCATTTTCTAGCGATAATTTCAATAAAAAAAAACAGTTAATAACGTTAATAAAAAAACGATTACCATACAATATTCATTTAAAATAGAATATTTTGTATTATATGTATATATTTTACAGGTAGAATAAACGTGTTAATATATAATGAATATTTTCAAATTATTTAAATTTTTTATGAATATACATCAATATTTGATTCTATTTTTAAAACAAATTATATTCTTTATGAAATGCGATTTTATAAGACAACAAAAATAAAGAGTACAAATTACGATCGTATTCTATTTGATGATAATAGCTAAAAATGTAAAAATTGTTCATTTTTAAAATGTTTTTAGATGACCTAACTTTTGACTTTTATTTCGCTTAGTGTTTTTAAACGTTTACGATTAATGGTAATTCATTATTAAGTGTAACTTATCAATAATTCAAAACCTACCGCTTAAATAATAAAAAATATCAATTAGTTTTTATTTAACAGTATTTTTAATTATTATCAGGTGTCTCACTGGGCGAACACGGTTCTAATTTAAATGACATTAAGAACAAATTGCTGTCATCATAAATGAATTAATCTTCAATCATCTTGTCTCATATACAAAAATTAAACGTAGTACTTGCTACAAAAACAATAAGAAAGTAAACACATTATGAGCTAGATATTAATCTTAAAAATGACGTTGTACTTATAGATTCAGATATTATCTTTACTAAGGGAAAATATGTCACATTAGTTAGTTTAAACTTTGATTAAGATTACTTGCCTTTTTTAGTATGTTTTCTAGTTTTATATATTTACTCTAGTTGCTTTTATGATTTAATCCTACATTTTAATTAGTTTTTAGAACTTCACCATTGTGTATCTACATATATCATATATAAAAACAAGCTAGAGTTAAACAACAAACAAACAAAAACAACATTACTTCATTGAAAAAATATAAGGTATTGGAATTATGAATGTAAAGAAAAAAATACACATTTTTCCTATTGGGCCAATAAGATCGAAATAAATCAAACAGTGTATTTTTTATTTGCATGAAAATTGTATATATTTACATATACATGGAGGGCTTATTTTAAATATTAACAATGAAATAAATTCTTACGCAAAATTTCTTATATTTTTCCTAAATTTTCAACAAAATTAGTCTACTAAATTTAACATATAATATTGTTTTCAATGAAATTTCAGTTAATGTATACGAAGTTCCTTTGCCATAAGCAATATATGTTACACATATTATATTCAAATTTAGTTATGCATTTTATAAACTTTCGACTGCTCTGCAAAACTTTCAACTTTTTTAAGTTTTGTTCCAACTAATGTTAGAAACGGAACGCTATTTTCATAATGCGCATGCGTCTTATAGTTTCAATCCAATTCTAATATTAGTTGGAACAAACCTATAGGCTTTTTGGTTTCGTAATTATAACCAAGGAACCTATGCTACAAATTATTTATAAAATAATTTTTCAAAAGATTTGTTTAAATTAATTGAAATAATATTTTTATTACTCATATATTATGGCGATTTTGCTCACGGAGCACAACTCTATTATCGTCAACTATGAGTTTATATATTCTGTTCACTCTACCGAAAGCACTAATTCAATTTGTAATCACACTATTTTTTTTTTTTTAACTTTTAATCAACCATAGATAATATATCGTCGATAAATTATTTACAATTGTACGTACTTACAAAATGATTGCCAGTCCTAAAAACTAGTCGAATCAATGTCAACAAGGTTTGATTGAAACTAATTTGAACAAAAAAAAGACATACCCTAAAAAAATATGTGAATTAAATGAAATATTAAAATGATGGTGAATTATCAATGATGACATTCGAACAATTAACGAACGATTGTAGTACCGCCGAATCACGCAAAGTATCATGCACGTGCAACACAATTATTTTTCATCGTTTTGTATAATAAACTCGCTGGTTTCCCAAGTTTTTTTAACATGATATTGTATTGAACTTAATTTCACTGTTATTTTAGAAATTATATATTCTAAATTACATATCGCAATCCACTCTAAATTCATAAGTAATTTCAAGAAATACTTGATCATTAAACCTAAATCTGCTCTTAATCTACTGAAAGATTACCTGAAATTATGCTTTCAGTTCATAATTAAGTTTAGTTTAATTTAAGAAAAGCTAGTGATCATAGGGTATATATGTTATTATTTCCTTAAGTTCGAACTTAGAGTTAAAACTAGTTCCTCCAAACTAATAACCCTCGCCAGCATGAAATAAAGTGTGGTTAATACTAGGGCTATTAAATAGTTGAGTAGCACAACTGACGCCACCGAAATGGGCCGCAAATGCGCGTCGAGACGTTATTCTCTCGGAAAATTTAGTATCTATACTGTGTATATGTATAGTACATATTGGTATTTTGTTTGCAAACAAGAAATTTCATATAATTTTGATAGATGCATCCATAAAAAAGGTTAAAAAAGGTATAACTATAAAGATTTACGAGGGTCACCTCTCATAGAGATAGTACACATATCATATATAATCAATGTTGGTTCCGTTGAAAATGTTTTCAAAACAACAGTATTTGCGGAAGCGAGATAGACACAACTGAAAGCAGCCAGGAACGTCGCGTGCCAAGTATAAAAATTAAAATTTCAGAACGTTTAAATTCAACAGTTACAAATCTCTGCCGACCATGAGAGTAACAACTTATGACAAAAATATTTAAATTTACAAGCTAAAGAAAGTGGAAAACACGCGAAAACATTGAGGTATCAATTTGAATTTCATTATTTTCGGTTCTTCCCATTATTGACGCGTCAAAAAATCTCCTTCATCCCGTTCGTAATTTACATGAATTTCAGGGAAAGTATAAATATTTCATTGGAATTAATTTGCATGTAGCTACACCATCCCCTACTTGAGCCACATTACATATACAAACATACCAAAACTTACAAAGTAAAATAACAATTCGTTCGTTCGTTCCACGACAAACTGACTGCGTTCTTCTTCATGTTTATTATAGTTCTCGTTTTCTTATTAAATACCATGGCATTCAATACGACCGACCTAGAGACATTCTGACGAGCCGACACCGCATTTCTCTCTGATTTTGTCCGTCATGCACAGATACGAGTTGCGCACGCCGATGCAATGCTACATAAATCGCGAGTTGCACGCTTACCACACAAAGTTTGCAACTTATATATGTATGTGTATATGTGGCTGGAAAACATACCATACCATACCATCGCGTCTCTCAATAAAGTACTCGAAGAGTTACTGCCCCAGTCTCTAACTACCATACTATATACAGCCTAATAGAACATAACAAAACTAAATTCCAAATTGATATCGCTACATTCTGAATATAATCGCCACTTCCATATTCGGATATCAACTATTATTATGTCTTAATAATACTAATAGTGCAATTATATTATTCCTAACTCGTGCAAAGGTCAATAATAACTCTTAACTCATAAAGCAATGGGCGGAACACATGAAATATTGTCTCAATCACGCCCAGCCACTTATAAAACATCAATATTATTTACGGCACTCGAAGCTATGAAGACTAATAACTATTTTTCACTGACGACTTAAATAGCTTTTAAGACAATATTTTTGTATTTAAAGTTTTTCAATAAATAATATACAACAATAATTAAATAACCAAACTAGTTTATTCTATAATAATAATTGGTACAGTTAACAACAAATAAGTGCTACTAGTGTAATATTTTAATGTAGGTATATATTATTTCCGTTATTACTTGATTTATGTCCGAGTAGTTCATATTCCCAGATATGGTATACCTAGCTATTTGGAAAATGAATTTATACACAGAAATTTCGACATGTATCAAAAACGCAATTCTTTCATCTTTCTGTATTTCTTTTTTACCATCATACACTAGCTATAGAGCATGTATGTCACTAAAGTTACAGAGTAGAATGGATGTAGGAGCCACGTAGCAACCATATGTTTTACGGAAAATAGAAAAAGTAATAGAAACACAGGACGTGAATGCACGACCATCACAACACCAAGCTAAAATCGTAACACTATATAGTATTACTTGTCTAGTTTTTAAATATGTACTTTTATAGATACGTTACACACTCGATCATATATAAAAACATATCTTTAATGGGTTTAATATATCATCGATGTACAACTAAGCTATGCAGTCTTACGATTAACTTGTCTAGTTTATAATGTATGGAACGTTCTATATCTGATGTATTTCTATATAAAATATCTTAAGTTCGTTGAATATACGATGTTCTTTGTGTGAATTGTAAAATTTGTAATATATGCGACAGTTACGTTGAGATAAATTTCATATTTTTTGTAATTGTTCATATTATTAATAAATAATTTATTAAAATAGTCTTTATTAAATATATCTAGTAATAGTGGTAATATATAAAAATAATATTTCTTTTGGTTTTATTTTAAGATGTAGTTAAGAAAAGCATGTTTTAATATATAAACTTCAGTCAAAGAAATATAGAAAAAATGTCAGCGTTTTAACGGAAAATCGATAACATAAAAAGGTGGATAAAATATATCAAGTTTTGCAAGAAAGACAGATGTCTATGTCAGTACACGTTTTACTTGAATAACGAGTTAAAAATTTGGATACATGATTTAGTTGAAAATCCTTGATAAATATAGAACTACTGAATTCGTTTCCGGTGTTTCAATGAGTTTCTAAGTGAAATGAATATACAATTCGATGGTCTTTCAATATATTTGTAGTCATGTTCAGCGTATGCATTTCAATTTGTATACTTGATCCACAAACCAGATCCAAACGATAATATTAGGTATTGGGGGTAATTGTTTATATAACTCCTGCAGGTCTGTAACTAACCGTATCAATGAGTAGATCAAAATATTTCAATCGGATTGTGCGATTTGAACAATCAGGGATGATTTACGTGAACGCGCACAAACATTTATCGGAGTGAATTTACAAACGTTTAAATACGTGTATATGTAGGTATCGCATGACAATCGGAGTGACTTGTTGTAAATACCTAATGAAAATAGAACAGCGTCAAGGTTCCATGATACAGGTAGAGTAGATGCTGTTTGTTTAAAATCAAAACCTGAAAGAATACTAACGAGAAAGCAAAACCCACTCTCACCCACCGTCTTTATATAATGCCGTACACACAACAAGATCAAAAGGCAAGTAACGACGGCGTCTTTTATTCGGAAAATAAAATACAGCCATGGGCGGTCGTTGCACACATATACGATAGAGCAAACGACACGTTACTCTGAAGAAACGGTATGACACAGAGAATGAACCATACGAAGGTAACCGCAGCGACTAGATGGTATTTATCATATTGAAGCGCACTCAGAGACGCACATAGTAAATCGATAACGCCCGAGTATCACCCATTGTGCCAGGACATTTTAGAATTTTATCTAAAATAGTTTCCTGTCCCGGCCGAACCACAAGCTACCGAATGAAAAGAAAAGGGAAACGAGGACGCTGCCAGAAATGTTTTGTATTATCGGTTTCCAAAAAAAAAAAAATATATATATATATTATAATAAAATGTACATAAACGTATGCAAGCAATGAATGATACGATTCAGATAATAATGCAAACGCGGTCAATACTGAAAATTATCCAACACATTTTTGCTTACCGTCGCCGGCGGTGTAACAAACATGCACACAAATGGGTTGGAACTGATCTGACGTGAGGTGGCGTGGTTGCGTGCATACGTCAATGAGTTAGTAACTGACAGAATGCGCGAACACATCGCAAGTCAACAAGCATTTACGTTTACATCACCTGCAGATGAAAGAAGAAACATAGAGGCACGTCTAAAACACTTGCAACGAATTGTTTCAACATAAATAAAAGTAAAATGTGGCTGCAGCCGCGGTACCCGGGCCAACCGTGCCGGAAGTTATAAAGATTTCGTACAGATGTGATACATTATTTCCAACTACCTCTATGCCATACTATACTATACTATACTATGCAATGTAGCAAATATAAATCCGAAATATTTTCATCTTACACCAGTCATATCATCGATCCAAACCACTATATTCATAAATTGTGTATTTTTTTTCTTCCCTTATCCTATTGATAGAAATGGATGATTCATAAAAAAATAAAACAAGTTCGAATAGATTGAAGTGCAAACTAAATTCTACCAGCCTCAAAAATGCATCAAGATATGAAATTAAATGTATGATAATACATTATACGATCAACTCGCAAAATTGATATTTTCAATCAGAGATTAAATATAAATGGTAGTGTGTCACTGTCGATATGAATATTATTCGATTGGAACGTATAAGCTTTATAGTTAGACAAAAGCTTACTGAAATGAATTGTGTTTTTCTCTTTGATGTGAAATAACAATTAAGAACTGTTATCACAAATAATATTAATCAAAAAGAATTTAATTTTAAAAGGGGATATATTTCATCTATTTTCAAACTGCTACAGACATCCAAAGCTCTATATCATATACCTAGGATTATATATATATATATATATATATATATATATATATATATATATATATATATATATATATATATATATATATATATATATATATATATATATATATATATATATATATATATATATATATATAACATTGTTGTACGGTCGAGCAACAAAAGTTATGGCTAGACTGCGTGGTTTAAGACAGCAGTTTTGTTGTCATAATGCCCCTTTGCAGATCTCAATAAAATTGTGGATTTCATACGACGTGCCGAAGCAACAGTGACCACTTTGTGACGCAAGTCGCAACGTATGACCAAAAGTTCGATGTTGCGCTCCAGAACATTCTCACATCACAGTGCATAATTTCTCCTGACGGTGATTAAAACTAACCACCTCGTTTGCTAAATATATCAGTACGAAACTTTTCCTCTTGGGCGACTAAAAGAAGTAATGTAAATAAAAGTCGTTCGGCTAATATTCATGACCTTACAGTTTGCACGTTCATCAAGAGATTCGTTTAAAAATACATAGCAGGTGTTTCAGCTAAATTGTGCTCCCATATTTTTTTGCATGTTTTATAATACCCAGTCAGTTTTGTGAATATAATAAAAACGAAACTTTTAATAATTTCGATATACACTCCAACAAATGAGGATTTTATAAGGTCGGCAAACATATTCGAAGTCTGTCATCATCACGATGGATTTTCGATATACGCATGTGACAGTCGAAGATTCGTTCGCGCCACCCATTCTACTTGTGTTCTAATGAATTGTGCATGAGACGCACGGCGAACGATGAATGGGATCTATAGCTATACATTCCCTGTGTTCACGGAACGATTTCCGGAATCCGTTCGTATGTAGTGAGTGGACAAATGATCAACGGAGAGATCAGAATCGCCTGTGCGGATCCATCTGTCTACCTACGCTATCTTGGACGCAATAAAACACATATGCAACTTAAAAGGAGCATACTTATTCCATCTCAATCTACAAATTTGTATAAATTTTTAACAGAATAAATTTCACTTTCACTCCATTATTTTTCACGGGAATTCGCAAAAAAAAATACAACGCGAACACGCTTCGCCTTGAGCCTACGGAAAATATGAGAAGCTGAGGCCATCGATCAATTTGATACGATTTTTAGTATATTGAATTATCGTGGTACTTAAAAGTGATTGTATTATTGATTGCGTTATAATAAATAATAAACAGTTTGGCAAAGTATTGAGTTTGTTTATTTAGATTTAGAGGGATTGCGAAATATGTGTGAAATATGTTGGTTTGAAAGTGAATTTAGAAAAATAAAACTATAGTGTAAATAATATTTTTAGCGGAATGTTTAGCTCATCAAGGAGCGATATAAAGAAGAGTATGTGGTTATTTGAGGTATGCGACATTCAGAAAAATGTACATACCATTTCAGTAATACGTGATAATGATAGCGAAACAATTTCTGTCGTACTCGTACGTAAACGAGTTGACGCGTACACAAAATATGCACTCTAATAGAACCAGAAGCTTGAGGCAACAGAAAAAAATGCACATAATAGTGGTTTTTAGTTTAAAATGAACGTTCCTGGCACACAAACGAACGACTAATTTATCCAGGTAGCTACACAGAACGACATTTTACATTTGGCGTCAGGAATCGGAACGTCGGATTAAAGAGCCACCCGGTGTGCAGTGAACGCGTTCACGACATAAACATGTTCGACTTCAACGAAACGGAACGAGAACAGGAGCAACACCGGCGTGTTTTACGTTTGTAGTAATATTTCACTGAAACAACGATGCCAAGCTGCGCAAATCATGGCATTACAGTTCTAAAACTGGACTAAAAGCAACTCAACGCAATACAACATATATATGTACATTGTGACGTTATTGTGCGATATCAATATGGTATATACACTTCAGATAGAGATAAATAACTCAAGTTAGTCGGTTGGAAACATATCAGTGGCGGTACAGGACCTTAGGTCCAGGATGAAGACAGCATTAGAGTCTTTAGGGAATTAAAATTGATGTTGAAACTCAACACCTTACCAACTATTCACTTCACGATATCCTCCATGACAATGCTTATTTGCTCAAACACACCACTGGAAATTTTGGAGATTAGGAATTGTTTGCGCAGTGATGACAGGGACCCATTATACATATATATGTATGTATAGGGAAAAAGAAAAAGAATCAGCTGGGTTCGGTGCCACATTGGTCTACATCACTCACACCAGTGTTCAGTTGGTATATGCGTTATCTAGTAAACAATATATCCAATGAAAAGTAATCAATCATACACGATGTTGTCCGTTCAAACGTTGGCTCCCTCTCTTTTGCAGTCGGTTGCCAACGGGAAACGTACCCGGACTTTCAATGAAGCGTAATGATTTACATGCGAAGCAAAGTGCTAAACAAAATTTTTGGGTCATCTCGCACTAGAGCATACTCATTACAAACAGTTACCGTGGGAGCAGGTATATATATTACGTGAATGTTTTAGCGGTAAATAAACGCTAGATTGTAAATGTGTATGTATGTGTGTGTATGTGTGTGTGTGTGTGTGTGTATTGCAGTAATTGCCGAACAACGGGTTCGAATGGAAATTCTATGCAAATAAGTCAATTTGAAATATAAGTGTGTCAGTAGATGACCTTATTTCTGCGAGATATAAGTAGGCTAACCATGGCCAACTGTTTAAATTGCTCTGGGATGCTCAGGGAATTGCGGCAATGTGATGTTATGATGGCTGATTGATTTTGTCATATATTGATATTTATGATATTGGATGGTGTAGCTTTCACATTGTTAATTAATTTTGAAGTTAATGGCTGTTTTTTTTTTTTACTGAAGTGATGTAAAATCCCAAGCGTTTCAAATTTAAAACTAATTTTAAAACCACCTAGGCATAATTAGAGCGTATATGGAGCCGAAATATTTATTGGAGAAAATTATTCTGATTTGCAGAATTGTACATTTTTCTAAAATAAACAATAAACAACATTTAAATGTCACTAAACTTATTGATGTTCACATTTGAATTATTTTCGTGTAGCAAATAATCATTTTATTTTTCTAGCGAATATGCTTTTGTACACAGTGCAAATCGCAACTATATAGTCGTAAAATCAAGGGTTCGCCGATTGCATGTTATATTTATGTTACAATTATAATTACGCGTAATCTCGTAATCACGATTATTATTTTAAAATACCTCTTTACACATGTACATATATGTTTATTTGTTAGTATAATCCACAATCATATTTTATATAATCACCATGACATACATCAGTCACATAAATTACGACTCGAAAAATACACGTTAATAAAAGCTTTGTCCGCATTATTGCACTATATTTTTGATATATAACGCTAAAATAACTACTATTGTTTTTATTGAAATATGCGAATGCACAGCTCTGTACATAAACAGTATTTTCCTTTGCCGAATTCTGCCTATTCTATCGCAACAACAATATAAAATTTTAATTAGAATTTAGTTATTGAATTCAAACCAAATAAAAATAAAATATTTGACCGAAGATAGATTTTTTCTAGAAATACACAATACGTTGAATTATATAGCTAGAATCATTTTTGTGTGATAAGTTAATTTTTATTTTAAAGTGATGGTATATAATTAGTACCGCTTAATGTACATTATATAATTTAAAATTAAACCGTTGTTCGCAAAAAAATGTATTGTGGCTGTGTTTTTATTTATTTTATATTATACACAAGATCTAATTTGAATTCATCCAATTAAGAAACGTAAAATAAGCTTAATATACAGAATCTATAGTTGGATTAATAAAAAAACCAACATAGATTTATCGCCAGGCGCCTAGCTTTCGCTTCGGCTACAATGAGCAATAAACCATTGATTGGCCATTACACACTTATCTAAATGCGTTTTCTTAGTCAATAAGAACGTGCGTCCTCTTTTTTGGTCTTGTCTTTAGTATGCATAATTTCCTCAGTAAGCATTCCTATTTTCAGTACAAAAACCAACAAAAATTTCACGAACAGACGGCAAATAATCACGCCTATCCGAGTTGGTTCTTTTGCCAGCCGGTAATAGTAATTTAAAGATTTCTTTTCAGGGAGAAAAACAACAAACAAACAAAATTAAAAGAAATATTAGTTTTTGTTTTCGTGTTAACGTATTTATGTTATGAAGGTACTTTTATGTATATATAGGAAATACCAAAATTCTGTTTATGTAATACGGTTTTATTACCCATTTCATTCTGAGCATCGAGCCACAGCCTGCTATAATTAGAAAGAGTAAAATATACTATAAATTTCAATGAAACCAATTTTTTTTTTAATACCAGACTCGTGCACATTTTTCATTTGTGAATTGAATACAATAAATAGTACATATTCATGAGATATGACTCGCTGTAAATAGAACAAAGCGTTAAATTATAAACGTGTTACGCACTAAATTTGTGTATGTACCATGTGATTACGAAACCGAATTGAGTCAGACTGAAATCGAACTCGTTTTATCATTTGCCGCTGGTTTTTTTACATGCCGAATAAATATCAAATATATGATAGTTAACAGTTTTAATTATAGCAGTCGTTTAATATGATTTCGTCCAATTTTTAGATTACACGGTTATATAAAAATTATTGTATGTAAACTTTCACGTCACATCAGTACACGGCACCGAAAAATTTTATTTTAAAAAATTGACTACAATCTAACGTTTTGGTTTTTAACTACCCTAAGCACGCATATTAATTTATTTTTATATATAAATATATATATATATATATATATATATATATTTATTTATTTATTTATTTATAAACATATTAATATGCGTGTTTACGGTAGGTATAAACCAAAATGAAAGATTGTAGTCAATTTCTCAACTGAACTGAAACCTGATTAAATATCAGAAAAAATCACAATACAACTTTAGTCGATGCGTATAAAATATTTTTTAAGCATTGAAAGTTATGTTGTGCGATTTGATTTGATTTCATCTACATTAAGTACAAATCCTAATTATGTTACGTTTATAAATTCATATTGTAGTTTATATTAGATAAACAATTTTATTACGTTGATATCATATATTTTAATTAATTAATTTAGTGTTGTATAAGAGATATTTCTAAATAAATATTGTCAAGTAATTGGGATAACAAATAAAGGCAAGCATAAACACGTGAATAGCAAATTTTTACTTATGATATTAACGAAGTGAAACTTTGTTTCAAAGTATGGTTTGGTTGTGGTATAACAATTCCAAACATAAATCCTGAATAGAGTTAATTACAGTTTCTTAAAACAAATATTAAATTCTGTGTTTGCTTATGTACATAAAAGCGAATGTTAAAACTTGAGTTATAGAATAAAAAAAACATACCATGAATCTTTAAAGGTGTCATTCTTGACTTTAAATATGATATAAAAGTCCTCCATTTATATATTAGGTATTTTAATCAAATGTTTTATTTCAACATATTTGCAAATTCGATTAAGTTGAACAACCCAATTGTGCACGCTGAATATCAATAACCGTGAGCAAAACCGATAGAAAGCAGCGATCGGCTGAACGTATATACAGATCGATACAACAAAGATCACATCGTGTTTTCAATTTTCTATATATTCGTTTCTTAAAAGAGAAAAAAAAAAGAAAACTCGTTTCTTGTGTCTTAACTTTTGAACGCGTAAGTTGCCGGTGACGCATGGAAAATGATTACCGGCAGGAAAACATAAAGCGTATACAGCACGGCGCAACGTTGCCTATATTGCCAAATTCGCACACGAGAACAGCAAGAAGAAGACTTTTTAAAAATAAAGATAAAGTGTGAATTTAAAATAACTTCAACCTCGCTAAATTATATACCACGATTTGCTTAAGCCAAATTATAATAAAATACATGCGCAAACATAGCCAACAAACGTACCTACATTCAACGTTGGTAAGTTGGAAATGATGAACAAAATAATCTAGTCGTAAAGCAACAAATATATCGGGGATTAAAACCTGGGAAACTGGAAAGCAACTCCCGCCATGCGTATGTTTGATTTATGTTTATTATGTTATTCTTCTTCCACAATTTGCGTTTATAATTTTGTTGTGCAAATAAAATAATACTGATACATTAAGTATATTAAAAAGTTAAATACTATGAAACAAGCTAGTGAGTAATTTCTGTACTATTTGCCAAAGATTGCATCCCCAGAGGCGAAAACCAACGTTAATCTGCTGTGTACCGAACTATGAAGTAGGTACATTGTACGCTATGATAGTATCGTAGAGTCAGTGACACAGATTGACGTGACTTTTAGACTTTCGCATGTTAAATTCTTGAAGATTTGTTTGTTTGAAATACAATTACAAGTGTGTTTAAAATGAGTATTTTGTGATTGTGAAGTAAAAGTTTGGGGGTCCAGAAACAAATTAAACGCCCATTTCGTATACGAGAAAATCGATTCTTTTAGATTAACGTCCAGCGTCCGCAGATCCAATTAAGGACGGATATCGAGAGACGCCTGTACTTAGTTCGTAAAATAAACAAAAGCACACACACGCAGCACTAAATTCCTTGTGTAGAATGATAAACGGTTGAAAATTGTGTGTCGTTTGGTTTTTGATTTTCATGCTTGAACAAGCACAGAAAGTCGCAAAGATGACTCGAGGCGACGAAAGCGCGAACGCACCAGATTTAAATTGGAGTTCGCCACATATTGATCATCGAATTACGACTACTGTTTCGGATCAAAATTTTAATAAGAAACGGGGAATGCAACGTAAGGTCCCGCGGCCGTCGAACAAACGTCGTTCAACCCAAACTTAGTTTTACTCAAATTCGCTTCGGCCACAAAAGTTAAACAGTTCAATTACAAAACGAAATTTCATGTCGTGTATTATTAAAATCATCGAGGGATCGAATGATACGAAGTGATGAGATGAGAAATAGTATTCCATCTTTATCGTGCTCAAAATTGTGGCATTGTGTTGGAGATAAAATAGGATTACAACTGAAACTTTAAATCTTTCGCCAAGAGCACGAACTTGTTATTTTAATAAAAAGTATAAAACATCAAATGTTCCATAAAAACGAAACGTGCGTTTAATTACGAGTTATATTAATATTTCTAAAAAAAAAAGCTGTATTTCTGATTTAAATATTGATAGGCACACAAAAAAAATTGAATTTCATAAGGGACCGCTTCTTCTTTGTTGTATAATAAAAAGAAAATTGTTTGAATAGAACGTTTACCTCAAGAATATAAAGTTTGACAATATAAGAAAATGAAAGAAGGATCGGTTGAAAAAGTTGAAACAAACTGTCTGGTATTATTACCAGTATCCGGCGCGACGATATGGCAGTGCCAGGGTTTAATCAAGTCCATTTCCGTTTTTCAGCTAGTAATAGTCGTTTTTCTGTATCGAACAAAAACAAAAAGGAGGCAGCCGTTGCCCGAAGTCTCCGCTGTTGCGGTGGACTGCCGATTGTGTATTCGGGTGACGGGCGCCGGGACATGGGATCGAAAGAGCACTGTTGGCAGCGGCACGACGGACGTTTACAAGTTTTACTACTGATGAGAAAAGAATCCAGTGCGGGCCCGAACGAGAGTTTCAGTTAGTTTGTGGACAAGTTAACTGCCGCCGCTCTTCGTAATCACTCCCGGGCTACCGCCGATGCCTACAAAATCAACACGTTTTTGCCCGACGCTGTCGTAAACCGTTCCAACGCTAATGCGATTTTTGTGTTAGCTTCTCTTTTTTGTTTTCCAAATAAAATAACTAGTTTTACGTAGATACTAGTCGGTATAGCTATACTTCACAAAATAATTATACTACGCAGCGAATCTGTGCCATGCTTTCTCACAGCCTACGACCACCATCCATTTGAAATATGAGTATCTCCAGAAGATGACTACATTCTTAAAAAACAATCGTTGGAATCCGGTTAGCAACGAAATCCAATTTATAGATTTGAACATAACTCAATATTCATACTGTGACCTTTTACATATTCAATATTTGACATTTTCGGTTAAAATCTAACTGCAGGCTCACTGTTCCATGGTAGAATACAAAATAATAAGCAGAACGCATGCGCAAAATGTTCAACAAACTTTGCCCGAGTAGATATGAAATTCATATCGCACGTGAATCACTTATGCAAATATACTTCCATGGAGCTGTAGTAGTATATTATGACAAATAAATTGTGAAAGATAGAAAATACAATATAAAAAAGTACTGTGGGCTAAACAGAACATAGCTATTCACGTCGGTCTCGATCGTTGAGCGATACGCGATAAAGATAAGTATCGCATCGCGTATACAGTGTGCACAAAATAACTGAAGGTGGTGGTGGTAGTAGTGGTGGTGGTGTTGGTGATGGTGGTGATGGGGGTGGTGTGGCTGTTTTGGTGTTCAGTACAAAAGTTAAACGATGAACCAGTGAAACTGTGAAAGCTTAGACGACCAGGCACAGGCAGCGCGGTATAGAATAGTGTAACCAGAGCGTCCGTCACCGATAGAATGTGCCAACACGTTATCACAAATATTATCTCCGGTGAGGGTAAAGTGGATTTGTTTGCTGGTTTGAAAGAAACCCGGGCCGTGCAAAATTCTCCCACGCAATTGAGAGCACACAACGTTCACGTCTTAAAGGAAACTGAATCAATTACGTACATTATATTTGCGCGGTGTAAACACGACAGTGTTAACAGTGGTGGCGACGGTGCTGGCGGCAATAACGGTCGACTATTATAATACACCAGACGAGTGAAAATATAATCCATCTCGCCCGTCAGCCCCCGCATCAGCCAACAAACAACCGACGGCAAAAAAGCGCGTAATCCAATTCCGAACTAATCACGAATAAACAAAGACACGATACGATCTGACGCTTGAAGGAATACACAATTAAATATGAAAAACAAGAAGATTTACGAGCCGGCAAACTTTCATTCGAGCGCCACTCTCTGAAACCATATATCACAATTAACAGAGCGGGTGTTACCGGATTTTATTTATCTTTGTCCACGACTCGCGAGTACAGACCAGTCGGCACAACGTACACACAACACGTACAGTGTCAGATGAACAAATTGGAGAAATATCATACATACATACATCTTTATAAAGGTATACCTATATGAATGCATGTATGCGTGTATGTGTGTGTGTGTGTGTGTGTGTGTGTTTGAAAAGCCCAGACAAACGAAATTGAAACCAAGACCGGATAGAAGAGCAGCGACGATGACTTGACACGGTTGACGTTCGACGGTCGGCCACCAACGGCTCACGTACCATTTAGCTTCGGGCAAATCGATTTCACTTTCATCCGCGAGTTCGCCTATCTAAAGTCAATTGACCTTTTTATTGAATGGCTTATGCGCGGGTACTGGACCACAAGGATGAACACAAAATGCAGCGCCCTGCTAGGCACGAAGATAAACATGAGAACGGAATGGAAGCCGTGAACGACATGACGCGCACCAACTTCATCATAGATACTTACCTAACCTACCTTCTTACACGGTAGGTAGGTACCTTATGAGCCAGTTGCGAGCACGCTATTCAGAAACAAAAAAAAAAAAAAAAAGTTGAATCATGAAGACTCTTATATTCCTTAATTCTCGTTGTTTCAGCAAGAATTCTTGAATATACGAGCGCATCAGTGTCGGTGTTGAAAACGGGTGAGAGTAAACGAGTCGCAACCCTCACCCTTGCATTCATATTTTCGTATTTAAGAATGAACGATGATCGATTATCTTTATCAGAACCATTCGCTAACCAGAATCATACAGAATGTGGAAAAGCAAAATAAATTCACACTTATAAAGCAATTCGAGATCAAATAATTTTTTAAAAATGCATTTGATGTCGTTGAATACGTAATTGATGAACAGACACGACTCGGTTGTGGCTCTAGTACGAAAGAGTTAGCTATGCTATAGCGAAACGTGCAAAAGCCACATGACATTCGCAGGATATTGTTTCTACGTTTGGAATAAAAAAGGTGTTCTGAATTCCACCGTCGGCGATATTGGTTTAACAACGAGCAAGTGGCGACGATCTGTTCCATTCCCTATACACCTGCCTAGTAGTAGATATTAGGTAGTAGCTGCGATGAACAGAATTGTAGAAAGAACGGCCCCCTCGAGTTACAAATTATTCATCGCTGTGTAAATAAATCACGTGGACTGCGATAACCAGGCGACTTTGTTACCGTAGTGACAATGAAAATATTCATTTTTGCATTGTTAAAAAGCAGCGAAAATTAACAAGCGAAAAAGCATCGCTCAGACAAACGAACCCGACCAAATACGGAAAAGAGATAAAAGCAAGAATAATTAATTTCAACGCGGCACGTGGGGTAAGCAGATGGACGAAATTAAAGCTCGCGTAATTCATAGAGAGCGAGATCAAAAAAGCAAATTGCAACTCGTTCAAATACTCTTATACTTACGTAAGTGAAAACGAGCGACGCGACAACCTAGTTGGATTGAGGTTAAACTACGTTAGGTTATTCCAAGTCAAGCACTCTCGCATTCATACATTCACACACATTTTACATAAATCCAACGCATTCTAGATGATCATTCAAATTGGCAATCCTCTGTCACAACTGTGCCTAAACAATAGTCTTGTCAGAAAGCACTAGGCATAATACCAACATAAATAAAGACACATACATGTATACTCATTCAGAGATTTGAATAGCGCAAACAGTATACACGTTCCCGTAATCAAAATGGCAGGCTTTATAAGTACCTTTTTTATAGAAAGCAAAAAACCTAATTGATTGTCAAGAAGGACATAAATTATTCATGCAATGAAGGCGAACCGGAAAACGATGAGCATGCCTCTCATTAGATAAACACCACATTTTAAAAGCGTATAATTTGAGGCCACAGAATTTTTATACCAACTTTCTATGAGCTCTTCGCTACTCTGCAATTATATTACATCGTTGTTGCTTAAACAGTAAACGTTGGTACATACACTAGTAGGTGTAATGGCCGAGCGATATAGCGGAAAATTTGTATAATATGCAAAATTCATATAGACAAGTAATTTCCATGTTAATCATGATTGTGGCAGTACACTATCAAAGCAACTGTAGGTATATGCTAAAAATTAAAGCAATTACCATAAAAACATCTAAGTACGTGTGTATAGTTATGGTACAATCAGCAATTAAAGGGAATGCTATAATGAATAGAAGATTCTTAAATAAAGAGGCAATTCCACATTTTTATGTGGTCATCCCTAAATCCAGCGGGCGTACAATTCAGAGAGACAAATTGCGAGAATTCTGAAATGGAGCCAAAAACGGTTAAACGTTTTACCTTTAACCGAAACCGGGAAGTCATTACTTACATTAAAAACTAGTCAGCATGCTGAGGAGATTTGGCTGCGCAACGCCAGAGGCTACAAGCTCGTAACGGAGGCAGGTCGAGGAAATAAAAACGCATGCAAGAAGATCATGAGCAAATAAGAATATGACATCTCATTATGTATCTACTAACTGTTTCCACATCAGCGATCGATTCAAATCGAAGTTTACACTAATTTCACCGCATTTCCCAAACGGGAGTACCCACAGTAAAAACTCCTCTCGTTCATGCAACATTTCCACTTGACAGTTTCGCAGACATAAAAAATATATATTTTTACGGCATTTTTTTACAACAGTCATAAAGAAAACAGTCAAACGAAAAGAAGAAGGCGTTGAAGGAGCGCTTCGCTTTTCGATTGCGTCGTAGACGATGCTATATGGAGTTTAAAACAAGTTTATACCAAAGCAACTGATTTTACGAAAGAAAGAAAAAGGAGAAATAGGTGGTGATTTTCGTTTTACTATCGCACGATACAGCAGAAGTGACGTGAAACTGGCATGGCACGTATAAGTTTACGTATACAAGTTAGTGTTCCGTGCACGAGTTCACCAGCGTCTACTGCTGTCTGCTTTCTGGTACACGACAAGAATGGTGCTGGCTTCTGGATGTTGGCTGCTGCCAGAGGTGTCTAGACAACCGACGTTGCCGAAAGCGGCTACGGTCCGTTAATAGGTGACGAACTGACCGCCGAGTGACCGAAACATGAACCGTACCAGAAACCGTACACTTCAAAAAGCAAAGACACGCTCTTCAAATTTTATGAGCCGGAAAATGCAATTTTCCTGAGCAACTTTCCATGGGGAAATATCCTGCTTTTAAAGCTAGAATATTTACCTCATTTTCCTTACACACACACACACACACAATTGTAGTAAGCACACACGTACATACATAATAAGCATATACGCAAAGAAACCTAATATGGTTCTTCGCGCGAAAAATGCATCCATCCGAAAAACAACAGGCCACCCTTACTTTCGCTGAGATGAAAAAAATACTAATCTGGAATGTACACGAGATGGGTTTCGAAATATGCATCATTCATCATTGTACCAGAACACATAAGAATAGAAAAAGCAGCGATAGAGACAGCCACATGGAAACTTGACAACATGTCTTTATACAACGAACACAGCAATTGTTTGTTTAATTCACAATGACACGAGATACGAACATCAACTAGTCCGTCGTGTTTTCACCTCACTATTCCTGCAAAATTTAGAAGCTGTTGACTGGATACCAACGGCGAACAGTATAAGCCATAAGACACAAATATAACACTGACGTTTAATAAAATTAATGTTGAAGTATAATAAACATAGTTGGGAGAGCGTGCGAGCAGCATGCGTGTCCACCAATGATGACAGTTACATTCCTAAAGACACCCCCGTTGACAATCACCCAGATTTTCATCAACATTGGGACAAGCTATTTTACAACAATATTCTAGAAACTAGACATTTCCTTAAATTTAAGTGCCACCTTGTGCTTAGTTAGTCTACTCACTAATTAGTCTCATGTTCTGCAATAATAAAAACATTTACAGTAAAAATAGTTTATCGATTTATCACGTAGATAGTAAAGGTAGTTAAGTGGTAATTATTGGAATACGAGCAATTTGAAAAATAGAAATACGTTTAACTATATATTTCTAAAGTAGACAGCACATGCCACCATACGATTGATTGCGCATGTTTGTTGTAAAAGAAACGTAAATGTACATACAATCGACAAAAATGAAATCCGAGAATACGTATGTACATACATACGATAAAATCCCTGCTTCAGGCACGGCGAAAAAGTAGCGACTGTAAGCAAAGACAAACGATTGCAAGTTGACTACCAAAAGTCGATGCTTTTATCGGATAAAATCCTTGAGAGCTTCGGATCTACCACAATGTGCATTCAGATTTTATATTTATTGAAACACAACATTTACATTAAATTCTGATATACCAGCCATGTTCAGTCAAGAGTGAAAACATCAGATGAGTTGTTTGTAGACAGACACCAATTTATCTAGGATGAAAAACAAAATAAAACCATAATAGAAAAATGATTTGCAGATACCGGAATGTGCTACACTTTCATTTACGTGGCTCGCAGCCGCTAGAATCAAATTTTAAACGATACTCGCCCCTACCGAACGCCGGAACATCAAACCAAACTCGCCACCGTACCCCAGCTACCTGCTAGCAAAACCTGGTTTCACATGGCCCAAGCCAATAGGAAAATATTTGATCAGCTTCACCAGTAACCACATGTTTTTATGTGTTTTCTAGTTTCGGTTTAGCAGATTTAGTCGTAACTCCTTTTTATAAACAAATATTTCCAAAATATAAATAGCCTACAGCATAAAAATTCGAAGCTGTTTTCAAAAAACTCTATGTGCGTGAAAGTGAACATTCACGATACGCATGAGATAAAAAATAATTTCCGGTTAATATACTTTATATTCTGATATGCTTATTTACACTTGGTTCTCGACAGCAACTCAAACTAAAGGAAATTGCGAAGCAGGTAAACTAGAAACTAATAACTTTATTGCTACACCGTGCTGTTGCAAAAAAGTATGAAAAACACCAGACGGAATATCGATAAACAAATAAATGAATTTTTGTTATTTCAAACAGAGGAAGAAAAAAATATAGTAAAACAAATAGATCAAAGGAGAAAAAATGAAACACAGTATTAGATCATGAAAATAAGGACAACAGTGAGTGACAGTCAGTAAATGGTAAAGCACACTGAGAAAATATTTCTTTTTTTTGTTTTCGACAAAAGGTGAAACATCCAATAAACGAAATATATTTCTAAAATTGGATAGAATTCGAACGAAAAAGCACTGTAGATATGAACTTAAACATGAGATTGCGTTAAGAACTATGAGACTATAAATATATTAAATGGAATTCGAGGCACAGCACAACAAAACACAATCTACTCAGTAGCGCTCGCGTGTCTGCATTAAATATACGACAAAGCAGATTTTATCTCTCGAGGACTGTTCTTAATCACACACAGAGATTTCACCGACGAAATTGAGTTAAAAAGTTTAAAATAATTCGCAATAATTTACTAGAAAGTTTGGAAGCTTGAAATGCAATTATTGTGGGCATATATAGCACCTTATATATATGTATACATATATATGATATAACATGGTGTAATTGCGTTGACTTGAGTAAAACCAGAATGATGTAATATCGCGCGCTATACATGCTTTTGTTCGCAGTACAATAATAATAATAATAATAACAGTAAGCGATGTTATAAAACTTTATATAGAATTTTAGAAAATGTCATACAACACGTCTCGAACAATAAGTTATTTTAGTAATGAGTATATATCATAGAATGGGTGTGTGCGTGTGAATTACTGAAGTTCGAAATGGAGCAGGTCCACGTGTAATTATCCCGGCAGTGCGGCAAAATTCGACCCGCGCCCCGTTTGCAAATACACGAGAGAGAAATAAAAGTCAGTTATAAAGACAAATTCTAGTACTGCGTGAATAGTGATTGGGTGCGTTGCGTACATACGTGATACTAGCAAACCAATAATAAATATATGTATATATATATATATACATATATATAAATAAACACGTAACTCATACGAAATAATATGCACGGGACAGCGAACAAGTGTTTGCTGTCACATGCAATCAACTAATATGACCACGAAGACATTAGTCGGGTGGTTGCCACGCAGACAACTAACTAGACAGGTAATACGAAATTGGTTAATAAATTAATACGTCCTTTCAAACCAGTATATAGGCACGAGATGCGAGTGTATCATTATCTCTTATAAATTGCGATGTCTCATACTTTTGAGTAATTGTTAGTAGATTTTGTTTTATGTACATATAGCTTTTAAAAAACGACGCATTTATAGTCTCTATGGAATGTAATGTATTCCTGATTCATGAATCGATAATAATTTAATGAGCACCTAAAATGCGACACGAATCTGGTTTGAATGTAAATGTGTAGCGTGGTAGTTGTCGTCATCTTCATTTAGCGCCGTTATACTCGGCAATATTTTCTAAACAATATAACACACAGCACACGCGTTGTCGCGCTGTTCGTCCAAGAGAAAGCTTGTGCAATATAAACGAGAAATGAGATGGTTCGAAATATAAAGCCAGGATCAGCGAAGAATTTCTGTTTTATGTACCGCAAAATTCAGCACAAAAGAAAACTATAGTAAAATATCTCACGTACAACGCTCGTCACCCGCAACTTGGCTCTTTCATCGAATTTGAAAATTACGGCTGGTTTAAAGGGCACTGAAGCATTGGCGAACGCAAAAAGAACCTAAACGAAAGTAAATGAGTATAAAACAGAAACGGTTATACTATATGTATATATATATATATATATATATATATATATATATATATATATATATATATATATATATATATATATATATATATATATATATAAAGTAAGGGGAGGGCGAGGGAGAGTTGACGAGCCAATGGGTCGGTCAATCGAGGATCGTTGCGCGCAAATGACCGTTACGCGGACCGTTCGGTCCCCGGGTCGCCGTTTCCGTATCATCACGGCCACCAGAGCGTCTTCACACTCCCTACAACTTTCTTGCCTGTTTGTTTCGCTGCGTTGTACTGCGACAACGGACGGACACACCCGAAGCTAATGAACTGATTTACACATGTAGGTGGGTATACAAGAGTAGCTACGTACATACATACATACATATACGCGCATAAAAGGATATGGCGTTTCGAATAATGATTGGTGTGGATACCACTTAAGGTAAAAGGTTGAACAAACGAATGGACGAACGGACGAACGAAGGGAAAATGTGGAGCGAGTAACGGACAACGATATTATATTAGGTATGTAGTATGTATGAAACACAACACATCCAGCAGTGTGAATTTAAATACCCAAGCAAGAGCTTGTGTGTGTGTGTGTGTGTGTGTGGGCGCATAAAGTGTCGAGTTATTAGGCCGGGATGCTCCATCGGGAACGGACCCGACCCACAACGGAGCCGCGTGTGTACCATTAAATGATAAATTTGGCGCATTCATCTGCGGAGCCGTTGTCTAGATATCTAGCGTGTCGGTCCCATCTCAGCACTACATTTTAATTAATTGGCCTTCAGATTGGAAAAAGTAATTAGTACGCCGCTATATGTATTACGTCAAGATGTAATACACGCGCTTGCTATTCCTCGTCCTACGTCTATTCATTTATAATACCCATTATAATTGTCATATGAAGATGGATAGAGATACGGAAATATTTACATACCTACGAGGAATAAATTAAAACTTATTATACATACATAGGTATACTTCTTCGAAGAGTATCTACCAGCTATGATGGTTGACGATGGGGTTGCAATACTGATATATACGTGTATGTACGCCGGGATTAGTAAGTAATAGTTACCACGGACGACGTTCTTAATTACTTAATTACAGTTGGCGTGCCGGAACGCAATTAGTATTTCGGCATACCTGCACCATACGAAACGATCGTCGGACTCGCAAGTCCAGTATCCCGGTTTGCGCGGCACCACCGTTAAAACACACACACACACACACACACTCCAGACCTACTCCGTTCTAGCTCACTGGTGCTCGAAACTCAATGTCCGTTCTCACTCCTCTTCCATGCACTCTCAAACTCTCGCTTACACTCTATATTTAGCAAACTTGGCCGCAGGCAAAAGCTGAAACTATGCGTATTCGCAAGCACATGTTTCGGAACTTTACCAAACATAACATTCATAAAATGTGCACAACTAACGAATTACGTTTGAATAACTAGTTGCGCTTATCCTAATACTCTGACGTAATTAAAATTATAACTTCAACCTCATCACTTAATTCGATCTTACTCAAGGAGTTGACTAAGCAAGCAATAGTATTTCAATTATGTAATTAAATGACAGATGAAATTAGATTCTTTTTTTCTTTCTAACACTGAACGTGCTAAACTGCAAAGATCCTACAATATTACGTGGCATCATTGACCAAATTCGACTCCATCTAAGACATCCGTTTTTTGCTTTCCCTCTTTCTAAGTAATAGCTCCCCTGTGTATATAATGTATGGGAAAAAACCTCATTTGTAACTCATTCTGACATTTAAGGTGTAATTCCTTTTTAATATATTACATTGATATGTTTGAATAGAAATATGATTCTTTATGCATTCAAATATTAATGTATTTGATTTAGATATTTATAACAGGTCGATATTAGAAATAATTAGACTTTATCAAACACCACTTATATAATATTGTATATAAAAATATATGAAAATCATTACCGTCAAAAATACATCAGCCATCGATATTTCACGCTAGCCACCAGCCCAACCCCCAACCACAACCCCTACGATCATTGCTCGTATATGACGCCGGTCAGGGACGTGGAATTCGTGGGGCGGCGATAAAATAGCAGGAGTTATTGATATTTATATGTTTATGTTTTTTTAGTACAATTGTCGAAATGTCATTAGATAAATTATTTCGTGGATTATGGTTTCTAGTTTTTAAGCAATAAAAAGGCACTGAAATATGATATATTACATTGAATCGCTTAAAAGATTTCATATCAAGTCGTATGAATAAAAAACAACTTTAAACTTATATGATCAATACCTCATGTAGATATGTAAATAGCATTACTATTGTGTTAATAGTACATTTAAAATATTAAATATTTATTGACATTTTTGTATCTTTTATTCATGATTTTCTATTAAAATATTGATATTTGCTCTTGAAAAACGAATAATCCTAAATATACATACCTCTCATCGAATAGGGTGGTAAAAAAACCCTGTACATTCTTTCACATTCAACTCTAATCATATCTTTCGCTTCATTAAAATAGATCAAATTTTTCATACACCAAAACCTAAATATACGTAATTTATTTAAAAGCTCTTTTAATATCACAGAAAAGTCAAGTTTATTTTTAGAAAACTAGTTTATTTCATATATTTCTAGTAAATCGTGCCCTTCTTCAGATATAATAAAAAATCACAAATTGCCCAAAATATGTGAAATAAACTTTCCAATAATAAAAACCGTCAATAAAAAAACCAATCAACAAATAAATATTTTATGTGGCAATAAATACTTACTTTTTAATTATAATAAAAGTGTCTAATGCAATTCTAATAAAGTTTCAATCATTATATTTCCATAAAATAAATATTCTACGCGTTTTATTTTGAAAAATATCTCTTGTAGTAATAAAATTACGTAAATTTTGTTTGCATCTAAATATTTGTATTTTCAATTTTATCGTTTCGTAATTTTATGTATTTTTTTTTTTTTAAGTTTATTTGCCGTACAGATTTCTCGCAAATGGAAATTAGTTGAAAGCAATTGGGTATGAGAATAGTTTCTACCGCTGCAGGAAGATTTGATGGTAGAGTGAGTTACGTTACTGTTTGATATGCATGTAGATTGTGTTATATTGCTTTGGCTATTTAATCTGTATATGGATGTTTTGTTACACCGAGCATTGAGGGTTAATAATGCTGTGCATATTGATGATTCTATTGTTCGTGCTTCAGCGTATACTGATGATGTAGTTTCGTTTGATCAATCTAAAGAACAGCTGAAAAAAATGATTGCGTTGAATATAGTGGCAGTCAGAATTGAAATCAGGGGAGTTTCAAACGAATGACACTCTGACAAATAAAAAGCTACACACATACGAAAAAAAAACCTGTCGCTGAAAATGCGGTGACAAAAAAGGCCCTATACACGTATTCCCACAACAACAATTTCTATTCAACTCTTTCCATTCACACTACCTTTATAAGTTGTCGAACATTTTAGTTTTTTCCCAAAAACGTTTTTGTTTCGCTATCTATTTATTATTATTCCTTAACATAATAACAAATGTCTTCTAAATCTTTAAATTTAACGAATTCTATCACAAATTAGTAAATCTTGCAGGTCGTGTGTTCTTTATATTTAGTTTGTTTTTATTTACGTGTGAAATTCAAAATATTAATCATACTACCAAATGTAAGGATTTTCAAAATCCGGCTCTGTGCATGCATTATTACAAACTTTATAAATGCATAAAAATAAATCTAGTATAGTTAAATTGCGTGGCCTCTTACGGAAAGAATTACGAGAGTAAATATTTTATTTCAATTTTAATTCATAAGGTTTAATTGCAGCTATTAAATATATTTCCCAAAGTAAAATTAAATAGTAGCAAATAAATTACGATATGATATGTTACTTCGGTCAAATAAATCAATATAATAGCTTTTATTATTAGATAAATATATGTCAAAGAGCAATTTATATATTATGTTACATTAGAGAACCTTTATATACAAATGCACCTGAGGTCAGGATAAATAAGAATTGTGGAAAATTTTAATAATATAAATATATGAATAAGATTTATTTTTGAAATAAAACGTGGTATTATATATGTGTGTAACTTTAAAATCTTTCAGTATTCTGATCGAATTCAGTTTATATATATATATATATATATATATATATATATATATATATATATATATATATATATATATATATATATATATATATATTTAGAAGTATATATCAAAACTTGATCACATTTGAAAACGACCTTTCTGGTCTCGTTATGGTTACAACTCCTGTCATATATATATATAAATCTAAACTGAGCATAAGAACATATACGCGGTATGTTCACATATAATTAAAATTCTGCACGCAACGGGGCCACCTTGATACGTGTCACCGAGACGACGGTGGCGGTGGTGGTAGACGCCCAGAGGCGGCGATTGCAACCGAAACGCAAGGGTGCTGTCATATCATATAAAACACCTGGTCCCGTGTGCCGAAAGCACAAAGTGTAATGCTGACACTGGTAAAGTGTCGGCGGTGAGAATAGGGTCGTTCAACTTAATCGAATTTACAGAAATGAAAAATATCTCCAATAAAAGTTTGCAATTACAGTTCTACTATAACGCCAATGTTTGAAATGTCGTTCGTGCTTGATTTCGTAATCGCTAGGATACGCTAAATTCGACAACTAAAGTTTTACAAGGTCAACTCAAACTCGCAGTTCACATTCGAACATATTAAAGCTCGTGCTTCAAAGTTGACTTATCGTGCACCACTTTCTATTTACCTGGTAGTTCAATATTGGAATAAACTTTAAAATAAGTAAGATTCCATGGCAATAAATAAATATTTGTCTTTTTCAACAATTTTGTTAGCTCTCACATCTCTAAATTATGAATGCACTATCTTCAGTTTTGTTAAAATTAATATGTATTATATTTTATACTCGAAATACTTTATTGATTCATTTCAATTAAATTGATTTTAATAAATTTTTATACAGAACTGATCTCAAATTGTTAGGCATTTATATTTTTATTTTTACTAATAGTGCCAAAAAATAAATGTAAATGTAAAAATTAAAATTAAATTACGCAAGCTTATACTTTTTTATTTTTTATAACAATAATTTAAGTACAATATCTTCATAAAAAATAAAAATTGATGACAATTAATAAATTAGGTTGATCCTTATTTGCCTAGTAAATTTTTTGGTTTGTGATAAATAACATGTAGATAAATTAGAATTGACCGATAAATATACTGCGGTATTACGTCATAGACAGTTATTATATCGGTCTACTATGTGATAATTTCAGAAAATAGTTCTGTAAACATATTTTTTCATTTGATGGGAAAAGGCATGATGTTATGTATGTATGTAATATGAATCTCACTTGTAAATAGAAAGCTGTTTATGAGGATACTAAATTACCCCAAATTACAGTAATTTAGTATAATTCATCATGCGCAACAGAGAATATTTTATTTGTGCCACCTTGACTTCATAAATATAATTTCAAAACGCACTTATCAGATTCACCATTGTGCCATTTCGTGACGATATGCAAATCTAGACAACTGATCTTGATCACGTTTAACTTGATCAATTTCTCTATAATTAATATCGTAAAGATAGAGCGCTGAAAGTTGCGTGCGCATTCCGGGAACGGAAAGACTACGTCAACTTCTGTAATAATTAGCTTCTACTTGTACAAATTATACGCATGATGAAATGAAATTGTCAAGCGTGTCATATCAGTCGGTAATTACTTTAACCTAATTAGTGACTGCGTAAATATTGGATGTGTAAACTCGAATGTGGCGGTTAAGTTGCCTTCACACCTTTTGCTTTTCAGCCACTCATTTATACATCTCCACATTCATGAACCTTCGTCAATATTGTATATTATCATACAGACATTTACACATACACAAATATTTACTGAGTGTATATTCATGTTTTTTTTTTTTTTTTGCCTGTTTAGTTAAAATACGCAACGTACATAAATTCGCATACATGTAAACTAACAAATCCACTGTGCTTATCTGGCACGAAACACTCTACCTTAATATAAACTGAAAGATAATTGCAATTTTTATTATTCATCACTTACGTTCTTTGATGTTTGCAAGCCAAAAGAATTGTTTAGCAATTTAAATTAGCAACCGACAAAGGATAGACGTTTCATCTAATATACCCGAATAATTCGCTCGGACATAACATACCTTGTGGGTGCACCAGCAACTATTTCAACTTGTGAACAAGAAAAGGAATGTGTAGCCCAACAAATGGTTCTCGCCGGTTTTTTTGACGCTAGTGAAGCTGCATATATCAGGAAACTGGCAACGATGGAACCATAGTATTGAAATGGAATATATAGGTGTGCGGATGAGAAAACATCAGGAAAGTGGAAAGAGATATCTGTAAGTAGAGTGAAACCACTTGAACGATGCAAAGCCGACGAACACATCGGTGGTGCGGCCGCGGCCGCGGCGGCGGTGGAGGCTTTCACCTCGCAACGGCAGCCAACAGATTTATTACAGAGTCAAAGTTTATAATTCAGTTTTCGCTGAAGTGATTGATTAACCGTGGTTTTTAATATGGCTAGCGACTAACACCAAGAAGAAAACAAATTACGCATATTGGTGCGCATTTGTGTCCGTAGGACACAACAATTTTCATCGTTTTACAAATAGAAACAAATGTTTATTTTTCTTCATATTTTCAACGGGAAAAGATTGGTTCGCATTTGTTTTTGAATTCAAAACTAGTTTTAATAAAACAACACAAGCATAAAACGTTTAAAAGGTTTTGAACGGTTGAAGTAGAACATGGATGCAATTTCAATATTTATTATTTAATCTAAAATTTAACGTAGATTAAAATAAAAATTATGCAATGTCCTTTTTAATTAGAATATTTAGACCGTTGTATTATTTGTTTTTATTGAATACTCACAATATTCAATGAGCCTATTTAATTAGTAATTTAAATACCAAATACGTTCAAATTATTCGAAAAATGTAATCAATATTTCAATCATATATAAAATACAAACAACAACTAAATAGCAAACCGTTCATACACAAATGCAATTCTTGATTAAGCTTTACAGATAGGGAAAATTGAATAATTAAAGGTGATCTAGTACCTATAAATTCATGAAAATTAATTATTTCAAAATACAACTATAAACCTTAAATTTCTCAATATCGCTACCTAAGAGATAAATTTTGTTTCGGAAATATTAATTAATAAATTATTTGAAAGAATAATTTTTATTCCAATTTTATGTAATAAAAAAATTGATGTCAACCAAATATTGATTTTTTTAAAGAATAAATCAAAATGTATCCATCAAACCAAAAAATTATTACTCACTCTGGTAGTTCATTGTACTCTGAGGGTTCGATGGTCGATACAGAATAAAAGGCATTGTTATGGAGCAGTTTTTATAAATGGAAGTAGAGGATAGTTGTCAAATTGGTTTTTCAAAAAATAAATGGAAAGAACACTTTTAAAATCAGGTAGCCTCTTGGAAACGTAATCAGAATATACAAATTGTAATTCGATATTTATTTCGACATTTAAGGATAATCGAGAATACAATGTAACTGATAATTATTAGAATAGCCAGATTTTAGATATACACATAACAAAGGGTTGCTACATGAAGCTATGGAGTAACAAATATTTGTTATTTTAAACGGATTCCTTTTATCAAATCAAACACGTATAGCCATTGTTAAATTATTATCCATGTAATACCAAGTTAATAAATCGTATACATTTATGGGTAGAATTTTAATCTGAATGATCTACAACCACAAATTCTGCTCGTTTTGGTTGTTTATAGAAAATATCAATGTTTTACATGTGAAACACTAATTATAAATTATTTATACATATTTGAATATGAATACATTTATTTGTTTTTGAATAAAATACTAAAAAATTCAAAGTTATATATAATATCCATAAATATATATTCATGCTAGTCGTAAACAAATCTTATTTCCGTTAAAATATCGAAATCGATATTTTCATGACTTATTACTTCGTACGAGAAAGTAAATAGTCGGAAATTTCGAACGTTTCTATTATAATAGAGTTGATTATGATTACAAAGATTATATACGCAATTTGGTAAACAGCGAACTAACTCAAACATTATTTTACAATTCCATACATCTACTAATGAAACCTTCCCAGAAAATAGAATTAACCACGTACATATCAAATACATAAATTTTGTTCAATTCTAAAGCGTATTTACGTACGACGAATGCGCACTCGTAGATATAGTTTACCGTAATATTACCTATAGAACGTAGATGTTGCCAAGGTTACATACTAGAATGTACGACCCACGTAGCAAACGATATGTTCTGTGGATAATAGAAATAAAAGTAAGAAATACTAAACAACGAGTATCACAATAGAGGTGAAGAACGTACATCTCAGCATATCTATAACGAAAATATCTCTTGTGAAAAATTTCATATGATACTGATTATTATATCGAATTTTTTGTATTTTGTATTTTAAGAATATTTCCTATGTTAACGGAAATTTTTATTTATTTACAATCTCTAGTAAAATTTCCGACGTAGTTACTCACACAGTGTAACTCGAAATAATTAGAGTTTTAACAAAATTTCTGACCGCTTTCCACATCCTTAAATTGGTTATGGTACTTATAAATAAAGTATGCTGGTCATGAAACTATCTAGAAAACCACTTTACGATTTGCGTTGCCTTTTTATTCTAATTGTTCATTAAAAAACTAATTTGCACTGTTGAGTCAATTTATAGTTTACCTAAGCATTGAAACCCTTACACCAACGGCAACCGCTAGTAAAATGCTTTGAGTAGAAAATTTTGTACTACAAATATGCTGCATGTATATATTATAAGCTGTTAACAAAATAGATAAATGAATTATGCCCTTTTGTATTTCAATATCATGAATTTTATGTTAAAATGTTCATTATTTTACAAGCTATTTATATTATTTGATCAAAAGTATGCAATGTGTAATTGCATTACTCCATTCAAATTGATTATTAAAAATGATTTTAGTTCATATTCAGAACACATATAGTCCGAAATACGTCATCGTTATTAATCAGGATATCAAATTATTTCCTATATTTTATTTTTAACAGCGGACGTTCCATATTTATTCAGAATCCTATAAAGTAAAAACATTCTAATAAAAAAACATACGACAAATTGTAGACTATGTATAATTGAATTTAAATAGAAGTAAAATTCAGATCCGATAATTGTTATTTTAAAGTGAAATAATATTATTTAACCGACGGTGTTTAGGAAAGAAATAAACCAACGTTCGTAATATTTCTTATATGAGCTTTGGTAGTTATAAATGTCACTCTCTTATGGTAATAATACTGCATTCTGCAAATATATATATGTACATTGACATCACAAATAAATAATATCTTTCCTGTTCTGTGTCATGTTACAATTTACATACAATTACATATAATGTAAGTATATTTATTACTTACGTTACGATAAGAGTTTAATTGATGTGAAAGACGCAAGATATTTTATTTTTCATATTATAGTATGCCGACCATATGTTTTAAAGAAATATATTACAAAAAGTACAACAACCATCTAATAAATTACTTTATAACCAAGTAACCATAATAAAATATTTAATTTGTTGAATTATATTTTGTTTTCCCTAAAGAATTAGAAGATATTTCTTCTAACATACAATTTTTAATAAAATTATTTTATATTTGAATATATTATATTTGCGACATATTTTACATTTAAGTTTTCCGACTGTATGAATAAAATTCATATAATTTTTTTAATAAATAATCAACGTTTTAAATTTTATTCTCTGAATACAACTGGGAGTTTAATCGGAAAAAAACTGGTCAGTATGAAATAACTGTAAGGAAACCTTGCATTCTAATATCTAATATTTTAAAACAAAGATACTATATCCTTAAAACGTGTACATAACAAAAACGGGGTTAAATAATATATGCATGCTCATGTCCATATAAACAATGAACTAATCTCTCAATCAGTAACGAAGACACTAGCACAATATTTAAATTTTAAAATAACTTTACCTCGACTGCGAACTAATCTCTTTTATACCCATTTCGACAGCTTGTCTCATTCGGTAATCGGAAAAGCACTCAAGAACAAGGAAAACCACCTGAAATAATATTATAAAAGGCCTGTATCATGGTTGCAGCACCCTAAACACTGCTAAAAGTGATCAAATAGCTACCCACTTACGTCAAACAATATTGTGTCTCTTTTACTGAAAAACAAAACGTTCGCTTAACACTGGACATTCTAACTTAACAAAAACAAACATAATTAAACACTTGACAAGTTTATGAATTTGCTTCAATTTTTAGTGCGATGTGCTTAATATAAAATTTTATGTAGATACTCATATTCTTATATATTTTTAATATAAATCCAATATTTGTTCAACGTTGTTTAGCTTAATAACAGATATACAAATTCTGTTTGTTTCAAATAAATAATGTAAGCGTAAATGAAGAAAATATGATGCTTTATAGATTATTTCAAAAGCGTTTTGCACTCATTTACTCGCGAATAATAAGAGAAATGTATGTGATTAAAAAAAATTAAACTACTACTTAGTTTGTGTATGGTTATGAATGTATATGTGAATGTTTGACTAAAATATTTTATAAAACTGCTTGAAGAAAAATGGAAGCATTGGTACGAACATCATTTAAGAATGCGAATATTAAATATAGTTTAAATGACAAACAAGAACGTTTCTGGAATATTTAAAAACAATTTCATTGTCGTTTGATATACATTTATGAACTGGTAGTATTTTTATTTACTGCAATAAAATGTAAATAGGTTGCATTTCTTGTCTTTGTGAATATAATTTCGCTGGAGATGAAGGTAAGAAGGAAAGCAATAAAGGCAGGATTTAATAACATTATTATTTCCATTTTCGAAATAAATATTGTGCGGAGTTTTCATCTACGTTAATTTATAATCGTAGTATACTTTCCATATTCGTTATTCGTATATTAATGTCACAGTTATTTTGTTTATATCATCAAAAACCAAAATAATCAAAGGCAATTGTTTGTAACCAAATTATACATTTATGTATATTTTCAATCAAATCAAATTTAGCAAATATATTTTCAAATATAAATTTCAATGATATTAATTTAAATATAAATGAAAATAATGAAGAGTTGTTTTATAAATTATCATTCATATTCTAAATGTCGTATATTATTTTATTTAATTAACAAATGGTCATATTTGATATTTTTACAAATTCTGCTTACTTGAATAGTTATTTTAAAAAATTTATTATTATTTAATTTAGATACGATATTTCCCCAGCGAAATTCCATCAAATGAAATTTCCGGTAGGTAATGGAAACTCTAGGAAATATTTATGAAATGTGCGCACATCAATTCGTTGATTGAATCCGTAAACTGTCAGACTAAAAAGCACCTTGCGTTGCATATGTCTACGCATTATATTATTAATATGAGAGGTAAATCACGAAAATATAATACAGTAAAGAAAACAACTTCCACATTTTGTATAACCCGCTTATCGACGTAATATTTCCAAAAGAACTACTAAAAAACGCGACAATAATCATAAATAAATATGATTTTTATGAGGACAGAAAACTCTTTAATTTTTATTTATCCACTTATTCAACCATTCACTTTTATAATGAATTCTTTTTTTTATGTTGTGAAGAAATTTGACGTAACTTACCTTAACAAACTTAGCCAACAATTTGTAGAAGTAATTTTCGTTTATTTTTTTTTTTTTTCATGTGCCAACAATTCATACATAATTTATATAAAATTTCATTTTTATTACAAAGAAGTTTAGGACGGTACCTAAACTTTTGATGAACTGTAATGTTATATGTATAAAATGCGTATATATATATATATATATATTTTTTTTTTTTGGGTTAATTACTGTAAAAGTAAAATTAACTGCCGTAAGATAATGATACTGACGTTAACGTATATGACCTCTGATGCGGGAGGGACGCAAATATGCGATGTACGTTCAGTGTTATATTTCGGTCTCGATTTTTTAGTTAGAAAGTTTGAAAGTTTGATAAACGGTTTTCATGCATAATGTTAATGATAGTTCGCTGTGGGGCCGGATGACTTACACAAAGAGAGCACGAAGTTCCCATCTATTTTTCAGCGACACATGAAACGCGACATTGTCTTAACGCGTAAGTGCACAATGTTTCCATATCTTAACCATTATTAAAACCTATACGGAACGTGATGTAACCTGTAGCACGCCATCAATTATGCTAACTAAGTAGCACGTAAACAACAATAGGAATCATTTATTAATTCCCTTTGAACTAGAGTGTCAATATAATTAAAGTAATGCATATTACATCTTTCATGTCGTAATTAGTTTATTACAATACATTAGCAAACCAGTTCTCATGGCGTGTAAATTGGCGTTGATAACTTAAAAATATTGTGTCAAAATAAAAATTAAAGTCTTTAATCAAACTGTCACAATGTTTATTTTATGAAATACACAATTATGAATGTTAGTGGTATCAAAATATTTTCTTCATTATACCGTGTTTTTTTTTATTCTATCCGTACATTAGGCGAGAGGGTGACAACGTATTCATCCAATTTAATTTATTATGCGAACACATTGAACTCATCGATAGATAGGGTTTTGTTTGAAAAGGATGGCACACATAAAATATTGATAGCTAACTATGTTATTCTTCATATTCCACAATCATTTTAATGAGATTTGCGTATAGGTAATCTAAATAAATATTTTCATCGCCATTGTTAAGGGATGGGTAACATTTTTTTTTTTTTGTGTCTGTTTTCGATTATATATACGAATTCGTGTATGCATAATAGATGTATAGTGTAAATTTAGTGTCGTATCACCTTTAAATAAGTCAACAGAAACTGAGGAGTACTCAGAGTGTGAATTGTAAGAGTGAAAGACACTTGTATAACTTAGAACGGTTCATAAAGAGTAGAGCGTTTATGCAGGAGAACAAATGCACCAGTGAAGCTGTAAATGTGAATTGAAAGCAATGCGCTAACTGGGAATTAAAAGCACTACAGCGTGTAAACGATCTGCTGTAGTTGATTCGAAAACCTCCCTGGCCCCCAACATTATGCGCAAGTAACTGTTTTTGTTCAAATGACAGCAACATTTATAACAATTGTCCGTAATGAATATAGAATGAATTTGCGCGTATTGTTTTCAGAAAAAAACAAACGATGTTTTTCATTTATTTTAATTTTTTTCATTTGTTTCGTCTATCAGATGTATAATGATACGAATTAGTGAGAGTATTTTTTATGTGATTATATTATGAACTCGTTATTATGTGTGGTGATTAACCTTGACGTATATATTAATAAATATATCATTCTACATTGTATTTGACGATATGGCGCTAGGTATACGAATGAATGATGGAAACTTGAATAAAGCGAAGGGTTCAATAGGTGTACATCATTTTTCCAACCCGTAATTATTCAAGTCGAAACTAATGACCGGTTAATGTTTATAACCTATCCCAAGTGCACAATAAGTTTGCTGTCGTATTTGACAAATGTTCTAATTAAAATTTTATTAATCACGGACGCGACTTTATTGTCGAAATATTTCTTTAGCTTCAATTCATAAAAGCCTTTTAATCATATATTAAATTATTTCTAAATATATTCTGTCATACAATCTAATATTTATTTGATAAACTCATATTTTAATTTATTTTATATCATCTAAAGAGTTTTCTGCCATCCTATTGAATAGGAAATGATGTTATGTATGTATTAAAAGCAAAATATTGTTCTAGTTTTGCAAAGAGTAATGAACTTTCGTATTTGTTGGCTTATTATTCGATTTAGTATTTTAAATATTTAATTTGGCTAGTTTCGATCGTTGTGATCGTTAATAATTGATGATTCCTGCACGTCGTCTCGAATACCGAATTAATAATGGGATAAATAATTTTGTTACCATTAATTAGATATAATGGCAAACTAATATCAATAAGCTAACGTCGATCTGTTAGCTTCCCGATATAGGAAGACATTTGGAGCTTTGTCTTATGTCGCGTTTCGTATATCGATATATATAAAGTTCACGATGCAAAAGACAATAATACGATGGCGATGAAGCGAACCATAACCCCGTTCGCGTTCATTGTTGTTGTTCTTTGATCGAGAAATAACAGAAACCCTTATCTGATTTTATAAATTCCCTGGCGCACATTGTTTTGTGTTTGGAGTTCATTGGTTTCATCAATTTGAAAATATTTTTATTAAATCAAAGAATTTCTGTTATTATTTCCAATCTCTCGCAGAGATATTCAAATCATTATTAATATATTTAATTAAATTCCTTTAATATAGCTCTTTGATGAAGTATTTGATTGTTTGATTATTATTACGAGAATTATAATATAAAACTTCAAATAATCAATATGATATTACGCTTCAATAAATTAATAGAATTCATTTCGTGGAAATCTAAACCGGAAAAGGCAATAAACTATTAACGCACGCATGTAGATTGTCAAATTGTTAGATATATATATTATTAGGTATAATTTTTTTTTAATTTTATTATTTAATGTTGTTATTGCGTCAATTTGTTGAAGAAGTGCGAAGTAAAAATTAGAAGTCATGTAAATATCAATACATGTATTAAAAATTAATTTGTAAAGAAGTGCCTTTTCATTATTTTAATGAATAAATTAGTATAACGTTTGTTGGTAATTTCCGTGTTAAAATTCAACCTTCAATTCAAAATATAATGCATAACATGAATTTATCATGTGAAATTTAACACGAAAATCCGTGTAGACCCTATGGTACACGTCGTGTTAATTTTTTTGGTACAATAATTATTTTAATTCTTTATAATATAATGTGTGGTATTTTATCATATACATATTAAAATTCCACACATACGCAGAATGAAGAACGTTATTCGTTTTCGATAAGCTTATTTATGGTAAAATCCACAAATTTCATTTCTAAGGATAACTGAATAGTGTAGTATACGGTACTAGGGGATCTAAATTAGGATGGACGTATTGGATTTGTGAGCGACCAAGAGCTGGTAGAGAAAGAAAAATAGAAGAGTGGCAACACAACAAGAGTCGCACGAATATCCACAGAAAACATAAGCACGCCTCGCCACCCCTGTCGTCTCTGCCCCCCCCCCTTTATATTTTGCCGCGCGCACGTCCGAATCCAACAAAAATAAATCTTCTCTGTTGTTTCTATATTCTCCGATACCAAACGCATTCTCGAATAGTTGAATAAAATGCTTAGAATGTATGCCATGGCGTTCCACATGCTGACTTTAATCTTTTCCATACTACACTTTTAAATGTAGATATTTGACAGGCTTCTCGGTTACATCTGACTTACAAACATTTTATTTCATTCATTTCCGTATATCATTTATTTACAACGCTCGAAAATATCCTCCAAAATTATGGAACCACAACAATAACTATATTTTTAGTAGAGATCATTTTTATTTTCTTATACGAAATAATTAGCGAAAATAGTAATGATTAAAAAATTTCGCGATTTTAACAGAAATATACCTCCCTGCATTAATTCTGACTATTTTTAAAATAACGTCTGTCTGTGTGTATTTGTGCAGGCATGTGTGTGATCATATTTGGCGCAACTTTTGTTAGGAATTTTTTTTTTTCAAAAAATGTACCAGTTATAAAGAAATTACTATTAAAATTTGTTCTTATTTTATTTAAATTTACATAAATCGTATCAACTGTGTTTGTCAATTTAACAGAAAAGCAAATTTTAATATATATAAATAAAAAATAGTAATTAATTAAAAAATTTGTATTTAAATATGTAAACAATATTCGTATAATAAAGCCATTGCAGATGTTTTATACTAAGGATATTTTGTACTAAGAAGCGTTTACATAGTTCATATTTTCGTATTAATAATATAACGTCTAAACATGTACACTGTGCGCTGACTTGATTCAGTAATCAAATATAACATAAAATGTTAATATTTGATTATTATTTATTTATTTAATAGTACGCCAACGCATTAATTTCTTATTCTAATTGATATGCGCATCCACCAAATAATTAACTGGCGGCAATAATTAAAATAATTAAAGATAAACACGTAGAATTTTATTTTTAGATTTATGCCATCATGCGGTTAAACAAGTATATTTCTAAAGAGGAATATTGTTTGTCAAACTAAGTCTGTTTATTTTTGTGTATTCAATCCCATATAAATGGAACTGTGCAACTGTGTATTTGACATGTCACAGTGAACCATTTCAGACGTATACGGTGAATATATATATATATATATATATATATATATATATATATATATATATATATATATATTTAAGAAAGCAAAATAATTATTTAAATATTTATGTAAGGTAGCAATTATAATGAGCAGTTGGTTGCATGATTTTATCATTTGGAAAATATTTTAACGGTAAAGTAATTAGGTCAAGTTAACTTGGGTTAATTGGTTAAATTATTTGATGATTTTACAGTAATATTTCGTAAAAGAGAGTAAAAAATTGATATTTAATATAAATGTGGATATGCAACATTTGTACATTTGAATTAAAAAAAGAGTTTTGTTCATAAAGTAAATTGCAGAGTTCATATAATATTTATTATTGAAAACAGCAAAATTTCAATTGAATCAGAAAATGTTTGCCAATAAATCGACTTCTGAGATTTCCGTTAGCATAAATAAGTATCCGGTTCGAAATGAAGCGATTTTCGTGTTTCGTTATTCCCCCTGTTCGCTGCGAAATATATATATATATATATAGCTCAATATTGATACATGTATCGCTATAGGTAACAATACGAATCTCAGGTTGCCTTAAATTCCTTTATCTTAATCCGCACTTGAGAGTTCGTAACGACATATATTTACATGCGAAATTGAATCTCGTGCTCGATAGATAGACGGATACCGTTAGCGCGCACGGGACAACGCCGCCAACAACGCCGCCGTCGCCGTCGCCGTTGCCGTTGCCGTCACCGCCACCGTTCTACACTATGCCAAGAGGAAAACCAATATCGACCGCAACGAGCCATTCTCAAGGAATGAGGAGAGAGAAGCTGAACATCCACCTCCCATCTTCCGCAAACCGTAATGTTGAACATATAATGCCAAGTGACAATTGTAACAAGCTCCGATCACGTTATATAAATAGGCAATAAGCGAATTGAGACAAACCATTACTTAATAAACCGGTTGCATAACATCCAACTGACATTTGACATATATCTACTGACACCGGTTACATAAACCACAGTTCACACAACGAACAAACATTCTGACATTATTTACATAAAATAAATTCCACTTTGCACTGCACTGCACTTTTTACTAGAATATGAAATTTTATATTTATCATTGCTCGACTATATGAATAACAATATTTCACCTAGCTTTTTTGGCGTCACTGAAATTTATTCTATAATTAAATATTACTACAATTTTTTCTGTACGAAAAAAAAAAAACTTATATTTGTTGAGAACCACAATCACCGTTTAATTATTTTCGCCACTCCACACTTGTAATAGCACCAACTGTATAGATGAATCGGTACATTTACTTCGTGTTCATAATAAATCATAGATACTAATGAAACTGGGCATCAGAATCATTTTTATCGGTATTGATGCATCATTAAAACATTGACTATCTATCGATTTACCACGAACTATCTATTTTGTACTATATCAGATTGGCAAGATTTGTACGTGGTGACTGTTCGTTAAGATTACAAATCTTAAATCATTTATATGCGGTGGCAGAGACTAGGACATTTTGTACTTGTTTCTGGTGTTAGTAAAGAATTTAAAATTCAGTTCAAGTGATTCGCACAACAAGATAAATACGTTCAGGATACGTAAAAAGAGCAAAGTGATTCAGATCATGTCGGGTTAAGTTGTGAAAGTTGGGAAGATATTGTATACAAATAAAAGTGAGTAGAAGAATATTTTCTGTTTATGAGCATTTAAACGCCAAGTAGAACAGAGGAAAATGGGGGTTGTTGGTAGTAGTAGTAGTAGGGAGTTATAGAGTGGGTTTTCAACATACGAAATATATTGGTAACTGAGAAGCTGAATTAAAGCAGGTTCCGGTGACGAACCGTTTTAGAATATCACGCCCGGAAAGGATGCGGTACGTGCGCACAAGACAACATAGAGCGACGAGACGACACACTCAAAAGGAACAGACTCGCAGGATATTGCGATTGAATATGAATGAGATCACCGGTATCGCACGGCCTAACCAAGGACTAACAGCAGGACGACACGACTATACTATGTAGCATGTAGAGGGTTAGTACACGACCGGCACAGTCGTTCATCTCCGGTTCACCGTCCTCATGGTGTAGTGGCTGAGAGAACGATGGCCGTCTTCAAATTAACCTACCTATCTACCTACCTATATAGCTACCCGTTTGCCATACCTCACGTCATGCACAATGAAACGTTGCGCGCGGGGGTTTGGACAGTGAAGAGTAATGAAAGGGGAAAGGAAATCCGGACTAACGACGATTACGACGACATTCCTTAACCTTTGGTCTACGAATAGCAGGGGAATTTATTAAAATTCAACAACCACCGAATGCACCTACGAGTAGAAAGAACAGGACGCGCCAACTAAAATGTAAATTTGAACTGGACTCACTGACCTAGCACTTCGGCGCAATGCTCGAAAATCTGTGTGCCGAAGTAGACCGCACTGACCACATTCTAGATATTCGACTAATGACTTTGCAAATCAAACAGATTTAGTGCAAACTTCATATTGAATGAACAGCTACGATTCTAAGATTATCAAATAAATTATGTACACATTCAATAGTTCCGTATATGTACATATCTAATAGGTAGTATATATACATACATACATGCATAAATAATATGCAAACAGAATAAAGAGAAAAACAATATCCAAAATTGTTGATATTGATATAGAGATGATAGTTCAGTAATGTATTATATCAATAAGCGGAACATAATTATGAGTAACGTAAGGAAAGAAGTGTCGGATATCCGTTCGGTAAAGCGGAATGACTGAAATCTCCCTTACATCTGGGAACTTCCATTTCATTAGGCCTGACAAATGACGGGATTGCACCCAGAGGCATTACTAAGCCCTTTAGGAAGGGAGGGTTCTGTGCAAACAACCTATCATTCCGGGTGCCCCATGCCAATTATTCACAGATTCCGCGGTAGCGGGCGACGAACGACGCGACTACTTCGCGACCAAGTTGCGAGATATCGGTCGCGTATGCACAGCCGCGGAGGAAACAAATCACGACAATTACGCGCGTCTAGAATTACCACCACTGCTGCTCTCATCCGTTATTCGAAACGAAAACATTAGAACACGGACGCGCAATGGACGCGAATTTCACTCATTAGCAGCATGAAACGATACGGAACGGATGTGCTGCTGGAAATTATACCGCCACTAACGTGATTCACAATATTCACAAATAACATGAAATCAAAAAGTAATCATAGCCCATGTTACCCGAGATTTCTTAAACATTTAATTTCGTTATTATTCATATAAAAGACGTTTGGACTGGTTGTAATCAGTAAATATTCTGATTAACATTTCAACGCAACGCAACTCGACCAAACTGAGCTGAACTCAAGTAAAACGAACAACGAAAATATCTCTCTAGCAAATTACCTCGACTGTATTTACATATTTTATTCATGATTAAAATTTGTGGTTCGCCAGTTAAATATTGCTGTGTTTATGTACGCGATGTGACTAAAAAATTGAATTCAATTAAAAGATCCGCTCACACGAAACTAAACAATCTCATCCAACGGGTCACCTCTCCAAAAGTAAACTTGCCTCGCAAAACATGGAAGCAGCTCAATGCCACCACTCACATATACACACAAACACACACACACACACACACTTTAGACTAGACTATATACAACACCTACCCCATCCACAAACACGCACACACACTCTACGCTAACAAACACGGTAAACAGGTGCCCAACCCTACCTACAATCCAGAAAATGCCACACGAGATACAGGGAATACCTGATGCGTGACTCGCTCGACCGAAAGCAAATAGATTGTTGTGCACGTTCTCTGCCAATCTTATCTTTGATTCGTCATCAGGGATGTTTACCATCGAATGATAAACTAAATGTTACCGGTTGTTCTAAACACGGTTCTATACAAATATTGGCTAACACACACAAGTAGTACGAAAATACACCATTCGTATTTTGTTCAAATTTAAAATCAACTCGGATAAATTCTGCTCAAAGTATTAATAATAACCATATTTGTCATTTCGGCTAGAATTTCGCGGAATGTAAAGAAGATTGTTTGAGCGAAAAATGTTAAATCAATAACTTGATTTTGGTAACAGAACTCTAATGGTAAGAATAAAAATGTATGCGCCTGAGGAATTAAAATCAAACAGTATGCTTAATGAAAACATTCCCAACGAAATGAAAATGTTCCGAGGATGGAGATGGAACGAGGAGCAAAAAGTGTCAGTACCGAAATGTAGAACAAAGTTTGGCCAAACTTCTCATTTAGTATGCTAATGTGAATGCGACACGTTCGCTACGCGTACGTGAATATGAACAAGCCTATAAAAGCCAAACTGGACTATTATTAAACGTTCGATCAGTCACCGTCAACAGAGGAGAACTAAGAAGACAGACTAGCAAAAGAGGTCGCAGGCATCATGCGTGAACGCGAACGCGAACAAATCAGGCGGACAGGATGTCTCGGTACATTAAGCTACTATTGATTGCAAGTAATTGTTTAAGGTCAAAGTGAATGACTAACAACAAGGAACATTTTCGAAAATACAGCGATAAATTATCTATGCACGAGCGAGACAAGAACCCAATACCGAGACAATTCTGATACCGTAATTAAAACTTACAGACAGATCTTCTTTACTACTTCAAAGTACTACCAGCTAAACTGATTTCGATATTTCAACGGCTTTTTGTTCTACTCTGAATAATAAACACTTGACAAATCAGCATGATTCAATTTAGATATTTAAATAAGACAACTTTTGAAAAAATTGCTTTCATTTCATATGCCAATCAACTGAACAAACCATATTGAGTGAATATATGACGCATTGCTAACAAAAAATAAAATAAAATAAAAATGCAGTTAAACCGTTAAGTCAACGGATGAAGCAAAACAAATATTTTCGATCACGATATAAAATGCTCATCTTAAGGTAAACATCAACAGTATTATTATTTAGAATAGAATGGTAATTCGGCAGAGAATGCGCAGTTGTTCTTGGTGTTCGAGTAAATTGTAGTCTTTTACGAGATAAGGTTACTTTAAATAATATATTTTACTTTTGCCCGCAGTGTATTTTAGCTGTCTCGAATCTAATTGATTTTGGTTCAGTCCCTTGTGAGATTTCACTATTATTTTATAAATGACTCATACAAATTATATAATTGTACTTTTTATTAATGGAATATACTTTGACTTTTGAATTATATCTTTAAAACTGATTTGCTAGTAGGAATTGGGAAGCAAATTTCATGATACAAGTTTCTACACAAGTTTAAGCGTTCACTAGCCGCGGCAAGTCTCATCAAATTTTCTACCTTATATTTCAGAAATGTTCAACAATAAATGCTAAAGATGGATAATGATGATCATTTAATGTAAATCTAGCGAAATATTTTATGGAAAAACTAGGTTATCAAAAAAGTCTATGAGAATGACGAGTGGGAGGATAAGTGATATTTTATAAATGTCGTATTCGTTTGTCGATTTCGATGAGTTGATATATGTTACGTTGCGTATGATTGAGGAAATGAATGAAAGATTGAAAATGTTACCTGCACAAATCTCCAATAGTATAATAATCCAGGACATGATCGGTACCAGATGAAGTTGCGTTGTACTCGTCCCCGGTCGCAGCATAAACAGCATCAAGTCCACTAATCTCACTCACTACCGGCGCACATCGTTCACACTGTGGTGCGGCTATGGTATATTTATACGCGATAGAGATAACTGAACGAATTACCAATGACAATGTTTCTGTCACGGGATTTCCGCGATTTCTTTCATGCAAGTATCCTCGTGGGATCAACACAAAACCACGACACGACACGACACGACACGTCACGTCACCAAACGTTTGTTTCGCACGATTTTAATTGCTTTTTAACGCTTGTTTCACTCTGTATCTTGTGCATAAAGAGTACAAATTTATACAAGATACAACATATGTTAATAAGCCTGACAATTAAATAATCATATATGGAAAATAAGTACACTAGAAAACATAAAAACACGGGGACACTGTGTCGCAACACGAACTTGGCACGGTGGGCACCGCCACCCAGCGCACAGGCGGCGTGCCGCTATTTGTTGGTCACCAGACGATACTCGACGAAGAATCTCTTCAACACCTTTGAACACTTTGAATGTGGCGTGCTGATGGGCTGCTATCGTTGCACTGCTCTATGGTTGACTTTTAATCTAGTGAAATACAATATATTTAATATCACTCCTAACTACACATTTCTTTCTGAAGCAACCACAAAAATTCACACTCATTTCTAGGCGAAACTCTATACGAACAATATGCTCAAAAACTTCATTCAATTTCCATATGAGATTGTTATCTTATGAAATTTTATCTATATATAACAAATGCCACTAATTCAAGAACTAAGATTGTTGAGTTTAAGAAGTGGTTCAATTCCTCACATGGTATTTTTTTGTTTTGTTATGAAAAACAAATTGAATGGTGTCAATCGTTATCAAACAGTTGTAAAAGATTTGAAGAGTATGTATGGTAAACTGGAAAACTTGACCCTAATAATTGGTCACTGAGAAGTTTCGGAAAGTTTTTTGTCAAATGACTTAATATGAGTTGATGGTTTTCATTCCATGACACTGAATGCAAATTAAGATGTTCCATTAGCACGTTCTAATAATAGCGATATAGTTGGCTATTTTCGTTGGCATATTGTGTTTAAAATATAAACTGGTGTGCTTCAAGAGCGCGACGGGAAACCGATGCGACGGGCTCCAAATGTCAATGCTTTGCCAAGATCAACCACTTATTACACGAATTGTTGTTTCTATAGAGGAGCAACTAAACAAACTCTTTTGTTTATATCATTGAAGTTTAAACACAATTTGCACTTGGTTTGTAATTTATATTTGAAAATAAATATCTGTTGAAGTGATCTATTCCAAGTCTCAAGTAGAGCACAATTCAAAGCGTTTTCAATCCAAACTTTAACAAATAACTCATACGGTTTTCTATTTGTTAAAGTAGAAGTAAAAGTAGGTTGAGTAATTCGAGAAGATAGAAAACATTCGCACACACATTTAGAACACACACACACACACACACACATACACATAGAAAGAGAGATATGTATGAAAAGGGTTAAGATGTCGAAGAAAATGAAAACAAAAAATAGAAGAGAAATGAATAGACATCAGGCGACGGCATGCCGACACTTACACTTGCACACGAGTTAACCAGGAGTTTATCACTCATAGGTTATACCCACTCACCGATAACACACAATGACAGAACGGGGTTATTAAAAGTAGTAGGCAACGTCTAACTGATCCTCGTGAGGCAACAATATATTGCACGCGTCTGTTGACAAGGGCAAAGAGCATCAGATGTGCACTCATGCCAGCAAATCGACGCACGTCTCGTAACGCCTGCACTGCTACTAGCCGGGCGTCGGACTTTAGCAGGAAATTCGTAGTGAGAGAGCGCGCGCGCGCATCGACATGGCGGGTGCAGGAGCGCACGCGCATTCTAGGCGTCGCTCGCGCCCTTAACTATTCTACTTGCTATACTCTACGTTCCCTACGAGCATCCGTATACTCCATTGTATCCATGCTTGCTTACGCTGGCATCCTCTCTCATTATTCTAATGTGATTGTTGTTTAGACACTAAAGGAGTCTCATAAAATATGTATGAAACATTTTTCACAGCTTCGATTTTCAAAACAATATTATAAAAACATTAAGCAATAAAAAACGTATCAGACATATTCGAACGATTTCAGTTCGGCGCTTAGTGCACAAGTGTTCACTGCAAGGCTGCCTAGCGAATGTGTACGTAATTATGGAAATATATTCGTACGAAAGCGGTGCGTTCGCACAAACACACGGAAGGGTGGTAAAGGTAACAAATTGTTTACAGGTTTTCATGCCTCACAGAGCTTCTTTCTCACACACCCTGGAGCTAACTTGACTTTTGAAATATGCCACCAATAACAAGTAAAGCGTATATAGAACAAAGAAGATAAAATACTCTACTATTTCTATTCATACATTTTACACCGTATATATTGATAACTAATTATAAATGATTATATATAGATATTCACATGGTGTATTGAGTATTCAATATAGTATTAATAGATATACGTATGGTTTTGTTGCATTTATAGAAATTGTATGTAGTACATATATAGGTATATATATATATATATGTAGATATGATAAATAGTTAGTTGTGATGGAAGTATAGGATATGTCGTCACCGAAAAGTGATTCGGTCATTTTCCACATACAGCACAAACAACGTGCGCAATCAAACAGTAATTAAACAGTATAAATAAAGCTAAACGCGATGGGATAATGATTTTCAATTTTAATTGCTTTAGAAAATTTAATCCAGTGAAATTTCAACTGTGTAATATATTTTACAGCGAATTATATATTAATTTGAAAATATGTTCATACGTCAAACGTAATTAATCATTAACGACGCAGATCTATCTTTGTTAATGTATGGCCAACACGACAAAATGCGATACGAAATGCGATGACCGTGCCACCCGTAATGGTGTTCTTCTTCCTGTACGCTGTATGATTGAAGCGTCAGACGAAATCATTTCGAACGAACGGAATGGAACGGAACGTGCGCCCCAAAAAAAAAAAAAACACGACGTGTTCGTTCGTAAAATTCACGCAAAATGAGCCCGCTTGGCCGCAGTATACGCATTCAATCGCCAAAAAATCAAACAAAAACCCATCATTGGATATACATCCCTTTCAAATGCGAGGGAGGCGTAAACTACAATCATGTTCTATCGTTGTCCAAATGATATGTTCAAATCCTATAGAACAGAACAGAACCGAACAGGCCTACGTTACGATAGAATAAAATAGGAAATATATATATATACACACACACACACACACATACACACACACAAATATATTGCGTATACGCATTTAGTACACGTACTGAAAATGTACGTACGATTAACTGAGAGAGATTTCAGTGGACGACAGCAACAGCAGCGAAGCTAGTCTAGCGTGAGAAAACAACAGTAAGCTCACAGATGCTTGAGTACTTACTTAAACACGCGCCTAGTTTAGTCTCAACTGACAATGCAATTTGTGCTAATTTGCTATTCTGACTAAACTATACCGACCAATCCTTTGTCACCATTATTTCGGTCATGTAATCAAAGATGCCTAGGTATACCTTACCACGTTAAGATTTCATAGGGTAGAAATACAAGGATATACATCTTTAATATAACATACATACATATATGATTTAAAACAGTTGGTGTATATAAATATATCGTAATATTGTAACATGAGAAGGAACGTAGTAAAGCGTTGTTGACCCGTCGCGTCGCGTCGCGGCGCGTCGCGTCGTATCGTGTCGTCTATAGCCGAGAACCGTTCGTGACGGTTCGGCTACTTATTAATTTCGCTCTAAAGTGATGAATGTTTTTCGGCTCGCAATAAAACTCACAACCGCTATTTGTCCGTTTCTTACCAAAAATAATAAAAACCAAGGCTGATATTCTCTCGGACGCGCGGTTGAAATATGACGTCGTATGTTTGGTTTAGTTGTTGGTCGGTCAAGAGAGTGTGCGCGTATAGTGGAAGAACTTGAATTCGTAACCCCTAGCACAGTCCCACAGCGTGTAACGGCAGCGGTTTTTATTTATTTGGAATTAGCGCTGCCGGGGTACACCGTGTGTCGTGCCTCTTTGTTTTCTGTGTATCACTCCATATACGTGTACACTTACGTATGTATGTATATACACGTATTTGGGCGTGTATGCGAGTGTGTTGGCCCAGAGGCCGTCCCCATTTCCTGGCCGGTCGGTTTTTATTTTCGCTGCGTGCACAAGAAGGAGAGAAAAAAAGAAATATTGATAATCATTAAAACTCGAGGGATAAAAGTGTCCTTTGGTGCTCGTACTACAAGACGTGCACTACGTGAATGCCGACAGACATAATTAGATAATTCTATTTACACAGAATTAGTAATAATTTAATTTCTTAATTGCTAATCTGTACCCCGCGGTTGTGGCGAGCGCGCGGGGCACCGTTTTTTACACCATCGCCCGCGGAATTCTGCGGTTATTTATTTTCTGACTCGTTGACTGCTCTACCTTATTATTTCGCGTTACGCGCATCAGTACGCCTTTCGTCTTCCTCTTTGCTCTCCGACTTCATAATCTGCTATTCAACGCGTAACAACCCAGAAGAGTTTCGTTCGTCGCGCCGTCGCCACCGCCGCCACGTTTATTCAAATTCATAAACAACTGACACATTCAATATTCGTTTACATATATCACGGGATCGTACGACGCCAATAAAATTATACCTGCTTTATATACATAAATATACGACAAAACTCCTGCAACCTGTATGTATGTTACGCACCTGCACGCCTTACACATCTAAATATATATTACGCACCACGCTACTATATCAACCACTAATTCATATTTAGAAGATATATGTATCTTTCATAATATATGGCACTTTCAATATAAGGTCCATAATCAGTAAACTCAAAACAACACTCTTCATACTTCTACTTAGGGTAGTTAAAGTATGAAAAGTAAACATTGAAATGAAAGCTATTAAGTTTTAACACATTAAGCGCCTTCAGGGACCATTATCAATATTTGCTATAGAACCATAACATTCTCAAAGGGCCGCTTTGTAGTTATATAATTTTAATATTATAGATGCGAACCTTTCAGTGCTTTTTTAACATACTGCACAGAGGCCTAAGGGACAAATTCTACAGTGAATTTATAATACCAAAAAAATTCAAACAAAAAAAAACTCATTATTTTTTTATTACTTGATTATATTTGATTACTAATATAAAATAATTAAGTCTATGTATATATCAAATAAACAGAATTTGTTGTTCAAATTTAAATTATATATTTGTTTATTTTAATGTGCAATAATAAATTTTTTTTTTAAGTTGGATTTTTATTAAAATTTTCCATGTTACGTAATATATTAAACGCTATTTCAATCACTTTATGAAGTTTGAGTAGAAGCACTTGATAATAAAATAGTATTTGATAACTATATCGATCATCTAAACCAGATTGGCTATTACGGAACCCATCGACCATGGTTTAAATACAATGGAAAATAAATGGTTTTTTTTTTCTAAAAAAGCGTAACTCTTAATTATTTTAGTATATTTTAAATCGTTTTTGATTCAAAAGTTATTTACGTAAAATTATCAAATAACATTCTTATAGCAACAAACTTTTTCTTTGTGTTATGACTTGATTCCGTGACTCATGTCATTGAATTACCAAACACTTTTAATGAATATAAAATCGATATTTTGTGGAGGTAGATCAAAAGAAAATATAATAAACCGAAATCTACGTATTATTTTCACTTGTGGTTGAAGATGAAAGTTCAAAAACAATACAAAATATTCTCTGCGGATGAATAAATCGTAAACCAAATTTCAACTTCATATCAAGTTTCTCTGTTGAGAAACACGATTAAATATGACAAGAAAACAGGAAGGAATAATAACTTTTATCGATTTTTCTTTAATTATCTTTCGGTTTTCGTAACTTTTTCTGGCAATGCAGTACAAAACACACATTTTTAAAACATTATGTCAAACAGTTGAAAATTAGGAAAGTTAAATTTACTATTTAAATACGAAAATTATTACATGGTTTATTTAACTTTCCTAATTTTCATTATAGAGTTTTACAAAGAAATGGCAAACACCATTCAGGATTCAAACAATTTTATTATTGATGTGCAAACATTTATAGGCGCGCCTCTACAAAAATTTTAAATAGGAGTTAATTAGAACTCACATACCGCATGATTCAATCGTGAGTGCCGCCACTCACTCGTTTTTTTTTTTTTTATCCATTTCAATCATTTAGTTTTATTCATTCACTTTCACTATCACAGATTTTAAACATTTATATAATTTTAAGACTTTCAATAATACTGTATAGAGAATGGCATATATTTTGCGTAGTTATTTCACAAATAAATATTCAGTCATTTTATTACGAATCGCACAGTACATACATATAATATATATATATATATATATATATATATATATATATATATATATATATATAAATAATAAATACAGAAAGAAAGAAAAAAACTGGGAAATATAAAAATAGCACATGCGAGATCCTAATAAAAAACCACTTGTTCTAAGTGTGTAGTAGATTGGACGCCCCTGAAATATTGGCAAATGAATTAGTAATCATCAAAAATATTTAAACACTATCTTAAAAACCCCATATAAATTTTTTATTTTATTTTTATGATACAATAATAAACAATTTACTCCGCAAATTTAACGAAAATCAATAAAAGCATTAAATTAATATCAGAATTTTGCATGGAAGTACATGATCTACAAATGCCATTTCATATTTTCGCAAAAATCTAATTTAATCCATCAGACCGCATTAAAAACGTTATAGAATATTAATTAGCATTATATTAGTTAACTTTTAACACCAAAATACATAATATAATCGCGTTCTTTACCCCGTTTTTTTATGAATTTAGTTTTAAAATTTGGCTGTGTAGTGTATGGCTGACGGGCCACGGCACACGGCAATGATTTACTATTAATCTTATTAAACGGTGTTTTGAAAATGTTTATACTTACGTAGAACTTCTGGGTTGCATTTAAAAAAAAAAAAATTGTAAAGAAAACACACGGAAAATATAGATACAAATAACACATATAAAAGTAGTAAAATGATTTTTTTCGAATTTTATTGTAAGTACTTGTTACCTAGCAGGACCAGACGGGACTGGTTGAATTAATAGTGTGCAGGTGTTCAATATTACAACTTATAACAATATTTAATTAAAACAGGATTAGAATAGAATAAATTTTATCTCAAACTATAAAACTAAATATAAAATGCCAAATAGCGCGTATATTTAAACTGAGAGTAACAAATTTATCGGTTAAATTTTAAAGCGTCATAATAAAAAATCTATATTAGGATACGAATTTTTGCTATTTGTTAATATAAAAATAAATTTTCACTAAAATAGCCAGAATCGAGTCAGTAAAGGTATATTTTCTTTAAAATCTCACGATCGAATTTTTTTATGTCTACAATATATACGTATTACTTCGTATAAGAAAGTAAAAATGCGATTGTTCAATTCTAAGAATTGGATGATTGGCAATAAGTTTTATGAATTATATCAACTGTTATTTGAATCGTTGTATAGGATAAGTTTTCTTTTAAACAAATTGACAATGGCCCTTGACGTTGATAAAATACAATTGAAAGATAATATAATAGAAATAGAAGTTATTTGTAAAACTTTTATTAAAATATAACACAAAGAGGTTTATGTAGTAGTAGTAGTAGTATTGTGTAACTAACTAAAAGTTATTGAGTACTATTAAATGGATATGTGATTATGCCTAATTATAAGAAAACCAATCGAATAACATTAGTTGTAATGAAAATAAAAATCAACAACTAATGTAACTGAAGAGCTACTCGAGCTGCTCAATCATCAAGAAACGAGTGGAACGTGGAACCAATTCGTGCTAATGGACTAATCAATTTTTAAACACGAGACTGCCGAATGTATAGACATTTTAAACTTCAAGCACTATGAAAATGTTTTGAGAAAAAAACCCTTGGTTCACCTAATAAATTGTCGTTTCTTGCACGTTTACATATTGCGTCAACCACAAGCAACAGGATTCTTATATATTATTATTGTTATTAGCGGTGTCTCCACGAGAAACATATGTGAACCTACAAGATATATGAAGGTATAAATATACATAATTTTAAACTAAATATGTTGCTTAAGTGTTTTAAAAGCATCGATAATAATCTTCAACGTACAGTAAACCGATAACGTCAGAAAATGTAGTTTATAAAATATTTTAAGTAGGACAAAATAAACGACCGCTGCCGCAGCTTTGTAAAATACTTTTTTAATTATATATGTAAGTGTAATCTTAAAATCAAAGCACGGTGTTGAGAATGTTCAAAAGTTCTACAAAGTGCAAATATTAGCGCATGAAATCAACAATTTCATATTCATAATCTAATTTTACAATGCTGACAAGTTTACAGTTTTCTTCGAGTCTTCCAGTTTAGCATGTTGACGTTCACAATTATGTTTAGCGGCCACGACATTTTTTTCATAACATATTTTATCATCAAATCTCACAATTTGCTTTAGTTAATAATTTTCAAATATAAACCAACCTAATTTTCGATAAAAAACACGCTAAAAACTAAATTATAAAATTTTGATTGTCAAATAAATAAGTTGCTGAATAAACATTGTTGCAGCTGTGTTTTGGCAATGAAAGTAAAATAATCAATGTAAGACATTATGTGGAACTTAATATTTACGATGTTTACTTATCTTTCGTTTTCTCAAGAATAGAACGAGATATAAATTACATTTTTGGAAACAACTTTAAAAAGGGTTTATAGTTCAGCATAACGTTTAGAAATATATAGTGTATATTTGCTACAATAACTGGAGAAAACAGAAGATCTATAAAGTGCTTTTCTTGTATAGTAATAGAATTCTTAATCCCCGTATGCATAAAACTACATCTGTTCTATTACATTAATATGTATATATTAATGAAGTTTCAACGAAGATACTCTACTAAATATTCGATTGGTGTAACGGTTTAAAAAGATGTCCTTTTTTAACTTAATTTAGAATATTTTAACGTAATTTTATATATATATATATATATATATATATATATATATATATTTATAAAATTTAATTGCTTGAGAAAGAAGCAAAATCTTTAGAGAATTTATCATTTGACGTTTATATCATCAGTAATTAGTCAACAGTTAATGCAAATGCGAATGATCTTTAGTGAGCTGGAATAATTTCACCAGCAAGTCCAATAATAAAATATCGATTTATTCCAGCCTTTACTCTCCGTTGGTTTTTCGTCGTTTTCATATAGAATTGTCAATTTTTATTAGATTCAACTTATAGAAAAAAAACTTTACAAATCGAATACGGAAACCGCATGTCGTTCGCATGTGTGTCCTGAGACGGCCATATTTGATTCGGACGCCGAACACCTTCTTTCCCAACCAAACTGTAGGCTGAAGTCCCTCGAGTGATGCGTAGTAAAATAGAATAGCGAAATGCCGGCAACATATTTAAATCCATGTGCAGGTAGGGTGAAATTAAATAAAGGCCGTTGTATTAGAAGAAAAAAAAACATTGGATGTGACCGAAAAGAACATCGTTTGAAACCAGCACACAAAATATTTATTTACACATTGCAAAGTGCAAATTAGACATCTATAAAAATGAAATAATGTTGTACCTGTTGTGTGAATTACTATTACTTTAAAGTTTCTTGGTATCATAGCCGGAAAGTTTACTTTTTAAATATTCATAACCAAATATGCTCGATGCATTCAACAAAACATTTGCGGCACCGGGTAAACCCAACTAAACCAACATATGAATACAGGTTGCATTCGCATTCCCATTGCGCTACTACAATTGCGCTTTGTTTTTTTGTTATATATTAAAGAAAACTTAAATGTTTACGAGCGAAACGTATAGAACTGGATACAAATTGTTAAGAACATAAGTGGAAACTTTTAACATTTAAGAATTACGGTTTATCAAAACTTTATATAATTAATTTTCAGATTATATATATATACACTTTTCACCTGTGTAGCGTCTATTTTTCAAGGAACTTTAACTTTCTTTATTGAAAGCCATCAACACGTCAATCTGAAAAATATTCTTTTTACTCTGGTGTATATTAAACACACTTTGTTTTGATACGTTCAAGTTTAATAAACAGCTTTTCTTCTCCTGTTCACAAAACTTTTTAATACTCATCTTTGTTTTTCTTTATTTATAAGTTGTTTTACTCGTTTTTCTTATGTACCAATTTTTAATAATTACATTCATGCACTAACTTGTGTTATATAACATTTGCTTATATCAGTGATACGCTAACAAAAATAACACATACGACACCATAAAAGACGATCGTAAAACGTACAACACAAACGATTATTCAAATTAAAAAATGTAAATTTCTGTATTTTCTGCACGAGAACGTTAATAAAACAGTAGTTATCTTAATGTTGTATCATCGTATTTCCATGTATTTATGTTCCATTCAAGGTTCATTATCTTCTCTATTAGACTTAGACTAAAGATTATACAGTTACTCAAAGTGAAACCCACACAGTATAATAAAATTATATTTTATTTAGAGAACGATAAAATGTATATAATACATAATATTTATATAAAATATTACTTTCAAAATACATGTGTATAATATATCTAGTCCAAAACATTCAAGTTACTTTTTTTGTGAAAATATTACGCGACTCCACCAATAAATTTTTGTATTTTTTAAAAATTGTATCCTCTTTATTTTATCGTTTAATGTATGGTTTGTTTTGGTAACTGTACCATGGAATTGATGTTTACACAAAATATGTCTGATGGTTTCCCAGTTTTTTGTTTACATATTTATCTACTTCAACCGCTAATTTAGAAGCGCTTAACTGTGAATGTTCTTTAATCTCTCATACAATCCATCGTTCATTGGCGACAGTGAATAGTTTTTTTTTCGATAGTTCCTTTCCTTATTTTCATGCGATTGAACTTTTTAAAACGTTTTATTATGTCTTATACATTAGCGTGACTCTGATTTACTATTTCTTCAATTTCACAGATTTTCTAACATTATAGTGGAATATTATTTGCTCACATCACGGAAAGTTGACCTCGTTCAAAGTTTTGAAAAAATAATTTAAAATGTTTCAGGTATAATTGATATAGTGCGATATTTGCACCAGTCTACCGCATACTCTACAATAACCAGAATTTATCAAATATGTGTTAACAAATAGAGAATAGTTCAAATAAAAGTAATGTCTAACTTTTGCTTTGAGATTATTTTGTACAATTATACGTTCATATTTTTTCAATTATTGTTAGTGAATTTTTAATTCGTTTTATAAAACAAATGAAATAAATACTCTTTTATGTGAAATTAAATATATATATATATAAATTTCATTTAAAATTTTAACTCGTTTGTTTGTTTTCTCAATAAAGTAAATACTCTTTTATGTAAAATTAAATTTATATAAATTTCATTTAAAATGTTGACCCGTTTGTTTGGTTTCTCAATAAAATAAATTTTTTTTATACTGTCCAGGTTTCACTGTAAGTTAATTTGTAGTCGACTCGACTCGTTCGCGACACAAACCTTTTTTAATTAAGGATTTTATTCTAGCAATCATTACGCGAACTTCTACGTTCGATTTTCTAATATATACAAGTTTACACTATAATACCGTTTTTATTAATTAATAATTAGAAAACTAACATTAGAAAATGAAATAAAGAAAGTTGGAAATTATTATTGCTTAAAGTTACCTTATAAAGCGGCTGTAAACCTGGAAAATGTTTTAACTTACACCCAAATTAAATAAATAAAAAAAAATTGTTTAATGTTTTTAATTACATACAACTTTACAGATTGAGGTTCGCAAAGTTCGATATTTTATATAATATATAAGATGAACGTATAGTTACGTAGTAAATTTAATTTTTACTAATTCTAATATTTGCGTCATTAAATGCTGAGTTAATAAATTATATATTACGTCTGTTATATAAATCAGTCATAACCATTAATGATCAACTCTTTTGAAAGATTGTTTAAATTGTTCTGTATCAATGTTGAATGACGTTTCAATGCTATGAAAATCCATAAATCTTATTTTAGAAACGATCAAATTTTGCTTCGACCTTTTTGTATGTTGTAGCCTACAATTCCTCAATCATATTTATACGAATCTTTTTCTTTTTATGCATTTTGAATTTTAAGGAGACACAACTCGTCTTGTATCACCATTTATTTTACAACGCTTCTTGTGTTTTATCTTTTACTGTACATTTTTCATAAAATATAGGTTACACACTCAATAAAGATAATTTTTTTTAATTATTTCAATCATATATCAATAAATCGTCGCATGTTCCATTTCACATAAAGATAAATAAGATGTAGAACCACTCTTAATGGGAAAGTTGACAAACGTATTATTAATGTTCGTCTTCAAATATCGAGTATGAATCGATGAAAAATGCAAAATTATAGGATTTTAAATAAAATCTGATTCAATTTGACTCATTTAGATTTAATTTGGATCAAAACTTGATTGAAATTAGATCGAGTTAAGTAATATTGAATCAAATTTGTTTTTAAACAAGATTTAAATACTTTCTCATTTTATTATTCAGGTTTACTGTATGGGGAGATTATTCATATTTCGCTAAAGTATCTATGGCGAGTTATAAGCATAACTTAGCACATGTTTTATTATTATTTATAGTAAAATATCACGAAAAATGTAATCGGCCATCAGGTAGCAAATGTAATAAAGATCGTGCGCCACTAAAAGATATCATTTTGAAAAGAAAAAGAAAAAACAAAATTCAAATATGTACACACACAAATACGCAGGCGAAAGTTAATATCGTGCCTGTTTGTATAGATATGATCCGTTATTGCTTCCGAAACGCAGTGAGGCATACACCATTCGTTTCGTTTGGTTCGGTGTGAATTCTAAAAAATCTGATGGATGTGTGCACTCTATGTCTGATCCGACAACCGTACGACTACGAACCAACACCGAACTAATTCGTCCCAGAAAATCCCATCTGCAGAATTGTGTTGGAACTCTAAGCAAGCAAAGTCGACCGTAGTATTACTGCCTGCTTGACACTATTCAAAGGGTCAGCGTTTTTCAATTCGAAGCTAAGCTGTAGCTTTCTTTGAACCGAAACTAAATTTACCAAGTAAGATTTTTATTTAAGCGATTATGAGTCGCTTGGATGAAGGCAATTTTCTTTGCACGCTGACCTCGACCAACAGAGACAGTCTCGGTATAATTAATATCCTTTTACTCTGTTTACCAACATAACATTTGTGTCTCTTTTCACGAGAATCAAGGCATTAATTAGCGGAGGGTAAATATTTATATTATACATGTGAATACAGATTTCATAAAGGTATGTACAACATACGTAAATAACAATAGGTGATTCATTCAGGTAAGAACATAAACCTTTTTATGACCTTTAATTGTATTGATTTATTATAATATATAGTATTAATGATCATTATTCTACCCTAATATATGGAATCGTAATAAATATCAAATCCCATTGTTAAAATAGATATCATAAATTCATATCATTCATTGTCATTTTTTATTTCTTGTATATGGTGATATGAGCTATTTCCACTTGATTAACGTCGCAAGACTTGTAAATAGCCATCCGGGATTTTTTTGCTATTACAATATTAAGCATAAAATACTAATTTATCAAAATATTTTGATCCTATTTCACAAATATTTGTTAGCTACTAGAAGGTCGAAACATTTCAATTTCCAAAAACCATAAATAACTTCAGTAATTTTGTAAAATAATAAAAAAAAAAAAAAAACCAACATATGACTTAAATCATGCTGTGCGTAATTAAAAATAAAACGATTAAGTTTAAAATGAATTTCATGTCGGACGTTTTTGGTGACGAATATATATTTACTAGTGGTGTACCTAGCTTGGGACGCGGGTCGGTGTGGTGAGCTGGTGAGTGGGGTATGAATCTATCCGACAACGGAATAGAGTAGGCAACTGTCGTAACGTTAGGATAACGGACCGAACAAAACTCAATTACAGCTCAATTTAAATGATCAGATTTATTTGAGCGCAGCACTCCTCCAAGCACTTGTAATACGCCGATCAACGATATCAACCGTTGTCGTCTGAGCGTCTGAGGCCTTCGTCCGCGTAGCGTATAGATCGTGTTCAATCAGTCGGCGTCGTGATTGGTGCGACGCGGCTTGCCGAAACATAATTACAGTGAAATAATATTGAGAAAGTAGAACGGCTTTCGTTCGGTCGCTTCATGTCAACAGACTAACGCGGCAATATTGTAACTAACGTCAAACCGATACCATGTCAGTCAAGAATATCTACTATCAGTACCATTCGTGTCACAAATTTCACATCACGATTTTCTCATAAGGATTATTTATTTTCGCTGATGATGAATTTTGGGATTGCTACTTTCAAGATATTATTTCAAATCTAATAAAATATTTTATTTATATATTTTTTCTTCTTAAAATTGACTTAAAAAAAAAGAAAAAAAAATGAAAAGAATATTGTGGAAAATTATGGTATATGCTTCACTTGTGGATGACGTTACTAATGGAATTATGTAGAATAGTATATAAATACAATTGGCAATAGGTGGGGATGAGAATGAGCATGAATATAAAGGAATTCAGTAATACAACCTTGACCAACACAATGCGGAAGAGATTAGAAGTGTAAGTAGCAACAATACCAGCAAGTGTCACGGAGATGAAGCAATAACGAAACGTTCGCCGTTCGACAGTGAAAAATGCGAGGAACGAATGCGAGATGGAGTTCGTAATTAATGCGAAACATTTATAAAATTAATTAAATATATTAATAACGCGGTGGCGAAATAGCAAAATCTTCACTTTAATTAATCGATCAAAGGGTCTTTATGAAAACGGGAACGCGCTAAATGATGCAACAAAATATAAATTCCTGCCAGACATTTAATAGGTATGCAAATTTTTATCCGGATCTATATTAAAATTTGTATTTACAAAGTACCAGCTGTTTTATAATTGGTTCTGACGGAACGTGCATCTCCCAAAAAGAACAAATGAGAAAAGCCAGCAGAGCAAGCAAACAAATCAAACAGACATGGAAGAAACAAGAATCGCGTTATCTGCAAGTCTTGGCTGTCGCGCACTAGCTGTTCTGTTGTACACTTGGCAACAGAACTGACACTCGTTGGAGTTGGAGTTTGGTTCAGAGTTGCTGGATCTTGGGGAATATACATATATACACAGAACACACACACACATATATAGCATAAGAATAGGGAGAGTCTAACAACGTTTGTTGCTCGCTCACACACACACACACACACACAACACACACACATGCACAGACTCACACAAACACCGGCTATATTTAACAAGCGCACAGCGATATACGATATCATACCGAAATTTCGTGGCAATTCGATGAAATGCGATGCAATGCTATGTGAGGTGATGGTTACGTGCCGAGTGCGTGTTTATCGATTTCACAGCCGACAAAACTCCGTTTCCGCGACCGGCGTCCTTGCATCCGGTACGCGTTTGTACCCGCACCGCTCTACGCTATATCCATCGAAATGTACATATATACATACATACACACATCTATTATACATATGATGACAACTATTCGCGACAGCCCGCGTATTCGTTGTTGTATCACTACATACCATCGGGATTCGTTTACAAACCCGTTTTCGTAGACGACGACATCTACACAAGTAGTTTGCGTACATGTCCACACTCACCGTATACACATACATATGAGCATACGCGTTCCACGCTCGAATTTATCATTCTGGCAAATATTCAGAAATCACTGCCATTCGATTCTGTAGAATAGAACAGATTTACCGAATTCGTCTAGAGCTGGAGCGTCGATGCCGTTACCGCATCCGAGAATATATGACATCTCTCCGATTTACGAGTTCAAAGTTTTGCGATTCTAAAACTAAATTGATTTCCTGTTGACTTTATTCGAACTAGAACTAGAACTGGAACTAGAACTGGACTAACTCACGCGACCAATCAATGCTATCGTTTCCCAGTTTCTGACGGTCAACATATTACATCATCTCCAAGTCTTATACAATTGTCCGGCTGCCGTTTCTAATTTACATATTACATAAAAATTATATATTTTATTTGCATTACCTGTATTGTTACAGTATTTCTTATGTCGTGCTTACCCGTCGTTCTAAATACACTATGCTAAAATACGTTTTTAATTATTTTCTAAAAATCCTGTATATAATTTTGCCTAATGAGAACCGTGTAGTCATGCTTTTATGGTAAAATGTATGATTTATTATTATTAAAGTATTAAAAATTCATTTTAATATATAAAAAAATTGAATTTTGAAAAACGTTCTTTTTAATTATTTTTTTCTTTTTTAAAAACATCTACTCTGCCAAAGGTATTTGTTTAGAATTATATAATGCAAATATCTCTACACTTTACAAAAATCATTCATCAATTTCTTTCTTTTAGTTTTTTTTTTTTTAATTGTATACGAATTTACAAAATGATACCAATCTACTATGTACTGTTAGTGTGCTTCGACACCATAAGTTGTAGATTTAATTTAAACAAGTATTTATAGTTATTAATATTTGGTTAAAACAGGAAAAGTATTCAAATTAGATAAAATATCATTTTATTTATTGGTGAAGAATAAACAAATTTCAAAATTAATTTGTATTTTGACCATTGATGAGACTTTTGGGCAATTAGAAACAAACAGGTGATACACCACAATTTCCGCTAACAAATGTGTGCATTCGACAACAGCATTAAGCAATTACATCAAAATGTATGAGGGTCGTTGTTTTTATACACCGTTTCCATAGTTTCAATGTTACATTTCCATTTCTGATTTTAACAAAAATTTATCGAAATACGATGTGCAAAAAAAAAAAAGTGACGTTACTTTCCGTTACTAAATGCTATTGGTACGAGAACGCGTAACTGCTCATGCGTCAATCACTTCTGTGTCAGATGAAATTCGAAAAGTGCAAAACGTGTCAGGAACACATTTCGTACTTTTTTTTTTAATTTGTTAATAATGTTTAACGTTACACGGATCGTGTTTCTATACAGCTCAAAATTCAACGGTGAAAGTGAAAATTTATTTAAAGAGTGATTAAGAATCTCCACTTCAGAATAGGTAAGTGCTTTTTTATATTTATATACATATATACATATCAACTTGCCTATTCCCAGCAATGGGGTGGCAGAAAACCCTACATTCTTTCATACATAGCTGATATAAAAATAATTAAACTTTTGATCAATATCCTCAAAATAATGCGGAAGGTATATTCTTTGACGATGATTCTAACTTATGTGCCAATTATGTTATTCCAAGTGTATATTAACCTATTTCTGAGCATTTACATTTGACTTCCTTTACTTAGTATTATAAATTGGTTCACGAGGGAAATCCAATTTTACGAAATTAAATTATCGCAGAATGGGATGAATGCAAAAGACTCAGTTGCATAAATGCAATGTGATTATTTTTAAAATTGCATTTATATTCCAGAATTGTGTATCAATTTTTATATAATTCACGAGAAAACCGTTTTGTAGAATTTACTAGAATAGTTATTTAGCTAAGGGCAAAAAATATTCACTAACACGCTCAAACAATTTGAGAGAAAAATTTTTTCAAATATATTTATATTCTGTGTCGTAAATTATTAAAATATCGAATTCTTTTCGTCGGTTCTAAAAATATTTGCTTTTTTGTTTCTGGACCGAACCAGCGCGAATTATTAAATTTGTTCCTTCCAGTTTTAGATGTGATTTGAATACTAAATCAGCGAAACTTTACCATAAATGTAATAATCAGTTTGTGTTTGTTGGGTGATCACGAGACAACGAAACTCGCGATATTAGTAACTAAAATAATTATTATTCATTTTGATATAAATACGTAACCAACATGCCAACATGATAAGTAAAACGTGCAATTTCTTCGCAGCAATAACAAGTTGTTATTTTAATTTCGAAATCTTTAGAAACGTTATTGATTTTCATGTATAAAACATATCTCGGTGATGCCAAACTCACTTTTCCCATCCGCTATCCACTGCTACAAAATATAAATTCTGAAACTGTAAAAACTTGGTTGCGATACAGATGAACTAATCCATCTAACAATGCAAATTGTATCATAAAATCCAAATGTGGTACGTGCACCAAAAGATAAATAAGATGATCACTGAAATCGATGAGGAGACAAGCGCCTCAGAATAAATGTACCGAAGTCAAAAAAAACTCATGAAACATTACTAGCTTTTTATTATAATTTCAGTCCATCAATATTCATTTCAATATTAAATAAAATTTCAATTAACCGGTTTATGACATAAATGTTAAAAGTAAAGCAGAGAATTATAGTAAAAATGTTAAATTACAATGCGAGGGTGAACCACTGCCCTTCCATTGATTCCCCTTGAGGCGTCCATGTTGAAAATCATAAAAATAAAGTCAACAACGACGGCACACTGCCACGTCTCTACATAAGCAACTTTGCATTGCAACAGTATTATAATGAAATGCATAACAGGTTTTTTATTATTTTCACAGATTCTTCACGTTGGATTTGAATATATTTTATTATTATTCATGTCAAAAAACTAATTACGAAACTTGTAAATATTGAATGTAACTGGCGCAACACACGTCTATTACATTTCTGAAAAATTAAATTAGTGCCCAAAAATCTATAAATATTTCATATATAAATCATATCACAATATGTACAATTTTATGCATTTGCATCTGAAAATCAATGTATATATTTACTTTTGACCCATTTTATCTAAATGTTTTGTGTTTCTCGATGCAATTTCGAGAGAAAAAATGTGTGTAGTGTTAATTTTAAAAGGCAATTAAAATCATAGCACCATTTGAAATACGGTAAGATTGGTCATGACAAAATAAGACGGATTGGCCAGTCCGTGACTTGTATGAACGTCCAGCGTGCCAGCGGCGCGCTTGACATTTTGTTGAAAAACGTGCCGGGCAAGGACAGGACAGCCACAGGACACGACCGACTCGCCGCGGGTTCTGAGCCGTTTACCAACCTCTAGCTCCACAGTAACTATGGTTGTAGAAGAAAGTAATCGCTTTTAAAGTCTGTGGTGGTCCACTCCCTATGAAGTCACTGTAAAGTTTCGTTTACATTCACAAACTAAACCAATAATAAACAACTTAGTCTGCATCTCGACCAATATCCGTGTATACTCACTTCGACAAACTGTGAAGTGATTCTACATGTAACACTCACACCACGAAGAAAATATATAAAATCGTACCGAAAATGGGTGTTGCAAACTGAAGCATAAAGGGGAAACTGCTTCTGAGGTAGTTGAAGATCATTTGTAGTGTTTCTATGGAAAACAGATTTGTATACGACGAGTGTCAAATCGATATATCATTTCGTTGTATTGAGTGGAATTTGAATGAACGAGACAAGATATATGAATTGGACAAAGTAAACATAAAAGCAAGTTCTGCGTAATACAGGTGTTAAAATGATTCAGTTCAATTCTCGATGGTATTGGATGAAATATATAATCCACGTTTGTAGAATACTTTTTAAAAGAAAATCGTTTAGAACTGGCCCATGTGGAATTCTACACATGGCCAGTCTGTTCCGGTATATAGAGCTGAAGCAAAAACCATCTCATCCGCCGAGCTTGTGTCGTTTTACGCGAATGTCATTTTCCTGGTTCAGAGATCCCATCTACGCGATTTCTATGTGAAAATTATTTGAATTTTGTGACATTTGGTCCGCATTGGTGGATCAAACACTTACATCCGTATTCATAAGGCCACCGTCTCACACCGATATAAGAATTGAAGTTCACTGAATACATATTTTGGTCACTTTACTGCCAAACAATTCACAAAAGATTCTCTATCACTATTCTTCTGCCACAGACTCACAAATGAATCATTTATTTGCTTAAAAAGACCCGTATTTAACACGTATTCAGAATTTATAAATTAAATATTTCTCACTAGAATTCTACTCTACTATAATTGAGAATAATTTTATAGCTTAGTATTGATTTGATTGTGCAATTGTTTGCGCAATCAAACCCACTCTCGCCAAACAATCTATAATAGTGTGCCCAGCTTACAAGGCTTACTAGGAGCAAAAGGATCATGACGTCACAATCTCTGTAAACGTTAAACATAGAAAGAAACGAACAAACAAAAACTAGTATATTTAGAATATTGTTTACTGACAATAGAAAAAATAAAGCTGCATCATAATGGTTATTGCAATATTGCATTTTATTGCTTATAACACTTATGTACATATATCGACTTAAGGTTAGAAATAATAAGGTGAAATCCCTAGGTGTGTTCGAAAGTATAAAAGTGCATGCATATATGCGTTTGTGCATGTACCATATCGGAGACAGAAAAACAATTACTAGGTACGGGAGCGTGTTATTTAATATCGTGAATGCTGATAAAAACACAACTGTCTATATCCACGAAGAAATTTCACGTAGCCCTCGTATCGCCAACACATCTGCACACTCTTCGAATAACCTAATACAAGTGCGATCGATACAGTCCAGAAGAAAAACATAATATGTATGTACGTACTGGCGAGCGACCGGCGGTGGACACGCAGCACTAGCACCAGCACAAGCACGGACGCGACCTCGAAAACGAAAACACTCTCGCAAATATTAATGCCAGTACAAAAGTACAAGACACGTGCTCCACTGGAACTAATCTTAATGTACAAGCTTTTATCTATCAACAAGCGTTTATCAACTAACATATTATTAATCATTTTCGTGTGAGTGATGCCTTATTTTCAAATAGTATATCTTTAACAAAAATCACTCTTTAATTAGTCACCTTGAATTCGGTTTTCGGCAAACAAAATTAAAATACATTTTTGATAAACCATTAAGCACTTTCGCTGATTTCTGGTTGGATTACAGTTTACATCAATTATATGGGCATCACACTTGCAGTATTTCGAAAACGCTCTAACCGACGCAATGTTAGTGTGAGAAGAATGGAGCCGAATTTCTTTATTAAACTTTGTGCAAGCACTTTAATTCCATCTTGTTTATTTGCGAACGACGTTGTTAAAATCGTGTAACGGAACAGTGCAGATGCGTCAATGTCCGGATACCGGATAGTACTCCAGTGGCGTGCCTATTAAATATAATGTGTGCAAGTTATATTCGAAACAATGCAGAAATTGAATAGTCTTGACAGACGCTATTAGGGACATAACAATATCTCGCAGATCATTGGAACCCAGGCAGAATCTTCAATCGAATCCTAAATTAACTCCTTATTTCCACTAGATATATATATACCGAATCGTGCGATGGCATTTAAAGTGCTTGAATAGTAAAAGGAGCAACATTCGTGACTCATAAATTCAACAAATTTTTTGCGATCGCAAATCGAGACCGCGCCAAGCAGTGTCAAACAGAACAAGTGGTCGTACGTTTATTGCACAGCAATTCCGTTCAAGCGCTGCACGTTTGATTTTTATACGCAGACTGCAAAAGTGCATGCAATTAGCGACGATTACGACGCCGCTGTATGGCAGTGGTCTTTCGTACCAGAAAACATGTTTACTTATCGCACGCGGAGAAGACCGCAATTACATTATTTCAATTCTGACACAGAAGTGTCTCGCAGCGGACACCCAGTTAATCCACTCGAGCGTACCGAGTAAACGAGAGAAGAAGACGCCTAACGAGAATAGAAAAAGATAGCACGTGACGTATCCATCGGGACGCGGGGGCGGGTGGGTGGGGGGAGAGGGTGAAAAACGCGTCGAACAATTCCTGACAATGAATTAACACGGCGTAACGCGATTTTCTTAACTGCTAGCCGACGTGGAGATAACGTTGGACGACTTCAAGACATTATTCAATGCTGCGCTGTTGGTAAAACGCAAGTTCATCCCGACACTTGTATATAATCTTCATGTAGTATTCTAAATTAATTTGCATATTAATGAACTACTTAATTTGAAATTGGACTATATGCATAAATTGTTATGCGAATTTTGTAATTTAAATAAATACTAAGTTAATATTGTTAAATACATCGAATGAATCTACGCAATTGTTCGAAAACACATCTGTTGCGTAATATTTCAACCAACTACACATGCGAGTAGTGCGGGTTCGACGTAATCAATTACACAACTGTAGAATGGTATGTCTTAAATATATTTATCTATCTATCTATCTGTAGATAGATAAGGTCAAATAAGAAATACATAAAGTCAAAAGTGTAAAACATAATTGAAAGAAATTTATTAGAAATATGATCAGGATAATAATACAATTACAATAATAATACGACTAATTTTACATGCTAGCCCTTGGAAACAATGACATACGTCAATAACATAATTGCTCCTGCTTGAAGCAGACTCATATATTCGGTAAATAGACTAAAGTGAGCGGTAACATTCTTGAATACCAGAAAAACAGTGCCGCTAGTCATATTCCAAAACTGTAACACCTATTCTTAAAGCTCAGTTTATTGTATTAGTTAATATTATATAAGCAATAAGATACCATCGTACAAAAGCGTCACTGTTTTTATGGCATTGCGATATGCACCCAATTACTTAATGCCGCAGTTAAACCTTGCTCGTTTCATTATCATTGCAGACAACGGGCAAACCAAATTTTGCAGCTATATAGAACACAGGATTGAACAGGTGCATAAACTTTAGAACGCTGAAACCAAAACATTAAGTACGACGTAACTAGATTACGTTACGAAATATTAAAAATATCCAGCAGAAATGAAACGAAAAAAAAAAAACAAACAAACGAAAATAATGAAATGCTCCATTCATAATGTTCGTTATTTTAACAAGATTTGTTTACACTGACCAATAATATTTTCCGTGTACACCAAATCATTTATACATCGAAACATTGTTAACTAAATCTATAGTAGCTATAAGACACATGTGAAATAGAAAAATTGACGATTATAAATTCGAAGTTTATCAAACTTATATATAACTATAATAATAATCAAGAATAAGAAGTATGTTTGTTCATTTAAAAATAAACGTTCGCTTTATAATATTATTATTATTATTATTGAAACATTGTTAATATAACTAACAAAATGAACAGAAGTTTTTAAATTTGATTTAGAACTAAAACAAAAAAAATTAGTCAGCAATTTAGCAAACTTAGAACTAATAACGATTAGAGTTGAATTGTGACTGTACAGCTGCAGCGGCTGCGTTGGTCGCAGCAGTTTGCACATGCTGATTCCGCAAGAACTCGGTTGTGAATTCTGCTTGCGCTTTCGAAAAACTGGCGCCCGAACTACGGTACATTGCATGTATCTAAACACCAACAAATAAAAATAGACTTATCAACAATGAACCGAAATAAAGATTAGATAAAATTGTCACTACTGTTATTTATAATACGACTGACCTTAGAGATTAACAGTAAATCGATGCCAGCAGCGGTTCCAAACGCTCCTGCAATGATTAATATTATAACACCAACAGTGATTCCACTCGCTGTACCATCAAAACACTTCAACGCTGTAATAATTCCACTAAAATCAAAGAAAACATAAATTAGTAATCGTGAATGTTTCAAATGGTTGATGATTTACCAGGTGCCAGATCCCGGTATTCCAATCGTTTGGATGACAGTTACAACGAACTGGAAAAAGAACACGAAGAAGAACACCATAAAATTGAACGATGAATCGGAACGGAATGCTTTGTAAGCAGGACGGTACCAGCATAAAAATGAAAACGGTGTAAACAACAAGGCGTACAGGATTGCAAGACCAAACGTCGAAAAATCGCCGTTATTAAACAATAATATTAGGCCGCCTAATATGTTTACGAGCATCACACAACCATGAACTGAAAACAAATCAAATCAATTGAAACTAGTGTCGATGTACGAGTGAGGTGCACTTACACAGCCATAAGTAATATAGATTGCGAACAATCTTTTGGAACTCGGGCCGTATATCGACTTGAATGTCTTGATAGAAGCATGGTTGAAAACAACATTGCTCGGGCAACGGTGGCCAGTTATTGCGTCTGACGTTATAAGAACTAGATCGCCATTCCTCTTCGCGCCTAGCAAGCTCCTCCTCTTTTCGCTCAAGCTCCTCTTGTCTTCTTTGCAACTCTTGCGTATTTAATGTCGGTGTCTTCGCAGCGGCCGGTTGCTGAGCTTGCTGACCACTCTTTGCGTACGTAGGAGGATCTTGTGTTGGTTGCATCACAGCCGGTTCTGTAGTCCCCTGTGCGTAGGGAACCTTAAAAGTATTAGTACAAATGCATTGTTAGTCACGGTATAACATGTAGGGTAAACATACTGTATCAGGTCGAGTCGCAGGTGGCGCTGCGAATGGATTATAATCTTCCACGCGTATTTGTGCATTGTTCGAATTCCTTGTGACTTGCTGCACCGACGGATCCTAAAAATACATTACGTCGTACAATTAACACAATTAGTTCATGCAATGTAAACAAACAAGTCGTCGCAAGCAAAACGTATCTAACTAATATGGAATACTGGTAACGTCTACGAAAAACCGGTCAAAGTGCCTGACGTGACAGCTTTGACACGCGAATTTTTCGTTTGACATTTGCATCTGGTTAACTGTACTCACCGCAAATGGATTGTCTATCGTCGGTTCGCCAAATGGGTTCTCCGTATCAAACCCAGACATATTATTCTCTTAACAATACACTTTTATTATTAACAATGTGTGCACTTTTGTTGCAACTATATTATAAGTAATCTTATCTACGAATCCATATCCACGATAGTTGGTCAATTTTGCTCCACCAAAATGACAACATGAGTCATGTAAAACTGACACAGTGTCAATATGGCGCCACATGTCACGTATTCGCACGTACTTTACGTCGACGCGGGAATCGAGAAAAAGCGAAATCACTTTCAAAGTTGACCACACATAGTCTAGCTAAGTGTTCGTTTACACTCAGGTAGGATTCATTATTTATTAAAAAAAAACAATTACTTGTTACGAATTAACAATCAATTAAAATAAATAAATGAAAGATTATTTTTCAATTATTATTTATTAGATAATAAATGATATTTAACATGTAACAGTATGGGAAATAGTAAGACCTATATAATACTTAACAATAAAATTATTATACTTTAAAGAGAATATGTTCTGTGCATCCAATACATAATAATAATAAAATTTAGTATTGAATTCTGGAGTTGTATACTTTTAAAAGTATTAACCCAACATTTATCGCTTTCGGTTGATGTTTATATTCTCATGTTACCGCATTCCTGGACAAATTGCACGTACGCATACAGTCTAGTAACACGAACAAATAAAATATGGCAGTGACAACTGATCATTCATTCATGCTTCAACATAAAAGCAGTTTTACGTGTTTCTTACAGTTATATTGGTTATTTGGATCTTATCTTTTAAAAAGGTATTTTTTTTTTAAATTGTATCTTGACTAAGTTATAATTACGATTTATTTGTACCTGGCGTTTTGACATGATTGTGCGCGCCGGGGCGTATGTATTCTCAATACATAGCGAAGATCTAGTTAATATACAAGTGTAATTATTATTGCATACTGAAAGTAATCACAACCATTACTATTAAAATTTGTATCATTTTAAAATTATATGTGATAAATATCTACGGTAACATTTGATAGTAGTGATGGGTTTGTACAGAAATTTATTTTATTCAACAAAAATTATAACAATTTGTTTCCCCCCCCAAATATTTTCCGATATATATTATAGTCAACTAAATTCATATCTGTAAAAATACACTAAACTAACAAAGCAACCTGAATTGAAATTCTGACTCTTAAATATCTTTCAAAATGTTCAATTTGTTGCGCATTACACAACTGGGGCTACTTGGCACTTCTAGGCCATTTCTATTCGATAATATGCTATTATATATATCATCTACATAAAAAATAATACTTTCCGGCATCTAAATAGTTTAGAGTTTCATAAAGTAGCTGCAACAAATCCCAACCGATATCCTAAATGCATCATCAAATTTCTAGATTTCGACGTAATTTAAAGTACTCAAAATTGTATGCGAATTTAGATAGTTCTTACGACTTATAGATAGGAAGTAATCCTGGTGTTCCAAGTAGCCCCAGTTGAGTATCAATTCGTTTCCTACTTAAAATTGCATTGCGACGATGAGCGATATATTTTAGGAACAAATCTATTTCTGCGATGCTATACTGACGTTAACGGCATTTTTAATATCCCGTTTATAATTCCATAAGTAATCATAGCAGTTGCGGCACAAAATGCAGCAAACGCAATTGTTCTCGGTGGCGTTTTCAAATCTTGCGTATCTTCCTCGGGTTGTAGTTTATCGATATACTTAAACTCCACTGTAAAAATAAACAAATATAAAATAATTTGTCGCAATATTAATTAGATATGATTACATTTTTGTTGAGGGAAAAATGATTTATTTATTCTTTTAATAAACTTGACTAAATTTTCATGTTCTTTTAAATATGTTTGCAGTTGCGGCACTGGCAATGGAACGTTTAGTAGAGGTGCGAGATAACCATACAATACGGCGTCTAACGAAGATAAACAGCTACCGAAGAAGTAGTTCTTTGTACCTAATTTCATGGAGAGATCGGTGATGCATTTCTTGGCTTCATCTACTAGCTGTAAGGTAAGAACATTTAAAACATGTTTATTATGTGCTTTAAAACGTACTTTATAAGAGTAAGTTTCCACATCTTCTTCAGGAGTTAATACTTGAACGTATTCAGTGATTTGATTTAGTTTATTGTACGGATACCAGTAGTTTAACGGGAATAGTAACGCGTTTCTAAACCATTTTCTAGTTGTTTCGATATAATTTTGATTATCAAGCCACCTATGTACATATTTTTATTTCATTTATTCTCAATTATCTTAACTTAAATATACTTACAGTGTCACATATATACCAGGTAGGAGTGAATTGTGTATATACGTAAAATACGCTTGCGACTCGGATTTTTGTTCTTGAGACATAAAATGATCAATATCAAATATCTATAATGAAGGTGTTAAAAATGTGTATTTAAATTTAATTTTGATTAAGTTTAGCATCACCTGACTCTTAAAATAGTCCCAAATCGGATGGAATCCTGTTAATTCACGAGTAACAAGACCTTCTTGTATATACAATTTAGGCATATTACAAAATAGTGGATTTCTTGCATACTTAATGCTGCATTGGATCTTAGCAAATTTGACATAAGTCTAAAAATATGAAGCAACATTTAATATAAATTACATATTTACATTAAACACACTTACTACTAAAATAAGACTGTCTATGTCGACGGAAGGTACACCGTAATCACCTTCCCATATTGTTAATACAGAAACCATTACTGGAGATTTTCGCTCTGAAAATTAAATATCTAATATACTAGAAACGATACTTTTTTTCTTGTGGAGGTTATGTGCATACCGGTTCATGGGTATTAATTGAATTTTACTTACAAAGATTATTGTAAAATATTTGAATAGGTACTATTAAAAGAAAATTGTTCATTTAGAATTTGCTGTATAATTATAATTTTCATTCATGTCATTACAAATGGCAAGAATTTATCTAGACGAGAAAAGTTGCGAATGTCTCTGTCTTTGAATAAGGTGTAAGAATTTAATTCAGTATCGGCTCAGGCTCAAAAATAATCGAAAGTAATTACAAACGCGATAAATATTCTGGATATAGAGTAATTTCAGTGTTTAATACTATTCAGATGTAAAATTGTTTATGAAATATTTTGATAAATTGATTTGAATTAAAAACTTAAATGAGTACATTTTGTTGAGTCCTTCCCTGTTATTTGTAAGAAGTAGAAGAACGTACCATGGCGCGCGAAATTATAAATGTGTATTAAGCTTTTTCTTGAAATTACAATTTAAACAAATTTACTTATATAAGAGAAATAAGGACAACAGATATATTGCGCTATTTATTATATTTACACAATATCTCTATAATATACATATTTTTAATATATACAATAAAATCAAATTTAATATTATATTATTTGAGACAATACTGCTTCCTGCTACTCTACCACAATCGAAAATTTCCTCTTCCTAAACAAAAAAACCACATTTTTTTACTATTAAAAAACACAAAAAAAATACTAAACTTACTAACGGATGTTCATTGAAACAACCCGACAATTTTCTTCTCGGTAGGCCATTTAATTCAAGCTTCTGACACGGTAAATCCACATCATATGTAATTACTTTTCTATAAGTCATCATTTTTATATCACATGACTGAGTATTTGTTAGTACATGCACCAATAGTAAATTACTGTGTGGTATTCGTTTAACGAAAAATGGCCTAAAACATACAATCCAAATAATATTCTCATAATATAATTGTTTGATGTTGAGTTCAATATTTACTTGGAGCAATCAGATTTTTCAACGCCATGGTACTCATCGCGTTTGATAAACTTCATTTGATTTAATATGAAAAGATCGGCTTCAGTATCACATGATTCTGAAATGTTTACCAATTCTGGTTTCTTATTTTTTAAAGCTTCATAAAAGTCTTCCTCTTCCTGGTTTTGCCCTTTGCGCAATTTCTTCTTAGTAATAAGAGTAGTTGCTGTTGGTGTCTCAGTTGTTAAATCATCCATATCTACATCTATTGTAAAATGATTTTTTAATTGTGTTATAATATATTTAAATCACCTGAATTTAATTACAATCAACGAATGGAGTTGCCCATACGGATATATCTGTCCAAATAGTATATAAATTTGCTTCGAGAATTAAATACATAGTCCTACTGAATACCCATTGGAAAACCCAACCAATTACACGAAAAGGCTATTAAATAATCAAATACATAATTATATACTCATTAGTATCGTAGATTGTAACTTACAGTGAATAATATACTACTATCGCTGCTAACAGTTTCTAGATGTACGCATACTGATTGAAAATCAAAAACGGTAACTTTCTCAAAAGTGTTATTCTTCAACATAGCCTCCATGACACTTCCCTCAATCTTCCCAAAGAATTGACCAATATGTTTATCTTCTTTAGAAAGCATAACATATCCATGATTGTCAATGACGTAACTATCAGCCATATCTTTACCCCATTCCGCATTACAATCATCGCACTAAACATACATATATTAAATACAATCCAGTAAATATTGTGTGTTTATTGTACTTCTGTTATATTTGTTTCTACAATATCTTTGAATTTCTCATTGAGTAGCGCATGCTCAAATTGAAAACCGACTACACAACCAGGAGCTTCATTACCGTGGTCTCTCGGGAAAATTGCATGGCTGGCCGTAATTGTTATACTTTCATTTCTAAAGTCTCTTTTAAACGGGATTGAATACACAAACGATTCGGGGTCAACTTTGTGTTGTAAAACAGCACTTTTATACCAGGTTTCATCAATTGATTTTGAATGAATGTCACCAAAATCTCTACAAAATAAATACTGAATTAGTTATTCATTTTATATATGTCTTCAAATATATACCTAAAAGTCTCATTTCCTTCTCCATAGATATATTCCCACCTAGTTAAGCCACTCATTGTACCCACAAATTTAAGTGTAGCTCCATACATTTCTAAAAGTGTGTAGTTTAAATCTAAAGGCATGAAAGCTTCCTCCATTATTTTAGCATCGAAAACGAGGCGTTGCATTAAATCTTCATCACAGTAGAAATCATCATCCTCTAATGTTTTATCTCCACATTCCACTACAAATAAGAATTTCAGTATATAAAAGTGTACATTGAGTATAAATTACCTTCTTCATCAACTACGTCATCCAGAGAAAACGCTTCCTCGCCATACTGTTCCGGGGGCCAAGTGAAATTTTTTTCTTTCGTTATTTTCTTTAAAAAATGGATCAGCTCATTTTCTGGCGAATCAAATTCATGACCCTCCGTATAGTGATATTTACAATAAACCCTGCGCACAAAAATTATTATTTCAAATGTTGCTTAATGTAATTATGATTGTAACTACCATTCTGGATGAATTCTCCAATTTGCGCCACCGAGATAATTTTTAATAATATCGACTTTCATATGTTGATGTCTTTTGATTTCATCGCCTACTTTTAACCAGTAATCCCCATAATTCTCTGGTAGTGCTATGCCAATAGAGAATGGAGTTCCGAACAAAGGTTTATAATAATAATCGAAAGTTTCTTTATACACTCGTCTCATTTCATCGTAGAAATGCTTCACTGGTAAGTTCAGCATACTACCTTCAGAAGCGTTCACAAGCGCTTCACGTAATTGTAAAATCTGCTCGTGTAGTACCCGGGGTCCTAAGTCACTATCAATAAACTCTACTTCGGTTAAGTCCATGCTATTATAGTTTTTATTCAATCTATCATCATCCTAATCAAAAATTCAATTATATAAATATATCATTTATTTTTAATTCAACAACGTACCAATGGTTTTAAATTTGGGTGCATTAACACATATCCATTATTAGTGACAATGAACGCATATCCGTTTACACCTATCTAAAAAATTGTTATACTTCATAATTAGGAACACGAGAAATTAATGTTATTACCTTATAAGGCATCGTTAGTTTCTTTATATCTTCTATAAGAACATCAGTGCCAGCGACGCCTAACAACTCTGCTGTTCGAGTGACATTATTTCGGTTCATTTTTCGGTCGTAAGCTGGTACAGCAACTGATGTTAGCAACCGGTAATTTTCGAATCCTTCTGTTTTATCCTTAAACTATAATAAAATATTACACATCATGAATTATTTATATAGTTTCCTAACGTACTGAATTATCGGTAATGTATGCATGTGTCCATGATACTGGATGTTCCTCTGCTTGTAGTACTAGGGGTCGCGCTATTACAGGTATATACTTTAGTACTTTTTCACTTGCTTCAGCTAATGATCGAACATGGACATAATATCCTAGAAAATAAATGAATATATTAAAAAAATCTAGCGGGACTGGAACTGTATTCGTAACTTGCAAAATATATTTACCTCTATTGAGACAAGCCATCCAACTAATTTCATCAACATAACTAATTTCTCGACCGATAAGATACGTAAAAATACGCACAGGTATTGTGGTGCCATTATCAAACCAATTATACTCTTTAAACACTTGGGTAACGTTATCCGGTACACCATCTGTTACAACCATAATGGCTTGATTGCATCCAGCGCCTTCTTCGCCACAATCTTTCATTAATCGAGACTAATAACAAATATCAATATATTCCACCGACAAAAAATGATATTATAAAAACTTTACCTCATTGAGCATTTTGAATGCTTGAACCATTGCAAGACCTAGATTGGCATACCCTTCCGGTTTTAACTGAGTCAACCTTGTTTTAAATGTCGCTATATTCTCTAACGTTGCTTGCACTAATGATTCATTGAAGCAGGGCTCTAATGCATGTACGTCGTCTGAATAGCTGAGTATATTTAAGAAATCATTGTTCGAGAGTGAATCCATTATTTTTCCAATTGTGAATTTTGCTATGTGATTCCAAAAACCTGAATACAGACAAGTATGAAAGAAAGTCGATCAATATGTATGTTGAAGTTTTTCCAGTCTTTTTGTCTTCAGTTTAATAAATTCAGAGATTAAAGATTCGCCAGTAGATGAATAAAACTAGTTGGCGTTGGATATTTAATTAGAATGTAAAAATATGAAAAGAGTCATATCGGGAAAAGTCTGCAAAATACGATATTGCTAGAAACTTAATATGACTGCAAAAAGAATCAAAGTTATTAGGGCACCTAAATAGACTGGATGAAGAGAAATAAAGAAAATATAAATCAAAGTAATATGATTCGATGACGCGTACTCATGAAGCATATATTAAATAGGTCACTAAAAAGAGAATAATTCAGAATTGAAAATGAAAGTATTAAAAAACTGACTAGAGCATGAATGTGGAAAATAAATTGTGAGATGAATATGTAGTTTCGCTATGAAAAAGTGACACTGGGGGGATTTAAAAATAAAGTCTGCATATACCAAACATCGATCCAGAGTTATCAATAAGTATAACGACATCCTTTGAACAGGTGGCTGCTTCGATGAACCAGGACCGTGTGCGACAATCGAATTGATCGATTTTCTGTTTCCAGTGCATAGCTAAAAACAGACACTGGTCACCGACCGAATACCTTTCGGCCGTTCAATCACTTACCGGGATAATGCCTCATTACGCCCGATGAACTGCAAAAATATTGCCACGATAATGCCGGATCGGAATTGTAATTTTGCACGAACATATTATCCAAATTCTCCGACCATTCGATCGCTGTTTGAGCTGCTTCACCTTAATAACAACAATCTAGGGTTTAATAATTATTTAATAATTATTTTTTTTATATTTTTCGTACTTCTATCGTACACATTAGTCGGCACATGAACTGCACTATATTCAGTGTTTACTGCAATATTGTAAAAATGTGTGTCTGGTGTGATGGACATATTCATATACATATCCTTGTTTCGCGCAATTGAAGTTGGTAATGTAAAATTATCGTCATCTCCTTCGGTGTTATCAACAGGTGAATACTTGGAACTGTAATATTCAAAAAACGTGTCGGTTTCGTTGTAGTAGTATTCCTCGGCAGCGTCTTCTGCTGCTTGTAAGATACACTGCAATTGAATAATGCAACTTATTCATCGTCATATAAATATATTGATTAAAACGGATGTGAATTGATTGGCGGGGTGAACTTGTAATAATTTCACGAATTATAGAGTTTAATTCGAAAAAATGTATATAACTAATTATTAAACATTGATCTGGTTCACCTGGCCGTTTAATTGAGCGCCGTTATACGGAAACTTACACGAACTGCATCCATTTTTTGCTTTAACATTTTAACTATTTTGTCCGCAATACCTGATAGTAAAGCTGTCGGATTCTTTTCTTCGATTTCTGCATTATTCAACGTATAATTCTGTAAATATTAATTTAGTATTTGACTTCTAGAAAATGACATTAATTACTTGAAGACTGGTCGACACAAAATATAAGTGCCATTTTTCTACAATTACATGAAATACCTAAGTAGTTTTTCTGTCGTTAATAAAAATTATTTATTGGTTTTCAAATCAAAAAAAATAATTAGACAGAACCGACACGCGTGGTACAGTTTAATTTATATTGCAGAAAAAGATGCAAATCTATATGTACTAATTTAATTTATAGAAGATTATTAAATATATAAAATGTCTAATAAATATATTTATGAAATATTTTGGGTTTATTTGTATATGTTTGCAAAGTTAATTAATATGACGTCCCTGTGACACGCGTGTCATACATAGGCGTTTTTTATTAGCAGTGATTAGCGAATGGGTTAGATGGTTAGTACTACGTAAGTTTGTGCCATTAACCACGAATAAAAAACACCATTTATATATTTTGATTGAAAGCGCTATGTAAAAATGATTTAAAATCGTGTTTGAAGATTTCAAAATAAATAGTTTAAGAAATGTTAATATATTTATATATAAAGAAAATGTTTGAAGATTTCTATCGTGCAATAAATGTATTTGTTAGTTTTTCTATGAACTAAAAATATTACACAGAAGTATTTTTTTTTTGCAATTTTAAATTTTTGGCACTTACGTCTTTCGTGCCAACCAATCTTCGTTAATTTACGCACATCTTTAATTTTTGCACAATTAGTTATATTTCTCGCAAGGTCCCAAAGTTCTTGGCCCAAAACCTCGGCCCAACCTCCTACACTAAAATCATAGCAGTAATTACATATTTCCCGAAAATGAATATATTTGGTTTAATAAAACAATAAAAACATCTGTCGGTATAGAAAAAGATGAGTTGAGAATATACATCGTGTGTTCCATGTTGCATCAAAAATTAGCTCGTACTTACATTTCTCCCGCTCTTAGAGGCGACCCATTTTCGGGATATAATAACAAGAAAATGCACAATACTGTAACAGTACGTTTCCACATTATCGCAATTTTTCGTTATTCACGAGAACGAAAACACGTTTTATGGGCCACACTACTTCATCGGTAACAAAAACTTCCCGTGCGGTTTTTGAGTAAACTAATTTATTTTTAGTAGCCAGCTCCAAGCCAACGTATTGCGCTATTATCTGTTTAGTAGAATTCATTTGCCAGACCATGCATCTTTCTGTTTATTTTACTTTAATAATATGAAACACGATATTTCTTAGAATATATACAATTATTTAAAAAAAAAAATTACTATTTTTCCATCTCATCTAAATATCCATATATTTTACACAAACTTATATAATTATAAGGCCGCGTATGATTTTGAAAGTTTACCTTTACGAGTGACTGCGCAGATATAATATTGAGGGTGGCCTTAGATGAACCGGAACGGACACCACTAATCGCCAATTAACTTTAATTTATCTATTTTTTTTTAAATATGTTTATTTTTTGAATATAATTTTATATGAACGAAAAAGTATGATACAATAACATTACATACAAAATTCGTTAAATTGAACCTACAATTTACGAGATTAGCTTTTAAATTAAAAATGTATCACAATTTAATTTTTTTTTAAAGTATATTTGAGAAATATACTATATTTTTATATTAAATTTCATCGAGAAAAATATTATTATTTTTACTCTTTTCGATATATTAAGCATCTGTAGTAGATGTGCATAAAATGTATAATAAATATTTGATTAATGTAAGATGTAATAGTAGGTATTATAAGTAAAGTATTTGATAATAAATAACAAATATTTTATTTTCCAAATAATGAATTTATTTTTAGATTAGGTACATAGTCATATTCGATAATCAGTTAAAATAATATTAAATTATTCTATATTAGCCTCTAAACATAACAAAATAATAAATACAATCGTCATCGCATTTGTAAATAAATAACATCATGACTAACAAAAGTATATCCACGATATGATTTCATTATTAGTTCTTATATACAAAATATAATATTGATCATTGGCATTCTATTTTGGTGATGCTATTATGTTTTCGGCATTTGAGAAATGGCTTGTAAAACAGGGCCGCAGTATAGGCATATTTGCAAAAATGAAACGGTGACAAAGAGACAAAACAAGACAGCGAAATGTGTGAATGCGGCCCTGCTGGTTCATAGACCACATTCGTGAATTTGGTTGTGGAAATTATCTGGCACATGTCTGCATTGCAACATTCTTACGAAGTTTGTAAGGTATGATTGTGCGGATGACGTCACCGCATTTGTCATACGATGTGGGAGTGGAGCTAGCATTGATCGCGGCGAAAAGCATAAAAGCGTTGCATCACGCGCAATGAACAATCAATATTATTTGTTAAAAATAAATGCGAGCTGGAAATTTTCGAAATCACTGGAGTGCAGAATTGTATTGTAGACGAGAATGGTCATCGTCCGAGGTGAAGGACAGGATGCTACGCTATGCTAGTTTGAGAAAGAATTATATAGCCCGGTTATGAGGTCTATGAAGCGCGTGATTATTGATCATCTATAATTAGATTCCCGAGCGATAGGGTGCGATCGAGCCATTGAAATTGTTGTTTGTGCGAGAAATTAAACCAAGGGTGTACGGATTTTTGAAAATTTATTGATATCTGACAACTGTTTCGCAGATACAACAAAAAACAAATAGAGCTGACAGTTTATTTTAATACATATTCATACATTTATATATAGCACATCCAAAGTGAGTGTTTTTACTGATTAAATAAATGTTCTGCATTTATGGAAATATGGTGTGTTGTTTTGCACAGATAAAAAATGTTGGATTTGTTACATTTACTGTTCAATGCAATGATTGTTTGTTTTGTTCCTCTTAACACAACTGATAATTTTATTTAATGAAAATACACAAATGTATTATATTATGTTTAACATAGTTATTTTAAGTGAAACCAAGAAGTAAAAATGTTTGTACAAATAAAATTAAACGGATCTAAAAATGTTAAATTAAATAGCTTTAAATGATATAATAACAAGAGTTAGAGAAAAATTGAAATTTCAAATAAATTACAATATATTCTAGAATTATTACGATGATTGGAAAGTTCTTAAAACCTAATAAACAAGAACCTGCTTAAATTGACATTGATCACACAACTTCATCAGCGCGTATTATTCCATTTTTATTTATTTACTCTTTAATAATAATTAAATAGAAAAATTGTTTAAAAAAAAAAAAATGATGATTTATTGATATTTCTGCAAAATATATACTTTAGCTGAATGTTACTTGCAAGATATTAATCATATATTATTTGTTGTTGTGTGAAAATTGTGAAATACTTTTTTTATCTTTTACATATTTCACTAGAAAACATCGTTACTGAAATATCAAAAGTTTCAACTGCTGTGAAACTTCACAACCAAGTTCCACATTACGTTAACTTACATGAAATTTCATTTTTTAACGATTAATTACAAATTGGACGCCACTTCAATTGTCACCGGGCTCTTGTGGCTCGTCAGCTTCACCCTAATAGAAAACATTGTCGATGCAATATTACTCACAAATGGCGAAAAACGTGTGCGCCACATACCTGTGTGTCACTCGTCCAGAGTGTGAGGTTGTCTCTGAGGAGCTGCATGATGAGGGTGCTGTCTTTATACGAATCTTCATTTAACGTGTCCAATTCCGCGATTGCGTCATCAAACGCCTAACACACAATCAGCTATTAGTATACATATCACTCTTTAGTCAACTATGTTTCACAAACTAGAGTTGATTTATGAAACTAACAAACGTCTACTAAATTGTTAGTAAATCATTACTTTTAAACAAATTATCAACTGGATTAGGAGCAGAACGGTAGCGTGTGGATAAAAGACAATGACAAACACCAGAGCAACGGTATGTGTTAGGGCCGGGTTGCAACTAAGAAAACAATTAGTTGAGAAAAAAAAACACTTCTACTTTAGTGTTTTGTGGGATTGATTTATATGTGTGTATATATATATATATAAATAGATTAATGTTTTCAAATTAAAAGAAATCAAAAACACTCATTTTTTTTTTATAAGAAAAAGGATTATAAACATAGCAAGAGAAATAAAACGGAACGAAATTAAAAGTATAACTATGCAAACAATAACATTAAATTGGTGAGATGTTGCGTTGCAAAAAACCAAAAGAGCAATAGAGAGAATGAAACCTGTTTGGCTAGATGGCAGGCTCGCGCTGGCGAATTGATTATTTCGTAGTAAAAAACGGAGAAATTTAGTGCGAGACCAAGCCGTATAGGATGTGTTGACTGCATTTTTGATTTGGCTATATCAAATGCTTCCTGATAGGCTTTTTGTGAGTCTTCTACAACAGCTAAATGAAAGAAATAAAATAAGCAATGTCCCGAATTCGAAAAAAATTAAAATACACAATACAGAACATAAAAAAAAAAACAACAACAGGAGAATAAACGCAATGATAATAGCAATATAACAATAAAAGTGTAGTATCAGCTGTAGCTGTGATTAGATAAGAAAGTAAGATGGAATGGACGTTGCCAACCGATTCAAGTGTCGTGACTGATATTCATCCACAAGTCTAGTTCTGCACCTAGTATTTAAGAAACGATCATAGATAGAACAATTAACAGAAAACGGAGAACCTGTTTGGCCAACTGGCAAGCCTTGTCTGGGGAGTTGAGGATCTCGTAGTAAAACACTGAGAAGTTGAGGGCCAAACCCAACCTAATGGGATGTGTGGGAGTCATTTTGGCTTTAGAGATCTCGAACGCATCTTGGTATGCTTTCTGAGAGTCATCAACGACCGCTGCAAAAAGTACACAACACACATTCGTAACAAATTCCAAAACAATTCCGATGAAAGCTACAAAGTCAACTTGAGCACTCAAACAACGGGAGCGTAAACAGAGGACAGTCCTCTGCAATAAAACGATATTCACTTACTATTTCTGGTGTCACCCGTTGCTACTTCTGCGAGGTATCGGTAGTAATCGCCCTTCATTTTTAGGTAGAACACTTTTGACTCAGCATTGCTTGCTTTGGGGATAAGGTATTTGTCCAGAAGTCCCTATTTGAGAAAATGCATACCTATTATCTATTACGTAATTTAATAACCATATATATAAATAACATTAGTATTCTTATAATCAGATATGAAAGTGTCCACAATGGCATTCGGAAGAACGAAAGTCATAAATAATTCATCATTTTGGGTGTGTACTGTGGATAAATAAAATAGGAAAAAAACAAAAAAAAAAAATTACTAACAAGGACATCGTAGCAGATTTCTCTTAATTCTTTCTCGACTTTTTCTCTATATTCTTTGGCCATTTGTTGTTTCCGTTCTGAACCTTCAGTCTTCTGTTCAATTGATGAAATTACCCTCCACGACGATCTAGAATTGAAGAAAAGCTGTCAAGTCCAGTAGGTAATCTATAGCGGTGCGGCATATACCTTCTTGCACCAACGACATTCTTATATGCGACGGACAGGAGGTTTCTTTCTTCATTACTTAATTCGACACCGGTTTCTGTTACGGACTTCATCGCTGATGCCATATCGTCATACCGCTCAGCTTGTTCAGCGAGCTTCGCCCTCTGCACTAGTTCTTCTTTGTCGACGGACATTGTGAGCGTGTCTAAAGTCTAGCCTGCAAGAAAAAAGGGCCACTTCAACGTAAATCAATACTCCATTCATTAATGACAGTTGCACTGTTTCACTGAAATTCACTAAATAAAAGCAAATCACGAACCATATGAACACCGCAATTCACAAAATCAATTCAAATGCGTGGGTCGAGTAGCAAGATCCGGTTTAATCTCACCGAAAAATACTTACCTAGTGTGTGCTTTCACCAAAAATGTCGCGTTTCTGTGTTAAAAACGTAAAAGCAAATGTAATAATGAGCTGAAATTAATCGCGAAATAGTAGGGTTGAAGCGAGCGAATAATTAGTGTTCACCCCTCAAACGATGAATGGGCAAAACCTAGCGGAATTGAAGTAACGTAGTTGCTTATGGAGATGGACCGGCAAGAGAATGACAATATGGCGTCTGCCACACCTTTTAGTGCGTCGCAAGGGAAAATACCGAATCACAATCGAAAACAAACTGAATGCGCACAACAGTCAATATATAAAGTAGAATCTATGGTTCACGTAAAACCCATAGATGTTTCCCAACGGATATATGGCGAGCACTTTTGAATCACATTGCCGAACAATAACTAGTAATCACATTCACGGCTAATCGTCGTTTGGCCCGAACGAATGATAGAATGAAGCGTGCGAATCACATATAGAATAATTACATGGGAATAGTAAATAACATCCAGTTAGATTTGTACAAGTATCTATAACATGTCAAATTGATGAAAATATTGAACCCCCAAGAAAAGAATTACCAGACGACAATTGCTGAAGGTCAAGTACCGCAGATAAGAATGACGAAAATGTTAAACCAATGACGAATCGCAGTAAGAATATCTTTCGAGCGCGTATAAATTGTTTAAAAAATTAAATGCAAATTCATTTTCGATATAATTACTTACGGCTTAACAAAACGAATTAGTAAACGACTGCAGTTGTGCAGAGCTGACTACCTGGCTATGCGGGGACTAGAGCACGACTAAAGATCGATGCGGGGTCTACACGCAACAGCGCACGGACCGTGCCGTGACTTTCGCGACCAACATGAGAGTGATTCGATTTTCAACCATGTTTAAAACGCGGCGTCCGAATTTCTTACAATGGAACTTCGATACTTTACAATACAATTGAACATTTTGCAGTACTTACGTTTAAAAAAATACTTCAAATCACCAGTTCCAATTAGGTTGTGTCACACTTGGCTGACAAATCACACAAGAACGTGAAATAAGAAACGAACGGCGGATACGTGACAGGCCAACGCTGCGCTTACGATACTGACAACCTGATAGCGTTAAATGCACTGCTAGACGTTCGGGTTCGCATCGGTCGGGACATCGGCGTAGTAAGGTACTACTACTACAGTTCAATGGGTTCAATGACGAATTTGCCGCAAACTGTTTGTTCATGTCCTATTTTTTCATCGATTTTCCTTATATGCGAACTGTACTCCAGAACATTTTATGCCTTATTCATGGAAAATGTTTTTGGCTTGTACTTATCTAAGCGCAACGTGGTCACTTTTCTCAATCATGTCTATTTTTAAAATCAGCATCATCAATTTTCAAATCATTCTAGAAACATGTTTACGCTCAATGACGTCAACTATTTGTAAATGAAAAACAGAAAAATCTCTATACTATTACATATTTTATCATTCTTATGATATTTTACACATTTTTAATTGTTCATAAATTATATTTGTTCTTTATTTTATAATAATTTACTAATTAGTACTATTAAAATTTATTACTTATTTATGTAAAAATTACAAGTATTTATCAAGTAAAACGAAATTTAATTTCAATTTTGACATTTCCGAGCGAGTCGTGTAATTGGTACTCGTGTATATCCGTGTGGACTTTTAGGTTAGGGCTAGTGTTTTTACCGAGTATGCTTTCGATAATTGCTACACGATTACAGCGGGTAAGTTTGGACTATACGTTTCGTTATCGTATATTTATATAAATAAGCGATTATTTTACAGCTATCTGGTATCACCAGTAATGCCAAAAATGTTCTCAATATATCGAATAGACACCTAGGCTTAGTTCCCATAGTTATTGAATCTACAGGTCGAGGTGAAAGAGCTTACGATATTTATTCGAGACTACTAAAAGAACGAATAATATGTCTTATGGGGCCGATACATGACCCACTCAGCTCTTTGATAATAGCGCAGCTATTATTTCTCCAATCAGAATCTAGTAATAAGCCAATTCATATGTATATTAATTCACCTGGCGGTAGTGTAACCGCTGGACTGGCGATATATGATACTATGCAGTATATTCTTCCACCGGTTGCTACATGGTAAGTTGTTTAGGACCAAACTAAAATTAATAATTGAACACTTTCTTATGTTGGAAATAGGTGTGTAGGACAAGCTTGTAGTATGGCATCACTACTACTTGCAGCTGGTGCTCCAGGAATGCGAAATTCTCTCCCAAATGCTCGCATTATGATCCATCAACCATCTGGTGGTGTATCTGTAAGTTATTGACAATATTATTATATATTTTTTATTTATCTTATAATAACCAGTATTAGAATTTTGTTTATACATATAAAATTTTATTCAATTTTTGTACGTCGTTTTAGTAAATAATGCTAAGTTGTCTGCCACTTCATTTGATGGGAATAGGCATGATGTTATGTATCTATGTATTATGAATGCTTTACTAATAACTTAGGTATATTCGTTATTATTGTTTCACAACAGTACGCCACCCTGGTGGAAATTTTATGAACTAGTCTAGTTAATTTTATTGTAATATTACCTAAGGTTATGAAATTTCTTTATTACAAATATAACACAGTTAACTCTATGGCATCTGTTTTTTTTTTACTTAATAAAATATGTTTCATCAAGTGCACGTACACACACAATTAATAGAATCTGATTCGTGAAACTTACTTTAAACTTTTACTAATTCAGTGACATTTACTCAAGTAGCTTCTCATTCGTGATTTAGTAAAAGGTTTCGTAGATAACTTCACACTTGTAAATCAGATATAGAAAAGAAGTATTATTATTAGTATAAGTATATTAAATAATAGACGTTTTCATATCCTATTTACAAATATGAAGTTATCTAGTATATTTAAGAATAAAAAATAACGTCAAAATTATTATAGAATATAATAGTTTTGTTAGAAATGAAGTACAAGATAGGTGGCAACACCTTTCTGGATGTATGAGGTGTCTGCTAAGTTAACGAACTCTAACATATCAAAATATTGTATCTATTTCTATAAAATAAAAATCATTTGCTACAGAACAATACAATTATTTAAATATACACAATATATAAAATACTAATCTCTAATGTATAATCTTTAGTAGACTTGCCATTAGATATGTATTAAGTTAAGTTTTATTGCATTTAGTAATATAGATTTTGTTTTATTCCAGGGCCAAGCAACTGATATAAAGATACAGGCTGAGGAGATATTAAAATTAAAAGCACAAATAAATACTCTCTATGTTCGGCATACTGGCTTAACATTAGAGAAAATCGAACATAGTATTGAGCGCGATAAATTTATGTCCCCAGCGGAAGCTCAAGATTTTGGGATTATTGATAAAATTCTTGATAGTCCACCTAAACATAATAAAATCCAAAACCCTACAACTAACGGCCAACCCCAAGCCAAGCCTGCAATACAACCCAAAACGTAATCAATTTTTAATTGTTCATTATATTATGAAATTGTATCTCATAAATGTATTTGTAAAACATTTTTATGTTGCTATATGTATATACATTTCTTTTTTTTTATTAAAAGTTCTATTATTTTAGGTTACAAGATTTATAATAAATTTTATCTTAAAATAAATGGTAGGTTATGAGTATAACTGAACATTGTCTAATACCTTTTTTAATTAACTATCCTGCATTAAACTTTCTTATACGTAGCGTTTTTACAGTTCAGATAGGTATAAGGATACTGTAATACATATTTCGAAAAATGCTAGAAAATATAATTATTTTTTAGTATATATAAATTATTATGTTCGGACATTTTTTAGTTTTCAAATAAATTAAATAATTATCAGAATATTTATATAAATAATACTTTGAATACATCACTAATATTTTATACATGTTTTCACTCAATTTATTAATGACAATCGATGTCCAAGACTAAAATATTAAATTCCAAATTAGTTTAGATTACGGCTTAAATAGTGACATACATAGACTATGATTTATAAAATATAATTGTTAATATTTATGGCAATATAAATAAGAAAGTTAAGAATTTCAAAAGCTACCGGTACACTTTTTGCAGAAACTTTTCTAGCAAAAGTTGTGCAAAGTATTCATACCTTTCATTTTGAATACTGCAAAAACAACAAAGCATATTTAGAGTAAACATGTACTTTCGGTATCAATTTTCTTTTCAAAAATAATAGTTTTTCTTTCGAGATATATATTCCGGAAATAGACTATTTAGGGTTGGTCAAAAGGTGCATTCAAGTTTCTTATATACATTCATATAAAAAAGTAAAATAAATATACGTACATAATATATTTAGTTTGGATTGCCAATTTTTGCAACCAGAAATAATTTTAGTTGATAATTAATTGCTACTACCGATCAACTCTAGTAACAATAATACAAAGTTTTCCGTAGAACTTAAAACCAAAATTTAAAATGATTTCTGAAAATGCCGCAAATTGTGAAGCTTCGAAATCTCTTTGAAGCTTTACGTTTGTGAACTTAGATGGCGTTAGTGTTGATATCATTTGTTTTTGATATTGAAATACAAAATATACTAATTAATCTACATTTATTGTTAATATACTTGTATGTTTTTCTTCCAGATCTTAATTTAATATGATATAGGAAATGTTGAAGAAAATATTTCTAATTGATTCCATGTCTATACAAGTTTATTTATAATTGTTATGAATATAAACAGTAGAATAGAAATATCCGAAATTTTTGATTTGAAACTATATCAGTGTTTGTGTCCAAGCATTAGTGATAGCATTTCCAGTGTGTTTTCAGAATTATTCGAATATTAATTGTAGTTTCTCGGTAAGTGTAAATTTTAATTAATTTTTATTATAAATTAAGTGTTCATGGAAACCAAATTATTATAACCTTACTGCCGCACATTAACTCGTGTACCCTCGAGCGGCATCAATAAATCTATAAAAAGTTAATTGATTGAATTATTTTATGATTTAAATTAAATATTAAATCTATGCATCATATTACTCTCTGATGTGTACACTTGTCAGGATCGGCTTAAGGTCTTCCAGTGTTTTGCATCGCCTTTTTAAAAACTTCAAAACATAAATAATAAAATTCACACACAATTCTCATTAACATTTTATTCTAAAAGCCTAGAAATGAAACATTGCCATATTACAACCTATCAAATATATATAGGGGAGAGTCACCCACCTTGGGACATGATTAATGTTTTATATATTTTATATTAATTGGACAATATTTTATAAAATTAAAATTGTTATTATTAGAGCTTTTATTTATATAAAACCAAAATATAGAATGTGTGTGTGTGTTTGGTTGTGTGTAAGGGCTCTACAACCTAAGGTAAAATTATGAAATTTTAAACTTAAGATTTGTATATGCTTGGTATTTAAGAAAACTACCTACTTTTGAAAATAATATTCAAACCGGAAGTACTTGTTTACTTCTGTGTTTTTTTGTGGTTTTTGCGAACGACTGCACTTATAGTAAAATAATGGCAATGAAAATGAAATTAATATTTCGTTTAAATTTTGTTTGAAATTACTTTTAAAAAACGGTACTTGTTTTAATTACCCGGATCGATCGGGTTTATTAAAAAAACTCGTTAATGAACCGAGCCCCTGAATTACAACAGAGCTCATTATATTAAATAAAGCTACCGTTTGTAAAAATAAAATTTGTATCGAGGGTAGATAAAAAACTTATATATCGTTCACAAAATTATATTTTTCACCGCTATATAAAAACTTAATAAAGAAATATTTTTTAAGTAGTAAAAAATTATAAATATTCTTCTATAAAAAGTAATGAATGAATGATAAAAATGTGGAACACAAATTTCCTCAGCATATAATTCTTGGCCCGTTAATGTAATGTAACGTGATTCAAAGAAAAGAAACTACCTTGGAAAGTTTATTATTTTAAATGAAATTACAATTTTCTCGCTTATACAACATACATGATTTAGAATCTACGCGGTGTTGTGCTATACATTCGCAGTAGAATATCTTAACATATTTTGAGAGCTCGTTCTTTGAATGTGTCGACCGATTCTTTTGACAAATTGCTGTGTGTTAACCACGTGCGGGCAACTATCATTACACAGAAATCATAAAAATACTTGTGCAACGAGATATAATCATCATACAAAAGCGCGTCCCGGTAGCAGTTAGACGAAGTGTTGTGCTGACCTCGCGCTGAACCCGCGACCCTATCACCACTGTCCCATCTACCCGTCTTCAGCAACCTGTTACTGACATGTGTGACCTGATCTTGACGTTCTTGCTACATTTCCGGACCTTGTTATATTACATTTTATCACCGTGCATGTGTATAACACGTTACTGTATTCGTGTTCATTATGCGCTACATCGCCGACTTGTAAACGTGCAATTGAGATTTCGCACACTATTAACAAACAAAAAACGCAATTGCACTGACAACACTTCACTTATATATCAAATTTATGCGTGCAATTGAATTGGTAATCGAACAAGCCAAAAGGCAGGTTTAAGATAGTGATGATTGCGTGAAAATTAGATGTTATTTCTTCGCAGTGAATGGCTTGCGTGATTCGAAATATCATCATTTTCAGCAAACGGATTAAAATGTCATTTATGAAACTTGATTAGTCTGCAAATGGTATGTAATGATAGAGCTGAGCGCGGATTGTTGTACAGAATAGCTCATCAATGCTTTCAGCTCTGTAAATTATGAATGATCTCTTTCCAAAATTGTTCAACAATTATTTCGAATTGTATTTAGTATTTGAAATTATTGTCGTGGATTGTTTTTATTTTTGATGTTTACTACCCTTGGTGTTGGTTTTTATGATGTTCTATAACCCGTTACATTTTCTTCTTCCCGCTTCGTATTTCCGTGGGACATTAAACAACACGTAGAATTCCGTGGGAACTTGGGACACGTGCTCCATCACGATGCACTAAAACGTACCGGTCAAGGGGACGTCGTACATACATCGTATAAACGGTCAGTTGAGTCTTGCGCACGGGGAAAAAAAATATATCCTTGAAGGCAAACAATTGTCTATGCTATTACTCATCTCTGAAAGGGTTCGGACAGTGGCTATTTCGGTGGGGTATTGTGCCAACCGCGTTCGTCATACGAAACGGGAGGATTATACGTGCGCGTATATAGCGGTGTCCGTAGTAGCCGTTTGACCGGTGGCTCGTGGGAAACCATCCCTTTTCCATCTGCTGGTCGCTATATACCGTGTATTCAGGACGTTTGACCTCTTAACCTGTTTGGCGAAAACCGGCGCGTCCGGTTTTTTGGTGTATCGGCGCTCGACGTCCCAAACACACCGCTGCTGGCCACTGTCCATTATTTCCGTTCCTTGCTCGGACCGTACCCTTGCGCTAGCGTGAGAAACGGTTCCTCGCAATTAAAAAACGAATCCTTTTGCTTCCTGACATCTCATCATTGTCAATTATTCCGTTAACTATCATTCAAAAATGTCTTTACGTATGTGCCTTCCCTTAAATATAGCAGACACGCTAAAACGTTAACCGTGCAATATATGCTTTGTGAGAGTATGTTCCTTTAAATATAGATAGACGCTAAAGCGTTAAATGTGCAATTGAAAATTGTTATGATGGACATTATGCTTAATGCTAGACTTAGATCATGTATACTGTAATTTCTCACTGAGCGTGGCAAACGATGTGATAGTATAATAAATGTCCACTGGCAATATAGACCCATATATTTACGCAGATCTGGTATATTTATTTGCATCAAGTGCGCGCTAGTATGTGTGGGCACCATACCTGTTCCCGATTACATTATTCTAAAGGACATGACTTAATGTTATCTAAATTGATAATGTTTAAAATAATACATGATATCAAAAAGAAATATTTTCCTCAATTTTTATAAATAGTAATAAAAGTCTGAATTATTTGGAAAAACCTGTATACTAAATCGAAATTCTATTCTGCTCAATTAATACTTTTCTGAGCAACAATATTCTATTCTTTAGCACATAACAAAATTATTGAAAATCTAATCCACAATAAGGAAAATTATTTATATTCTACATTCTCGAGTAAACTCCAATCAATTTTCAAGGTGAACATTTCTTTATATTCGTTAATGACAAAATAACTACATTTTGATGAAAATGTGCTTTACATTTTGTGGATGGCTTACTTGCCATGATTCATCCTTAATATCAATACTCCTTGATATATGTAACTTGTGGCACTTTTCGCGAAAACTTACAATCAACCATCTATAGTCATTTTTCTCTGCGTGCTTTTAGATTTAAATCATTTCTTTATGAATATACCTCACATCTATTTATGAATCTGTTCCGCTCATCCATTATTTGGTATTATAGAGATACAAAGAATCTTTTCAAGAAGTGCACATGCAAATGAAAAAAACTTGTATTATTGATCGTGTGTCGTATGGTCCATTGCTGATAGTTTGGGGAAGCGTTCAGATGGCAGCTAATTTCATTTAACATGTCTGAAAGGGTTGTCGGTAACACAATAGCGACTCGCTTATTGTTGCAACGCGTCCCTTCTTCGTATATTATAGACGTAGAATGGCATAGGGTGCCGATGTATACCTGGCGATGCATAAAGAGAGTCTTAGCGTGATGTGATGGGATTTGAGTTAATCATCATCATCGATTTTTCACAAGTCAGGCGCGTCTGGTTGAAGTTAAAGCTGGCTGAACTGGACATCGGTGTACAGATCAGTTGGTGATGCGTGAGGTGATGTGTAGCGTAGGGTATTTGCAGGGCTCATGTTGGGTATATATCTTTCGCAAGATCCGCGACTTACGAGTACACGTAGGCGTTCGGTTAATGGGGCCGGTTCGTAATGAGCGGATGCATGGTTAACGTTTATTTTTATTGCAATAAAACTAATTGGTTACTTAATCAGGGACATGTCGAGTACTTCAAAATACTTTGCATGGGTGCAAAATGCAATGCACCATGTGTCCCACTAAAACTGGGACATATTTTCGGGTTTTCAAAAACGAAAATATAATTATTCTTTTCCATATACAGAAAAGTTATTAAAATATAAAATACAAAGTAATGTATTTCTATTTGAAATTCATTAGTATGAAAATACTTACTTTCCATAATGAATATTTATCGTTTATTGATTTATTTCAATATACATAAAACAAAGCGAAAACAATAAATATTTTGAAAATTATATTTTTAATAGAAACTAAGTTTTCTTAAAACGTGTGCGAGAGGAATTACAAATCACATGTAAGGATAAAGGGAATGACGAAATATGGCAAAGAATGTAAAAGGTTTTCTGCCACCCCATTTGAAGGGAATAGGCATGATATAATGTATGTATCTTCTTCCTTCCAACAATCATAGATCCTATACTTTGTCTAGCGGACCAGTATTAGTTAAGAATTAGCGGAATCAATTAAATTTTATTTATTTTTTACTGATAGAACTCTTACCGAGTGAGTCGAGCAAAGTGCTTAGCTTTATTACTCATCTGTTAATATTTATATAATCAATGTAAATAATATAAAAAGTGCAAATTCAATTTATTTCAATACTTATTAACGATTTTTGCCTACAAAATTCATGGGTATAAATAAGGGATGAAATGTGGGTAGGCGTAGAAAATTAGGTCTTATAATTTAATAATTTTTAGCATTTCGATAGTAGTTGTATACGACCAATATAAGAGCTCTGCTTGGGTTGGTTAATTTTTGTAAAAATCTAGTATTTTAGCATCGCAGATGTTCGTGGCAGTAATTCGATGTTACATTTTAGTTGTGCGTTTGGATGGACAAATGTAATTCATTGTGAAACGTCGTCATATCGGGAGGCCTCAATGTTCGTTGAATCGAAGTCCAAGAGAGTCTATTGGCCGTGCCAGACAGTTACCGTGTAGCCGCCTACTTTTTAGTTGTGTCTTGGTTCATTACAGGTTATTTGTATGCCGTGAGTGTTGCGGGAATCTTATAAGGACAGGAGGCAGCCATCGCTTGCTGTGTGCATTGCGTTTTTCACTCCACGTACCTATGTATCTCTCGCGCCATCTCTCTCCTTCAAATTTCCACTGTCTTTTGCTTCTGATCATAACAGAATACATACATTGCAACTCACTACCACTATCTCTGTATATGCTCAACTACTCACTTTGTATTTATTGCTTTGGCGAAATATTGTTCGACTTCAAATAGGATTTCATCCAAATTACTATTACATTTAAGGATACTACCGCAAAACGTACGAGAAAAGGGCACATACACACACACACACACACACATTTTAACTTACTTATACGAAGTAATAAGTAAGTATTGTAATCTCCAGATCGAAAGATAGCTTTTGACCTTCCCTGGATCGCACCTGACTCTTTTTGGAATGACATCTGTGTGTGCGTGCGGATATATATATATATATATATATATATATATATATATATATATATATATATATAAAATATATATAGGTATATATATAGGTATATATATAATATGTGTGTGCTTTTAATAAGTAGGTATACGTTTTGCAATATTTCGGTAGTGTCCATCATACGTGTTAAAGAAGCTTATATGCAAACTGGTCATCATTAAATTGACGTTTATGACGTAACATTCTTACGGCTTAAACACTAGATCGACAAACTAGTGGGCGGTAACGCGCTACACAGAGTGTGTTATATATTTGCCGTAGGGTTGCCCGTTTACCACTCTTGGCACATGTGTGTTGCTTGGCTCGGGTCGAGAAACGGAAATCGGATCAAACTGTTTGAAACCGGGGTCTCAGTCTCAGTCCCAGTCCTAGTCCCACCGTACCGCGCGTCTCTCTCTCATGTGCCGACCTGGGAGCTGCTGGTGCTGCGAGTGTTCGCGGCCACAGCGGACAAGACACACCTCGAATCCGAATTCTCTTCGAATATTTAATTGCCGGTCGTGAGTATGCGTACTGCCGTGCCGCGACCTCGAATATCCTTCAATCGAGAGTTTTCATTGTGTGTTATTTGTTATCATATTTAACACACTTGAACCGTCATCCAAGACACACTGCTTTGCGTTTGAAAATCATTCAACTAAACCACTAGTGTGTTTATGAATTAAAAACTAATCGAATTGTAGCTTAGCATTTATTTTCATTAGTGTGTTTATGAATTAAAAAACCAAAAAAAAACGAATGGGATTTATTTTGAAATTCCGACTCAACAGTGGAATCGATAAAAATCAATGTGACAAAAAAAAAAATTAAAACAACTTTACAATTGTATATACTTAGAAGTAAAAGCTTTATTGATTTTTCAGATTAGGAATCGGTTTGGGTTAACGAATACGCCTATAGTTGAACTCTCTCTTGCATAGATAGATTTCGATTCCAAACCAATGACTGTTGTGTTGTGTTGGTCTTATGACACATTCCCAAACCGAATGACGCATTGGTAAATTGGTATCATCGTAGTTTACGCGGCGATCACTGATCAGATGCCCATAAAGCAGGTAAACAACAAAAAAATACCAGCGGATGTATAAATCATCCCTATTTGATTGGAAGCTTGCCAGTTGTTGGTGGAAAGGGGCTCACGTAGCGGCGCATTGCCGTAGCAGCTACTGGAATGACGCGTAATTAGCAAATACGTATTGATCATTTGGGCTCTTATGACAAATGCGATCATGTTTCGGAGAAACTGTGAATCGTACGCATTGCTACGCATTAAAGACACACATGCGCCGAGGGGAAAAAGGCAATAAGAGAAATCCTGATGTTGAAATGTATTGGTGCGGTGATGCAGTTTTTACTTCGACATCTGTAGATCAGCGAATGGGTTCCACGAATAGATCGATGCGATTAAAAACTGAGAAAATCAAAGTCCACTCGAGCCGGTCCCTGCCCCACCTTCAGCATCAAGCTTCGTATGTATGTATGTATGTATGTATGTATGTACGTACCCTCCGCCCGGCTGCCGGCTCCTCGGCTATATCCACGCTAAGTGGCCGATACTCCCCGCGCGCTTCTCGTCGTTGCTGCGGCCGCCCCGCGCGTCCATCGCCACCGTCACTACCGCCACGTAAAATGCTAAATGGATATTTTTGGATTTTGTTTCGTTTTTTTTTTATATCGCTGTCCATGACCTTTAGATGTATGCTTTACATTTCGCATGTCCAACGCCAAAATTATTAGCTGGATTAATGGCACAGCGAATCAGTGCTTAATTATTTTCAATATACGGATTTGACAAGTACTCGCGCGGCCTACAAAAGAGATTATACGACAATTATTCAAATCGAACTGTGATACAATGTTGTCGTAATGACGCTGCATTCGGCGCTAATCCATTTCAAACGTTCAAAGAGTTAAATACATATATCAATTTTATTATTACTTGCTTCCTTACTGAATAAATAACAGCTCTCAATGAGAAAGGGCATCTAGATAAAATTTTATAAGAAAAAAATATAAGATTTATATTTCATGGAATTCTCATTTAAATAATTTTTTTGTTCGTTGCGTAATTTCCACAAACCTACGAATTTTTGGAATACATACATAACATCATGCCTATTGCCATCAAATGAGGTGGCAGAAAACCTTTTCCTTTTTTTTACATCTTGACAATCTTTTCACACTTTACACACGTATTTCGCTTCATTAAAACTCTTCATACACACTTTTGCATTCCGCTTACTCGCAACTGTTCTCAATCATATTTATCCACTTATTCCGAAGATGGCCCCGCAATTCTCATTCATCTCGGCTACGTAAATCTTTTTCGTCAATCTTTCATTCGACATTCTTCCAACATGTCCATACCATCTCATTTGCCTGTCACCTATTCTACTTGCGGCATTTTTTACAATATCGCACTGCTCATACACCCACGTATTCCACTTTCTGTCTCAATTATAGATACAACACAAATACCTCTTAAAAATTTCATTTCTACAGCAGTCACACGCTTTTTATGCTTGGTTTGCCATACCCAACATTCACTACCATATATCAACGATGGCACAAGTACACCATTGTATATTCGCATAGTCTTGCATCCTTAGAAATGTTCCAATCTCTCGCAAACATTTCTTACGTCCCTAAAAATTTGCAACTGACACTCTTCTCTCAATCGCGCAATCATACTTTCCATCTCTAGAGAATAAACATTATATATCCATGATGGTATATACATACACACACATATAATTTATATATATATATATATATATATATATATATATATATATATATATATATATAAATAATTTAATTGCAATTGCAATAATGAAGCCTGGAACTCGTTGTCGTCGATGCCCATATAATATCTTTCGTTACGTTAATGAAGAAATATTTCAAATCAACACCTGATATAGGTAGTAGTATTTCGCTAGTTCTTGTACGTATGTATATTACATATTTATGCTATGCCATGGTATGCTCCCAATGTTTAATTAGTTTGAAACTGTTGATCGACGTCCGGCGCCGCGCATTTTTACCCTCTTCAAATTTAATACTAACCGTTAATTATATAACGCATGCTAACTGTGTTAATTATATTCGCCAATAACTCAAATCAGTACATGGCAGAAATAAAACAATCAAATATGTAAAAAGATTCGCTATATCTATATACATACAAATGTACCACATTTATAAATAAAATAATGAACATTTTTAAATATTACACATCAATTTGATTTTAAGTTTCTTAAACGTTTCGGAATGTTTCTTTATACACCTCGCTGTTAACCTAAGCAAATTTTTGTGACCTGTGTAAGTTGAGTACACAAATATTCGCATAATTACGACATCTGGTAAACTGTAAAAGTGAATCTCTAGAATGTTTAAAGTAGGGTCCAAGGCCTTGATTGTAAACGCATAAAATAATAAACTGCCAGATGATACTAATATATTTCACCGAAAAAGGGACTAATGCAATATTTTATGCTTGCAATAAATAAATTAATCCTAATATATTCAAACAGAATTTTGACAATATCATAAATATTAATAGTGCCTCGGTAACAATAAAAGTTGCTTACATTCGCACAAACATATTCTTTATAAAGAGTCCTGTTACAACAATACCTTTCATGATATTTCAATAACATACTTAAAAGGAATAAAAAAGGTTTTTGCATCAACTGTGAAACGGTTGTGAAAATATAATATGATATCATGATTAGGGTCGGCTAGGCTCCCCTGATGCTATTGCGGGAACATAGATCAACATAAAAAAGAATCAAGAAAGAGAGGCTCAGACAATCCAATCTGGTAGTGTATTAGCTATACATAATTTTGCATATAATTGTTATACTCTTCAATGAAACCAATTCGATTTATTGAATAACTTATATTTCTTAAAATATTCTTTGCTGCATAATAAAATATTTAAGCTCGTCCCTGGTAAATCTTAGGAATTTAGGCGTATATCGGTTCACGTCTTTAACGTTATTTTAAACATCATATATGTTGTATATGTTGTATATGAAAATTATAGTGTCATAAACGCGAAAATAAATGTTTTTTTTTAATTTAAAAATAATAAATATATTTTTATGCTTATTTTGTCGTAACTTTATGGCTTTATTGTAGTACTGAGGTAGATAGGTTTTGCACTCGTATGTAGTTTTCATTTATAGATTCAATTAAAACTACGTTTTATGGGGAGATCTAATTTTTTAATGATTAGCTCGTGCAATAAGTATAAATACTAACGGGTGTGTATAAATGAGTATAGCTTCAAATATCCTGAACTAGTGATGTGAAAAACGTCGATCATCATCTTTAATTTGTTTTGATTCTTGATGTACAGCACTAAAGTGTAAAAATACCAAAAGTACCTCAATTTTTGAAGTATTGTATCGCAGACGGGTTTTTATTGACAAAGTAAAATTAATTAACTCCCCTGCCCTAAATACTAAATCTCAATTTGATGTAGAGATTTCTATCAATAGTGAACAAATAATACAAAAAAATTCTTAATGTATTTGCTTAAAAAACATATTAGAAACAAAGTACCACAAAATCATTGCGTTATAATAATAATAATTATAAGTATAATCAATGCATGTTATTTATTTGTATAATCACATGCGATGTTTATAACCATCCGTATAAAAAATATTTGATTCAACTTTCGTTATATATTTACTAAAATTAATACAAGTTTCTTAATTACTATTAATATACATATTTTACAAAATTAATAAAAACAAGCATTGGCACAGCCAATGCCTGTAGCTTTTCAATCCGAGACTGTTACATACAAATATATAAGACCTTTTTTATATACGACGAGATTAAATTATATATTAAACATATTACAATGTGAATATGTTTTTTAGTATTAGTAGAATGTGGAATTTCATATTGCGTAAATCGCAACCAATACTACGTTCAATCAAATCACGAGTTTGAATTAAAATTCAAGTCATACAATTTCACAATAATTCTATTTAAAACGTAACATAAAACAAGCAAAAAAACGTTGCTATAATGTCTAAGCATTTCATTGTTTATAACATGTCAAGTCTCGTAAACATTTTTTATGAATTACTTGAATTTGTTTAGTGTTATAATTTTAATGCTAGAAGTACTTGCTATAAAACCACCTTTCACCCCGGAACAACCATTACATGTAGTCAACCAGAATATGACCCGAACGACCTGTCATATAGTGCGTTTGGTACCTGTTATACATAGCATTGTTACATTTATGCTTGGCTCGTAATTCGGCAGTTATACGTTTACGTTATATGTGAATCTGTGTTACTTATTACAACCTGTCATTTATTACGCGGAACAATATCATTTCTAACGACTATGTAGTTATGTTGCCACTGGCGAATTTACTATGAGAAATATATTCTACACATTGCGTTATTAAAACTATAAACAATATTTAATATCTCGCTAGAAATTTTTATTAAAATGTAAAAAAAACTCAATAAATATATTCAATAGCAAAATTAGGAAAAAAAAATCAGCTTAACCGCTCATAAATTAACTATGACTATTTTAAATATTAATCAGTTTTAGTTGGTTAGTAAAAAAAAATGAATAAATTTATAGTTTATTTATTCGGCTGTTAAAGTAAAAATTTCCTTCTCGAAAACTGGTTTCGTTATCTATAATGCCGAATGATCACTAAATATTTTGTATTCGGAAAAGAAAAAATAAAAGGATTTTTTTTTTAATTTTATTTGTTATTTCTTAGTTTATAAACGATAATTTTGGCAGCTGTGACGTTTCAAGCGTCTATAAAAAAAAACCCATGACAAACTTGAACCGTATTAAGAATTATAAAATGGGAAATGTCAAATGTATAAACATTATATAGGCATGAGTTTTCTATACCGTCGGCCAGAAATGTTGTTTGTTGTTCCTTATATAATGTTTGTCAACTCTTAACGACAACTTTGTCAGATGTTTGCTCTCGAGAAAACTGAAATGACAACACGTTTTTTTCTATTGTCGATGATAAAATTAATTATATCTATTTATTCATAAATAAAATGTTTTATTCAAAATTTAATGTGTATACTAATTAATATTTAAACAAAATGGTTTCATTTTGTTTTTAAGTCAAATTTTAATTCCAAAATTACTTCCTTCTGTGTAATCGCGATCGTAGAACCAACCCAATTTATTTGTTTACCGCGTCTTGATTCGTCCGCTTTCCGATAAGCAAACGCGAATCTTACTTTCATGTAGCGATAAGGAAAAGAGGAAGGAATAGCCCAATAGAACGAATTTTTATTATCTAAGCACGTCCTTTTCTAGATTTATATCCAACATTTTAATTAATTGTGTGTAGTAATAGTTATGATAAAAATTCTTATATCTATTCAAGGAATTTTGAATAATAAATTAATACATTATTCATGTGGAACAAATTTAATGTTGTTTGACCTATATGAAGGACTTTTATACAAATATCTATTTTAAACATATCTTATAGCTTATTCTATATTTTCCTGATTGCTAATATTTCAAATTTGGATAGGCCAGATTACGATCAATATATTTATGAGTTGTCAAAACCGAATATACAAAATAGAAACGCTTGTAAATGTGAGGCACATTTATACGTTAGATCTTTCTTTAGTTGCGTCTGTTACGGTATTTACGTCTGTTCCCGTAAAATCGTAAACGTCATCTTTTAAATGTGTGGTTTGTTCACGATGTATATTTATAATTGGCTCACTTCTCTGTAAAATTCTTTTAATGCTATTTCTGATTAGATGATTCTTTTGTGCCATAAATCTCCCGATGAGATTTTTTTTCTAACCCAATTCAATGAATAGTGTCTTTATTTCATAAAATTAATAAATATTCAAATATTTAGGTAATAATTACGTTAATTGTGTAAGCCAAGCAATGATTTCGCATGTAAATTATTGTAAATAAATGTTTACTTTTGCCAATTTATATGCTTACATTTAACACATTTGCTGATTATTGTAGGATTATATAATCATACTATAATTATTACTTAGTTTAAACTTTAGAATATTTAGATATATGTAGCAGTATTTGGGGGAAAATATTTAATGTCAACTGTGATTTAAGTCGAAATATTTAAAATTTAATTTAATACTAAATATATATGATAAATTGTGGTAAATAAATTACGCGCGACAAAACGGCGTAGACGCCTTTGAATTTTGATTCGCATATCATTCTTCGTACAGCCGAGTGGAAATTGTATTATGGTGGACAACGGCAATCTGCGAGGTTTCTTCAACAGCTATGCATTCGGCATAATAGCATACAAACGTTCATTGAATCTGCAACGTGGGGATACTGCGAATGTATCATGAGTAAACGAGAAGTTGATGATATCCCATGAGCTTTAAGTTCCTTTGTTTACGTTGACAATGCAACATCTCACTATCACATGTTCGAATCAATATAAACTTTTTTCGTTAAAATACACAACAAATGTTTTGCACCCGTTTGCACAAACAACATTAATCCATACTGATCCTAAAGATATCTAGTTTCTTTAAATTGTTTCAGAACAAGAGATGAACAACTTTTAAAAATAGACGAAGCAAGATATAAACACCACATCAACTGGAAATAAAAACGCTAGAGGTTGCTCACCCCTATTTTCAAGAGTGCGAAATTAAACAAGCTCGATTATGCATGGATGTGGATGAAATAGGCAATGTTTTCAAGCAGTGACCAGAAGTGCTGTGGAGTGTTATTAATTCACGCACAAATCTATTTCCAGCTCGAAAAGATGTTGGTTTGCTACAGAATTCGCGGTGGGACGCGAAATTGAACGAATGACTGAGATAGAGAACATGCGAGCGCACGGCCAGAGGTCACTTCAATGTCATGGTGTCGTGCCGCCAGCCGGATCCACTTCACTATCTAACGTCCGGTAAACGATAAAATTTGCGGGAAAAAATCATTTAAAATCTCACTCTTCGTAAGCCAATACAAATTCTTAACGAATGACACTTCATCCACATGGTTATTGGACCAAACATGAATGAAATAAATATACTTTTTGTGAACAAGTTATGGAACCGAATCCGAATCATGTACAAATATTAAATATCAGTTTTCATGGTAATCAAAACTGTACCAATGACGCATCTTAAGGAAGAAAGAGAAGGGAAATCTTGAAAGTGTAATAAGTTTTAAATGAAAAACGGAAATTATTGATGAAACAATACCAATTATAAGTATTTAACGGAGTGTTTTAGTGATAAAAGAGAAAAATGTGATGTGTTAATGATACAAAATCATTGAGATATCTTTAAAAAGAGCAACAGATTCATGTTAGTGTTTAAAAACGAATGTTGTTAAAATGCTATTTGCGTAGGTATTAGAGTGATTAGGTATTTGTGTGGTTGTTCAGAATCAAAACATTTATACGATGGACATATGTATCCTTTGAATAGTCTCGCGATGGCAGGCAGGCAGGCACCTGAGTTGGGCTGATCGCGTCCATGCTCGGACTCGCGCTGCGTACTCTCCTCTCATCTCCGTTGCTCTTCGGCTTCGGTCGTCTGTTTTACACAGTGGTCCTCTTGGCCCCTTTGCTATCGTGCGCGCACACACACACACACATACGCACTGCATATATATGAGTGTGTGTGTGTGTGTGTGTGTGTGTGTGTGTGTACATACATACTGAAATTGTACGTCTCATCCCGCACCACCGAGCATCATCTCGCTTCATCGTGTCCTTCTCACTGAGACTGCCTCCGCCACAGCGCACTGCTCAGTCCCTCATTAGAAGCATATACCTGCGTGATTTTTTTCCAATCTCCGATGCGTTCATCTCTGTCCGTTGTCCGCGATGATGTGCGACGTCTCTCGGTAATTCTGTCTTCGTCTACGCTGTGGCATTTGGTGAGCGGTCGGCAGCATCGAGTCGAATCCGGTGCTGGTGTTTCTTGACTATCGACCATTAGTTCGGATTTTTTATGGTTGTGTGCTGTTAACCCTTCAGTTTTAGGCAGGTACAGTGTGACCAAGGTTTTGTGGCACGGCTTTACTGTACATGTTCTCGCAATGTGTCGCAGCCACGCGTCGTCGTTTCTTTTCTTTCGTCCACTGCGATGCTCGCCACTCCATTGACCTGTTCACATTTCTCATCAATGTATAGAAACAGCACCAGCGTTTTTTTTAGATTTGTTCTATACTATAATTAAATGCTTAATTTGACTTTTAAACGTATAACTTATGGTTATACTTTGTGTTCTCATCTATCATTGAGGTCTCTCAAAGTACTATGATGCCGGAGATTTGAACGATGCATGAGAATACAAAATATAAAACGAATACTATTGGTTTAATATTAGAAATAAAACTGCGTGTGGGCAATATTAAGATTTATAAAATATAAAGAATGTCAAATGCGCGTATTTCGCAACACGAGTTTGTTGTATTATTCGATAATGTAGGTATAATGTACCTATACATACATATGTATATGTATGTACATATTGTATTGATTTGGGCTTCAGCAAACCAGGTACAAACAAAGATACTATAGCTATATCGAGAATGCTGTGGAATAGCTGCGGGCATGTCTGGGCTTGTACTTTTTTCTCCCATTGTTCCTATTTTACTTGGTGTATTCTTTTTTTCCTTTTCGACCCGCTATCGTTTTATTTCCCTCCTCCGCCGTCGGCTGGCAGTGTACCCACACGGCGAGTGTCTAAGCGACGCGACCTGGGATGCAGGTGTGCGTGCACGTTTGCGCATATGTATGTATGTATGTATGTAGTAGGTAAATACATGCGTGTGTGTACAGGTATAAATGTATGCACATGTACACTCACACACACATACATGTGCATAGATGTGTGTATGGGTGCGTAAGAGTGCGACAGAAGGATGTATAAGAAAACTCTTTACTCTTTGCTCGCATCTCTGAATATTATAGACCCTCGATCCGCTCGTCGCTCGTCGTTCGCCGCCCGTTGCTTGGTCGTTGCTTGCTCTCAAGAAAGAACCTGGCATCTCTGTCTTTGTCTGGCGCCCGCGAGCCTCTGTCTATACCCCGCACCTTCTTCGTTTAGAAAACCATCGTCTTACCGTCTAGATACCTGGCTGAGTTGAGCCGCCATGATGCCCAGTCAGATGCTGCCCTCACATACTACTGAGCAAAGCTCTTAGTCGATGACTTCGAAATACACTTACGTACTACCAGATCTTCGTACGTGCAACAAAGAGAAAGTTTATCGATACTTCGGCGAGCACCTTCAATGTGAGCAGTCGTTGTGTTGAGCACTGGCTGCGCTCGTACCAGCTACGAACTGACTTACTGTTGAGATTACATTCACATGTATGTGTAAGAAAAAGACAACGTTAGCGGCGATCCGTCGGTATCAAGCCGGGCACGCGCGGTCCGCTTTATTCTCGCGAACTAACAGTCAGTAGAGTATTAGTTGGAAACACCTGTAGACGGTAGTATGTGAATTTAAACAGAATTACATTACAAGGGACGCACAGAAAATGTACTTTGGCGAATTCTGCGGTCGCGAAAATGAACGTTATAGAAACTTGTCGGTTTTTGTGAGGTGAAGTGATTTGTCGTGGGTTCTCCTTCGCACTCTTCGTTCGAACCAAGCAAGAATTCTGCGTCGTCAGATCCGCGCAACAAAACAATTCTACTCGCTCGGTAGACTTGCGAGACCTGCGAGCAACAAATCAAGAACCCTGAAACTAACACAACAAAGAACGTAAGTCAAACACGTATTTATTATTCGTTGCAACAGTCAATAAGCGGTGAACAGTAGCACGTGCATAGTATTAGCCGTCGCCGCTAATAAGCTTTACCGTCAGCGTAAGCGTCAACGTCGCTTTCGCGCAAATTTGACAGTTGCTACTACACCGTTTCCCGTTTATTAGAACTTGTCAGTCAAGTTTTCGTTTGTTATTGAATGGCACGTGCGATGTGGTGCCGCATGTGCATCACATCGCAACGTGTTCGCGGTTGCCTACGCCCCTACTAGTTCCGCGAAAGCCGGTTGTTCTGGTTGTTGATACGAGACCGCATGTGCTCAATGAACATATAACACACAAACAACATTACACATTGGGATAGATCACATGTAGCGACATTTAACACATACATACACACACACACTGATATATAGTCGTTTAGGTACTGTGCACTAAGCATTGGGCACCGGTATCGACACCGGTACCAATATTCCACCTGAGTACCTACCGGTTAACTTGCACCCGCACCTGCACCCGCGTATTAGTACCGGTACCTGTAGCATGCATGCATACACGCACCAACACACAAGATCGGTAGGTTTTCATTCATGGTTTGTTTTGGGACCGAGTTGCAACCAATGATCCGGTTCGGAAACGGGATTTCTTGTCCGAGGGGTCCGCGTACGCTAGGGGAGGCCGTCCTCCGCCACATGCCTGTCAAACCTGTCCTAAGCACCGCAACTCGTGTACACGCGGTTCGACTCTGCCACAGGAGATTCCGGTTTCCATGGTGCTGCGACCTCGCTCTCCACCTCGTATAGCCATACCTAACACCAGCACTCTATCGTAAACACGGAAATACATCTTTTCATTCTGATTAGTTTACAGTTTCAGTATCTGTAGGTACACTGATAATATACTTTTCGTAATTTTTTTAAATTTAATTTAAATTAATTATCATTTTTAATATGACAAGATCAGGCAACGCATATAAGTAGTATGTTTACAAGTTGTTGCTATTTCACGGTTTGTTATGGTGCCGATGAACGAGTTTGTTTACATCGTTCCGGTTCACAATGCACCATTTACAATTCTCACTTTCTTCCTCATCACGCGGCACCAAACTGCTGCACCAGTTCACTCATACTAGGTTTGCATTTTCAGGTACATTGTGCCGCGTCCACCACCGAAGGATATTATTACCTTAGCAAATAAGAATTTTGATATACAAAGAAACGAAACCGCTTGTGATCGACACACATCTCGAAGCCATCATCTAAGTGCCATACGAAAACAATAAACAAAACAAAAACAACATAAGCAACAAAGCCTAGCGTAAATACAATAGCAACGAAACCATCATATAACATTTCATACAAGTAAACAAGTGCAATATATATAAATATATTTAATATCCGTCCGAAGTACGGATGACTATAAAACAAAAACAAAAATAAAAAATATATATATTTACGTGTATATATATATATAATCATTTATGACATACACTACCTATAATTATAATACGTATATGCGTACCACCAAACGCTTCTTTTTTAAGTGACAAGACTGTGATTTTCTTGTATTAATATCATTTGATATAGCTTAGCTATAATTGCCATTTTTCTCAACGGAATCTCAAAATTGTGGGATTAAGGATTAAAAAGATAGTATAAACATGACACGACGTAATATAGAGGAGTTGTCTGCGTCGAGATCCTCGCCGCCGGTTGAGTCCGAGTCGAGTGGTATGATGTCACCACCGGCGCCGCAAGCGTCGCCGGCTGCTCGGTCGCCTGTGAACGGTTCGCTGCGACAGGATGCGCCCAGCCCGCCAACGATGCTCGCCACGATGACACCAGTGAACGTGCTCGAGCTGAAAAAGGATATGGCCGATAAGCGGGGCGAGCACGCGTCCTTGTATCACGTCAAAACCGAAATGATCTACCCGGCCGACAAAGACGACGCTGATTTGTATGCGCACGATATCGGCAGCAAGCATCACGCCCCCATCGATCTAATATACGAAGATGGTAATAAGACAGTGATATACACGACTACACCCGACCAAAAGGGCCTCGAGATATACTCGTCGCAGGCGGGTGGTGACGTCACCATAAACAATATCAACGCACACGCGCACTTGTCGGATGTTTTAATGGACGGTACCGATGATTCGGATGTGGGTGGCGGCTCGGCTGCACAGTCGGCGGCGATTACTGATAATAGTGCGACGCCGCCGGGCGCCGTATCGGTTGTGTTACAAACCGGCGCCCATGGACTACTTCAATACCCCCAAAGTCAAGTGCCCGGTGCCACCGTGCTTGTGCTTTCTGAACTCGTCGAGGACATGTCTACTGTACCCGTCCTTGGACTCAGGTAAACAAACTTTTTTTTTTAAAATTAATATATTAGTGCTAAACATCGCTATTCCATCCAAAGAATGCATTACGTATAGGAATGGAGTAAAGTTTTACTCTTTTTACCATTTCGACATCAACCAAAAGCTCATTAACAATATGTATTGGCTAAATTGTTTCTCTTTGCGAAAGTAATAATTATCATAATTAGTTGAGTTTACGTAATTTTTCACCGATACATTGTTCGTTTAAATATATATTTTATTATCTCAAATCTATATTACATATATATATTACAATAAGGTCAACAATGTTTCTTTCTTTTTTCGCATTAAATAATATTTCGGAGAAACAAGCACTCTAATGTGGTATTCGTAATTATTAAAACTATGTTTGTTTCAATCACTGTTCTATACAAATGATGTAATTTTCCAAATTTATTATTTCATAATATAGAGAAAGTATTTCTTATACATACATTTAAAAAATTGTTAAGTTGTTCATTTTACTATTGACAAAATCAACAAAAGGTCTATCCGGGTTACACAAAAGAAAGAAATTTCAATGCTTGTACACCCAACAAACTTGCGACGTATGTCGAATCTCCTACGGCGTGCCTGAGCTCGCATTAATAGATCCAAATAATTTCGTTTAAAAGAATTTCTACCATCTATAATATAGTTTAACCAATTTCCGGTTTGGATAATCTTTTTTTAAAATAAGAGGTTTTCTTGACTTAAGTTTAAAGTTTCATCATTTTACCTTTAGCCGTTTAGACTGTAGAACGTCACACACACACACACACACACACACACACACACACACACACATGCATTATGATAAGCATAATTGCTAAAATATTTACCACATTATATGTTTAATACAACAAATAAAACCAATAAATTAGTATCTAAATTGAAAGTGTTACGACGAGAGAAGTAAATTGGCATATACAAATTATTAGAAGCCGAATGACATTACTACTAAAAATGTAAAGTCTACAACTATAAAATCTCGTTGGCTCCAACATATTTCTGTTCTAGCATAACAAATTGGAATTTGCTGTAACTTAATAAATTGCAACTTGCTAATTAGCTGCAGGAGCAGTGATTTTTTTTAGAGTATGCCTCAGTGCTATTTATCCACGATATATCATACATGTATACATACAAAAGTGATTTGATTCAATGCGTTGAAGCGTAGACAGAAAAGAAGGAGAGAGTTTTTTTAACTTGTCCTCGGTTTCCCAAACGGGTATCAAAACATCTCTGTATCGACCCAGATCACAGTTTTAATGGACCGCACTGAAAACCAAGGTCCATCGCATTGACGCACCATTAAAAAAAAAACGTCCATACATATAATAACTATCTGCCATATATTCAGATATTTACACACTATGCTTGAAATTATGCAAAAGAGTACTAATTAAAATATGCATTTGAAACTGGGCAAGGTTATCCACGTCAGTTTCCTCTACTAACAATAAACGCCACCAAAGATGCAAACATATGCTCACCTCAGCATATTTAAGTGCTTTGGTTGAGGTAGCTTAGTTCATTTAGTAGAAACGCGCGCTGGCTGTAAAGACTATATTGATTGCAAACGCGTGCATATTTTTGTCCGAGTTTCTCATTAAATACTGGAGAGTTATTAATTTATTTAAATCTAAGCGTATGAGTTTATATACATATATATGTATGTTTTGAAAACGTTACGTAATTTTATTTGTATTAATTCTCATATATGCAAAATATGATCGTTAATTTGTGTGCGTAAACATATATACATGTGCCTGTGCCATGTATGTCTTCGCCTCTTACCCTCCGCCACTGCCGTTACCAACGGCTCGCGCTTGGGCAATGCAAGTTTTCTCTTGCTGTGAGTGGCATTACACTCAGATCTTGGTTACATTTTAGTTTCAGATTTTCAAATAATAACCTTTACCAAAAATATTTGCTCTCCTCTGACTGGCTATATTTATAAAAATGTTTCTTTATTTCGCATAAATACTAATCATTAATAGATGTTTTTTCATTAAGCAACAACTGTTTTTATATTTATAAATAATATTTATTCAACTAGCGAAAAACTATTAAATTAGTTATAATTATGAGTGAATTAAAAAAAAATTATTTAATAGATTTCAACGTTTAGTGAGACTACAAAAAAAATGTTGAATAAATATTATTCATATCATCAGTTTGTTATTTACGCATAGAGTCTTTAACTTTAGAGAAATTCAAAACACTATATGTATGTATGTGTATATAAATGAATAGGTATACATATATACATACGCACAATTGATCATTGTCCGTTTGGTTTAGCGTGGGTTTCGGCCAGGATCCGGGTAATAAAATGGTCAGAACGGTCGCCATTAACGGTGCAATGTTCTGTGCTGTTCGCCGTTGTCCGTATATACATACATACAACCATAGTCATACATAAATACATACATACACCAAAACTTCGCTACATTTAAACCATTACATACCTATAGGTATATACTATACATATATAAATAGTTTTGCCCACAGAATAGCATATATTTGCAAAAGATTTTAGCATCTAATTCTCCAATTATCACAAAAAAAATTCTTTTTCATACTATAACTACGATTAGTTACAGTTAAATAAAATATTGATTTATATGTGACAAATATTATATGTGTAAATTCTATAAAAAACAATTATTAGTAATGGAAATTTAATTTTCATTTCTAGTATATATGCCAAGTGGTTTTAAAATATAATTTTTATTATCACTCTTAAAAATTATGAATATTTGTTTAGATATAGCACAGGTAGTCGTTATTTTAATTATTCAATATAGTTATTTTCTATACATAAAATATCTAATTTATATACTTTTACTTTTTTATACAATGTAATAAGGAAGTATTGTAATCATGAAAAAATTCAATCTCGCGATTTTAACGAAAATACACCTTTTGACCTTCCCTGTGTCTGTAAGTGTATGTCATATTTTTAATATTTTAGACTTTTTCACTAAATTTATTTCTTACAAAATAGATATTAAATGTCAAATTCCCAATTAGCATAATGAATAATTATATTTAATTGATTTATTTAAATGAATCTCAATAAAATATACGTATAAGAAAGACCAGTGCGGCTCTTTTACAAATGTATACGTACTTATTCGCATATTATCATACAGAAGCTATGAAATATTTTAAATGGCTATATAATTGTAAACCTGTTGTATAACGTATTATTGTTTACATTTGTATATTAGTATGTTATTATAAACAAATTGTTATGTTATTATCCGCAAGAAAAATCCTGCGTCACACTTATGACAAATATATCGTAATTTACGTAGGGTTTCAACAAAATTTTTATTGTGATTGTTATTTCATTTTTATGATGAACATAATAATAAATTATTCAAGAATTGCCACCTATGGCGTTTATAACAAATATTTTATAATTCCACTAATTCGCTGTGAAAATCGTTTCATCTAATGAATATATTTATTATTTATAAATAATAAATCATATTTTCTTTGTAGCGTTCAATTTATTTCAGTGTAGAATCATTTCCAGGATTTCTACCCTGAATTAAATTAAACGTTGTTGATCTTATAATTTTTACCTATCATATCTGACTATAATAATCGGTAGATTATTATAAGTATTTGCAAGGATTAAGATCTGCTGGTGGAGATTTTAATTACTATATTTATGATTAGTAGTAGTAATAAAGTGAAGTGTGAATTTATGTACGTGTCGCTTTATTGATAACTAGTAAAATAATAACTTTGGGTTAAAATGTGCAAAAACGACTGTTTGAACAGTAAATTTGTGTGGTTGAGTCATAATTTAATGTGATCCAATGTGACAGTTATTTAGAATTGGAGCATTAATTGTGTTATTCGCCACGATGATAAATTGAAGTTGATGGGTAACGTAGTGGTAGGTATATTTGTGGTACCTGACTTGGGCGGTTCATCTATTTGTGTTACCGAATTGCTTTTCACACGCTGACTGACAGGTTCGAAAACCGTGATGTTTTTTGAGCTAATAGAGTTCACTGCCACATGTTAGGTATTAAGTCTTCACCGTATCAAGACGGGTGCCATTTATATAACCATCTTCGATAGTGAATTTAAATTAATGAATTATAGACTCCATCGCTCAACGTAACCTATCCACATGAATAGATACATGTAATACGGTTAAAATATATAATGCCTAGATCGAGATGTCCACAAAAAAAAAATTTAAGTGATACAAAAAAATAAATAAAAATTCAATTTACATACTAAGAACATTCAGCGATTTTAACCCTTAACAACCTCTTATCTTAGACACATATTCCAACTTTATAAACCGCATAAACTCTGCGTTGCCATATGTTAGTTTATATTACAATTATGCATTTAATAGTTTTAATAAATACATCGACTGAATAATTTTCAATAATTAGCGGTTTCTCGACTTAATAAGCGACATTTTTTTATTGAAAAAAAAATATTTATTTACGCTTTAACTTAAAGCGAAAATACGATATCTCAAAATGAAATTCGTATTGGCAACCGACAGTAATTTATTGCTTTGAATTCATGGATGGAAAAATGGATTTGTTTTTAAATAAAAAGAGTCTTTCGTGGATATTGCCATCTTAATAGTTACGAAATTTCGTTCCTTTGATTCTTTACAAATATGTGTAATAATTATTTAAAAAAAAGGTTTTGTTACTAAATAAAATGTGTATTTCAAGAAAAATATCTGTTTAATTACAGACACTCGTATAAGCAACGGTACAGAAGGTTAAGCGATTTTCTTGTAAATTAAAACAAGATATCACTGTACACGCAAAGATATTATTTAAAAAAACATTGTTTTCGTTTATATTTTAGTTCAGGGTCGCAGTAATACAATTTTTTTTTGTTTTTAATCGGCTGTTTATATTCGTGATTCTCGTATCTATATATGTATCCACAACACGGTTAGACGCTATGATGTCCCGAGGCACAGATCCATTCACAATCAAAGTTAATTTTACGTTTTTTAACCTTGTACTCTGTATACAACTGATTTGCATAGACATCATTAAATGCTACTTTTGATTTTTGGAAAACGTTCCCTATCAATTTTCTATGAAACTAATTTAGTATTGGAATATTTGTGTATATTTCCATTTGGGCAATTAGTTTGCGTTTATGTTTAATAAAAAATCAAATATGTTTTTTAATGGTTTTGATTTCTTAGTAGCGTAGCGCGATTGATGTTTGTGTATTGATGAGGTGGCTTGGTGTATGAAGACTTCCGCGATATTTGGAGGGAAAAAACCGAAAATCAATTAAAATTTTCTTTGATAGCATGTCATTATTGGATGGGTATCTCGACGTAGTTTATAGATAGCTTGTGTGTGTGTATGCATATATTGTGCGTAATCTGCCTGAGGTAACTAACTTCACGTATGTTAAGTGCTAGTTGAATACATACACGGTTATAAACAGTTTACCATATACCAATAGCTTATAACCGGCGCTGTCTGATGTAGACAGACCATGCCATGCCATACCATACCCATACCATGCCATTGCATGCATGTGGCTTGGAGTATACGACGTATGTTCATACCTATAATCATCTAGTGCGGTACGAAGGTGACGAATGGTTTTATACTGTTAATTACTCGTGTTATGCCGTCATTAGGCGCGGTCTGCGTCGGTCACTACCAAGCAACTTCGGACAATAATACAGCTAAAGCAACTATATTATAAACCAGTTGCAACGAACGGTCTTCATAAGTGTATAGACGAGACGTCTCACAGCCTCGAATATTCGCCAGTCTACTGAAGATAAATGAAAACACCAACAAATATGAATCAACTGGTGTTTTATTTTCGTTTTGTTTTCTACATCCTCAATTGAGAGCTCATTTTGCATAGCCTTGAAATGTAGCATTTCAATGATGTCTCAATAATTACAAGTATTTTTGCTCGAAACAAATATAAGTCTTTATTGGGTACATTTTCATAAATCCATATATGAATCTATTTAAGATACTATTAGACAAGTTAAGTCGAAAATATTAGTACTTCGCAAATTTTTAATTTGGATACATTGCACCACTAACAAATTTAATAAGTTGATTGAAGCTTCTTTTAAATTGAATTATATCTTCAATAATTCAATTCGTTATGAAGCTGTTAATATAAATGTAAATAATTTTGGAAAATGGCTTTTTGGTTGCGTGAAAGAAAAATTGTGCGCAAGTAGAATGAATGAGCGTAAATTGTTGAAATTAAATGAAGCAATTGAAGTTTACAAGAATGGAGATGAATGAGTTAAGTTTCTCAAGATATAAATGGTTAGGGTTTTCTGCTCCATTAGATGGAAATAGGCATGAAGTTTTGTATATATGTATTCCGAATGTTTTCTGTTACTAATTTAGCGTCTAGAGATCCACTCGCAGATAAGCGACTTGCCAACGGACTACGTTATTTCAGCAGTTTATGATATGTAGTTAGTTTAAAAATAAATAAAATTAATTCTAATGAAAATATTTGATGTGAAGTATTGTTTGTTTAATTAAATATAATATTTTATTGAATTCTTAGTTGCGTTTATTCTGCTTTAAGTATAAAGTATGTGTGTAAAATATATGTGTAAGAAAGAAAACCATATATCTAAGTTAAGATTCGAATTTATTGTAACGTGTGGTAGAGTATATAATGGTAAAAATGTTGAGACCAAGACCAAGTCAGTCGCTGTCGAGGCTCTAAGATAAAGTTCGTCAAGACCAGGTAGATCTGTTTTCGTCTTGTCTCTTGTTCAACACGCGGTCGTCACGCGCTTGTATACGGAGCACGGTGCGACCGACGCGACGCGGGCTTGGTTCTCGCAAGGTCGCGCGACTTGGAGCACTGCACGGTGCACGGACCTAAGTTTCTAGACCCGTGAGGTGAACCTCGCAATCCATATGACCCAAGGCACATACCGCAAGCAGCCGTTTTCTTTTCAAAAAAACATCGTCATGTCCGTTAAAATAACAGTCGTGCTCCGAATCTATATCAGATCTCTCGTAAAAAAGATCATGCCCATATATTTCAAAATGACGAAATTTACACTACAAGCTTTTTTTATATAAAAAATCGTTGTTCAGCTACAAAACCATCATAGAGCACTAGAATTTCTAAATCAATTGCTTATGACGACAGTCCTCAATAAGCTATAAATTTTAATAAACACCAATAATTTGAACTTATATAATAATTATGTCAATACCAAAGATTTCTTTTTTAAAATATATTTGAGTCACTAATAAAAAATACTAAGCGATACCTATTAGTTTTTTTAATGTAGAAACAATAAATGCTTTAAGTCTAAATTTTAACATTCAAATCATGACATTTCGTAAGTGTATAATGAGTTCCCGCCCCATTGCATCGTTGTTACCAATGAATACCAAGCTATAAAATGGCTATTCAATGAAATCGAGAAAACGAAAACATACAAAGACAATGCGAGACTTAAATGGAATTGTAATCGTAGAATATTGTGAAAAATGACGCACGAAGAATAGGTGAGAGTCAACTAAGATAGTATGGTCATGTTGAAAGAATATCGGGCGAAATGTATAATGAGTGGATAAATGGATAAATATGATTGAGGAGGAATTGCGTATTAGGAAATTTGTGAGCAAACAGAAGTAAAAGATATTGAGTTTAGTTGAATGGCGAAAGATGTGTATATAAAAGGTTTCCTGCCATCCCATTTGATGGGAATAGGCATGACGTTATGTATGTATGTAGAATGAAATGAAAGATGGTGCTCTTTTATGTTTCTTAACCTTTTTAAATGAGGATTTAAAATCCTTGACTATGTAAACATAATTAAATTTGATAACTTTGTAAGAATATCAAATAGTGAAAGAGTTAAATACATATAATAAAGTAAGAATAATAAATATATGTAATTAAAATATGTTTTTCGTGTTTTAGGCGATAAAACTACCTAAAACTCGATACTGTTTGCGTTACTTCCCGTACATTCTACAACTAAGTATAAGCCAGATGATGAAATCGGTATTCAATAATTTAATCTGCTGACGTATGTACGATTAAACGAATACAACATTGGTAGCTGTGCTGTGGTGAGCTGAGTTGAGCCGTGCCGTGCCTAAGAAATTAACTGGGGCGAAGAAATGAGATTTTTATCACAAAGTCACGAATATTGTTTGTCTCTCTACCGCTACCGCAGCCAATGAAGGTCTCTCTCCATGTGTTCTACTCACACAACACACTCGACTGTATTACAAAACAAAATTCACTTGTCAATTTTCGAAGCTGTCTTATACAGAGTACAGAACATTTCACGCCAATGTTCTGCGCCAGTAGCAATTACTGTATCCGGTGATTGTACTTGAAAACAACTTCAATACAAAAAACAAAAATAAAAAAAATTATTATTATATATTATTTTTTTATTCTTAAATTTCTGAAAGCTATAATAGAAATCTTATACTGAGATGTGACATTTGACATTATATGGTATATTAATGTACATATTTTGAACTTTGAATTCGAACTTTATCATTCTCGGTAATGCGCGTTGAATAGATGCACAAAATATTTGAAATCTATTGTCCTACTGAGAGTTTTTGCGGTGCTTATGTATGTCGTATCGTATCGTATCGTATCCCAGTACGTCGACTCGACTCCCGTTCGAATGATTTATCACGCACGCACGTCCTTCACCTTTTCTTATATACATTGAATGCGAACGTTTTCCATTCCACCGTGTTCGTGCGTGAGTGCGCTCAGCACAGTTTTATGGCGCAGCGTCACATTAATAGTTACAGACGACAGATGTGCGAAACGAAACTAGCACGAAACACGAAAACCATTTTACGCAAACCATTACACTCGCTTATATACCTTGTTCATGTGTAGTGCGATTCATTAATCAACAAGCAATAAACAGCAAATGAAAAGTGAATTACATACATAGTTGCATTTGAGATTTTCGTCCAAACCAGACGGAAGATACGCGCGCGCGCGCGCGCGTCCTCATTCACTTCTCGCGCACAACTGCACAACAAGCCAAACAATATTGAATAATAATAGCAATATCTGACAAGATTTGAAACTAGTAGAAGTAAAACCTGTTGTATCATAAATAGACAAACGGGCAAGCGTTGAGGCAGGTAGCGAACGTGCCCGGCTCAAAGTGTACATACATACATACATATATACATGCATAGAGAACACGTTCACGAGACTCACAAGAGTAGGCTAGGCGCTTTGCTTTGCTTTGCTTCGCTTTGGTTGAAAGAACAGACTGTTTCGTTTCGTCGGCAGACGTTCAACTGCTCTAGTGATCGTGGGTAGCCGGCACAATAAAGACACCTCGTACTCGTTGTCGGGGGGAGGAATGCAAAAACCTGCTTGTTTTTATTAGGAAATGAGCAGCGATCGAATGAAGCTTTGCCCGTACAGGGACCGGGGCCGGTCGTTCCGTCTAGTCACGAGTGCAGTGGCAAGGTCGGCGTATACTCCAACAACTACACGCATACACTCCAACTACCGATTACAAAGACACCGAACGGAACGGAACGAAACGTAACAGAACGGAATGGAATGGAATGGAATAGAACGGTCTCATTCAAACAACAAATGTCAAAGCGATCCACTTCGAAGTTTCATTCCATTGCGATACTCGTATAACGGTGGTCAAAGTATTATACAGATACATGCATATGTATATGCATATGTATGTATTTATTTGCGTACTTGGATAAGTTTATATTCGATACGCACATATAAATAACTCTTTCTGTTTATGTGCGCCTGATTCTTTTATATATGTTTTTTTCAATGATTTAAAAAAGTTCTAAAGGTCAAGGTGTACTCAGCATTGTTTTTAAAATGTCAAACGTTAAGATTCATAATCATTTGTATACGTTCAGACCAATGTACTACATCTTCAAATAGCACATTCTTATTGCGTATTTACCATTATTACTACTCACTTAATACTGTACATTTGTATATCTAATAAATATTTCTTTAAATTATACCTTGAATACATATAAAATATCGTTTTTAAAAATTTGTAAATTCCCGTGTCCCTAGTTGGATGCCTATGGTCACTTCCAAATTAGGTAACACGTTTCTAGAATTGTTCGATATCATGTTCCGAGATTTGTCGATAACATTTTTCCTGTGTTCCTAGTCACTCGGTTGTTTCTCATATACTTATCTCTTTCGCTGGTGTGTAGACAACGTGTGTTGTTTGTCGTTGTAGCAAATAATCGGTAGTGTTCGGTGAGAATCACCCCTCATAGTGTGATCCTCACCGTCACCGGTGAACTCATCAGGACTTGTGCAAACACAGACGGCAAAGCTATGCATATAAATTATTTATTTAAAAAAATAAGGGAACTTTCAATCCTTTTTGGCACTATCTAAACACCGATCTATGTGCGTGAGTGCGTGTGTATGTGTGAGCACCCGTATATGTATCTCTTATATGTATGTACATACATACCTACAGTTAACAACACACATAACGAACTCACCAAGAACCATAAACCCAGGTACATATACCTACATGTCACACCTACCTATATTTAACGTAGTATAGACTCTATAGAGAAATCGATGAAATAAGTCAGTCTTTCTATAATATAGTGTGTATACCGTCATCGTTTTAATATGAAATGCGTAGTATGTATGTCCGCGGTGAAATGATCGTAGGTATAATATAGATTAACTACTGTTTGGTCGCAGCAACGATTGTGACGTCGTGGTCCGAGTGAAAGTTGAGGACACACGTGCAGTAAATAATCGGTGACTGTTGTTTGTGTAGCGCCTCTAGGCGTACCGACGGAACGTCGTCGAATGGAAATGTACCGGACTGGAAACAAGTAAATAAAGTTAATGACTATTCTGTGGGTGCGAACCAATATGCATGCGAGCTGTGTGCATATAGGTATAATCCTCGCGTTCTCGTCTCGTCTCGTCTCGTCTTGTCTCGCTACTACCAACGCGTAGTTATCGTCGTATCCGTTGCAGCGTCACCACGCCAAACGTTTGTTTTGTGCACTCTATTTGTGTTTGTTAACCTATACTTTGTACCAGGTACATTATTCCATGCTATATTTATTACCTTTTATTCGCACCAATGCACTCTATATGTTTATAACATATCATATTATTTTCGTTCGATTGTTTATTATGATTTAACATATATGCATATTGTTAAATTCTATCCGTGGGTTTTATAATTTAAGTTACCAATGAACTCACTCTAACTATTAAGCATAGAAGTCCATAAGTTTCATTTATTGACTTATGCCATTACATCTAGCAATGTATTTACAAAAAAATGTATAAAATTGAATTAAATTAAATTAAGTCTAAATCAAATTTAAACCATTTAAGCAAGTATTCATAGAGAAAATAAACTAAAATACTAAAGTAATACTAAATTTCCATCTTCTTTTAATTCATGTATGTACAACTACACAAGATTATCTTTTTATATCTTATATTAGTCTTGGTCTAAAATTGACTATGAATGCGGTACACAATCAGAATTTAAAAACAAATGTATATTTTAGTTTCAATAAAGATATCTAAATCATAGTAATTATAATAAGAAATTAATTATGATGGTAACGCATGGTATGGAGTATAAAATGTGACTATTGAGTCTTACAGGGTGAAATATGATGTAAAACTGTTTTTTTGTGTGCGCTAAAGCGTACTTGAAGATAGATAAAAATATGCATAGGCTTTATGAATGATGCAGATGTTGGTGCAGTGCGCGTATAGTGCTAGTCGCTTTTTTGTCTATTTTACGATTTGAAAACGTGTTACTGTAAAACGTGATGCACGTTATAAACTCGTTAAATAATAAAACGATGAATGAAAATGTTTTACTTTTACTTTAGATGAAATAACTTTGAAAACATTCATTCAATACCGTTTTTTTTCTTTTTATATCAAATCGATTCGAGTGAATGTCTCTCTAAATTTATTTCTAAAAACTGACATATATATATATATATAATGATTTAAGTAGTTTATCAAAATGTGTTATAATAGTCACGTACACATTTGAATTCCTCAAGTCAATTTAAACTTTATTATCAACAATTTTTAACGACCAAATTAATTTTTATTATTAAATATTATAAATAGTTTTTGCTTGATAATTTGAGCGTCAAAAAAAATATTTAATATATAGCCCGTGTAGTAAAGCCCATGGAAAAACAGATATTGTTTGGTAAACATATTAATTTCATTTCCTCTTGTGTAATATCATTTAATATTCATGACATCAAATAAATTATAATATTATACCATTTAATAAATATCAAATCTAAAATGTTTCTTACATAAGATCGTTAGTCTAGATAGATAGAGATATGATATGGACCAATCAATTTGACATTTTTTTTTTTTTTTTTTGGTTTTCATATACCGCACATTTTAAAGCAAACAACTATGACGCTAAAACGTCTTGATTTATTGTTTGTTTTACAGAATTTCAATTTACCCATCCATACATTTAGAAATTGATTTAAAGTACATATTAATAAAATAAGAAACTTTTCTCTCCATAAAAAAGTCATTTTATGTTAACTCATAAAGTGTTTTTTTTCCTAATTACAACTAATTATACACTGAATAATTTGAATTAATTCCAAGCAATGTTTGTAAACATATATTTTTATAATATTAAATTTCTAATCATTTTTAAGATTTTACAATTATGTCTTTTTTTTTCATCTTAATTGAATTACATCATACATATTATCACACGTATATACTACAAGCCTATAATATAAAAGAATAATCTTTTTCTAACAATAAATTAACATGATAAGTGTTACCTGTAAGCAATGAAGTACGTAATAATTAAAAATTCTAATTAAATGCAGCAATGTCAATGCTTAAACGTACACATGCGTAATGAGAAGGAACCTTTTACAATATTATGTACAGTTTTATTCTTGAGATCAGGGGCCTTCAATAGGATTTTTCTTGTGCGCACACTCATTTTTATAAATCGCGCAAATTCGCGCGCGTATAGCAACTGACATAAGCATGCATTAAAACTAATATATTCATTTATGCAATGTTTCTAAACTGAAATGACTAAATGTTTAGGAAAAGAACAGTAATTGTTATAATAAAACTCTTAAAAAATAAATACGTCAATATTATTTATTTATTTATTTGTTATTTATTTATTTAATTGATTTATTTATTGTTTTAGGTATGTACCAATTGCTGTTTTACTGCAGACATTCTGATGTGACGAATTTAAAAGCATACGTAACGATGAGTGAGTATATCTAAATATTTATATCTCATTGCATTCTCTTTTATTATATTACTGGAAATCCGCGTTATGATTATTATATTAGATATAAAACTATTATATCATCTGACAATGATCTAACGATCAAAACGCGTCTGACAATATTTTATATAATTGTTATTTTTCATTTAAAATTAAAATATTTCTAAAGAAAATATATAAAACTAGAAATCGAGATAGAAACTTTTCGGCATTTATTTATTAAGTTTGAATTATGTATCCTGCAAAAATTAAAAGTGAGAATTTATTGAATGATGTATTTAGAATTTTTAATACGCTTCTTCATTTTATAAAACATGTTAAGAAACAGGTTAGGTTTGAGTTATTATTGTGGTAGGGCAGTTTGCATACAATGGTTTATAGTGTATGAGAAAAATAATGAAGTTGGTTCATTATGGAAATTAGACGAATACGGTAGTCGATTGAGCATTGCAAAAAAATATCTGTATTTATATGCATTTTGTGCAATCGTGTTTGTAATTAGTTAATTTCTGTATTTCCTTATATTTTTCCTAATATGGTTGCAATTTGCAATCATGTCTTTTTGCAAAGAAAAATTGTTTACGTTCCACTACACTTCGGGTTCTACGCATCACGTATACATGTGTGACATGCAAGTCAAAATTGTTGATCGATTGTTTGATTAATTTTATAAATATGGTCCGCGATATCTTCAGGTGTGCACCATTTATCGCCTTTTCTCTACTTAACCGCTTAAGTTACATTTGACATTTAAATTTTTTCGTAATCCGATTCAAAACTTTCATTAAAAACAAATATTGAACTATACTCATTTAATTTTTACACAATTTCTTATTATTCACTACACTTAAATTTTTATTAAAAATAAACTTTTAAACAATGTAGTTTTTTATTATTGAAAATATTTTTACAGAAAAACAATACAATTTTTTTAGAATTTATAAATTGTCGAAATAATTTTAATCAAAGTACCAAATCAGTTGACAACTTATATTATTAAATTTTAATGTTTCTAATGACGTATCTGTATAAAATACATTTAAATCAATTCATATAAAATATGATCGAAATTTGTTTCCATATTTCAATGCTATGAGATACAAAGAAGTTTATTAAAATTAATAATAAATAGCAGCTGATTGTCATTCTCGATATGCTTCTCCTTGATATTTGTTTTCTTTATCGCTAATAAAAAATGTACGTATAATGGTCAGTTCAGTCCAGTCCACATGGGATTCTATATTTTGTTTCTCACGTAGAAATATCAGAGAGGAATGACCTATTGTACCTACTTGGGGTTCGCTTTGGACTTTCCAAAACGGGTTTTTATATACATATGTAGGTATACCTCTGATTGTAAGGTTTCGTCCCTTGTATCAAAAGAACGGTAAACTAAAATAAGTAGGTACGTCGTTATCGACAAGTGTCTTATCCTTCAAGGGTACCTATACGCATAATTATTAAAAAAGGTACTCGAAATTTTATCAAATTTAAATACCTACACCGTTAAAATTAAACCTTATGATTTTCAAAAATATATTTCACAAAAAAAAATTTATCCATAATAATATATACAATTAGCGGATTATAATTTACTAGGTTTATTGTGAAATGTGCAAAATACATTTGAATAAAATGTTTTTTTTAAATTTATTTTGCGTCAAATATATTACGAGAAATCACTTTTTTTTGGTATTAAGACACCTTAATAAGTAGTTCATTATAAAAACAATACTTTATAATTTTTCAACATTGAAAATTCACCAATTAAAATTCTTTAAAACTGGATTAATATGATGTTTGCAGCGTCAATCATTAATCGATTTAAGCATTCTTGGAATGTGCAGCATAAATTGCTTGGTTCGATTTGTGTTATTTATATTTATAAATTTTTTTTTCCGTGGCGGTATACATTTCGATGATCGCCGATTCAACTAAACGAATTACATCCATAAATGACATTGCCATACGTGCGCCCATAACCAATCTCCATTTGTGGATTGCGGATTTGGGATGCTCAGTAATCTGAGATGTGCGCAGTGACCAACTGGCCCACCGGGCAGCTGTGCAAATTCCCGGTAGAACAAATGTTCAAACTATTAATGAATACTATTCACAGACCATGAGCCTTCAATTATTATAAAATTGTTTATTTCAATTTATACGGAGGCTTGTACTCTTAATAGAGCCAAAGTAATTGCATTATATCGGGATACTTTTCGAAAGTATAGTAAATTTTAAAAATCTCTATTTGTAAAATTATTTAAGTATACATTTAATTAAGTTAGGGCTGATTTGAAAAAACATCATTTTATGAATTAAATAATATCTAAAAATGGAAATCCATCGTAGATATGACTCACAAACTTAACGAAACCTTCTCGCAATCAAAATTTATTGTATTTAAGTAGCAATAATAATATTTTTTAATTAAAACATGACTAGATACTATATAAATTAAAATATTAAATGATTTCTATATATAAATCAGATCCAATGATTAAAATATTCAATTATAATATAAGATCTTTTTCAAATCTCTATGTTGTAACCTTGAAATTATGTTTATTCAGGTAGTTATACAGTCGTAATTTATACCTTGAAATTCTTAAGTAATAATGTAAACACAAAATATGTGCTATAATAAAGCAAATAGGCTATTTAATAATAGTAATAAATTTGAACAATCATAAAAAAACTATTACTTATTTGTATGCACGCGTTTTTTCAAATTTAATTTCAGTAAACTATAATTTTCTTCTGCATAAGTGTCACATACAATATTTTGAAAATCAAAATATTTGAAACATATTTTAATTAACGCGATTGAAATGTACGTGTCATATTAAAGAGTTGTATTCAATTTTTTTTTTTAATTTTATGCTTAGTGCCAGACGATCCATATATATTATTTGTTTAATCTACAAATATTTTGCAAATTTTAACGAAAACAAATACATGTTTTTTTTATATATACATATATATTATATTTCTATATCCTGAATATGTGAGAAATTTAAATAATAATTCTATATATATATATTTTTAGACCGAAAATAAAATTTATCTCGACAGATAAATAAACGTCGCCATAGGCATGTTTTTATTAGCTTTAGAATAATATTATAAAATTTCATTTTGATTATAAATGCTAGCCATAGAAAGACAAGTTTTGTTTAAAAAATATATAAGTTATAAAATAAAATCATATAACTTCAAGCAAATTTACAAAAAAGAAACTGTATGATATGTAAGTTGTTCAAATATGGAAGTCTTATAATTTTTTATAAATTGTGATATTAAATGTAGCCTTTTCAATTAAAAGTTTAAAGAAATATCATACAATTTTTTTGTGTAGCAATAGCAATGTCTTCTGATTAACCGTGGCGATATCTTGCGGAGCCAATCAATATGATTTCATATAGAATTTACGTTTCTTTGTGATTCCAAACACAGATGTGGAACCTATACATACGAGTGTGTATTGCTCAAAATTTTAAATACCACCAGGTAATTAATGCGTGATATTAATTTAAGTGGTTCATGTCCGATTACCGAAATGCCCAAAGCCGGTTCAGTTCACTAATGGCAAGGCAAGTCGCAGAACTTTAAAACGGCGTATGGAAAGTTTACCACTTTCGAAAAAATCTGCGTTGTTATTATATCTCTCTTGACCAAGCATTACAGAAAAGAGTTGATGGTCGCGCGAACCTGGAATATCGCAGTGCAACATCTGTGCCGTTTTGAGTTCGAGCGCGCCAATTAGCAATTATGTGAATACAAACTTATACAATGCATTGCACATACATATATTCATTCCGTTATCACACACGCGACCCTTTCCTTCGTGGCCAATAACTGGTTCAGGTCAATTGGATCCGTTGTTATCCTTATTCAACAAAATAAACTGACCCTCTCACTACAGAAAACAGTCAGCCCACATACGAGTACACATTGAAATTATATTTAGGCAAAAAGTCTTTAATACATTTTTATTTAACAAAAAATATATACAATTCAAATTTAATTGACAACTACACTATTTTACAATATTTTTATATACTTTCACTTTCCTCCAAAAGTTTTAATAAATATTCTTTAATCCCAAAAATATTTGTTCCCAATTACGAAATTATTTATTCAAGTCAAATAATATAAAATAAGTGGTATTTGATTTGAATTATACTACAAACAAATAAATTAATTAACATTCATTATTACCGATATATTTGAGAAATGTATTTCTTATTATGAATGTTGTGGTCGTGGTAGAAAATGTTTTAATATTCTGTAGTAAACATTTTTTTATTGGAGCATTTTGTTTTTACGGAGATCATTGGATCATTATCAGAAACGATTTACTGATATTGTACCCTAATTGCAAGATAAATTTAAGTAATTTTAAGTTGGCGTTCTTAAATCGTTTGTTAAGGTTGTTATTTATTATTATTTTAATGCTTCTGGACATTATTATTATAATATCGGCGAACGAAATGGAATTCACGGTGCGTTGTGTGTTGCCCTCTTATTATTTGCCAGTAATTTAATTTTGATATGCCCCTCCCCAATTTAGCTGGTCTATATTATTTTATTTTTATCGTGATGTTTTTTTTGTGAAACCGAATCCCTGGCGTAAATGATCGTGTGTGTGCAATAATTTCACTTTCCAATTTAAACTTTTACCATTCGTTATATCTATCGTATATTATACTGGTGGACAGACGGCCGCAGTATTTTTGCAATTGCTTTACAGACACAGTGCCAGTGCACTTGGGCGTTGAACGAACGAACGAACGAACGAACGGACAAACCATATATCGGGGCACTTTCCCTGGCATAGGCATGTCTTAGCTTGGTCTGGTCTGCAGTGAATGAAATACATATCTAAAGTAAAGCCGTTTTGTCAGCCTGTAGCTAATTGAATTTACCAAGCATAAATGTCATACCTACAGAGCGCGTCTCACAATTTTATTTTACAAAGCTATGTGCTTGCAATTTTTTGTATTTACGTTTTTCATCTGTAACTGCACATGACAACACTCGGATTATAGTTAATTATTTTCGTTAGCGTTGCGAGAATACGAACGTGGACTATTAATATTACGAGTAGTTTTTTCTGTAAACAGATAATTGTATATAATCAAGAACTAGCTTGCGTGCACCATATATGAACATAGATTTAATGTTGGATGAAGGAAAATAAGGTGGGAGCACAGCATTTATCACTTGAAGTCGTTCTACCACCACTCCATTAAGATTGTTCGCATTGACCACATGTTCTACAAAGTGATTTGTTTCACTTTCCGCCAATAGTTTCATTTGCTTCTACTTACTCCTACACCAATTTCAAATAAACGAAAACACACTCCTAAAACTCATTTATTTCAATTTCGCATAGCACATTCAAAATTACCCATGAAATACTAGTTGAGATAATGATGACAAAAATCTTCTTCCTGAAGAGTATTCAATAACATAAAATAATATATAGATGTCGTTTGACCACTGCTACTCTTATTTTTCTCCGGCAAACGATAACGAATAGTATTAATTTCATAATTTATTGAACAAGTAGTGTTGATTTATTGATTAATGAGTAAATATATTTATTATACTGGCTTGCATACATACATATATAGCTTTTACAAACAAACAAGTATACAAGAAACATAATGCTTTTAGATTATTCACGTTATCCGTATATACATATAAACATTTTTTTTTGGCCAATATTTCGTTTGACATTTTCTCTATATGTCTATACTAAATTGGCTATCGGGCAATCTATAGGAAAACATTTCTTCTCAATGTTACTCACCCACACTCGTTTCATTTTCAGTCGCGTATCTTTAAATTTATTCTTGGTTCACGCGTTTGTACTTATAACTAAAGCACACCTAGTGTTATGATTTTCTTAAAATTATACTTTCCATGATTTTTCCAGCGCTTCACATCCAAATTAACGTAGTTTAATTTTCGAACCAGCTACCAATCTACTTTCAATTTCACAGTCAACTTTGTATGTATATATGTATATGTGTGTATGTTTATGGATGTGTGTATATGTTTGTGTATGTATGTATGTATGTATATAAGTATATGTCTATAACCGGACGTCGAGTAAGTGGCGCTTGTTCGCTATATTTGCTAGCGACGGGCGGTTAGTCTGATACTTGTTGCTTAGCGTTCGGACGCTAACCACATAATAGGTTTACGCGGCAACCTTCACAAGGCCACGTGGAACTAGTTCCGAGAGTGAGACGAAACTAGTAACAAACTCGTCTACTCCCACTACGTGGTTTGTGAAGCGCCGCGCTTATAATCCGCCGTTTTTCCAGATGTTCCAGGCGCGCACGCTTTTCAGTGCATACAAATCTCGCAGTCAGTAAGTAGCAACCGACTGAGAAATGATGATGTCAACTAACAAGGCATTTCAACCGCCTCCTCTCATGTGTTTAACCGCCTAGCCCATTTTTACAAGTAGCGAAAAAAAGCAAAGTCCACTAATGTAGTTTGATCTCTCTAGTAGTTTATTAATAGAGACAGGCGTGGTCCAGTTCGATTTTCGTGCTACTAATACTACGCGTACTTTACCAAGTTGCTTAAGCAGTGAGGCGTTTCTATACACACTGTCGGTTCGCGTTGTCGATGCTTGAATGGCATTTTCGCATTTGACATTTAACTGACAAGTGAAATCTTGGAGACAGTGAATCGTTATTATGTAGGTATTATAGCGTATATGAATATATGTAGTCATGTTGTTGAACTTCATAGCACTGTAGATATTTGTTGAGTTCTAGTTGAATACCGTTATTTTTAATTATAGGTGAAATGTATTTCGCATCTTATCGAAATTGAATAAAATATGGCTCGTTTTAAAAACGCTTCACACCTATGTGTATGTATGTATATGTCGTATCATATTTATACGCTGGTGTTGTCGTCCGAGCTCAGGAAGACATGGAAAAGGTCCGTGGGATTGGAATGTCTAGACAAATTTATCGAAGTTATTTATTTTGTCGGTAGGCATGTTAGAACTTCGTTATGGCACTGCCGGACCACTGGACCAGCTGCGCCATACTCAAGATTGGTGAGTCGCGGCGACCAAAAACTGCGTCCACTAGTTGCCTGGCCAGTTCACTTTTATAGGTATTTTTAATTAACAACTGTGGCCTTTGGTATTTTCGAAATAAGTGATTAGTTATTTTTCTTGGTGAATTTCAGATTAAATATCGGTGTACTCTTTCAAGTGTTATCGGTCACCACAATTTTCGAAACGAATGCTTTGTTTCAACTCCGAATGGCAACCGTACCGGACACCTGTGGAATACTGAAATACGATCGTTCCGAGACGCACCGATATATGAAACCGTAGCAACGCTGGAACAATGCTTGTATTCGAGGAAACACGGACACTCTAACCAAGCGTGTTTCATTTTCATATTTTATTAACATATACACACACACACACACACACACATATGAGACACAAAAACGCTATAACCTTTTTGGATACACCTTCAACATTATGGTTTAGCACTGATTTGCTTAAATTATTCATCCACTGTGAGTTTTAAAACGAAAAGTGTTCGAAAGATGCAACGCGATATTTGGAGAACGGTGTCACGTTGCTACAGGGATCCAGTGGTCAGCTTTTCGATCTCCCGTTACCAACAGTTCATTCATCGTCGCTCAGCCGTTTCATCATCGAAAACTGACTCCAAACCAACTGTGCTGGACCAACTATTCGAACAAAGGCATTCATTTTACGTTTCTATTCTCATTTATATATATAGGTATATATATATACGAAGCGCGTCAGTCAATTATTTTGCATCATTTTTGTTACATGTCATATACATATATATATATGGATATATATAATAATATTCTAATAATTTATTGGACTGCGCGCCATTCAGTGTCGTGCTACAGGGAATTGTATTTATGTATAGCTATTATATTTGCATATGACAAGATCTGGCTGAATTATTTTAATTTTACTGCCTATCTCATAACCCGCTGCTCACAACTGCACCACCAGTCTCGCTACTCTGGAAAATTATTTCTTCCAACATTGACAAAACAGGGAAAATATTCAATTTTCTTGATGACTGCGCACTGTGGATGTCACACTTAATCAGTACCACGATTTCAACTTACCCGTTAACAAAGTACTATATTTCATTAAGTAATCATTAAGACAAATCTTACCAAAATATTGGCATTGGCGTTAAAATTTCTAGATTCAACATCATCAGAATTTCTTCAATAACTTGTTAATACTGTGTTGTTTTCTACTTAGTGTGCGATTTTGTGCTCTTGTTATAAATTTCGTGCATGACGTCATACCAAGCACTGAGAGTTGGGAAGTGATATCAACTTATCCAGATATGATATTAAAAGAAATTTCATTTTATATCTGAACGAAACATAAAATCGATTTAAACGCCCTGCACATTGCTAGTGGTTTAAATAACGAAAATCTTCACATTTGCGACTCTGACCTTGTAGCTCCGTTGCGTAAATGGTGCGCATTTTGAATTAATTCTTAACGCACGGTGACAACTTATCACAGCTTCATACCCCGTGGCTACAACGTCCCGCGCTCTTCGACTCCTGCCCCCTACCTCGGCGCGGGTTCGAGGTTTAATTCGCGTGTATCGTAGACGCACAGTGTTGCAGGATGCCTGATGCTGTTCTACTTTTTGTTTTCTTTGCGACAGATTAATTTATCTCTGATTAATTTATCGTCTTACCCGTTTCAATGTTGTAAACTAATCCTGATATTATTTTGCATTACGCGTGCCCAGTTCTTTCACACATCGAATAACGGATTCTCAATTTTAAAACAAAATTCTAAATAAAATACGTAGATTATGTTACTCGTTTGTCTACTAGAGTGAGTAAGGGAGTGAGTTCATATTTAGTTTTTAGGAGTTTTCATAGTAGGAAAATGTGTTTATAAATGTTTTGGTGCATTTTTATGAAACGTTTTTTATCGTAATATGTATGCTTGAAGTCTCACGATATTGTCGTCCGTAGATGTTTGTTGGTGATGTGTATGTATGTGTGTGTGTTGTATACGTATAAGAGTGCTTGCCTACCGTCTATAGGTATAGTTTAATACACCTACCGAAGTACGATCTACCTGTATATTACCTGTGTATGCGTGCGCGCGCTCTTGTGTATGTGAGTTTGTGAAATGGGCGGTCCAGTCCGACGGCTCGACCTGGCCAGCGTTCTTCAGCATTCAGTAGTGCTCGTGTGGATGTCGTGTTGAGAGCGCTTGACATAGAACGTCCTGTATGACGATGATTACCTATGTACGGCGATCACAGTGCTCGTGCGTTTTGATGTGAAGTTTTATGTTTGATTATAAAACGGTTGTGTTTGTTTACTGTGTGTGTGAATAGGCAGTGGACATTTCGTACAGATCGTGTGAGATATTGCACTGGACAACCATCGCACGAACCAATTAGTACGATTTGTCAACTTGAATTGTGAGTCAAGTGAAGACAGTGAATGACGCACGGTTTCATCTATATTGTGATTACTGTGCTTCATGAGTTTTATTATTAACCCCAAGTGAAAGAAACTTTGCAATCATTTTCAACTCATATTTTGAAGGTGGTTGGAACCATCATTTAACAACGTAAGTTCTTCACTAAATCTTATGAGCATTTCTGCAATATGCAATCACATCCAAGTTGAAATGTTTTACGGATTTGCATAAAGTACGTTACCTTTGCGGAGAGGGTTAAATAAATCCCGCAGTGGGTAATGCTTAGCCGTTCGGACATGGCCCGGTCAGGTACTGAGAACCGGGCGATACCTGGTGCTTAGTCGCGGTTCTTTACCAAGGATGTCCAAAACACACACATTTATTTATTTATGTCGACAAAATGTCAATTTTATTACAAAAATCTAAATAAAAGTTTTAAATAACATATATATCTTCAATCGATATATGAATATATAGACAAATATGCTCTTATATTTAAATTCCTAAAATGCTAAAATTTGCCTTTCTTGGACATGACATTCTTGGTTCAACAGTCTAAAACTTGTATGGATGTTTATTTTATCACTGCATTTGTAACTAAATTTATGAAATATATTCACAAATAAAATATTTTAAGTTCCGACGTTAAAAACTGATTCTTTTCGATCTTTGCCACATTAAAATTCCAATTTTTTTTAACTCTTTCGGCACATACACGGTTTTGGTACAAAACCAGGAAATAATTTCAGAACTTATAAAAACATGATAAACCATTTTTTAATCAATTAGGACATTTTGATTATTTGTTAGAAATGTTGATTTTCCAACATGTACAATAAATATATACTTGATTTCGGTCTAAGTCGACTTAGTAAGATATTTTGAATTATCGGGACAAATTTAGATTTTATGATTTTATTTAGGTTCACTACGAACCTTTTGACGGCAACTGTTGTAAACTTGAGAATATTAAATGTATTTCTATTTATGCGGCGTTTAAGTTTTAGTTATAAATGTTTATGGCCCGTAAAATATATATACAATTTCATTGCTGGGTTGGAGAATTCCGAATGTAGAGTTCTGGGAACTGGGGGCTAATGACGAGTAACCGTTGCTGTGCTAGGCTAGGCTAGACTAATGGGCAACCCTCGAAATGGCCGCGGGACATCGGTGTTTATTCATAAAACTCACACATACCCTATAGCCAGCGCGATCGGGTGCCTGTGTTCTGCATTGTCCATGCGTTGTTGTTTTCCGCGACGGAGTGCCCATGCGGAAAACTTGTACCTCTTCTAATTACCGGGATCAGTCCGTTCGACGCCTTTCACAACAGGGTACACTTCATGCGGTATTATTTATTTCATGTTGGAATCGCACGCGGTGTACTCCTTTCGTATGTATATTTTATCATAACAACCGAATATACTTTGTTTCAAACAACAGTATCATATCGTGTATTTGTTAGACCTTCGTTCAAATACGTACTGTTTATGTTTCATATAATTCAATTTCACTGTCACTTACTCTTGATATTCCAATACCATTTTAAACCGTGACTGAACCTAATTACAATCAAATAATATATACATCATAATTAATTAGCCAAATTCGAAATTAAACTGCCAAAATTACATAATACAATCAAATCACACATTTAGCGAAATCGCACATTTACTGAAATTATAGTTACTAATAATTTTGTTTATAATATAAAGCTACTCTTTGTAGGATATTTGAACTAGTGTTTAAACTAAAGCAGCTATGTATTCGAATGACTAGACCAGTCTGAATTGGTATTTTAAAATCGTAAATTTTAAAACTGATAGAAAAAGTGCAAATAGAACGAGTAAAACCCGAATTCATATTTGATTATAAAAGTGTAAAACTGTAAAAAAATCGCGAAATATATATTTATCTAAAATAATAGTAATATTATAAATACCTAACTTAACAACGAAATTTCAATAATTTTTAGTAAATTTAATTATTATATCTACATGTAATTTTACATTAAAATGACTTTTTCTGTTTTATATTTATTGAATATAAATTTATATTAAAATCTATGTAGAATTACGCAAATATTATACAGTGAAGGATTAAATATGCATTTCATTTGAAAAGTGGATTTTGTAACCACATATTTATTTCGCTTTATCTTAACTATTGATGCCACTTTTGTATATAAATGTATACATTGCTTTACTCAGGAAATTCATTAAAGTACGTGACTAATTATGTGGTCATAGCTTATAAGTATGAAAAGCACCTTTGGTGTGAACACAAGTTGACAGTAGTAATACAAAATCAGCTGTTCCAACAAATGTGCAGCCGCCATCAGACAATTCTGAATATACATACATACATACATACACTCCAGACGGTGTTAATTTTACCTAACTCTCACGAGTGTTTTTACTCAGAACTTATTATTGAATGTTTATTTACCAACTAACATTTACAATTACCACTAAAACTACGCTTACAACATAAGAACTTCAACATATAAGTCCACAACCTATTTATTTTATATATATTCTACGAGAAACAACCTGAATTTCGTTTAGTATATACAAAAATTTTTTTATTGGTATATGCATACGATTGTTACTTGCGTGTGACCTTGACTGGGCCGGGCGCAACACTACACATATTTATCCGTGGTGTTTTTCATATCGGTCGAATGTCAAAGGTGATCGTGTACTTGCCGTTATTTGCACACTTCGTGCGCGGTATTTGTTCGCTTGTACACACCTGACACCTCCACCAGCATCAATTGGCCTAAAACTTAATATTTATTCAAATTCATCATAGCCATCATAAAAACATAAATATTATTTGTTTAAGCTACGCTTATCGATATTGTGTGCTAATTAAAAATGTGTTTTGATACAAAAGTAAACATAAATTAAAAAAACGTGAATTATTCGAATTTTATTTAATTTAATGTTTAATTTTAAATGTCAATGTGTCTCGTTTATTAAGTTTTTTGAAAAAGTGGCATTTGACTATTAACAAGCAAAAAATGTTATAAAATCCGATTTTTAATTTGTAAGTAGTCAGGATATTAATTTACAAATCTAGTCGACAGTTAAACTGAAATGTTTAACATAATTTATGGAACACCTTCATGTAGCATTTAGTTAAATGGCAACATTTGGATATAAATTTGGGTCCATACGAGGTAAAAACTATTATTATTATAGAAGTTACATGTGTGTTAATTTATTACTTATTATCAACTAGTGCTTTTTTTGATGATAAGAAGTCACTTTTCTAACATTTATTAAATTAATTATATACTACCCTGATGAAAGATAAACAATTTGAAATTATAATTAGTAGGCAAAGCTTACAAATTCCGTTCTGTATACCTACGTAATTATGTCCATTTACATATTTATTTATTTATCAAACACCAATGATTGTAATTATCAGTTCAAATATGTATTTACCTTGATTGATTCGTTGAATCAACTAGTTTTAAGTTTTGAAAATATAGCAGTCGTTATCATATTTTGATGCAAAATAACTCTTATCAAGCGAAATGTCGCGTTGCTCGTTATAAATTCAAAACGCCCGTTATCGCATTTCCACCACACCTTCATTGCATATATACACTATATACCTGCATCGATAGACGGTTCAGTTCGGCATAACGATTCTATGCGAGTTGTAAAAGGGGAAAATTGAGGGTTAAAAACTATTGTTAGTTTCACTACCTGCCACCAACCAACAGACACATAAACACACCTTTCAATATAAATTACCAAAACCCAATGACGTTTTGTTTGTGGGAAGATCCTCTCTTTTCACATCACCACAAATTTAATTACTGATAATTAACACTTTTTTTTTGAATATATTTCAAATTGGAATTCAATTGGTCTACCTAATAATTGTAATATTTATGATTCAATGACATTTGTTATTGTTGGGTTTTAAAAGAGTAGTAAAATTTCTTTCTATATAATGACATATTGTGTATGAAATAAGTTATTGAAACAATTAATATCTAGTGTGCTAGGTTGGAGATTTTCTAAAGATATAACATTATGCTCCTATAAGGAATCAAGAAACTGCTTGAGCGGATGAAATTTCAAAGAACTAGTTTCGAAGCAAGGTTGTTGGAACCGTTTTGAGACCTTTTATTACTGTATTAAATTGATTTCGAATTCTAAATTGCTCCACTTGATTTAATTTAATATAGCCTCCAATAAGAAAAGCGTATGTCAAATTCCAATGAGCCATTGGTCTCGTAGTTCATAGTTTAGTTGTTCTGGAATGCCGCCGTTCATTTGTATCGTAAAACCATCCATGAGACGATACAATTATAAAATAATGAACAATAATTACCGAATCTTAATTATAATTGCGACAATTGCTCAACTCATTCGCTAAATTGATTAGACAAATATCTCCACCACTACAATTTCAAACATACTCATAAATAAATATCAATTATTTCATTTAAATTTCTATATGCAGAATTTTTTTAATTTTTATCTCAAAATACTACATCTAGTTATACAACCACATAACTGTGACGTCACAGTTTTATGTGTCTATGCAATAGAATAGATCTCTTGTATCTTGTATCAAATCTTCGACTAATAAACCTTCAAGGTGAAGTTTTAATTGGTTTATTTTATATGTCGCAGCTTCATTCTGTATCATTTTTGATATTCCTAATTAAAAAACTAAGATTCTCCGACGGAGTAAGACTATCAAAATATATGGGTTCAAATTCAAATTAGTTTAGAATGGAATATTAAAATTTTCTACTACGCAAAAATTGCCACACATTTTGTTACAATTTTCTGATTTATTGCACAAAAACATGAATGCAAATGTTTTGTTTATGAGTAGTGTGAGAATGCGGGGTCGTCCTCGAAATAAGTGGATTGATATGATAAAATGAGTTGCGAGAAAGAATAGTTGTAAACATGCGAAATAGAAGAGTGAATAAGTGTACTTGATGAATTTAAAAAAAGCAAATTAAGCTTGTTAGAATTGCGAAAGATTGTCAGGATGCGAATGGATGTATAGGGTTTTCTGCCACCCCATTTGTTGGGAATAGGTATGGAAATATATGATAAAAATGTCTATTAAGGGTAAAATTGATCTATTTTATGACAATCTTATTTTAAAATAAGCTTTCCTGTCCTGTAAGTTTTAATAAATTCACATCCGATTTTGGTTTGATTAAAAATACAAACCTAGCTGCGTTAATAGTTTTTCAGCTAGATAATTATAGCTTAACCATTGAATTAAACAATATCGCATTTGATAAACTGTAATTAAGGAGTTTTTATACTATTTAATTATTGCAAAACTTCAGACACAGATAACGTTAAACTTGTATACTTGTAAACATTTTAAATTAGTGAGTAAAACAAATAATCGGTAGCCAAGTTATACAATTATCTTAGCAATAGTTTTTTCCATTTTTATTATACTTTACAATTGTATTCATTAATTAGGCAATATGGAACTGGTTTGGTAAGAAAAAAATCATTCGATTACAAATAAATACTTTTTCTTAAATATAAAAGATCTACTTTCACATATAAAAAATCCTAATTAATATACTTATGTTTAAACATTTTTTAATTATCATTTTAAAGATTATACGAAAGTTATTTTATTCAATCCTTAAAATTAAAAAAAACTGTCTTTAGTACATTTACATCTAAATTCAAACAATGCTACTGAATTATGTGAAGTGACAGTTATAAATTATAATAAATGTGTAAGGTGAGTTTAGGAACTACCAAATCGCCTTTACTTAGTCGATATTAATGTTTTGTCAAATGGTTATCGATGTTATTGATTTGATATACCTGTCTACCAACTGGGTGGGTGATCATATTTATCGTGCGCAATGTCATTTCCCTACTACACTTGACGTTTGTGTTTTGATTAATGTTGATATTTTCGTCACGTGGAAAACATAAACGTAGCCACGTGCCACCTTACAGCTCGACAAACGTTCTACAACGCACTTCACAACTCTTGCTCAAACCCTCTCTTTGTATTCAGTTGCATATACACTTAAATGACTATAACATCACATCATGATATGAATTTAATTTCACCTCCCAAATAGACACAAAACACAAAAGGGCCGAAAAAAAAACCGAGAAAGTAATAAACAACTGATAAGCATACAAATTAGTCTATAAATTCAAGTGGATTTATGGTTCTATGCTGAGTACTTTTATTTGTAACGATAATTTGTAAAATGTTACATATTCTACTCAATTGTAGATTTGCTCAAAAATTGCACTATTAATTAAAGATTAAAGCTTATTTTCTAAATTTAAACAAATATGCATCCCATTGAATTTAGCTATATTTAAAAGTATGGAGGTTCCATCTAGTATTAAAAGCTTAAAACATAATTCAGCAACTTGTAGCCAATCAAAATCGAGTAGTTTTGAAGTAATAAAGCAGAAAACGTAAATGTGTGCCACAATATGGTTATCAATGTCGAGATCATATGTACGCGATTGTGTTAATAACTTGTGATAAAAATATAACTGTGTACGAACGTGTAAAATAGTTCATCAGATAGAACACGTATATTTCAGGTAACTTGTCGTTCTGGGATCCGCCTGATATGTAGTAGTACACACCTTTGGAAAGTTCTCGTTAGGGCAATGCTGATAAATAAATTGATTTGTTGATACGATTCGAAAGTCGCGGCGGATATCGCGTACGCCAGTGAAACGCACTAAATAATTTTCAGTCAAACGCAGGGCCAGCCAATATTTTCGTTCACGCAACCTTTACTTTAGTATACTTTGTGACGTCGAATGTACCTATACATTTATGTCTGTACACGAAGCATTCCAATCGCAAATATAATGCTCAGTCAAAGTCGATTGAATAGTAATAAATATCTGTCTATATGATATTGAATTATATTATGTACTACTCAAATAAAACTACTATTTATTTCAATACATTTATTTGTGTCAACTTTTGAATTTCATTTAGAAATATGGATTCGTTTAGTTTCGAAATTCGAAACAAAACCAATAACAAAAATTCGCGCTACTACATCAATTTTAAAAAAATAGGCATAGATGTGACGATATTATTTTCATTTATGGTTATTTTTTTATTATTCTTGTTGTCAAGACGTGTTTCTATCGCTAGATCGAATAACCACATGTGTAAATCTACGTATAAGAAACACATTCGCTACTGCATTCAATCGTAATATGTAGTCAATGTGTTCGAACTAATAATATTATTAATAAATAATGAATTAACTGAGAAATGAGACCAACGTTAGATAGAGTAGGCGTTATATGTTGCGCGATGTTTACGGATTTATTAATATATTAATGAAAGCTATCGATGTGAATTTGAAACAAATATATTATTTGTAAATAATTATATAATGATGTACTTATGGTGTAAATTGAATATATAATTAAATATCTATAAAATATTTTGTTTTTAAAGTCTCATTAAATTGTTGTTAAACTTTTTAAAATTAATAATAAAAAGTCATATATATTTAAAATAATATATGTTGGTTATATAGAGTTTTACTGTTAGTAAACAATTAATTTCCATGAATGTAAATAAATTACGTTTTTTATATAGAAATAAAATCGTATAATGTATTACTCGCCAGTTGTTTAGTGAGAAAAAAAACCACATGGAAATTTCCAGTTTAGATATTCAGATTTATACGCGGTCACACTTTTGATTTTGAAATGATGTTTTTGGACGAAATCATTATAAGTTTGACCACATGTATCAATTTATTGATGTTGTAGCATGTGTTAGAAAAAAAAAATGAACCGTTTATTGATCGCGAATCTGTCATCTCCTGAAACTAGAGAAACAAGGCGTGGCCCAAATGGTTCGTATATAAGATCGCCGCTCCGTCCCCGCGTAAATTCTGCATCACATGACCCGTTCGTTGATACTATTTCGTCTCATAATTACTAATAAATAAATGCAAAAACATTTTCAATGTAGAGGAATTATAGAATTTATATCGCGCCGCGTAAGATGCTGGCTAGATAATGTGGAAAAATACCCAGCGTCAAATAATGGGTACCTGCGGGCATGGCATTCGATGAAAAACATTGTCAAATTCTTTAACATATATCCACAATTAAGCATGGATATTTATGACATAAATCACTGTCGTTTTTTTTTTTGTTGTTGTTTTAATTGTATAAAAACCTACTAATAAACACAATAGGTGCAGATACATTTTTGGTAGATTAAATCGAATTATTCTAGATCAAAGCGTGTGGGTCGGTCGTGGTTCTGGTGCGCGGGCACGTGTTCCTACAATGAATATGGTTGCGTTGTTGCTATTTCAATTTAAACACCTATTATAAACATTAATCTGTTTTGTTACCTTGACATTTATTTTATGTTGCTGATAATGGAATATCTAATATATTTTATACCGGTCGCGCTTTTTTTCCCTGTTTGCTGGATGTTATAAAAAAAAAACGGTAAATTAAATAAACTGAATACAGATATTTTGTTGATTAAATCATCAGAATTTAGGCCCGTTCATAACATATATCTTACAGTTATACATAGTTTGTTTATGTTAATTGTTACATTTACGCTCCTACTCATAAAAAAAATAAATTTTCATCCTTTTTTTAATTCATATACGTTTTTTTTTATCAAGTTTAGTTTGAAATTAAACGCTTGACTATGAATACGGTAGTTAGAGTTTTTGTGATTTAGAGACAATACTAATAGATATTTTATTTTCTATAATCATTTCCACTTTCAATATAGATTGATTATGATAAAAAATAGTACATGACTTTCTCAGGTTGAAGGATTGACTTATTTGTATATTTCCTGTCACTATTGAAAGAGTAAATTATGTGCTATTATATATATAACATGTATTTCTCATGTATCGCTACTCTAATTATTTATTTAACGTCGTTCACATTTAAGAATATTCCATTTGTTTTTAAATAGAATTTATAGTGACGTATAGGCTACTAGCAAACGCGTAAACTTGATGCAAACTTGTTATTTTATGTTAGTTCTAGTATTAAGAATAAACTTATCGTTTTTGAGACATTATTTTTATTTTGAACATACAAAGCATACATTTATAAAATTTGTATTGAGAGTTTTGCCGATCCTTTAATAATGAGAATTAAAAATTCTAAGTTAAGAATAGTAATGTAAGTATGTGGTACGAGTGAGTGTTATTGAATCAAAATGCAGATCACGTTGGTAGAAGACGAAGTAGATCATCGATCATCCACTGGTGATTCTGTGCCTAACATCACTGGTTCAGTCACATATCACAAATGAAGACGTACGATTTAGTTTGATGTTCGCGGAACGCCGTCACATTAACAACGGGTCCCGCTGGAATATAGCACTCGAAGGGTGCGCGTAGTTCATTTGTCAATGTCTTCTCCGTGTACTTCTGGTGCTCGCTATCACCATATCCACAACCGCTTCCCCCAGATGGGTCGTTACGCGTTCAAACGCTTTACGGTTACCAGACCCATAACCGTATAACTATAATATACTTCTATTTCTACCTAGGCTTATATACCTAGTCGTTTCGATCATTGCCTCTCTCTATCTCGCTAGCTAATTGATTACGGGTTATTTATTATGTTAAATGTTCTCGTTTTTCTCTTCGAAAGAATCGCACGCTACCGCTGTGTTGTGTATTCTTCTATTTGTCGTCTACGCCCACCTACCTCGTGTTCATGTTTCTAATTTGTATGCGGCAACGATTCTTTCATACCACATTATTGTCAAATGTCTATACGTGTATCAAATAAGCAGTTATACATTAGTTATCTTAAATCTTTGTAGTTTTAATACAAAAAAAATAACAACTGGTCCAGGAATTAAAATATACATACATACAATCCACATTAAACAAACCAGTTATTCATGAAAAAAGAACTATTTTATCTCATTTTCCTAATATGATTCACAATTCTAATCTTCATATACATTTAGTAAATTTTCACAAGAATATTATTCGACATTATTACAATAATTCAATAAATACTTCGTAAATTACTTATTAGTAAAAATGTATATTTAAGAGTGGGTAATTCGTAATATAATTCATAGAACAACTTTACTTAAAACTCACTTAAACTTAACTATACCCTAAGTTAATTATAGCTCAACAAAACTGGACCTAACATTGTGGTACCATTTAATAAACAGAGCTAGTTTGTATGAGAAACCGGATATCATTAATAAATGAAATATAGGTCGTTATTTTAATTCATGTATTTGAAAAATATTTCGCTACCAAATTCAAAATATATATATTTAGATATGTGAATGTGGTTTTACAGCTAGAATCTCAGGCCTGTGTGCAATTACATAAAATTTTAACTGCCAAAAATAAAAGAAAAATAATGTTTATACCTGTTGAGGGTTCACCGAATGACACAGCACCAACCAATGTGAAAACGTGGAAGATCGATTTAAAATCGATAACCGTTCAATTGGTTTCCTATGCGTTAGATTGGTATTGTTAACTTACGGTGCTACAATTTTACCCATTTCGCGTCATACAGCGAATGTAAATTTGTTTTTATAGTTTTATTTAATCGTAAATGTATCTTGTCTAGAAATTCGGTGATGCAAGTTTTTTTTTTTTTATTTATTACACTCGTTAATGTAGCAAATTATGTGTTCTGCATTCAGTTGACATTTGATATTTGGTGCAAACTTGTAATTCAAATTCAATATGAACTGGTTGCTGTTACAAAAAATGTGTAGCAGCGATCAGTTCTTAATATGAGTATTAAGGCCAAAAATGTTTATGAATATTAAATGTTGCAAATATTTTTGCTCGTATACAATTTCAATTGTGTTTGATTTGTTGGTATGTTAGATATTGAGTCAAGGTTATTATTAGCAATTGATTTTTACGACGCAGATGGCTTCTAGTAACTAGAATTTTTATAAGATTTCTAAGCTTTTCTGAATTTAATATCACCGGTGAATAAATCGTATTATGGCTTCGTATCTGTGTTGTTGGTGTCTTGTTTAGCGTATTGAAAACATGGCCGTTTTTGTTTTGTTTTTGCAGAAAGCGCAAGAACAGTTTAGAGTCACAGGCCGTGGGCGGCGGCGGTGGCGAATCACAGGCGAGTGGAGACGGCGGCGGGGTGTCCCCGCTCCAGGGACACGGTGCTGCACGTATGGCAGATCTCTCGGGTGACCAGCATCAGCAGCAGCAGCATCACCACCATCAACAGCAGCACCAACAGCAGGGTGGCGGCGACCAAGAGCAGCATACGTGGCGAGCGTATTACGAACACCCTCTGACCGCCGCCACCACCGCCATGCTCAACATATCCGGTGGCGGTGCTGACGACCAAGCAGCTACCATGGGCTTCATCTACGAGTATTATAAACTGCCGCCCCTTGCGCCCGACTCTGTCACCGTCACGAAAGACAAGCTCGCCGACATGTGGACGTGAGTATTTCCCCCCACCCTCAACCACTATATATCTTATAGAATCTATCTATTCTTTTATAAAATACATGTATACAAAACCTAATGTTATACAATGCGAAAACATATATGAGATGCGTTTATATCTATTATAGTACGCCGTTGCAGAAAGTTTGAGAGACAGTGTCACATTCCACCACATGTAAAACATCGTTCGTTTTTTTTTTTTTTTTTTCATTCGCCGTGCCGCTTAGCCAGGTTCTTCTATAGAAATTAAAGCTGTCTCTCGGAAAGAAATTTATTGCCATTGGGTTTTGGAATACATCGCACTATATATTACCCGTGCACAATGGAATCTAGCAGCGAAAAAAAACGACAAGAATCTGCTTCTAACAATTCACCTTTTTTATACATACACATATGTGCACCCTTAGAACGCTGTCCGACAGTTTCTTGTTTGAAATGAATGCATAATAGGGATGATTTCTAGGTTTCTTTTTAATTCATCTTGAATTATAAGATTTTGTTATCTTCTTAAAGCTCCACTTACATTTATACTTTTTCGGCAAAATTTTTATTACCATAAAATACGCTTTTTCATTGCAAATATTTAAATTTCTTTAAAATACACAAACTAAATTTTAATTAGCAAAATTTATTATGCTATTGAGTATCAAATAAAATTTGTTTATAGAAGTAAAAAAAAAAAACGTTTATTTTGCGCGGTGTGTTTTTTTTAAATATGAATATGAAACAGATTCAAACGGTGAACATGATATGGAATATACTTATAGATAGGTATACAAAATAAAGGTCACATAATCTCAATAAATCTTATTAACCCTGATGTATATAAGTTTTCGTGCTGTGTACGCGTTTGCCCTCCAGGAGCCCATGGTGCAAACTATTCACATCCCTTTCGCCCCATTTGCTCTCAAATGCACACAACACGCGCACGCTCTCATTCGCATGATCGCATACACGCATCAGTAGACTCTGCGTCAATTTCCTATCGTATCTGAGTTTCGGTGCACGGTTACGACATTTCTAGTCAACGATGTGATTTTATTGTAAGTCAGTTTTACTTCGAAATCAAATCTGCATCGCGTAACGCATATTATAGATATAGATCACCCTTAATTTTTTTGATTTTAATAGTGAAAGTAAGTGGTATAGAAGTATTACTAAATATTAGGTGATAATGACCAATAAATTTTTTTTGTTATTTAAAATATATAGCTCATTATAATTAATTGCAAATACACTAATATGCTTATTTGAACTATTTATTTACGGGAATTGATAATAATTATATATTGGGCCAAATGTGTTATTTAGGAAAAGAGAGACTTATGAGTGAAATAACGGTTTGTAATTTGAATTTGAGTTTTCATTCGTATTTTGGATGGTATATTTGATGAATTATTGATGTGGTAACCGTTACTGCAAAAGTTGTTTAATGCCTGTTGATTTAGAGTTTTTTTTCTTTTTTATTGAACGAACGTTATTTTTACGAAATGTTTATCTTTCCCGAATAACAGTAGGCTTGAGTGCATTCGTTGTCAAAACAGTGCTAGAGCCCGTGGGTATGGGTTGTGTGCAAAAACGAAATGAAACTTTAATCCTACTTGTTGGAATACCCTATCTTTGATCTCGTAACATGATACAGATTTTATCGGCGCGCAGATGCTTCCCATCAACAAATTGCGGCCGTGTTGCGATGCAATCGACTAGTTGCGTTTAGTTGCTGGTAGCGTTGTGTCTTTGATTCTGGCATTGGTTGCGCGAGTTAGATAGGTACACTTTATTTTCTATGTTCGGTAGACTCATTGACCTGAAAGGCATCACATTACAAATTCCCGGGTGCGGCTGGGATCCCCTTCGCACATATTGTTACTGTTATGTTGGCTGACAATGCAACATCACTATGTCGAAAGAGAGATAGCGCGCACAAGTACCTGTGCTGGGGGGATGAACACGAACGTTCCGCGGGAATCCTCCTCTATACATGCACACAAGAAAGGTGCCACAATAGAAAAGATAAATTTGTATGTGCGTGAGCTTCGGGCTTTGAGTTGTCAAGGACTGTTCGCGCTGCTTGTTTCGGTGAAAAAGAAGTGACGACATAGTGATGTCTCTGCATTCTACGGTCTGTCAATCACTTGTGCTATTTTCTGTATATGTTTATTGTGTGTAAAGTGCACAATTATGTGTTATGTTTGTGTATGAGCTATAAAAGTCTACTCAATATGTTTGGTTTTTAAATATTAAATCAACTAACTTCAATGGTAAGCACCATCAAATTTATATTTCGAAAATCTACACATATTACTGACAATTCCAATAACTATCAGACTCGATTCAGAAAAGGTATCAATTTTTGATTATTATTTATTTTCGTAGGTATACTAAAAATAATTCAGATTTTATTTGAAAAAACACCTTAGAAATATGTTCACACATATGACTGTAAATGTATGCTTATATTTCGGAAACTTGTAGTGTAACTTAAAGTTTAAGTAATGTTTGTAATAATAACATCATGAATACCGTGTCACAAGTGCAGTGTACCACCTCTAATTCATTTACTCACACCTCGTATATATGATTACTGAGCAATCGTAACACGCGTAACACGTAAAATGTTCAAACTAGCATGGCATAAATGTTACAGTAGTATAATATGGCATATACAAAACCAGTTTCATAAAGCATGAAAATCTTGACCTCACCTCCATACGTTACTATATCGTTGCATACCTACCATTGCGATGAGGAAACTGCCCATGTCGTGCTTTTATTAAATGAAATTCCACTCTTCTTTACGCTCACAACCATATCTATTTCGATCCAGACGCCAGCTACTACGGTATTTATTTATTTACCTACAATTATACACCGTGGTCTATTGATACCCATATCAAAACTGGTCCAACGAGAATTCTCAATTTTTCATTCTTCGACCGTCGAAATTAAACACGAGCAAACCAAAAAAAAAATGTGGTCTATATATGATTAAGATTCAGATAAATTTATTTTAAAATAAAATAGACAAACAACATTCACACTTTACTATATTACGAAAGCTTCTCGATGTTACGCGTATATCAGATGCGTTTTAACTCCACAGGACCATTAATACTTTATTAAAATTAAAGATACAAATTACAGATATGCTTAATATATGATTGAATCTATAAGTCATTAATTACTTATTCTAGTACAGTCATCTGTTTTATCTATTTTAAATCCCTGCGTAGAGAGAGTAAGCATATTATAATATAATATAGCTTTTAAATTAATGATAGAAAACTGTTGTTTTCACTTAATATGATGATTGCACATTTATGTGCATGAAATACCTAAATAGATTAATCGAATGTTGTTTTACGTGAACCCTTTGTACCGCTTTATAGAATTAGTTTCTACCCAATATACTCTGCAAAGAAAAACGAAACATATGTGAGGCGCATTAATTTTTTATTATAATCCCCTCCCTGTTCGTTTGGATACGCCACTGTGCTATCGCAATCATAATATTCATAAACTTGATCCCCCTTTTCGCATACCTCCTCACATTAAGCTCGTATTCGTATGCTGCATGCACTAACGGTGCGCCGTTTTCCCCTACTTGTTACAGGAGCAACTCGCAGGCTAGCGGTATACTAACGTCACAACTAAAGGCAGCCAATGGTCTTCTGAACGGGGCGGGGCTAGAGATTGCGGCGCCGCCTCTTGGTACTGCTCTTGGCGGTCAGTTAGGCGCTCAGCCTGACATCGGTCTGTTCATCAATCAGCACGTGGGGTACGCGCAACCCACCAGCGCCGGTGGCGTCGGTCAACATTTACAAATTGTCAAACGCGAACCAGAGGACCTTAGCCACCACCGGAAGCTTGATACTGGCTCGCCTGATTTAGATGCAGGCACTGTGTTTGGTGGCAAACAGCATCGTCCCAAGGTGAATATTTTGTGCACTCAATCCGGACTAATATTTAGGAGTGCTTGAAGAGTCCTTGTCGCTCACGCCCCTTTTCAATTTCTGCTTTAGGTGGTGCTCGTTTCCTCAGCAAACGGTCATTCGAATGACTTAGTCGTCGATGTAAACAGCCCGCACGTGGTCATCAAGGACGAGCTGCATGTTCACCGTGGCCTAAACTCACCGCAACACGGTTCCCGTTCCATCAACGGTACACCGACATCGACGCACAGCAGCCTCTTGGCAGACGGTTCAAACACTGGACCCATTGAGCTTATAACGGCCGCCGACGGCGGTCTAAAACCGGCAATGTACACCGCGCAAATATTCTCGCATGGAAGCGCCAGCGGTTCACCATCCCCCATTCCATACTCGGATCACTCCACACAATATACGCAAAGTGCCCTAAGTGGTAGTGTTGCCGGCACTTATGTCACAGGTGGCGGCAATTCATCCGGTTCAGTGCGGACAGGCTCGGGTGGTGTTGCAGCTGCATTCACCGTTGCCGATCCTTACTATCGCGAATATTTCACGACAGTTACATCAAGTGGTGGCACACCTGAACCAGTGTACACCACACAACTTCGCCAAAATCAACTGGGTAGTTACAGCGACAGCGGTGAAGGTTCTAGCGCCGTGTCTACCGCTAGTTTTGTGGAACGATATGTACGCCAGTCAAGTTCTTATCACAGTAAAGGTGTGATTGCTGCTGCAGGTCTTACCGTCGATCTACCTAGTCCTGACAGCGGTATTGGAGCAGACGCGATTACGCCACGAGATCAAAATGCACTTCAACAGGTATACAAATTAATACCTTTAAATTTGATCTATTTACATTGTATCTGTGGTAGCATCATCGAACTATAATTTATTGTGTTCCAGTCATTCGACTACACCGAACTTTGCCAAGCGAATCCAGGCTTATTGGATCCTGGGGCATTGGGAGCGCAACGTCCATCCACTGGTTCATCACCTGGAAGCGGACGTAATCGACCGTGGCACGATTTTGGCAGACAGAATGACGCAGACAAAATTCAAATACCAAAATTGTGAGTGCTTTACCCTTTAACAAACAGCAATATTGTCTTCTAGAAATTATGACAATTATTTTCGAAATATTTCACTATACTTGCAAAAAATTGTTTTATCAGTTTGTCAGCGTGGATATATATCAAGTTAAATTAATAATAATGCTTATCGCTAACGATATATTTATTAGCTGTTAAAATAATGCTTTTAAAATAATGGCCATGTAACAATTTGAATTTCATAAATAGCTATAAAATAAATATATTTTTTTGGTCAATCAATTATTTTTCTAATTTATTACGTGGATTGATTGGTAATGGTAGCAATTTAATATCAACGAGATATACTTTTTTAAATGTCGTAATTTTTATGCTACTTCCGTATTCGTAATAAATATAAAAGAATCGTTGACATGTCGTTGGATCGATATGCCTTCTTGTTAACTATCCACTTCTTCATTGCAACCGGAAAAACTCGATTCTACTACGGGAATGTCGCCGTACGTATGTTATGCACTTGCAGATATGTTGTAGCTATTCGCTTATGTAGTGACGGAAATTGTGCGAAATACATACGCATCATAACTGCACAGGCGCCAGATATTCCTTCTCTTGTTTACATGTTTTTACATAATTCTTTGATTATCCACTAAGAGCTGGTTATAATTACGGCTTTTTGAATAGGTATTCACCCGTTGGATTTAAGTATCATTTAGAGACACCTATTTCGACATCGCAACGACGCGAAGACGATCGTATTACATATATCAATAAAGGTCAATTTTATGGGATCACCCTTGAATATATTCCAGATCCAGACAAACCCCTCAAAAGTCAAACAGTTAAAGTAAGTTATATATTACCCATAAAAATCAATCTATTTGTTCCCTGTCTAATTTTTCATATATTATTTTTCTACATTTAATTATATTGGTAATAAATGTTATTGCAATTATTAATATCTGAACTACTTAACCACATTACTAATTTAGTATGTATGGTTATTTATGGTAACAGTCATGTTATAGTTTCATTTTCAAATTTGCTATGAAAATGCAAAACTGAAATTTGTATAAATATGTATTGGAACAAATTTCATTTTGTTGAATTGCATTAAAAACAAATACTTCTAATCATGATTTTATTTACTATATTAAGATTTATCGTTAATAAATACGGCTAAATATGTTTTTATTGCAATTGAAAAATTAGTACATTTTTCATTATTAATGTTTATTTTATTTATAAAAAAAAAAAAATTATGAACTTGCAGTCTCAAATTAGAGAGAAAATTAAATGATTTATTTATTTTTAAAATGTGCATTTTTAAATAATTAATAAATTTCATTTTTTTTTTTGTTGTTTCTTTAGAGTGTAGTGATGCTGATGTTTAGGGAAGAAAAGAGTCCTGAAGATGAAATAAAAGCCTGGCAATTCTGGCACGGTCGTCAGCACTCAGTCAAGCAACGCATTTTAGACGCTGGTAAGTAATTTTTTGTTTCACACTTCAAATGTGCGATCGTGATGCTTTTTGACATAACAATAATTAATAATCGGTAATTGTGTTGAATGTCATGGCAAATGTGTGGGCTACCAAATGTACAATGTCAAACACTTATATATTGTTGTATTGTATTTGTTACACGCTGACCATGAAGATTAAACAGATTTAGTAAGTAATAGAATGCGCATTGTTATTGCCAAGAATATTATTTTACAATAGGGAAGAAATTGTCTATTTTAAAGTTTTAATTACTCTAGTGTTTTTTTATGGATACTGCTTGCAGATATAGTAACGCAATGTTAATATAATCTTTAAAAGAATTTCATTTTGTAATGTTATTTCTTTAGTTTCAATAACAATTTTTTTTTCTCACAAGAGAAATTACAAGTATGGTTTTAAACATCATACATACATAAATCACTTACGTCCAAAATAGAGAAACAAATATATGATTCAAGGGTAATAACAATATTTTTGTACGAGTATTTTTTTTTTAAATTAGCAAATTTTATTTGATGTAATATAACTATTTAATTAATTTCTACACAGTTAAAAATATTTTAAAATTCAATCGATATCGTTTATACAAAACTATATCGTTAAATTTATCAGCAGTTCTTATTTTGATTTCGTTACTTTTAGATACCAAAAATAGTGTGGGTCTAGTTGGTTGTATAGAAGAAGTAGCTCACAATGCAATAGCAGTTTATTGGAACCCTCTTGACAGTTCAGCCAAAGTAAGTTATTAAGCTCAAATGTTTAAAGTTTGTTTATTAATGATTAATGTTATTGTCAGATAAACGTAGCTGTACAGTGTCTTAGCACGGACTTCAGTAGCCAAAAAGGAGTAAAAGTAAGTGGTTTGATTTCTGAAATTATGTATGGATATTTATTGTTTGCCTTGTGTTTAAAATAGGGTCTACCATTACACCTACAAATCGATACATATGACGAGCCTCGCGATACAACCGTTTCGCATCGTGGCTACTGCCAGATAAAGGTTTTCTGTGATAAGGTAAGCTACCAACTGTTACATCCGTTTACGATTAAACTTTTTATCTGTAATACTTTCTTCAAATGAATATGACAAAACATACGCAACGATAGTGATAAGCATTGTACACATTAATATTTATTTGCATATTTTTTTAGGGAGCAGAACGTAAGACACGTGATGAAGAACGCAGAGCAGCTAAAAGAAAAATGACTGCAACCGGCCGCAAAAAACTGGACGAACTGTACCATCCGGTTTCAGAACGTTCTGAATATTATTCTATGAGCGATTTGGCTAAACCCCCTGTATTATTTACGCCAGCCGAAGATATAGATAAAGTAATTTTGTATTTGAAACTTCCCATTCTAAATATACTAATGGAATCTGTTATCTTTAGTTAACATCGATGGAGCTTCAAGGTTTTTACAACCAAGAAACTGATAGTTCGCTCAGTGGAGGTGGAGGCCCTTCTGGAGACGGTAGCCAACATCTTAAATCCGGTTCGCCGTTTCTCCTTCATGCCGCTGTAAAACCTCCAACAACGCCAACGCTCAAATTCCACAACCACTTCCCGCCAGATTCCGACAAAAAAGAGGGCATATTAGAAACGAACGTCGTGACGACGGACGGAAACATTTTCACACCGCCGATAAAGAGGCCGAAGATGATGAGTCCGCCCGGCAGCGCTGGTCCACCACCGTTAAACGAACGAGTCATGCTTTATGTGCGCCAAGAAAGTGAAGAAGTCTACACGCCACTTCATGTGGTACCTCCAACAGCAGCGGGTCTTTTAAATGCGGTAAGTTTATTTTAAATTAACCCAAAACAGCATGCGCTGTTCAATAATAATTAATAATAATAATAATAATTAAACATTCCTTGCTTCGCTTCCCATGCCCTGCGCTTAATTGCATGTGACGGGTGGCAGTTCCTTATATTACAAACACCTGAACCCAAATCATTTATTCACCATGTCCTACCAAACGTACTGGGCTTTTATTTATGTGATTATTACATCTCATTGTTTAATGTGCCTATATTGTTTGTTTTGTCCAAGTAACAAACTAGAAAATAGCGATGGCATGCATGTTTATTACCTATTTCATTTAGTAGTAAACGTTAATCTATTCAAGTGCGAAATGTGTAACATGACAGACTTTGGAAGAAAATGATATCAAAGAAATAGCATTTTAGATTAGAATTAGATATGGAATACTATTAGAAAATCGTAACTGTAAAGCTCAGTACTTAAATTTTAAATTTAAATACAATTAAAATGGAAGGAAAAGGAAAAAAATTAACTCTGTTTTCCTTATTTTCCAGATTGAGCATAAATATAAAATAGACTCATCGCGAGTCAATAACTTATTTCGCAAAAATCGCAAGGGGTAAGTTAGTTTTTATTCGTTTTGGTATTTTATATATTTTTAAAAATAAAATCAGAAAAGGAAAAAAAAAGGATCAGTCTTTGCAAATCGATGAGTTTAGTGGTTGTTATTTAGTGCTCTTTGAAAGGTTTTCACACTCTACTAACCAATATTCTGTATTATTTTACAAGCAGCTAACAGTCAGCATGTACTAATCACACTATACAAAATAATAGAATTGTTTAATTAGTTCTTTGACTTGACAACAACAGTAGTTAGTTGCTTAAGTATTATTCTGGTATGCATGCATGCATGCATGTATGTATGTATGTATCTTCTCATGTTACTTATAATTCTTGCCGCTTTATTTATATGCACTGACACACGTACTGGATCAGTGATGTGACTATAATGTTGTTTTGTTTTATTGTTATAGAATTATGGCCAAAATTGATGACGAGATGGTTACGTATTACTGCAACGAGGATTTGTTTTTACTTGAGGTGAAGGCGATCGGTCTTGATGAGGAATATTACGACATAACATTCATCGAGCTGCCGGACCACTGACATCATGACAACAGCGCATTCAAATTTGTAATTGCGTAACGTATTATTTTCATTTATATTAAGTGTATCGTAACAAAACATTGCCATCCATAACGTGACGTTATGCTACGTATTTTTCTTAAATAGTGAATCTTCTCTCACCTATTTTCAGGGTATTGTGATTGTTTTATTTTTTATAACTTTATTTTTAAGATGGTCAAAATGATGATTTAAATATTATTATTATTTGTTTATAAGAATTTGAATATTGTTATTCATATATTTTGTCACAATTTTACTTGTCTGATTTGATTACAACGAGTAGATTTATATATACATTTATATATATATATTTTATATAGTATATTATTTTTATCATTGAGATTGAGTACTATAAGTGTAACTGTTTGCTCATCATTTATATTCCTTTTATAAGTACATTATCTATGTATATGTTTGAAAATCAATTGTGTTTACTATTTAGGATTCATGTGTATGTATGTATACGTGTATGTATGTATGTATGTATAATTGTCCCCTAAAAAGTTGTGAATGAGCGCCTATTATGATGATTATAATGGCGATCATATTTTCAAAGACGTTTACGTAAATGTTTAAGATTTATTACATTTAACTTTAAAAAGCTTGAAACCTCAACTGTTGGTTGATTGATCTCAAAATTGCACAATGACTTGGTCAAGTGACACATAGTAATGCAAAATAATAAGTATTTAGTATATGTACGCGTACTTGTCTGACTGAGTGCGTACGTACGTAAACGCTGTTTTATTTTTCGTTTACATTTAACTTTACCTACCTACTACGTATTTGATATCGCTAAGGGCTGGGTTTATTATAACATTTATTATTTCTCTGTCTGTTTCTCTCTATATATATTTTTTTTAAATATATATATATATATATATATATATATATATATATATATATATATGTATATATATATATATATATATAAAAATTATTTGTAAATATTAACTCTTTTCTGAATAGTAATACTATTTTCTATTACTATTATTATTTTTTTATATAATTGTTACGTTTACGTTACGTTTTGTGTATATAAATATATATTATATATTATTAATTGATCATGTACGATGATAATAATTTGTATGATGTTAGATTTAAAGATAGATAGATAGATATGCGTATGTTAAGAGCCATGACTTAGCCAAAACATGCTGTGCTCACTCTCTACAATTGAACAAGTTGAATTACGTGTCATTGTGATATAATAGGCGAGGATGGATGAACGGAAAACTGCCACATGCCATAAGCTCGTTTGCTCGTACACTTGCTCCGCTCCAACTACAACTACACCTACAACTACTATATACGTATGTAGTAGTAATAGTAGCAGTTGCAGTAGCAATTGCAGCAGTCTGCGACACACGAGCACAATTCACCGTAATTGGCTTAAAAATTTTATAAGAAAAACGTACCTGACTTATGCTTTACTATTGAGTTGAAAAAAGAATAGCTCTTCATTAATGAATATTTGTTTAGAATTTTCGAATGTGGCCATTTTGTAAAAATGGTTTTGTTAAAAGAGTTTTTGAAATTTTCCACGTTTGTTTTTAATGTAGCTAACTAGCTGTAGTAACGCGCATATATAGACGAAAAACAAAACCAGAAAGTATGCTACATGCTTTACTAAGATTGTGCTCAAACCTCAAATTATTAAGTGCACGCTATTTTGTTCTACCTACCTACCTACCCACCCATTGTGTACATACACATATGGGTTACGTAGCGCACTTGTCCAAGTGCCTTGTGTACATTTACTTACAAAAATAAATTATTACTGATAGAGCTGCTTTGTGTATGTTTTTAACTTAATGCTCATTCTGTATTATATATTATGTAGAATCATTCACTTATCCAACAAATTGTGTGTTTGTCCGATTTCATTTATGATCTGCTCATCTCAATATCGAATCGAGCTCTCTCATCTGTAATGTACGTTCAGCAACACTTGCCCCCCATGTTATGTCTTTTGTGTAAATGTTACTGTTTACTGTAAGGATCCATGTTGATAATATTCGCAATATAATGTTAGTTAATCTGTTTTTATATATTTATATATATATATATATATATATATATATATATATATATATATATATATATATTTATATATATATATATATTTATATATATTGCATATACATTTATATATTATATATACAAATGTATTTTTAATCAATATGCGTTAGAGTAAATTTTTATTAAAAAGCTTTTCGATGTATACAAATTTATTTTTATACCACATGACACAATATGAATAGTTTTTAAGTAAGCTATGAAATAAAAGATATAAATAAAATTATTTTGTTATTTATTTGTTCATCTCATTGACTGAGTAGTTATAAGTTGTCGATTCCAACGTACGCAATTGAGGAACTAACTCAAAAATGCGCATTTATATTATCTGAAATCGACAAGTTTATAATTTAATTATTTTTGGTTTTGTGTTGGGTTTTTGCTTTCTAAATCTAACTCATATAGATATAAGATGATATTGTTATGCGAATACCAAGTTCCAGTATTTCTTAATAGTTCAAACATAGTCTACTAAAAAGTAATTGGTAGTAAATTAATTAATTTAAATCTTATTAATTTGTTCATATTGCTATAATAATTATTTATTTAATAACAAGAAAGCAAGTATAAATTAATTTAGGGAAAAAGTTCATGTAAATAATCCCGGCATGTTTTGTGAATGATTCGCAGGTGGCAGCACTATGCAGTATTGCGCGGTACACATAAAAATATATGTATACTTCAGTTGGTATGATTGTATATATATAACACCTATTACCTTTTTACAGCTGGCAACAGTAGTAGTACGGTAAAAAAAATTACGTTGGTGGTCATAGAGCCGAAATGTCAAAATAAACACTATGAATGCATAATTCTGGCGTAAATACGAAGTACAATCGGTGAGTGAGTTAATGAAAGCGGCAGTGATATTCACATGATTATAATTTCTATTGTTATTTATCTTTGTATCAGTGTGAATATTATATTTGGATGTGCCACCTCAGCTGTCATGTCCACACGTTACCCAGTTAATTACATATTATCACGAATACTTTAGGGCGTAAACACACATTCACATGATAAATACAGTCAGTGATGGCTTTTGACAGTGGCACTACCGGCAGCGAATTTGCTCAACAATTCCTAGAGTCCCTTCAAAATGAATTCAAAAATTTGTCATTGGAAACCAAGAAGAAATACCCGCAAATAAAAGAGGTAATAGTAATTTAACGATTTGTTAGAAGCCGATCGTTATTGTTCTGGTGTTTGTGTTAGTCGTGCGAGGAAGCGATTTCGAAGATCCGTTCGAGTTCCGCGAATCCGCAGACGCCTCTGTGTTATGTTGTCAATCAAATATTGTTTCCCCTCGTCCAAGGTTGTGAGTCGAAAGATGTCAAAATTATTAAGGTATTTTGTTATTGTGTTATTGCGTGTCGTAATCCGCTACTTATTTCGCAAATTTTATTTGCAGTGCTGTGTTAGAATTATGCAACGACTTATTACACAACAAGTTGTTGATCAGAAAGGCGCCCGATATATCACGGATACCCTTTGGGTCTTGATGGAAGCCGGTACTGAAGAAGTGAAAATTCTACAGTCAGTTACTCTATTGTTGACCACAAATACTGTTGTCCATGGCGAGACATTAGCTAGGGTGAGAAATCTCTAAACAATGGGGTGTTCCATAAAGTATTATTATTTTTTTATTTTTAAAAAATATATATTTATTAGTATAGTGATGTCACAGCGGCATGAAAATAGTAATAAGAATTTACGCTGAAAATTATATTTCATATTAGATTTTATTTTAAAAACTAAAAAAAAAAACGTTATTCTACTATTTAATTAATTTTAAAATTGTTTGTTAATTTCTTAAATAATTATTAATCATAATTAGGTAATTACGATTATAAATCATCAGTAGTTAGTAATAATGATAGTACAATTATCTTAATATACTATGATTAGCATGTGTATTACACAAATAATTATATTAATAATTACATCGTCAAAATTAAGTATTCAACGCGTAGTACAGTGATGTCCTAGCCTCATGAAAATAGTCGTAAGAAGAATCTATGCCGAAAAATAAAATTAACTATTTGTTTTTAGTTAAAAAAACGTAGACTATTTAATTAATTTTAGAAATGTAATTGTTTATAATTCGTTACTGTCTTTTGAATTTTGAATCTAAATTAGGTAATTACGATTCTAAATCATCAAACGGTAATAATGTGTAAAATTATACTATACTTATCTAATTATACAATTATTAGCGTGTGTATACTCACTAGCACGCGTAAGCATGTTTAAAGTGATTACATTAATTTATATGCTTTAGGTTTGCATAATTATACTAATAATTATTGTAATAATAATATCAAATATAGGTGATACTGCGTATATAAGATACTAAGTACGGTGTGTCATCTTAACAAAATATAATACCTGTAATTTGATATATTTCAAAATTTAAACATATAAAAGTATACTATAACAATAATAAGACTTCACATTAGTTAACGCATAGTTGATCAACATCCGCATTTCAGAATGCGACAATAAACAATGACCGACTAATTATTAACTACACTTCCTGTAAAAATGATTTTAGTACTCATAGATTATTTTGAAAATATACTATTTTTAATTCGGAATAAATATATTGTAAAGCCTTGTTTATAAATTAAATATGTATTAGTGAGTTTTCTTGTATAACTGGAATTTATTGAAATAATTGTTTATATTGGAACGCCCCAATTATGTAACTACTGTTCCGGTTTATTCTGACGTGTTTAATTTTAGATTTTAGTATTATGTTTCCGATTACATTTCACAAAGAATTCGACTGTTATCAATACGGCTGGTGCGACTGTACGACAATTAGTTTCGTTGGTATTCGAACGCGTTGTAGCTGAAGATGATGTTCTAACAAAAGGAAGCAGCGACACTCAAACACGCCAAGTGAATTTAGAAGATTTAAAAACACCTAGTGGTGTCGCACCCAAGGGACTTCAACCATGTGCAGCCGATGCCTATTTGCTGTTCCAGGATTTGGTACAACTTGTCAATGCCGATCAACCCTATTGGTTAACTGGCATGACGGAAATGACGCGTACTTTTGGTCTGGAACTGCTAGAATCGGTTCTAACAAATTTTTCTGTTGTATTCTTCAAGGTAATATTTCTTCACTTAGGATTCCTGCCCCACTAGACTGAAAATAAAAGTTATTTTAGAAAATCTATTTATTTTTTGAATAATCCTGGAATTTCTTGTAGATAAAAGTGTTTATGATAGTCAGTCAGTGGGAACTGGATTCATATTTGGTTTTTGTTGGTAATCATTTCGTTTATTTGTAGAACGCAGAGTTTAGTTTCCTTTTGAAGGAACGTGTGTGTGCTTTAGTTATAAAATTATTTTCGCCAAATATAAAATATCGTTCAGCTGTCCCAGCCAGTGTTCAGCAAGCAACACCATTTGATAAACCATATTTCCCAATTAGCATGCGTTTGTTACGAGTCGTAGCTATTATGATACAAAAATATCATAGTTTATTGGTAATACAAGCCGCAATATTTCGTTGTACTTGCTCTAAAACACTCTCATTTTAGATAACAGAATGTGAAATATTCTTATCGCTTATAGTCAAATTTTTGGATCCTGACAAACCAACTTGGCAACGATCTCTTGCGTTAGAAGTACTTCATAAAATGACTGTTCAACCAGATTTACTAAATTCATTCTGCGAGTGTTATGACTTAAAGAAACATACAACGAATATCTTTCAAGATATCGTTAACTCATTAGGGACGTATGTGCAATCTTTATTCGTCAATCCACAGTTACAAATCACTAGCTCAGGTAGTTTTGATGATTATAATAAATTATTCAATATTTAGTTGTTTGTATCAATAGCAGGTCCAGTACAAGGACAACCTCCAGCATTTTTAGCTGGCATGCCAGCTGGACCAGGTGTATCACCTCAACCCGGTTTCTTTTCGCGTGGTGTTTGGTTACCACTAGTTGTTACATTTCCAAACGGACAAGCTAAATCTACTTAGTAAGTTCTAAAATGTTGCAATTTTGAAACATTGTCAAATAATAAATATTTGTTGGAACAGCTTAGAAATGTTAGAAAAAATCGAACCCCCTGTGATTCCTGACGGATATGGCATATCAATAGCGTACGCATGTCTACTGGATATCATCCGTTCGTTAACGTTAACCATCGAAGGCCCCACTCAACAAGGTGAAGGTGGCACACCAATCGCTAAGAAAGCACCAACGGAAGAAGAACGTCGACTGCATTGTCAACTCATCAATTCCAGTTGGTGTGGTTTGCTAGCTGCACTCAGTCCGCTTATTGAAGCCAGCACAGATGAGTCGGCCACTGAGAACGTGCTGAAAGCAATACAAACGTATGCAGCGCTGTGTGGTTTGCTCGATTTGCACACACCTCGCGATGCGTTCATCACCGCCATTTGCAAAGCTTCGTTACCCCCGCATTACGCGCTCACCATACTCAACACAGTCGTACCTGGAAATGCTGCCATACGAAGTAAGATTATTATTTTTTACTAATATTCAATATTTATTTAACACTTAATAGTTCATGGCAACACAGCTATATAATTCTTAATTAGGCACCAGATATCTCATTTGAAATTTATAGGCTTATTGAATTCATAGGAAATAAATATATATTTGTGGTTTATTTAAAATATAAAAGAATATTTTTAAGTTAACAAAAGTTTGTTTTATCTATAATAAATGTGCTAGTTGTTATTGCTATATGATGTTTAATAAAAAGTTATATTTAGGTCATACTCGTAATGAAAGTGCAGATTTAAATTCACAATATCTGACCAGCTACGGCGAAACAGACTACCGTCAACAAGTAGTTGCTGTTGGAACACCATTGCCAACCTCATCGCTACCAATAGGTACATGCCTATAATAATTTAGTTTTCAAAAATAACGTTAAACATTCTTAGGAACGCAACAAGGTCCAGTGATGTTAACTGCTAAAAATTTACAATCGATGCGAGCATTGTTGAGTTTAGCACATTGTCATGGTGATATCTTGGGTACGGCCTGGCATTTGGTGCTTACCACTTTGCAGCATTTGGTTTGGATATTAGGCTTGAAACCATCAACCGGTGGTAGTTTGAAAGCTGGCAGAACAACCGCAGATTCAAACGCTGTGATTACTACAGCTGTAATGGCTGATCTTCCGGTGCTATCGACAATGCTGAGCCGTTTATTCGAATCTAGTCAGTATTTAGATGATGTTGCATTGCATCATCTCATCAACGCTTTATGTAAATTATCACAGGAGGCTATGGAATTAGCGTATTCAAATAGGGTACTAAATTTTATTTAAATACACATGAGCTTATATTGATTGTTTTAATTCTTAAGGAGCCATCGTTGTTTGCTGTCGCTAAACTGTTAGAAACTGGTTTTGTTAATATGTCGCGTATAGAAGTATTATGGCGTCCAGTGACCAATCATTTGTTAGAAGTATGTCATCATCCGCATATACGCATGCGCGAATGGGGTGTGGAAGCTATAACGTACTTGGTGAAAGCTGCCTTACAACACAAATATCAAATACCTCTCAGAGAAAATCAGGTTCGTCATTTTAATTCATCTTAAACTTGAGTAATAATTCTAAATCGGTGGTATTATTTTATAGAAACTACAAACTTTACTTCTTGGCCCGCTATCAGAACTATCTTCTGTACCACACGGAGATGTTCGTCAAAAACAGTTGGAATGTGTGTTGCAGATATTGCATGGGGCAGGGGAAACTCTTTCCCATGGTTGGCCTCTTGTGCTCAATATAATCGGAGCAGTTTCTGATCATCATGGGTATGTCTTAAATTCTTTTTATACAATCTATATGTATTATCATATAATAATCTATTATTTAATATATTCTGCAAATGTGATGTTGTAATTAATATAAACTGGTGGAGGTAGTTGGTATAAGTTTTGATCCTAAATTATGAATATTTTTTAGTGAAAATTTAGTACGCATAGCATTCCAATGTCTTCAACTAGTTATAACAGATTTCCTACCAATAATGCCTTGGAGATGTCTACCATTGTGTGTGGACACCGTTTCCAAATTTGGAGTACAAACACAAGATTTGAATATATCATTAACTGCGGTTGGATTAATGGTAAACTATTTTTTTTTTTATAAAATGCAATCATAAAATTCGTAAAATAAAAACATTCGTTTATGTATATTTGTTTTTCAATAGTGGAATATATCAGATTATTTCTATCAAAATCAAAATAAATTAAGTCAGACAATAAGTGAAGAAGCATCAGTATTTCCAGAATTTCCTGGTACTTTAAACATGCCAAATTTCGACAAACTATGGATGTGTCTCTATGCACGACTTGGCAAGTCCCATTTTATTCTCAATTATTCTCTTTTATTATTAATTTATGTGCATAAACAGGTGAACTTTGTGTGGATCCAAGGCCAGCTGTCCGAAAATCCGCCGGTCAAACACTGTTTTCAACCATATCAGCCCACGGCAGCTTACTAAAACAGTCCACATGGCAAGCGGTACTCTGGCAAGTATTATTCCCATTGCTCGATAAAGTGCGGAACCTATCCAGTTCAGCAAGCACCGACAAAGTGGATACAGGTGGTAACATTCTCATCCACCACTCGCGGAATACTGCACAAAAACAATGGGCAGAAACCCAAGTGTTGACCTTATCAGGTGTAGCAAGAGTTTTTAACACCAAACGCCAATTATTACAAATGCTCGGCGACTTTCCGCGCGCTTGGTCCTTATTACTAGAGTTCATCGAGAATTCAGCGTTGAACAAGAACAACGAGGTGTCGTTCGCCTCACTGAAATCATTCCAGGAAATATTATATTTGAGCAAAAATCAAAACGGCAATTGTCCCAGTGAGGAGTTAGATATGTGGCTAGTTGCATGGCGGGTTTGGTTGAACATCGGTACAGAAATCACAGTACCCTTAGTTGAAAATGATAACATCGACGCGTACATACCAAGTCAAGCATTCCTCACTGCTCTTGTGCAGATTTTCCCGAACGTGTTCCAGCACATAAAAAACAAATTCAATATTGATGACCTGAAGCAATTTTGCTCTGTTTTAACAAATGCTGTCACGGTTCCAGTGCATGGCGAAAGCGCGCCATATATTTTACCATCAGTTTCCGATGTAACGTTGACGCCTTTACACGATGGTGTCTTACATTCGATGGAGCTACTGCAAGAAGAAGCGATTGCCGGCAACAATAACGCCATGATTCCTGAGATATTCAAACAACTATTGACGTTTGGAAAATTCACGTGTCAACCGCCTTCGTTCACTAAAATTGAATCAAAAATTACAAAAAGTTCTTCAACCGAATGGATCCACATGAATTACATTCCCTTCGGTGAGAAATCAATCTCGATGGCTGTGAAATTATATGAGAAGACAGCGGAGTATGAGGATGTCATTGACGCAAACGTGTTACATGATATCATTGGAGCGCTACATGTGCCTTTATCGTTAAAATATAACTGTGTATCGAGCAGCACTTGGAAACTAGCCGCCAATAGTCTACTCACAATTCTTCAGATTGGGCTGCCAGTTGCGCGTATACACGTTGCTAAATTCAATTCAATGTGGCCGCAACTTGCGAATACATTAAACCAATTTCTATTTCCGAGCAGTATTCCCCCAGCTGATAGAGGTTTAGATGATTTAGTCTCTGATGAAACTACAGATTGTCAATTAATTGAGTTGTTGCGAAGTGAAGTCTTGCCGTTTTCTCACCAGATACCGAAACACTTTATATTGAAAGTAGTTGTGCTCTTAAATAAAGGATCTATACATTCAGCGACGAATGCTGATATTGATTCAGAGACTGAACTGACGCTACGTGAAGAATTTGCTAAAACGTGCTTCGAAACATTGTTGCAATTCTCACTTATCGATGATAATAAAGACGCGATTGTTTGGAATGGAGATGAAAATGAAGGCGGCGTTGCTGGACGTTTAGCGGTTACTGCACTGTTGCACCGGTTCCAAGAAGTTTTGAGAAAATATATTGAAGATGAGAAACAAAGTGGTAAATGCCCACTTCCTAGATACCGTTTATCTGAAATATCATTCGTACTAAAAGCTGTGACAACTCTAGTTATATCTATGAAAAGGACATCTGTCGGTAAAGGTATGTTCTTAATAGTATCTGACATAGTAATATTTAATTATTATTAACTTTTAGAAGACACAACTGCTTGGGAACAACTGATAGGACTGTACCCTTATTTGGTAGACTGTACAACAACCACGTCGTCACAAGTTTCACGGCCATTACGCGAAGCCTTACTACAGTATTGTGATTTATTGCAACCTCCGTACTTGAAACATAATGGCGTTCGGCAACCACAACCTTAAAGTTTGTTGACGAAGTACTGTTTTGTAAAGTCTATCATAAGTTTTATTATCTATTAATGAATAATACCATCAAAAAGCTATTAAATCGACTGTACATTTTTGGGGAGATAAATTTTAATTGTATTATAGTGATAGTATAAGTATTTATAAGTCACGCAAGAAAAAAATGTTATGCTACAAATAAAAACATTTTATCATTTTGCAAATAGTAAGAACAAAATCAATTCAAATCACAGAGTGTGTTAGTGTGTTTTTTCTAACGCGTAAAAATAAACTTTTGTTGCTATAAATCCTACTTTGTATTTAATATAATAAATATTTTTATCCAAATGAACATATACTGTAATTGAAATAGCTGCACATACTGGACAGGATTACACATATATCCTATTCGATGGCATCTGATTTTGTTGCTATGACTCTATTTCAGTTAGAATATAATGTATTCTAAAACTAGGCATAATCAAAAACAAACATATGTGCCAACCAAACAGTAGGCAATTGTTAAACGGTGACTATTATTATTAAGAATGCGACAAATTGTTATCGTACATTACGATTGTGAAATATTTAGTGAGCATTTTGTTTCTAATAAACCAGTGTCGTGTAAGTACTGTGAATGTGTTGATACACTTAGCACTAACATCAAAAACCTACGTTGCGTCCAAGGACATGCTCATCTCCTTTTGTTCTCTATGTTGAGGTCACCAAACTGGCATCTCGATATTAAATCAATTTTATTGAATAACTAGACCATTGTATAAGCGATATTTGTAACATTTATTAGACTAACCAATGAATATATTGTCTTTTACATTCAACACACGGCTGTAATAAATAACTTAAAACATTACACATAGAGTTTATTTTTTTTTAATTTAAACTCAGCAATTTAGACTACGCGCTGTACTATGACGACAAATGATCTATTTCGTAATAAATATGCAAACCAAGCATAAAACTGTGGAAATGGAATGTTTGAGAGGTATTTGTGGTGTATCTAAGAGAGACAGAAAGCGGAATACGTGGGTGTATGAGTAGTGCGATATAAAAGTCTTACTTAGAATAGGTGAGAGTTAAATGAGATGGCATGGGTATGTTGAAAGAATGTCGGCTAAAAAGTCTATATAGGTAAGATGAATTGCGCGAGAATAGTTGTTAGCAAGATCGTATATGATGATTGTCACGATGTGAATGAATGTTTAGGTTTTTTGTTACCACATTTGATGGGAATAGATATGTTTGTGTGTATGTATATCAAATAAAAAGTGTGTTACGTGAACTATAGAAACTTATAGTAATTAAAGTGAAATATTAGGAATAGTTTATTTGATTGTTGGGAATAAGTGTTGTTTTTTATAGTTACTAATTCATATGGTGTACATACATAATATCATGTTTATTTATATTATTTATGATGTAAGCATGTAATTAAAATGTTTGTGAAATAAAAATATTGCCGCATAGCAAAAGTGCCCTCCCAGAAAAAGCGAACTGGCGCCCATGAAGAAGATAATATATTCAAATCAAAATGATGCGCCTTTGCATCTTGTGGACTAGTGCTGCTATGTCACGAAGTACCGTAATAATACCACAATACTTCAAATAATATATTTTCCCAATTCCCGCCTCCCATAGTTTGGTTGTTGGGTAGCTGCTGGAGACGTGCTGTGTTGTGCGAGCCGACACGGTTCTAGTAGTTATTCTCGTCTTGCATATGTATTTTTGTGTAAATTCCATGGTGCAAGTGTAGCAGCAGCGAGTGTCATACATTAAATAAATGTTATCGTTGTCTTTAATCATTGTGATCATTGTTAAAGTGTGTTGAAAATTCGTAAAGATGTAAAAATCACATCTTCACACCATGTGTTCATCACACCTGTCCATCAAGCAGTTCTAAACTTAGAAGATTCGGTGTTCAGTAAGTGTTTTTTATTGTTTATTTTTGTTGTCTTTCGTTTCCTTTATCTCAGTGCTAGTTATCTGCGTTCAAATCTATTTTGTGTACGGGATCAAGTTTTTTTTTAAATTGTATCTTCATTATAAGGTGTAATTCAATAATTAGAGGTAACTTTTATTAAGTATTATATTTTATATACATGTGGTTTTACTTTAATCATTTTGTTCATATATATATATTTTGTTTACGTTTCTATTTACCTGCATAACCACCTGTTGCACATATCTCTTATTTTGACGTTCGTTGTTTGCTTTTACTCATAGATATCAATATCAGTTTTTTTTATTATATTTAAATAGATTACAAAATATATCATTTTTATCTTTATTTGAAATTTACAATTAAAAATGATTTCATTGTGTACTTCAATTGTTGCGATTACGATACTGTTGGTGGCCTCGCCTCGACCATGTAATATTTACAATTCACGTATGTACATGTATTCTATTCTATTCTACTCATCTAGGTATACCGCGTTAACATTTCAAAAGAGAAATGTACTCATACGCATACCTGATCCGGTGCCTGTATATTTAGAAACACGTCATTAGCAATAAATTAAACATATAGCAGCGTTTATGAATTAATTCTGTTGAAGCGCGAGTTATTCACATAACATACAATAGTACTATCGTAAATACAACCTGCTTTTTCGTGCTGATAAACATATCAAATACACATTTTTATTCGCAAATATTGAAATTTCTGTTACGTAAATTGTTTGTCTATTGATAAGAGTACGATAATTGAGGCTAATAATAAGTGTGATTACTAAAATTCATTAAGTTGTATAATTTCTAACTAGACTTTGTCATGCTGATGTATAGTGTAATAATAAGACATCAGCATTATATTTGGAATATGTATAATGTCGCAATGCCCAATCTTGTTTAATGCTAATAAACGTGTTTACCAAATCATAGTAGGCTGTGCCCACACTCGCCAAAGCTGCTATTTGATACAGATATCCAGCTTGGGAATGTGACCGATAATTTTATAAAACTACCCAAGCGATATTGCCCGAACGTATTAACGTACGTACGCTTTCGCGTGCATATTTCCAGGTCCAGGTGATTTACGACCTGAGATCAAAGACCCATGTATGAAAAGTGTTACTTCGCCTATAAGATATAGTTTTATTTGTTAACAGATTTTTAAGAAAAACAACACTTTCATCATGGCAAATACATATCCTTCCGGTCGCTACCAAATGGAAAACGGTACGGATAAATGCATATCTCAAATATTTACATTCAATTACTTATTGCCTGTTATCAATTTTATCAATATTTACAGGCGCACGGCAGCAATCAGAAAATAAAATCGGCTGGAAGTACAAGTCGTGTGAATGCTGTCCGTATGGCTATCATATAGATTTAGATTTTGTTCGCTATTGTGACTCTCTTAAAGAACGCGTTGATTACACGGGCACGATAAACAAACGACGCGAACGACGACGGCAACGTCAATCCATGGAAGTGCTTCTCGGGTTGGCGCCAACATCTACGCCAGCCTTCTCAACGTTTCCACGTACAACCGAACACAACTCACCAGCAACCCTGCAAAACCATTTCAAGAGCGAAGATAACAGCAATTCGTCTGCGCGGTTTGCCATTTTACAAGACGCTCTTGGAGAGGTGGTCACCGATTTCGAACGTACCCTCGAACGCTCAAACGGATCAACAAGTGCCAACAACACCTTTGATTCAGCGGTGGAAATAATACAACGTGCATCTTCAAACTCGTCAGTATCCAGTGGTTCTGGCTGTGGCAGCTGGCTCGAGCCATCTGGCACGACGACCACCTTCACACCCAATACAAATACCGCAGCCTTTGCCAAACCAGCGGGTATGAACGGCGATCTGGATTCATCCAAGTGCTCGAATGCCGATACCTTGAAGAATATACGGAAGCAGATGGCCCTGGGCTTGGAGAGAATGCGTGAGCTAGAAGATCAAGTGAAACTAATACCCGCACTCCAGGTTAGATATGCGGTTTCGCGTTGCCTGTATGGTGTCCATACGATTCGTTTATGTTGTTCAGGTCCAGGTCTCGATATTAAAAGACGAAAAGCGCAAACTACTGGAGATAATACGGGAACAAAACACAACTGTGAATGAGTTGAACACGAAAGTCTTGGAAACTACCCAAAAACACGCCGTGCCTAATCGACGCGATGCGGCCGTTATGTGTTCGACAATCACACGTACCATTGGTGTTGGACCGCAGTATCCTAAAACACGAAATATAGCGACCGAGACGGTTCCAATCGAGATTCCCATGCCAAAATCGAAACCAGATACCATTGCTAAGGCTCAAAGTACACAAACACAGCGATTGATAATTGAGGAAATCGGTGTACAGACTGCTGAGTTTGTTAAAAATGTGCAAAGTTGTGGCGTGACCGTCAAGCCTGATACAATCGACTTTGCGCTACAAATCGGCAGTCAGTTACGAACTATTGGAGTCTCGAATGACTCTATATTGGACAACGTGTGCAACAAGTGCAATACCCTAACGCGAACGATAGGAGTTGGTACCGGTACCGGTACGGAAAACCTCATGCCAATTTCCCTGAAATCACTTTCGGTTCCTAGAAGCAAATCATTTAATTTAGGCGAAGAAAAACTTGGCCACAATCCTAACTCTAGATATCGTACGGTAGGGTGTCAAAGCGAAAAGTTCTGTATGAACCGAGCTTGCCAATACGAACCAAAAGTTTCATCTAGAGCTTGTCAGTATGAACCAATGCGGAAAATTGTTAATAAAAGTATGCAATCTGAACCTATTAGTGTTACGACACAATCCACCGAAACATTAGAATTAACACCTCTCAAAAAAGACGCAATTTGTAATACCATTCCCCTGATAACGGCAAGCGCGTCCATTAACACTGTTAGATTGATCTTAACTGATGCTTCATCCAACACTCATTCCCCTATCCTTACTGAGACCTCTTCTAACACTGACCCAGTGCAGTGTTATGATGATGGCACAAAAAAAGAAGATACCACTCCTATTTCTAGAATTCCGCGTACATCTATACCGGTACCTGTATCATCTGAGCGGCATAAATTACGCCGCCAGGACACTTACACTAAAATACCCGCAGTTGTTGTAGATTCTGGGTAAGTTTGGCGCACTAAACTAATTTCAAATTACTAGATACATCGGCCCGAATTCACAATTTCGAATTTCGATCGCAAAAGCGAAAAAAGTCACTATTTAAAAAACAAAATTACTGTCGCTTTCGAAACATTTGAATGCGGGTCATTGTAAACAAAGAGTTCCCCCAAGGTAATTTTATAATTAAGCCTCATTCAAATGTATTCTCATGATAGCTCGCGCAGTTTTATTGATCGATGTAATACTGCCCACTCGGGGTGTATTTTGTTCGGTTGGCATTTTTGCGTAGGGGTTGTTTGAATTTGACGTTTGTTTTTGTTTTCTTTATCCTTAAATTATGTAGTGTTACGAATGAAAATTAGTGAGCTTTTGATAACGAATGACTGAACTGAAATACGATAATGATAAATTCAAAAACGCTCGTAGCATATACATGCATCAGCTTATACTTAAAACAAGGTATATTGTGTGTGTGTGTGTTTATGTGTAAATAATAAATTAATAATGTTATGGATCAGCTAGTAATGTGTCGTCTTTGTTAGATTGTCTGGAATAGAATTGTCGCCTACAACTCCTACACAGACAATAGACACTGTGGAGCCTGAAACTACGAATAACTCACCGCCAACGACGCTTAGCCCCGAGGCATCTAAGTCAATTTCATCGCCAGTCAAACCTTCTGAAGTAAATGACTATTCAGAAAACAAAGATGATTTGTTGCACATATCCTTGCCCGTATCAGATTCAACTTTCTTCAATCAAATCGACAGGAGTTCACGTACGAAGTAAGTCACTGCATTTATTTGTATTTAACTTTAGGATGCATAGCGTGGGTATTTCCCATACTCTTAACATATTTTATATAACATGCTTATATTTCAATTTACTAAACAGTTCCATGAACCTTTTTAGGAATATATTCACATAATCTTGATATTTAGGCAAAAACAATAATTATTTAACTGTTATTTATTTCTATTCTATATTTATTTGTTGGTCATGTCTGCTTGTTTACCATTTTCTTAAATCTTCCGTATATGTGTGGGTGTGTGACAGAGAGAGTGTGTGTGTATATGTATGTATGTAATTGAGTGAGTGTGTGTGTATGTAGAAGAAGAAACCGGAAGTGCTTTACATTTTGTGCAATATCTCCGAAACAGCTGCACTTACGGTAGAACTAGTTAGTATTAAAATGAAAGATATTAATATTTCGCACAACTTTTATTTGAAATTTCAAGGAAATTGCTATCGAAATTCTTCAATGTCATATTTATGTTACCATTAAGGGAAATTTAACTGGAAAAGATTATTATATACACGAGTATAGCGTCATGCTTCCTAGGGTTAATAATATAATGAATATATGATGGTATTGATGTGTATCTGTACTTTCCACTTATGCTAATTTGTAGGGCCGTACCGTCTAAAGAAATGCAAGCAGCTATGAAAGTTTTAAACGATTCATTGCAAAAATCAAAACTAACGGGTGGCAATATGTCAAACAATGCCAAATCACATTTGAAAAACGCGTTAAGCATTATACAACAAGAGTGGTTTAAAATGTCTAGCTTAGTTAGCGCCGACCCACTCAACGTAGAAGATTATCTAGATCGTTTTGAAGAGATTTCTAGTGTGCTCTTACAATACATTGTAAATATGACTGATGATAGTGTAAGTATATTAAAAAAAAAATTAATTCATGATTTCAATGATTATTTCGATAAATTTTGCACAGGGTAACACTGCAATGCATTATGCTGTTTCCCATGGTAATTTTGATGTTGTGTCAATATTACTTGATTCTAAAGTGTGCAATATAAATAAACCGAATAAAGCCGGCTATACAAGTGTTATGCTCGTTTCGTTAACGGAAGTTCGATCGCCTACGGATGCCACAGTCGTCAAACGGCTATTCCAATTAGCAGACGTGAATGTACGCGCCAAACAACATGGCCAAACGGCTCTGATGTTAGCTGTTAGTCACGGTCGTCTAGATATGGTCCAAATGCTCCTAGAGTCTGGTGCTGATATTAATATACAAGACGAGGATGGCAGCACAGCCCTTATGTGTGCAGCTGAGCATGGCCATATTGAAATCGTTAAATATTTTCTTGGTCATCCAGAGTGTGATTCGTCTATACTAGATGTGGTAAGTGTTTTATTTAACGTCTGTATTTTATTAGCATTTGAGATCTGCCTTCTTTATATCAGGATGGAAGTACAGCACTGAAGATAGCGTTAGAAGCCGGCCATAAAGATATAGGTGTATTGTTGTACGCGCACGAACATAGTGTTCACGGTGTGTCGCCGTATTCCTCGCTCAAACAACGTAAATCGAAGAACCCGTCGAACGCGAGTTCCACAGCGGTGTCACGAAGTCCAAGCCGCGGAACTCTTAGCAATAAATGCGCGAAATAATCGATTCTTTATTAAATAAACTTGTTGCACTCATGAGATAATTATTACCTCACATTAGATTCACACAATTTGTGTACGACGTATATAATTATACTGCATACCGCAGATCAAACAAATAAGCCACACGATTTCTTAATAGAATCTCGTTAATTGTTCTCTGTATATTTGTTTTTTATAGGTAAGAACATACATGTTGCCAGTGTTTATGTTACGGAAAATTAAAAAAAAAAGTTATTGTTACTAGAATTAGGGAATAGATGAAAAAATGATATAAACTAATTTATAACGATTTAATGTTTATTAGTTTTGGGACCAAACGGTAACAACACGGAAATTTGTAAGTTTTACAATTTGTTTTCTTTTTTGCAATACTCATTATATTCTAGTTCTAGCCTAATTTACAAATTATTTGTGTCTTATTTCCATTTTAGACGAATTTATAGTTATTTTTGTTTGTTTTTTACAATTGTTTATTGATCAGTGACATGTTAACTGTTTAATAATTTTACACATGTATTCATAGTTGATCTACAGCGTCTTACACTGATAATAATAATGCACACTGGGTACACAAGATAAATTCTAACAGTTCTTCGGAGCACAAAAGTTACATTTACAGTTTTGCAAAATTAATGTTGTTATAAAAAACATATTTTAATTCGCACTAGTTTTTACAATATTAGAGAGAAATCTATATTTATTTACGATACCACCCATTGGTAGAAAATTGCTATTAAATATCTGCATTTAAAGTATCAAGTGTGCATTGAAATCATCAGCGAAGAACGCTATAACTTTTTGATATTTATGACTTGAGTATAGACTTGGAACTGACGGATTTTAGTAAAACAAAATTGAGTTTTTATTGTTTTATAGGTCTTAAACCCACTTGTAGATTTTTTTACCCTGGCCTAAAGACTAAACATGACAGGCTATTTATACATGTATATAGATTCTGATCACGAAATAAAATATTAGGTGATTTGGAGTACAAATAAAACAAAATTAAAGCACTGATAACTTTATTATTGAAACAGCGAGAACCTAAAACATTTAGTTATAAAAAATTTTAACAGTAGTCTTATGTGGTAATAAGTTACAGTAAATTATTGGCAATTCAAGTTCGTCTTTTACCGTTAACTGCTACAGTTTAAGTAGATTTCCATAAATGTACAAATAATTATTTTTAATCACTAAAGACCTTTCTGTAACAGTTGCAAAAATTTAAAGATTAATATTGATTGAAAATTAGAGATCGTGTGTAATTATACTAAAAAAATGAAATGATGTAATAAAATACACGACTCGACTAAATTGGAAAACAAACAAAAAATGACGTAAAATGTTTTTAATGTATATACATTTTAAAATTATTTTTTAAAAAACTCCATTGGTCAATTGCTTTTTATTCTAAAGTAGCATCAAGTAACGAAAGATGTTCTCTTTCTTTTCTGCGTTTACATTTTGGACACGGTTTTTTAGAGTTTAGACACTCACTATGGAAAACAGAATTGCATGAATCGCACTAAAACAAAGAACGCTCATTAATTTCGCTAAGTATATAATTAACGAATATACGTACTCTGTAGGTTGATTCTATATCGAACGGGTAAAGTACTTTAGGTTTGTTACAAACTTCACACACGAAACCTTTCTGGCTACACAACCAACATTTAGTTACGTGAAGCCGCCCAAAGTTTACCACTTGTTGAAGATTATCCGCTAATGCGCCACCTGGTATTTGAACCAAATCCTAAACAAATATATATGTTGAATAAATAAATAAATACCATATAACTATAACAACATACAGATATAGAATACTGATGTATGTGTTCATACATATACTCCTTGGGCCAAACCATTCGTTGGAGTTTTTCGATAACTGGTTCACGACATGTATATAAATAATCGCGTAAAAAATTTAATTGTATCCTAATATTTTGTAATTTAGCCATTTCTTCGACTCCGGAATAAATATATGGATTCAAAACCTAGGGAACCAAAAATATTTTAAAACTATTCCATTTATTAGTAATATAATAAATCTAAGTGGTAAATAGAAAGTGGTTCTAATATATGTTCTGTTTACTTTCATGTCTAGAAGTGAAAAGTGTTTTGCTTCGCTTAAAAATGTTTTGGAAGTAGTTGATACGGAATAAAGTCGAAAATCCCAATTATGGATAACACGTGCTGGTATCACAACTGATTCTGGACTGATACATGAATCACAGTAACAATGACCGGTAAATGCACATATTCTAAACAAAACAAACATAGAAATATACTCACAAAAACTACAATATGTTATTAATTGTATCAACCGGTTACAGGCGTATTTTCTTTGAATTTCAGGTCTAAAGTGTCTCTACTTTGATTATAACAACAAATATAAATCCGTACCGTTGTTGCGAATAGATACTACTTACTTAGGTTTGCAGATAATACTAAGCGGATGTTTGCACCCGAAACATTCATAATTTTGCGAATCAATCCCTTTCTCTTGCGCAAGTGTTCCTAGTTGCTGCATTAACATACGAATCTCGTTCTTTCCCAACGTGGAAGCGGAAACGAATTCAAAGTCCATTTGATCATCATCTGAACTTTCACCCGATTGAGATCTATTCAGTTCTTTTTCACCTGATTCCAAACTGCTGTTCGCTGATTTGTCCTCGAAACGTTGCCACACTTCTTGGATATTAGGCGTTTTAACATGGGAGCCACTCATCATATTATAACTCTCAATGAGCGCATGGTAACTAGCTTCTGTTGAGCGTGCACCTTCAATGCTAACACTACGATTTAATTCAGTTGTTGACGGTGTTGTAGGCACTGTTTCAACATTTACGTTCTCATTCTGGCTCTCATCAAACGACCATCCGGATTTTCTGTTTAGTGAATTGCCTACTGATGACTGCTCTCGGGTAGTTATGTTTTCTTCGACAGGCACATTTTTGAAGTTCTCATCAGAACTGGTACTTGGCATCGATGTTTTTTCCAGTGGTCGTTCTACTGGTGATGCATTATCCGATGGTCTGTTTGCTAAGATTATTTTTAAGGCTTCGTCCTCGTTTAGGGCGACCATTTTACGCATTTCAGAATTTTGAGACACTAGGGACATTACAGATTCCATTGAGCATGCATTTGATATAGATGATGCACTGTTGTCTAATGATTGTGCCACATCAACACCAGAAGATATCTGCGAATGGAATTGAAATGAATTCAATGTATTATATACATATATTGTTAGTTTTTATATTACCGGACATTGTCGAAGTGTTGGACACCAAATACCTGCTAAGATTAAGGTAGGTAATGGCCAAGTGTTCAACAAAGTTGAATTATAGGGTAAGGTAAACACTGTAAATGTTTCAACACCTTCAATTAATTTTTGAGCAACGTCCAATAATTCTGCGTCTCTTATGTAAGCGTTTGTTTTATAGAAAAGCTTCAAAGCAGTCGAGTTTTGACGGATAGTTATTAAATAAGATGATAGTAACGAATCGTTCAAAGCAAACCGAATCCAAGCTCTGCATTGGCCTATTTCTGTTGTTATGTTTTGTAGACCTGATATCTATACATATATAGTGGTAATTTAGTGAATTTAATACATATTATATTGAGGTACCTGATCTACAATTTGTCTATGGGAAAATATCAACAACGCTGACCAGAAATTCGGTTCAGGCCGTTGATCAATATCGTTACCAATGACTTTTCTGGCACGATGAGCTAAAGTGTCTTTGAGGCCATGGAGAAACATCGCTTCAATAATTGAACATAATGTATTTGACGCATCAGCCACATTCATTGAATCACCTTAATAGATATATTTATATGAATGTGTTGCAAAAAATTATAAATTATCGAATATCTACCAGATAAATTTTCATCCATGCCGCATAATTGTATTTCTTTAACGCTTTGAGATAACTGTGTAGTGATAGAGTTTTTAATTAAAGTCTCTTTATTGCCGTACGTGGACCGTACGCTTTGTAAAAACGAATTCATGATTAATTTATTGTCTATTTTCTAATCCATGCGAATTCAAAATATATTTCGTTTGGTCACCCGCAATGCCCGCACGTAAAACTTTATAAAAACCTGAATACGATAAATCAACAACGGTCGATGCTTCGCGATTGTTCTCACGCCCAATAGTACCGTGATCAAAAACACACGCCAACTGAGGCCACAAATTACGAAATTCACTAATAGATATTGAACTAGGATTGCCACTAGTGTTCGCACTGGTAAGCGCAATCGGATACCCTAATTGTTCAACAACCGATGTAACAAAACTATGATTTGGAATCCGTATTCCAATCTTTCCTTCCGACGACGTTAAAGAGTTTTCTAGCTGCGAAGTGCAGTTGAGCACTAGTGTTACAGGTCCAGGTAATAAAGCGGATAAAAGTCCTTCCGGTAAATGATCAATGCGAGCCCAACGCTTCACATCGTCTACACTGCTCACGCAGATAGCTAGAGGTTTATTGTCACAACGTCCTTTTATAGAGTACAATTTGTTTATAGCTTTCGCGTCAGTCGCGTTGCATGCGAGCCCGTATACAGTATCGGTCGGAAGTGCAATCACTTCACCGTATGAAATAAGCTCAACCGCGTACACGATTGCCTTGGGACTTGTGGTACAGATATGAGAAGCCATAGAAACAGATTCGGCTCGGCTTATTGTTTTTAGGGTACACTTGTGTATAGTAGTGCAAAGAAGTCGAGATCGTAACACGGAAAATGACCACATTGAGTAAACACTGTTTATTCGCGCCAATTGTACGAGCACTCGTGGTTGCAGCACCTATAAAATGTTGTCATTGGTTCATCAGCAGAACGAGTTTGTATTTGCATGAAATATGCTCGAGGATGTGTGCATTTAGGACACCGCTCTTCAGTGGAATCGACGTTTCTCCAAGCTTCTTCACCTCCTAATACGTCATCCACTTCCTAAAAATACAAATTTAGACTCACAACAACATCAAAATGTTACCAAATGTTACCATACCTTTAATTTGCAATATGTTCTACTCCGTACTGCTGATGTAATATTATAAACAAATGGGCATTTACTGCATTCCAGCTTCAATGTACCAGAAACTTCTGGCACGAACAATACATTTCCACATGTTGGACAAAATGATAACATTATTTTACAAACAAATTATTGATAATACTTTTCAATCTATGATCTAGATAAAAAGTTTTTTTTTTTGCGACTTAAAATAATGATTGTAAATGCAATACACAATAACGCTCGAAATCAAAACTGTTTCACGTGAATATAATTAGTCATTTTTACCTATGTATGTTAATCACGCATTTGCAATGTGTTATATAAAAACATGAATGACGCTGAATTATCATCAATGATTTTGAATAACCATGAAAGTGAATAGACAGGTCGGAGTTGCAAGTGCCAAGTTCTTCGAAATGAAATTAGCACCCATTCAACAAAAAATGTTTTCAAATCAAATACACTAATCAATAAAAGCATACCATTTTAATTAATAAAATACTGCATTCGAACGACAATAATTCTAAAACCACGTTTTTTGTAGTATTTGTCAATATTTAATATTCCTATCTTGTGAGAAGTTATCCATTTTGCGTACTTCTTCTTTTACGCCATTTTGTGATAATGTTCACCGAGGAAATTTTCAATTTAAATTTACTCCTCAGTAACTTAATATGTTCAAATGTGTTGTTATACCGAAATTGCATCAAATAAACATTATTTATTTGCACAAAAACATAAAACTACTTACTTTTTCGCGGTATAATATCTGTAGATACGACACAGAAAACTACAGTTATTGCGATTACAATCTTTGAAGTTACTATTCTAGATAATTCTACTGCTTGTGGTTTCACTACGTTGGTATTATGTGCAGTTTTTCCCTCGTTTGTTTTAAATGAACAGTCGAGTTCTTCTCCGAGAAGTGCGTTGATTGTGTTTACTTTTTTCCTCGTTTGCTTTAATTAAACAGTAAAAGAAAACGTGAAACGTATTTATTTACCGCAATAGGTATACTTACAGTACAGAAAACTATAGTTGTTCTGATCGTAATTAAAGTTATTTTAGTAAATTCGATGTTGTTGTTGTAATTGGTGTATACAAAAGCGGGAACACTTAAATTTATTTTTATGAGTGATAGTTATTACCCATGAAAAGAAATTACGGCATAGACAACTCTGATTATTTTTACTATTCATTCAATAAAATTTCAATGTGCGCGATGTTCATTGCTGTTCAACCATCTTCATTTCAGTTCGTATAAAAATATTAAGTTGTGTTCGTTGTGTTCCTTGAAAGTGCTTGTTTAAAACTCAAAATGCGCGATTTAGAAATAGATGTGGTTAAAATTGCGACACTGCCCATTAATTCGCGTAGAATAAAGCGCCTTATAGACATTAATAATTCAACATACATGTTAAATGATGGACAAGTGGTTAGTCTCGAAAAAGGGTTACCGAGTACTAAATCTGTGGTTCTGAAAGACCATGTGTCCAGCGTCGAATGGGTACCCATGGAAAATATATTTTACATGGCCGATGGGTATACATTCGAGTGTTTAAACGTCACTAATAAAGATAACGTTTTAATTGTAATTCCCGATGGATATCTCATAAACGAATGGAGCCCTATACAAGACCGAGTAGCTTTAATCAACGATAAAAAAGTGCTACAAGTAGTCCAGTTAATTCCATCATCAGCATGCTGTACGTTCCTCGGCTACTATGCATTGGAAACCGAAGAGCCAAGTCCATTTATTGACATCGGTTGGGGCTCCAAGAAAACACAATTCCGAGGTTCGGAAGGCCAAAAACTTGCAATATGTGCCGCAAACGGTAATTTTCAATGAAACTAACTCACTTATTCACTATTAATTTGTATACTTTGTTTTCCATAGAGCCTAGCGATATCTCAGATGATTCATACAGCATTTCCTGGCGCGCCGATGGTGAATATTTCGCTGTTAGTTTCGTACGCAACGCAATGCGCATCTTCAAAGTGTTCACTGCCGACTGTGTATTTTGTTTCGAAAGTGAACCTAAACCAGGATTATGCAAACAGCTAGCGTGGCAACCAGACGGCAATATAATCGCATGCGAACAACGCACAGGCGATCAAGTTAAAATCTGTTTTTTCGAAAAAAATGGCCTATACCGTAGCGATATCAAATTAAGCAACACCGTAAGTCTATTTATATTAGTTTTATTGAAACGTGTATTCATTATTATTTTTGAAGATGAACGTGTCTAAAATCCAATGGAATCAGAACGGTGATGTTTTATTGGTGTGGCATCATGACTCTGATACCACGCATTACATGAGTGATGAAATTACGTTGTGGACCTGCTCCAATTGGCACTGGACACAAAAGCAAAGTCTTCTATTCCATCGGTGGGATCAAGTGAACAATGTCGCATGGGATAACAACTGGTTGCAAGTGATTACTGTGAAGAACTATATTAGTTATAGTTGGAGATCAATTGTGCATCGGAGCATCGCGCAAGAGAAAGATTGTGATGAATTGAGCAACCAGGCAACTCCAGTGTACAGGTCTTTGGGCGCGATAACAGTAATCGACGGTCTTAAGTTACGCGTCACTATCACTGCCGAAGCAGTAATCCCTCCACCTATGTGTCATTATGAAATCGATTTCGATTGTCAAGTGAACGATGTTATTTTCGTATCCGAAAACAACAAGATTGCTGTCATATTGAATGACTACACAGCCCATATAGTAGAACTCTTTGAAGAAACCTACAACAAAATAAATAAATTTAAAATCTGCCAAGATTTTAAAATCCCGTTTAGCTTGCATCACTTTCTATACCGACCAGATGAGTCCTGTCTGTACTGCATTGAGTCACTGATTCACGAATCCTCATTCGTAAATCGGTATCTTCTTGGTGATGTCGTCACTGATTCGAAAGCCTATTTATCTACCCCCTTATTAACGGACTTGATACGTGTGAATCAACCACGCTATAATGATTTCCATTTGGCATTGTGCCAAGGCGCTGCCATATCTGTTTATCATGTCACAATAGATACAAATGAAATAATTGAAACGATGATATTGATTGCCACTGGAAAAGGGCCAGGAGATCGTGGTGGACAGACTTCTGTTCACTATCTTGAAGACGCCTACCATTCGTTCTCATTATTCGACAATAACTTTTATTTAGATGGTGAAAAATGCGCCACGAGCATTTCTTCGTACCTTATTTGTCATGGTTGTGTTTTGTTAACAACTGAGACTATGTTGTATTGCGTTAAATTAAACAAGAAAGGATTGAAGCAGCTACAAAAGCGTGATCTAGCATCTGTGTATAGTCGCACTATACCAGATGGGGCACTGCTTGTAATTGCTGTGCCTGATAAACGAGAAATTGTGTTACAAGTTCCTAGGGGCGATCTTGAAACGGTGTGCCCTAGAATGCTAGCCTTACACGATATAGACAAACTATTGACTGAACAGAGATATATGGATGCTTATACGATCGCACGAACGGATCATATAAACTTAAACGTATTTTACGACCTGAATCCAAATCGCTTTTTAGAGAATATAGATTCTTTTATCACGGACGTTCGCTCTTGCGAATATCTAGACAATTTCCTTTCGCAGTTAACGGAAAGAAATATTACTGAAGAGTTATATGGTGACTGTAATCTTGAAAAAAAGACTGTGTACCAAAACTTAGGAAGTAAAGTCGAACTAATTGTGTATCGGATGATCACAGCAATGAAGAGGACTGATGTAAATTTCTATCTTCGACCTATAATCACTGCGTACATCACACTTGGTAACGATGACGCACTGGACAAAGCATCGATGGAATTGTTAGATGGAAAAGAACGCAGCAAAGAAAGTCCAATGCATATTTCACCAGATGATATACTTGATCACATGATTTTACTTACATCGGTTGAAAAAATGTTCGACGTTGCACTCGGATTGAACAAAGTCTATATGATTATGTGGGTCGCTTCAAAATCACAAAAAAATCCAAGCGAGTACATCCCATTTTTACTAGATCTAGTGAAAATGAAGCCAGATTACCAGTTGTACAAGATCAATCGCCATATAAGACGATACGAAGCCGCTTTTTCGTTTTTGATTAAATGCGACGATGTTGAGGATGAAATAGAAAATTTCGTTCGCGAATATGGATTATATCCAATTGTTATAAAGTATATTAAACCTGAACATAAATGGTATAAAAGTATGTTAAGTCTGTATAGAGATTATTTAAACGAAATTAAGCAATACCGCGAAGCTGGCTACTTAAGTTTGAAAATTTCCGACTACCATAGCGCACTTGATAGTTTTTTAAATGCGCTTCAAGTTGAAGAGTATTTATATACTTTAACTCAAATGAACTTGGATATTGTTTGCAATACGCGAGCATTAGAAAATTTAAAAAATAAGCTTTTATCTAATAAAAAATATAAAGAGGCTAGTAACATACTTGAGAATAATTTGAAGAGTTATGAGGATGCGATTCAGGTTTTAATTGATGGCAAATTGTGGAGCGATGCCGAGTTTCTAAGTAAAAAGTACGATAGGTACGACATGATGGAGGTTGATATCAAACCAGCGTTAATAAATTACGCCGACGAGTTAGAGAAGACTATTAAGGCTGCGCACGAAGAGTTTACTACGTTGCAAAAGCGCTTAGATGTTATAAGATCGCAGAAGCTCAATGCAATCAAGCAAGTTTTAATTTAATATTTCGATTTTTTTTTGTGCATTATAAACATATTTTTAATTTATAGAAGAGGCCAGGATGGGGAAATTATAGATGAAGTAGACCCAGGTGATGTGCAAATTGATACAAAAGATTTGGATTTGGAAAGTGTTGCATCTACACATCAAAGCCAAGCATCAACTCGCAGAAGTGATAGCTCAAGGACGTATGTTTATTACTAATTATATCTTTATAAAAAAAACTAAATTTACCAACAAAAAAAATTACGAGTGAGTGGCGGCACTCATGATTGAAGATGTGTAAATATTAGTATGTATTTGTGTGTGCGCGCGCGCGTGCCTTTGGTGCGCGCACATACTGAACCGCTGACATACCGATTGGTAACAGGACAGATTAAACAAGTTGCCAATTCACTTCCATGTACATTTTTTTTCTCCAAACACGCGCTTAAATGTTTACACTTAAAAAAACTTTATGATTAGGAAGCATTCATATTATATTTGAAATGTATATTAAATAAATAATATGGAATTTTGCTTTTAGAACAACCGCATCGTCTAAACAAAAAAAACGTATGGAACGCAAAAAGATACTAGTACGTGAGGGTAACGAGTTTGAGGGTATAGCCATTATTCGTCGATTGCATATTTTAATAACAGATATGCACACTTTAAACACCACAGTCTCAGAGACTTGTAATGCGTTGCTGGTGTTCCATCAACAATTTCAAAAAACAGTTGAAGTTCAGTCAGCATATGCCACCTTGGTTGACTTAATGCATACGTCCACAGATGTTATTTGGCCAAAAGAAATGGTGACACCATCAATGCCCTTAACAGATGAGGCACTCGTATTTCGAGACCAAATAGAACATTTGGGTATGTACTTATATATATATTTTCTAATAATTATATTTTTAACAAAAACTGTTTTTCTCTTAGAATTCGTTTACCGTTACCCGCCGCCTGATTTACGAAATAAATGGAACAAACTAGCACTATAGTTTCAATTATGTATTTTAAGAAAATGATTCGTTAGTTAAGTTTCCGTTTTGTATTTGATGTCAAAGTGAATTATAATTTATAAGAGATTAAATAATTTTTGTTACAATACATGTTGATTTTATTCTACAAACGTCTTCTTTCTGATTGAATTTCGGGGCGTTCCAATGAAAATGTTTAAAACAATTGGAAATTCGTGTTGTCAATTGAGTTATATTTTATAGATTCAAAAATAAATACAAGATTCTCACATTCTCTATAAACTATCTTTACAGATTGTGTTATCTTTTAATATATAATCCCATTTATATTTTTATAATAAATTAAAAAATGTCAGTATATAAATATTTTGGTAAATAAATCACATATTTAACACATAATATACAAATCATAAGTTGAATTGCTTAAGAAACAATTTAAAATGCTTAGTTAAAATCTTCTTAAATTTTCTCCGATATCCAGGTTTTTCATTATTCGCTTTTCGTAGTTCGCTTCTCATTTTCGATCGATCAAACATCCAATCACTCGTTTTCTCCTTATTTCTCATGGCTGAGCGTTCTTTATACATCCTCCCATACCACTCGCCAGTTATGTTAGATTGCGCCGTTTTCTTAAACTTACGATCCTTTCTTTTCCGTTCATCTTTATCCATTTCTTTCTTCACCCGCACATACATTTTCCGCAATTTGAGTTCCATTTTCCTAATATTCTTCTCCAACTTTTTCAAACGCTTTTCTTTCCTGTCTAAAGCTTTAAACTTCTTGATTAAAATGTCTTCTTTCATTTCAAGCATATCTAAGTTTATTTTATTTGTATGTTCTTTAATAATCCTGTTTCTTTTATCTGTATTTGTTTTTACATTACTATCTAATGTAAATTTGCGTTCGGGATTTTGTATATTGTTTTGAGCACTTAAACGACATATTTGTTTGTTTGATTGTGATTTTGAAATGTGTGTTGGCATATCTTTGTTTCTAGAAGTTGCTTTTAAATCATTTTTAGAATACAATGTTGATGTTCTGTTATTGAATTTTAATTTGCATATAGGCTCATGTATTTTCTGTTGATTATTGGCATTTTTGTAATAATTAGATTTGATATTATTGAAGATATTTGGATCGTCATAAATTGGTAATGCTGGTGCATTTATACTATTTTTAGTTAGAAAGAGGTATGTGGCAATAAGACTCAATCCAGTTACAGTTGTAAAAAATAACACTTTGTTTCTGCGTGAGTCATTTTTATAGTTATGTACTAGATTTTCAGAAACATCCGTGCAACTAGAGAGCATACTGGCACTGGAGTCATTTTCATACTCACTACTATCGTTCCTAGTGTCATTGTCATTATGAATCATATCTGAATGTGTTGATGCACACATACTGCATTCTTTGTACGATTGCAGATCTTCAATTTCACTAATAATACTTATCCCATCAGAATCAGAATTTTCTTCGGAACCACCCACATTCTCTTCCGATAGAATTTCCACAGCATTGGAGATATATTCTTGTTCGTTGCCATCTTCCTCCAAAGCGACTTTATCAACAAAGACCCAAGATTTTTCCATGGTCACATCTGGGTCTTTGTTTTCGTTCGATTCATTATTTATATTGTCACTATTCTCCATTATTTCGCAATATTTTCTGAATAAATATCAAAAGACAGTAACAATTAACAAAGGAACGCAATACTAACATATTTCATACTAACCAGTGTAAAACACATTCTAATTTTAAGTGTTATTTTTACGTCGGTCGAAGGACAACAAACGACATTGTTTATAAAAAATAATAAACCTGAACATTTTCAATAAAACTACAGCTAGAATGTCCTACATGAAAACAACAATAAATTACCGGATTCGGGAACATGTTTGCATGTTAGTTACGATTTAAAATTCAAAATAAACGATTTTTTGTGATTGTTTCATCGACAAACTAACATGCCTTCCGGCCGAAATATCTTTTTGACTGAAATAACAACAAATTTTTATTGTTTTTTCCGTGATTTTAGTTTTTTTTTTATGCATTTCCTAGACAAATTGCAGTGTTGAAATTTGGTTTCGCATTAGCGCTAAATATTTCGCAAAATGAATTCCGAAATGACAAAATTTATTATTCATAGCAAACAAATTATTTCAGCGATTTAAAGATTTTTATACTGAAATACACATGGGTAATTTTGGTTTTTGACCAAGGAAAAATATATGCGCAAAATTTTATAAAATTGCAAAACGGCAAGGAAGTGTGTCCGATACCTATAAAAATAGTTAGCAAATTGATGTGAATATTGCAACAAGTAATATTGTGATTCGTACATTTAAATTTAACCTAATACAATTTTAATAATACGCAGCATGGAGGTAAGTAATTAATATTTGCTATTGAAAAATGGTCTGATGATTGTAATTAATTTAGGATTTCGTGTGTAATGAAAATAATTTCAACTTACGAAAAAGAAAATATGCCGATGAAAGTTGTGTTCGACTACTATCCAAAGTTAACTTAAGACACTCTATGAAAGACTCTTTAAGTTGCAATTTACTTTGCGCTGATGATGCTTTCGAGCCAATGCCTTACAAAATTAATAAGCCACTTCCAGTGGTCTATCCGCACTTAAAAGGCAAAATTAAGGACCCGGCTTTGATACTCATTTGCCTCAAAGAAGAATATCAAACAAGTGTAGACGGTATCAAAGCCGCCTTTAATAAAGCCAAGAAGAAACGGAAACCATTCAAAAGATTTGCTTGTTACGAAAAATTTCAAAAACTGTTGAACAATGATCCTGATCGGTATTTCTGTTGCAATTACAACTGGTACTACGCAGGCGGTAACTTAAAAACGCACTACATTGACGATAATGTGTACATAATACACGCAACAAATAAATCAGAATTATGTACGATTACTTAAAAATATATATTATATCCATTACAGATAATTTTTGTTTTAGCTGTCGCTGAAGTTTATCAACAAAACAAGGAATGGAAAGTGAAGCGGAAAAATGTTTTGTTTAATGAATCGAGTAGTATTTTTCAAATTGATTCCACTCTAATAAATAAACACAATATCGCTTGTGTGCGGTGTAAATATAGTATTTCTGTATATGATATATCGTTTAAAAACTTAGATAATGTTACTGGTAAACTGCAAAAATATTTCGAATCTGATATACCATTTGTCGGCGTAAGCGTGAATAAGCATTCACTAGATGAATTCGCTGTAGTGAATGTAGAACGCGCTATTAAAATCTATGATACTTGTACTGGTGAAACAAAATTCAAGAAGAGCTTCCCATACCAAATAAATCGATTCGAAGGAAATCATTTTGGTCAAATCAACTACTATAATCAAAACGTCTTAGCGTACATCAATAAATTCGAACTCAATCTCTTAGATTTAAGAACTAAAGATGACTGTAGTAGTTTACGTCGAGATACAATTCTTCACGAGGCAAACGCTTTTACGAACGTGAGCTTAACGGAAGATTCTTACTGTTATATTTCAACAGTGCAAGATGTTTTGCAAGTAGATTTAAGAAATATGTCTATAGTCAAACGGTGGAATCACTCACTTAATAGCGCACCAATACTCTCCGATTCAATTCACAACGGTGATAGTATACTTTGCATTTCGAGTAGTATACCTGAGGAGAAATTTGTATTAGGCCAAAACGAATCCAGGACTTTCGTACCCAAATATTTACCGACTTTAACAAAAGCATGGGAATCAGCTACGTTGCACGAGCCAAGTGCGAGTGCATCGAAACGTTTCGAACAACGAATAAATCTGAGCACAACTGGACTTAGCATACTACCAGGCAATGCGAGAGAATTTACTGTGTTTACAGCTAATTCTTTAGGAGATGTTTTCAATTATGAAGTAATCGACCAACAGCAAATAGCAGACAATTGGAATGTTAATCGGTTTCAAGAATTGATTCAAAGTACTAATAAGTACGCCATGAAAGAAAAATTGAATTACTTCGATAAAGTTGTGCTAAATGATTTAAAAATTAATATTCATAAAGATGTAGGTAATGTGGAGGACTCTTTTAATTTAAAACGATTAGCGTATTATTGTGATGATTTGAAGCAAAATACGATTGAATTTGTATCGAAATTATCGGATGCTTGGTATGATAATGGTATTCAGACGCTGGAAAATATAGAACAGCTACCATCGGATATTAATGTGTCACACTGGTTAAGTCATCTTTCTGAAGCTGTGCCTGATGAATTTTAATTTAATTTTTAACCTGGTAAATTATATTATGTATTATTAATAATAAACGCAACTATTTATATAAACAATTTATTTTTATCGAAAAAAAACAGCAAATATACAATATTTTATTTATGAAAGACATTTAAAAAAAAACAATTATTTAACAGTAATGACAATCGAAAGATAAAAAAATCCATTCAAAATCCCGCAACGGAAAGAACGAGAGGGTGGATGTTTGAATGAATTTTATTTAGTACATATTCAGTTTTTGAATGATTTTACGATGATTATGCTAACACAGGAAAAATGATAATGCTCAAGAGATATCTAAATATTATCACAAGGTTGATGGCGGCGAATGGGCGCGAGCATGCATCGATATTATAAATATTTAGATTGGTTTTTTAAGTAGACCGGGTGCCCAGCGTTTAACAACTGGCACGGCTTTAGTCTCTTCAGCATGCCGATCCTTTTCCTGTTGCTCCATCAGGAAGCGTTGCTTCTTCTTGAACGTACCCAGAGGATCCTCGAAGTCATTATAATATCTCAAGACTTCACGCACATCTTCAACATCCGACTGGGCAATAGCTGCAAATTAATCATAAACTAATAAGTAAGATTCGATTTTACTCCTTTGGGGACTTACTCCGGAGGAAGTTGGCCAAATCTAGCAGAGTGTTATCGTCGTCATTGCCAGCCCATCTAGATAGTACAAACAAGTTCTCCGGGTGGAATTTGACGGATTCCACATTCCAATCAATGACAATAACCTTTAAGACACATAATTTGTATATAATTTACATATTAGGGTGTAGATTTTTTTTAAATTTTACTTTGCTTAGATCCCGGTTTAGTTTGCTAAGATCTTTAACATGGTGACCGTCGATGAAGTGAGTAGCATCGCGGACTAATTTGTACGAGATCACATTATTGGGATCCAAAGCTTCAATCAGCGGGAAAACAGTCATGCCTTGTTCGGCGGTGAAGATTACTACCTCGAAAATGCCACCCAATCCCTCAAGGAATTGGTCGATACCTAAGAAATGATATATATGTAGATATGATGGGAAATAATGATGGAATTTTGCGTAATTAACCTGGACGTTTCTTGAAGCGCCAGCCAGTTTGATAAGTCCAGTCGGGGTGAACTAGGACGTCAGTCAATTCCAGGACTAAAGTGTATGGAGGCTGGTAGTAGGGATATTGCAATGGATCAGGGAGTAATTTATCGCGTGAGGGTTCCTTGATCATCTATAATAGATACCATCAATTTATACAAATATCCGAATATATATTATTTATTTAGGAATTTTTCTCGATTTTTTTTTGAATATTTAATATATATATATCTATAATTTTTAATATATATATATATATATTTAAATTAAAAAATAAATAAAATACCCGATTGTAGTAATCCAGCTCTTTCAAAGTGCGGTAGAAATACTGTTGATACAAAGGTAAGTCGGAGAACTCATCACGCACGGGGTTGCCTTCTGGATCAACGGGCGGTTTGCCCAACTCGAACAACAAGTATCCGCCAAGACAGGTGAAAGACATCCCGAAGGCAATCAAAGTGTATTTCATGGTGCGCCAGGAGGTCTCGCGCTGTTTCTTGGTTTCCTCGTCTTCATTTTGATCACGCTTTTGATCCTTATGCTCACTTGGCATCACCGACGCCAAGATCGGCGAAGTCTTCGGGGTCACTATTTTTACTGAAAAGCACAACGAATCTCTGTGATTCTTGCAATTTTCAGTTACAGCATTCATAAACAACCGATAATTGAATACGCATTATTAAAATGCATTGTAGTAAACAACGCAACAACCGTTACACAAGTTCAGTGTTGACAATATTTGATTACACATTTTACTCAATAACAATGATCAAAGCAAAATAGTCAAACATATATTGAAAGTAAATAATCTAGTAACAATTACATGATCAAATCAAATTGTTACCAAAAATAGACAACAGAATGAACGATAATAAACTTCACGATAGAGGCAAAATCAAAATAAATAAGCATATAAACAATAATTAGAACAATTTTAAATCCCTTTAAAATAAATATAACCTTACTTTTATCAGGTGTGCAATAGGATCGGCTAGACACCATCAACGGTTGCAGAATTAGCTGGCGGTTGTAAGTGTGGCTAATGTAAAGCCGAGCATGGTTTTTTGTTGCATTATTAACGAATGACAGCAATTTTGCTGTACTTTTAAACATCTTGGGGAGATATTACGCCGACACCACACTACACATTCGAAACACTCGCTCGCCGATTGCGGGGCGTAGTGGGGCGAACACGGTAAGCGAATTGCTCGGCCGATGCTGGAAATCAAAACAAACGAAACGCGAAATTCAAACATACACCGTCAGATCACACTACTAAGCTTACATCAAACAAAACATATATACGCATGTAGATATTTGAAATAAATATATTTTATTATGAACCAATATTTGTTTATTTTTTGTACTTTAAGTGTAAAATAATTTATATATTATGAATTATTATATCATTTAGGATGATTTAGTTATTTTTTTTAAACAAATATATAAGTAGATAATTTTTTTGTGGTAGTAACTGCAATATGTTGCAGTTGCAAGCGCAATTTGTAAATGTACGGTTAAATCGAGAGAAATGTTTTATATAAGGGTTCGTTTCGATTTATATTCTCAAATCAGTTTCGTGTAGGTAATTAGATCGTTAGTGTAGCTGGTGGTAGATATCTGGGAAGAATGTGATTAGGTAAACCTTTAAGCATCATTTATACAAAACAAAAGTGGAATTGGCCAGATTTGTTACGTCGGTCTGATAAATGCAGAAAACGGAGGCGTGTAAGATAGGTTCTTCCTATCCTGTGCAGCGCCGTGCTGTGCGGGAAAGAAAATTGGTTCGTTTCGCGTCACTTCCAATATCAATTAGTTATCGTGTATGGGAACCGATACAAAATCTACTGTACAACTTCCACCAGAGAGATCACTTGAGTTATTTATGAATATCCCGGATACTCACTCTCTGTGACCATAATATTGATCACATCCATGCATCGCACTGCCAAATCCATATCACTCTTTATTTGATCATTCTACTTTACAACTAAATTACTTAATTTAATATATAAATAAATAAATCCTTGTATACATGAATCTATTTTAAGGAATCATATAGCACTCGAGAGAATTTGTAACACCTGTACTACATCTATTCTGTATTAAGACTATATTTTAAATTAAACTTTATAGATAATTAAACTCTATTGATTACATTTTGGTTCATGTACATAAAAAAGTTTTCGAATTCTTCCATAATAACACCTGTAGCTATTGTGATTTATGATATAAAATAATCTTTATAGCGAAACTTATGGATTTCGCCATAGGTGCATGTACAAATTTATTTGATGTTTACAGTACCTTTATATAATATTTGTCTCAAATTTGTGCCATTCAACGGGTGCTTTGCAAGGGTTATGTCTTAGGGTGATGAGTTAAGAAGTCAAACTGAATAGAAAATCTAGGGGAATATGTTTTTATTAAGTTAGCAATAGTTTTAAATAAGTGGTTGTTCTTTCGTGGATTGTGGATAATTTTACGCATGTGTTTGTGTCGTTGTTGTGTATCTATTTAATAGGAATAATAAATGGTAAGAGGAATAAAACAAGTGGATTTGTCATTTGATGTAGGGCTGGAAGGAGAGTGGGACTGTGGGACAATCATGTGCACTTTCACCTGAACGAGAAGACCAATCGCATGTTAATATTAGCAGTGGGAGGAGTCTGCCACACTTTCATTGGCTGTTACTTTATATCGCCGCGTGATATATGCTACGTGTCCTATACCTGTACCTGTACCTGTACTGTACTGTACACTGCATATTAAACAAGATATTTATCATTTGTTAAACAGGTGTTTCATAGCGATAAAACCACGTACAAGTACTTCTTTTCTCATCATAGTGTACATTTCATTAATTATTCTCTAGTCTTTAATTACTTTTGCCATTTTAAATTTCCTATGGGTATACAACGATTATTATTCACAAAGAATTATACTATATAACGCTCAACGATTTCACACCAATATCATTGAATCAAATTTGAAAAAGGAGCACATTATAAATAGGATATTTAAAAAATAGCTATACATTATGAGTAGATACTAAAACAAATTTTAAAATGTCATTTTTTATTCGTTATACTATATTCGGAATTAGTATCATCATTTGTTAGTTTACATACAAATAGAATATATTTTGAACATTTTATACACTTTTTAACTTATAGTGTTTTCGATGTCAAATTCCAAATTAATTTAATCTATTTGGTTTCCAGGTATATTTCGTGTGATTTATAAATATAAATTTCTAAACTATTGCGCAAATATGGAATTTAAGAAATGCAGTTACTATAGTTGACTATAGTCATGTAATTAGTAGTTTTGGTGGAATTTTCCAAATAAAACTGTACGAAATATGAAAATCATTCATTTGGAATAGTTGCTGTAAGTATTGTAGAAACGGAATAAATATGCATTTCCGGTTTTGAATAGATTTAATTAATTAACAACAAATAAAAAAAGCTTGTTGATGTACGTAGGTAATCGAAATGTAAGTATGTATTGTAGTATTTTGAAATCAGTGTTGATAATAAGAGTATCAATTTATAGATGGCCCGGTAAGTGAGTGGTGCGAAATAGACTTAAGCCATAAACCGGCGTGGTGCGGCGCCCATGATCAAGCTAGGCGCCCTACACTCAACTCAACTCAACTCAACAGCTGCCAGCGAAGATCTGAGTGAAACGAAATTCTAATTTAATAGGCAGCAGAAACAAAAGAAGGAACACGCTCAGATGAAAGGCGGGGCTGGCCAAGCTTTTAACTGATTACGGTTCAGTGTTTGTCAGTTGTGTGCATGTATGTATGTACAATTCTCAGTTTCATTCCTTTACCATTTCATAATAGCTCCCTGAAAATCATTCAACTAAAACTAACAATCTAGAACAGCAGAAGTACATTTTTAACTCATTAAATAAAAAAAAAACAGTAAAGCTAAACAAAATACATTTTTGTCAATTTCTTAACATTAATAAATAATAAACATCACAAATATATTAATAAAATAATCTTGATCATTGAAACATTAAATTTATTATCATGCCTATTCCCATTAATGGGGTGACAGAAAACCCTTTAAATTTTTTCGCAAAATAGTAAAAATATTCTATAGTATTGCGTACTATGACAGTATTTTATTGTATAATTACGTTATTTGTTTGTGTTAGATCATCTTTGGCAGTTGTGTGTGTTGGATGTGTTCCAATATTAAATAGCCAAAGAGAAATAAAGAAAGATGCAAACACATCTATTAGAAATTAACTATATACGTGTAGTCCATCAATTAAGCACAATTATAGATTGGCAAAATGTGGGTTCGAAACGTTTTTTAGTCATATTTCACTGCAGCTGAAAATTATCACAGTAGAGTTAAGATACGAGCGCCGAGCGCCGAGCACCGAGCGCCGAGGACCTGACCTGTTGTCTTCGTCCTTTTTCTACATATACCTACAACAATGTAGGATGTCGGTTCTTCTCCGTCTAGCTCACGGCAGGGACGGACAGATCTCACCAATGAGTCCCCTCATTATAATGTTGAAACGAGTCCCATAACTCAGCCGGTGTGTGGCACGTCAAAGCTCGCCGCATGTTCGTACTCAAAGTTTGTATGCAACATTATTGATATATTCAATAAGCTGTCGTGCGTTGCAACAGCTGTCCTCTGTCTATATACCTACACAGCACGCGGCCCGGACGAATTGGAACACAAGATCATTTAGTCTTTTCGTCCCAATCCACAAAAACAAACATTAAACACACACACATACTCCACCGAGGCGAGCGCAAACCCAAAACAAGCCAACGCTCAACAAGCTCTGCGAAAGAATATACGAACGAGAGTACAATCATAGTCACACAAACATTCGCGTGACCAGCTTTCAAAATATGCACACTAGCAAATTAAAATGTTAAAACTGAACACAGGTTCTCTCTTCCACATGAAGTTTTCGTTGAGAAATAAAATACACTTATAAGGCGCATGCGCAATATATATATATATATATATATATATATATATATATATATATATATAAATACTATAATTGAAGTATTTTTGAGAGTATTTCATTGTTAATCTACAATTCAGTTAATTGTATGTGTGTGATATAAATAAAAAATAATAATCAGAATAAACAGAATATGTTTATTATTTCCTAATCAGTAGAATGATTTTAATGCCTAACTGCCAATGTGAAAAGAAAGAAACAAAACTGGTATCGAACGACAAGGCAAGTATGAAATCTTCGTCAGAGATACAGACCGATCGGAAAGCAGTGGAGGAATAATAACGATGATGATAATGGTGGAAACACAAGCGTGAGCGGGCGGTGGTAATCACGTGCGAGACATCTGTCGAAACAAAGAGCGCATTTCACACGTGACATGGTAGTAATTTGTGACTATAATTCGATGGTCCGAAGAACGCACGGACGAGAACTGAACAAAATGGTTGATACAACGAACGGGGTAGGCGGGAGGTACTTTAGAACGGGATTTCTCACGTCTGTTCCTTTTTGAAATAGGTAGGTATATATAGCCGAATCCACAGTATCATGACCGGAGCATCTTCGCTCTGTGTTAAAGAAGTACCCACACCACACCGTGCCATGCCGTTTGGAACCGCGAGAGAGCCAGAGAAAACCCTATAATTACGTTATGACCATGGGTGCCGGGCCAATTAGAGTTTCACGGGGTTTACTTATCGACATGCGCATATCTATCATTTTTTTTGTGTATGTGTTACTACAATTTTCTCATCTCTAAACACACACACATACACACCAATATAAATATTATCCCCTAACTACTATTGTCATTTGAATTACTATTTTATGGGAGGTCATCCAATAAAAATAAAATAAGTCAGCGCAATACACACCCACACCCGAACACAGATACCATCATGGAATTTGTCATATTTTCGATTCAGAGACCCTGTAATCATAACATGTAGTCCGGTTAAGATGGATAGTTCGAGATAACATTTAAATAACAATGGTTAAGTATGTGGCAACGAAGAATCGATATTGTAAAATATATCATCACACGCTTTATTTATAAGTATTTTTTTAAACATGTATCTGTGCATCGAAAGAATGAAATAATTAACAACAACAAAAATCTATAAATTTCAATGATTAATACAATTTCATGATGACAAAATTCATTTTTATTTTGATTAATTTTAGAAAATATATATATTTTTTCTCTGCTGCTGGTGTTTTATGTTAATAGAATCGTTGAATATGAAAAATAGACTTATCCGTGAGAGACTTATCCATTAGAAAGATGTTAGGTCAGATGGAATAGTATAGGGAGACAAATAAAAATGTAAAAATCCATGCATATGCGAGGCTGTCACATCGTATTCGGGCGCGGCTCAGGTGAATCTGTTGTTGCTAGCCGCGCCCTTGCGAAATTGAAATGGTCCCATGAGACGAGCTGTCGTGACCTCAACCAAATTTTATCCATGTTCAAAATTGACCGAAAACGAAAAGAAATATCCAGTGTGTGGCCGGGGCGGTGTGTGACGTATGTTATAGTATGAAATAGAATAGAGGGTCGAAAGCCGTCAAGTGACTGATGCTATAAGGTTTAAGGATTGTCTGCGAATAATGATGAGAAACAAACAACTTTGAATTCTATAAATCAAAGAGCATTGAATTGTTTTTCATCATGTATAGGTATAAAAAAAGTTTTGTTTCAAAATTTATACATGACAAACAAGTAAACAAGCAACTTTTCTCCTTGCCGGTAATTCGGTTACCGTGGATGAGTAGCTGTCGACAGGGAAAAATAAAATCATAAAGGGGGTCCCTTTCGTTTCCTTTCGCGGCGACGGTAACTAAGTGGTTTTGACAGATCTAGTGGACCATAAAATATGACGAAGTAAATATCATTGCAAGCCTATTTTACAACAATTACCTACACAAAGACCACCAAGATAGAATTAGCAAAACGGTAACTCATCCCTTTGTACGTTGTGCACCAAGGGATAAGATGATAAGCCAAGGAAGGTCAGACAAGCGGTAACACTAGCTATGTGTTATTCAGTTACCTGTAATAATTATTGTTGTTTCGTTATTATTGTGTATGCACAAGCGAGTCAACTGCACAACAGAGTAAAACTACATTAAAACATAAGCGGGCGTTTGGAACGCAAGGCGTTTATGTATTGTATTGTATCGTATCCTATCGTATCGTATGGTGAACGAATCGGGAGTAGGAGCTAGAGCAGGAGCAGCCAGTTGAGCTGACCGACAAAGGGTTGAACGGACGTCGCTATGCCAAGTATGCCATGAACCGTGCTCAAATTAATATTTACAATATCCAATAAATTCCGTGTACGAGTCCTGGGAGTTTAGGAGCTGAGAATCGTGCGGCGCTATCCAGCTTCTATTTACATGCCGGTCAAGATGTAAAATTGCACAGTCATGAGAGGACGCCGCCGGCCGGACCGAGTCAGACCGGGCCGATGAATTGAGCGTGTACGGCACGGCCTCGAAAGGACGCCCGCCATTCAAATGAATTCTGTCTAATTGAAGGAAGGCTACTTCTAAATCGTGATTATACTATCTTAACTAAAAAACGGCTACTAAAGTTGAACGACGACAATTAACCAACGATTATGCAACAGAGATTGTTTCATTTCAACTTCTAACATCAAGAACATTTTCATTTCTGATGCAGAAAAACATATATTTGTGTTAAATTTATACTAATATATATTATAAAATTATCAGGAATATTAAAGATTGATTTATTAATTTTTATTCATATGTTTGTGTTTGCTGAGTGGTACTTTTATTACGTTAAAGTATTATTTAATTAGAAACGAGATAATGAAATATGTTCGGTTATTTTAAACGAAAACTGGCTCTTAGTCCGGCTCTGGATTTAACTATTAAATGAAATATAAGAGAATAGAAATAAAAAATTTCAAGGTCGATTTTATGCCACCAGTCAGTGTGACAAGTATGTTAAAAAAGTAATCAATATATTGCAAAAAAAGAAAACAATATTTAAATGTTGACACATGTCTAGAAGAATACGAAACATCTGAAAATACGGAGAAACCACTCTAAAGCAATCCCCTATTTAGTATTAAATAGGAGGATGACTCGCGTTATTTTGTAAAGATGTGGTGAATATAAAACCGATTCATCTTGTGGTCAAGACAAACGAAAAAGGGCCACTATTATGTTTTCTGGTGCTTTCGTATAGATATTAGGGATACTAGGAGGGACCCTCTTACGCTCATTTGCATTTTCAGTTTATCTCTTTGGCCAGGGTCGAACGGTATGGTATAATTAAACCATCCGACCAGAAACACGCGGATCGTCAATTTCGCAGCACATTCAAAATGAAAACGGGTGCGTGTGCGATGTCTGTGGCGCTTCCACACTCGTCGCCATGCGCTGACCGTTTGTTTCCAGGTCAAATATCAAAATGAAAACCGCATATCTACAAATCCACATGTTAGCTACGGATCGGTTACATTCAAATCGAAACGAAAACGTTTATATCGTATATTTGCGGACTATATTAGTCAAGGATTGCTCGCTGCACACAGGAAACAGATGGATTCAAAGTACATATAGGTCATTTTAAATATTTGCAAACATTTCAAATATTTTAAACCCATTCATTATCGGAAACATTCTTCCTTCAAGTATTAATTAATTATTATGTTACGTTTTGGTGACATTTATTCTTATTTAAAAATAATTAACTAACAAGGCATATTAATTCAATTTAATCAAAATATACTTGGTTTATTAATTTATTTTTGTACAATTAGATTTCTCTTAAATTTTCATAAATAAATGAATTTAAAAAAAAGTAATTATCAAGTAAGATAATAATCAAATATGTTTTATAATTAATTCTATACAAATCGCAAGAAAATATTTACGTATTTTAAATAATTTATATATAAAGAATATTCTTTTGTTGAAATATTATCAATATTCATTAGAAAACTAGTGAGGTCAACTTAGAAAAACTTAATATTAAAATTATGTTACACGCAATTGCTAAACAATGCTTTGTAGTTCTCAAAAATTGTAATTGGATACAAAAATAAATAGATGCAACTAGTTACACAAAAGAAATAATCAACTTTGTATAAAATCGTTTGGGAAATCGTAAACGGAATGAAAGAGGAAATAGAGATACTGATAAACATCGGACATAAAAACGTCCAATAGCCATTGGACGACTTTGTGTTAAAGGCTTCCATAAGATTTGCATGCTTTCAAATTTCGCATGCCGATATATTCTGCTGTAACTTTCTGGCTTTATCGTCACCACTTCGTTGGATTGGAAATATTTGAATTGTAAAACAAAGAGTATTAACAACGGGATCCATTTACGTTACACGTTTGAATACTTATTTCGCTAGATACCAAACAATCACCTGCCGCTGTGTGTACATGTATATGATGAAACTGAAGGGCGATCATTCAAATATAGGGCTTAAAATTAAGGATATCGTATGGGTTCGCGTTCTATTCAACGAGAGACTGCATCATTCAATTGCACGTCATTCTTATATGCATGGACGAACGGTTGGGATCATGAACGCCATCTCTAGCTATGAAATATGATGCGTTTGACAACATGAGAAATGATTTGAAACTCTATTTTCTTCATGGATTTCTATATGTCGTGTCACTTTATTTAACGATGCTTCGTCAATCGGCGGAGATGATGGACGTTATTAAAACGTCGCCACTGTGTCGTCTATTCAACTAAAGTAAGTCATTTGTGATCGGTGTGAATGGAACATTAGAATTTATACCAAATAAAAAAAAATTATTTCAGAAATGTGAGATTGCTTAACATTTAATCCAAAAAAGAACACATATTGTGTTATTGTAATAGAAATCGGAATTAAGATAAAATTACAATTTATAAATTTTACTAATATATCGCTCGAAGATCCAAAATTAGTAATACTGAGTATCTGTAGCGTTTAGTAACAAAGCTTATCGACAACATCCAACCGCAGAAATGTCTCACAAAGTTAGTTTTAGTTTGTGTAACTGCCACTTGTGAGCCAAATGTATACATTCATCTATACAAATTCTGATCTAAGCGTAATTATGACCATGTTACGAAATAAAGATTCTTTTAACAATATAAATAGTTATTGTATTGTGTTTTCCTATTTTAATTATATCTAATTTGTGAAAGAAAAGTTGATTGGTGCATAAAACAAGATAAAGCGATTCCGTTTCATTACCTCGTAGCTGATGCTTCCTGCTTGTAATAATTACTGAGTAACCAAATTTATTGAGAAATAAAACACGCTTTACGCATATACTCATCTAAGGATCATTTAACCAAAGTCTATAGGATAGTTAGATGATTACTTTATAGTTTTGTCTGCGCAAGTAGAAGCTCCAGAAAAGAAAAATATTTATTGTGTTATATTTCTGATCAATACATGTCAATCATTAAAATTTTTTTGCACAGATTTTTTGCTTTGAATTTAAGGACACTGACACACACATTCTAAAATATATGTGTATTTAGTCTCATAACGCACCATACAAAACTTATTACACTCACATAATCCATTACGAAAAATTATCTATTCGATACAGCAATTATTTTTAATTTAGTCACTTTAAATTAAGTCACACAATTATCATTATAATTATTAAAACGAAATAAAAAACACTACCTTGGGCGATATATTTTAAACTGAACTTTATAACAAAAGATTAACTGTATTGGTTCAAAAATTAAAATCGTATGGCAATTTAATATTACTTTAATATTTTTATTTTGTGTATGAATATGATTAGTATTAAGATTTGAATTAAGCATAAAAAACAAACATAAAAAATTATTCCCTAAGCAGATGTATATAGATATTATTGGTTAATATATTTATAGTTGTAGTAAAAATGTGTTGTATATTTACCGCGTTATCATTAAGTAGAAATTCTAAAATGGGCATGGCGGGTGAGCCAATAAGAATAAATTCTTGGTAAAATTTGAGTGATATAAACAGTTTTATTTCACCCCTACTCGCCCACGTCTCGCAATTCTTTATAGTAAACACGAGGCACACGGCGGTATGTTAGGTATATAAAGCAACTCTAAGCGAAATGTTCGGATATAGTTCTTTATGATATGATGAGCATCTGTTATATATTGCACCCACGCATAAAATATAAAATTGAATTATAAGGCATACCTTGGAGATACAGGCGGCAGGGTCGGCGGTATCTTCGCTTGGTGTCCTTTGTCGAAAGCTTTAACATCTCATTCAAATATTAACACTGTAAATAAGCATACAAATAGATTATGATCTGGTTTTGCGCTCGAATAATGTGGGCGAATGTACGAACGTAAAACTAAATATAGCAATAGTCCTTAAGGATCATTTGATTTGAATGTTGGATCATGTCTAGTTGGACTGCCGACCGCATTGATCGATATATCATGAGCACCGTGACATGTGAAAAATATACATTAATAATACGTAAGTTTCAATTTCCTTTACAATAACGGAAGGTTGCTGATATGGAAACGACATAAAGAGAGGAAGTCGGAGGTCGGGGGTATCTCTTGGTTTTCTGATCTCGAGATGACAACATTAAGAATCGATTTTTCACTAGTTGTTTGGTGCAAGTGTGTGTTCTACAATCAGGATGGCCGCGTGGTCCACAGCGGGTTATACGTCATCACGGCAGCAATTCCATATTTCACGAGACGCGATAGTGAGTTATTGATGGCACTGTATCTGAGAACGTGTTCTTTTGCCACTAATATATAGTTACCAGTGGCGCACACATTTTATTTACTATACTCTTTCAACAGAAACCCAATACATCTATCCAAAAAAAAGTACATAACATGCTTATTCCCATCAAATAGGGTGATAGAAAACCCTTTACATTCATTCAAATCATGACAATCTTTCCCCATTCTATTCTACCCTCACAAACATTTTTTGCCTCATTCATTTTTATTTCATTTATTCACATATTCTGAGAACTCTGCATTCTGATGCGTAAATTAATTTTAAATTATTGAGTAGCATTTCGTATTGAGAAATATTACTCGTTTATTGTACGTTTTGGTGTATAATTTTCCGAGTAAGTTGACCCTCTGACTCAACTAAGGTTTGTCGAAAATCCCTCGCACAATGTGATATGTCACCCCGGTGATGTATTAGATCCCAGTTGATTTATTTGGCAGTATATATTCTTGAGACTCGACCAGAAGATCATATCGTTGTTTGAACTCTTATCGTTGACTCTCTGAACAGTTGTAATTTAGTGCGTTGCTAACATCATGAAAAGTACGTTTCAAACAATCGCAACAACGTATTTTATTCGTGGATCTCCTCGACAAAGTTTGAATTTTATTTGTGTTTTAAAAGTTCTACTTTCGAACTTAAATGAGCAGTAAAACAAATTGTATACACAATCATTTGTGTGCAACATTATTTTATTAATCGCTCGAGAAAAGATGTCTCTTAGAAAAAGGACCGCTGGACAGAAGGTGTTAGAATTAAAATTCATTTAATAAAAATAAGAACCCAAATTAAGATCTGTTGTATTGCTACTTGCAGACAGCATGTAAATATTGTTAGATGGAGAATATGGCTGCGGTAAAGATTTTATTGGAAATTTTAAACACTAAATCAAAACATAATTGCTGTAACCGCACAAACCAGTTCTGTATTATGTGAATTGTAAAAATATCTGTTAATACGCAGACATATGTAACAAAGTCGCAGAATGTATAACATAAATATTTATAAAAGTGTGTAATTTATGCCAATGTCAAAAAGTGATAAATTATAAATGCAAAGGTATTGTAGAAGAAAAAACAATTTTAAATAATATAATGAATATAATACAAAAAAGTGTCACAAGAACAATAAATTTCTTTATGGAAAATTAAAATGGTTACAGTCAGTAATCAGTATCCAGTGGTGATTGGAAATGAATACGGCGCCCCACGAGGTGTGCCCCCCGCTGCATCACTCCAGCCATCATATATTAGGCCCTTTCTTTCGTTACGTTACCAATAACTGGTTCAGTACAGTTGAACATACGTCATCGCTTGTTATTAATAGTAAATAAACTACACTAATAATATTCATCACTTTCGTTCGTTGACATTCAATTTATATATCGAATTTCAATAGTTCAATAAAAACAATGAGAACTTGTTGAGCTTATGATGAAGACTTGCAAATGTTTTTGAAAAAGTTTATGGGTTTATATGAACTCATTTCCTAACATTTATGTTTTCACCCCCTTGCAAGGGGAGATATGCAACCAATACGTGGGGAGCTAAGTGATATTTATCATGGTTTGTTTTCAGATTTTTATTACTTTCGTAGTTTACGTCTTGTCAAACTGTTTTTCTCATATTTTAAGTATTAATTGATTTAGTAATAAGAATCATATTTTACTCAAATCTATACTAGTCAGTAGAAATATATTTATAATTTTTTAAAATATTGATTAATTTCGAATTGTGGTTTATTGTTTTCGCATCGGATTATTAAATCAGAACTTTGAAAACTTGTGTAACATGAACATGAAAATATTATTTTAGGAGTATGGTAACTATAATTATGTTTGTTGTTAATACGAGTTTTATGGTAAAAAAAAAACCACTAGAGTTAATAAGACACTAATTTATATATAGTAAATGTTTATACATACGCCTACACCTAACATTTATTTTCGCTGACCGACATGAGAATATGCGAGAAAATGAACCCATGTCTACGGGAGGTCTTTGTCTGTTCGCGATTGAGTAAAATACTTAATTATTTTGTTGTATGAGATTGACCGATTTGGTATATAATAGAAGTTTTCTATTAAACATGAATGTGCAATTGACGTATTATATATAGCGTAATGCATTCAAATAGAATATTGAATTCAGTGGTACAATTGTATTGAATATATGTAGATCAAAATTGATATTTAAATGTTAAAATCACTAATTTCGCGCTACTGCATCAAACAACTCAGTATGCACACCCAGTTTTTTGATAAAGTTCTATAGGTAGGTGCATCATTTGACCTGCTATTATATATGTATACTCTTTTGCTCGTAACGTCAATGTTTTGCTTGCGGCTCGAGAGTGTATAGCCAATAGCCAGTAGTAGACTTAAAGTATTGGTAATGGGCCATTATTAAAAAAACGTGTTATTTGCACCGTGTGTCGAATCCACCACATGCAAAGATTGTAAACTTGTAATTTACTTATAATAATATATTGTTCGTTTTTCCATCGTACATATACGTTCAAAAATATGTGGTTCCCAAGTGAAAAAGTCATCCAAGATTCCGATCGATTTCCCACAAGGACATTCACATATATGCAGAAAATTATTTACATAAATAGATACATATCATCACAGCTTTTCCCATAAAGCAAAGTTTCAATTAAAATTAGAATTAACATCGTTTTACGTAAGACTTTAAGTTAAGATTACATCGGAGTCACACACAGATGGATGTCGTAATTCAAGAATTCCTTATATTATATAGAACACGTTATCAATAAGTTCAATTATCAGTGTTGTAATGTGATCTCACTTATAGAAAATCTTACCATTGTAGAGCTCTTCTGCAGATAAGTGGTTATAAGCAAAGGGTGGATGGTGGGTTGATGTTCGATAGGAACCAACAAAAGAGGTCGTCGGCCGATAAACGATCACGTGACACATAGAAAACCTATACTGGTCTCGCGATATATGTAAATCGAAGTAACAAACTTTGCAATTACATATCTGATATATGGGATGCAAGGGGACGTATCTGTGCAGACATGGTGTGATTGCAGGTTGCAAAACAGATAATGATACGATTCAAATGGCGATTGCGTTCACAGTAATTTGATGGGTTTAAATTGCTTGCACATTTCTTCGTTTAATGGTCCAACAGTCATTCGGTTTTTAACGCAGGCACTAGTGTGTAGAGGGCATTAAAAAAACGCGAACGCGATGTCTTCTTGCAACGTTCGTTCATTTTAGGTATATATATATATACACGCTCGACCAGCTTACTGGGTCTAAATTCGTAAATTGTAAAAAAAAAGGATAAACTATACAAAATCGAGATTAAAATCAACTCTTAATGAAGTTGTAGTTAAATGAAAACAGAACTGTTTTGTATTAATTTAAATGATTCATATTTTTGAGTTTTAGTTTTATTACTAATAAATAAAATTAATACCGTAGCTTTTATGAAATTTGCAATAAATTATGATATAATAAAATAAATAAAATTTTGCAAATTATAAAACTGTCCTTGTTTTTAAACATTTTTGTTAAAGTGCAATATAATAATATTTCGACCATTTTATTTAAAAAAAGACTAAGCAGAATAAAATTATAACGTTTCTATGATTGGTGTTGGAAAGAATTATGAAAGAAAATGTGCCGAGCACTTAATGTTGTGATTTGGTGTTTAATGTAGTGAAAAAGAATTGTGACAATTCTAAAAGCGCAAAAGCCCGTAATTAAACACTTTGAGCCAGTGTTGTATGGGCTGTTATCTAATATTTATTATATACTGTCACTGTATGATTTATAATTCCGTGATCAAAACTCAATCCGACAGGGTCGAGGGGCAATTACCCGCGGCCTCAGACTGTCAGTTTTCTTTATCTTTTACAAAAGTGTACTCCTGCCCTACTATTCAGTCCCCCTAAACTAGCTCTGCTCGCCTGTTAACTGTGTGAGGGTGAAAAATAGTGCGAAACACAGAGGCGCGCAATCCAATAATACTGAGAGAAATATTTGTTTTACTAGTCAATCAAAATGAATAAAATTGCCTCAGAGATTGAAAGTTATTAGAATTTCAATTCAAATTATATAACAATATCAATTACAAAATTAAATTTAAGGGGGTTTGGTGTATGTATGTTTGTGGCAAGTAAATATTTTTTAGTGTGTTTAGTAAAAATGTTTCGAAGTGGATTGTAAATAAATTTGAATTTCTAATCAGTTGAGAATTCTCAACCGCATAACAATTTTTCCATGTAATACGCGTGACAGAACACAGACTTAGTAAAGGTTGTATTTTGGTAAAACAGCCGGACGAATGCATGGACGGCCCAGGGGCTACGGGTATACATATATCTATATATATAAGAGTCCATTGCCGCACCCGGCGCTTTGTCATTATAATAATAAGTTAGAGAACACGTAAGTTCAGTTTGATATGGGTTTCACGGCTCGACATGTTTCGGTCGGACGCCGCCAGACATCTTCGCCAGTTCCTAGAATGCGCTAATTAAGAATTTGTTAAATTATATGTAATTCTTCGTTTTACTTTACGTGAAATTATACAATAATTAATCATAAATGTCCACGAAATCGCGTCATTTTTTTTGACTAATCGTTTGTTGTTTCCCCAACCAGAAGATGCCTAACAGACCAGTCAAACTGAACTTAGCGCGTACGTAAGTGTACTAAATAAATAGATAATATCGAAAATTACTTACTCGTTTGAAGTTTGATGTATTTCCCAATAATAAGAGCACGTGCGTGTGTAAAATACATTACACATGGTACAACTTTGTCTACCATTATACAGAAACAATTAAGACAGATATGGAGTATCGTTAGATTCATTGCCACTGCGTAACTGTTACGAATTTGATTATGATTAAAACGAAATTAGTAACCCACATCATCACCTTACAACAACCGAATGGGAACTGAATTAAACGCACGTAAACGTTAGTATATACAGGTTCTTAAATGGATAAACAACACTTACGAAATTGAAATTTGAGATTAAATGTAAAACTATACTTACGTATTGAAACTTTTAGCAAAACACTTTTTCACACCTTGCATCATCAAATATGTAGGAGACGACCAATCTTTCCCAAGTAACACTTATAAAAAAGCAAAATAAAAAAAACGATTAAATTTATGACAGCTAGTTTAATTAAGCCCAAAGGCGATACATATATTAGTCAATGTAGACAAGAAGTAAATATGCCATAACGAATAACATTGAATTTTTTTTTAGTGCTAATTATTTATCATCATTAAGAGATGGAGTGATAAACGAAATATAACATTTTATCAGTACACAAAGACCCGCCTTCACATGGGCTTTTTAACTGAAAAGTGCGTTTATGGAAAAGTGAAAATAGAAGATAATATATATATATATATATATATATATATATATATATATATATATATATATATATATATATATATATATATATATATATATATATGAAATACTGTATGATGGGGTGCACAGTTTTTAGTTTAAAAGCCAATTGTGAAGTCGGGCCTTTTGAAGGTTTTTTTTTTAAATCTTCCATGAGCGTGCGTGCTGCCCAGATGAGCAGCAATCACCCTTTCTGTATATTTGTTTTGTCAGCCAGTATAAGGATCATTCGTTCGAAAGAACGAAAGTGCTAAATCCAGTGATAGATAAATAAATGCATTTTATAGTGAATTTTATAATTATTATACTGGTACAAATGTATATTATGTACTGTTGTAACTCACTCGAAATCTTTTGTTCTGTTCTAAAAATTTGTTTGTATTCGTATACATTTGAGATGTTACGAATCACCAATGAACTAGTCATAGTTTCAGCCAGTTCTGACAATTTTTGGCTTTTCCTAAATCTCACGCATTGTTTCTAATATTATATCCTTATCGTTTATTTGTATTATGTACATCTATACATCAATTTTGTAGTATAGCTATCAGTGTATGTATAGAAGATATACAGTATAGTAACAATCTAGCAATATAGTTACATCGATTATTTTTCTTAATATATTATACGTACAATCTAACAACTTAATCGTATTTGCTATATATATTTATATATATATATATATATATATATATATATATATATATATATATATTTTATATATAGCTATATATATAGATATAAATAAGATTTATATTCATATGTATGTATAGGTCTATGTACACATTTATATGTTATTGCACATTTAAATAGCTCTCATCTATTCATATACTATTATAAATTATCACTGGAGATTTCAAACAACTTGAAATAAAATTAAACAAATCGTACGCTATATGTGATAAAAAGTACAATAGAGTACAGTTATAATAGACGCGTTTACAATAAGTGCCTGTAAAGAATTAATTAGAATCACATCTTATCAGAGATCGCTCATATATAGTTTTATACATCGATATTTGTCGTAAATAACTAAGTTAGTGTTAATTAATTACATTTATCAATTAATTAATTAATATGTACACTGAATTGAGTATTTCACAAGACTGGTTCTGGGAGAGATTATAATACAAATGATTGTTCAGTGGTTGAAATGTGTGACAAAGAACGCGGACATACGTCACAAATGCGGTATATCACAACGAACAAACTGACTGTGTCTATAATATCTCTATATATATATATATTTATAAATTAAGTATGTATACCGTCCGTTTCTATTTATTTTATTCATTTATTTATTGTTGTACATGTAGTAAAGTCGGTCAGTCGATCAGTTTTGTCGGTCGTGCAGTAGTTCGACATTTCAAAATTACCACCATAAAGGTATTTGTCTAGAAATAAAAAAGTTCTTGAATGGTCACGAACAATTGCCATTCGATGGACGCCGCTGGTCCGGTGCCGAATTTGTCAACTGTGAATGAGCGGATATGTTATCAGCATGCAGGTTTCTCTTCGTCCGGGACGTGAAGAGTCTCGGACAACCGGGCACTGTACACCGATACATGTCAGCTATGTGCTTTTGTTCGCAGTGTTCGCGCAAAGAGGTAACGTCTCTTAACGGTGTTCGACAGATGCGACATGGTAAGTTGCCATCAGAATCAGGCGTTGGCATTTCATCTTCTACACTGTATATGAGGGACAACGACCCAGACCCAGACACAGCGGTAGGAGCCGGCGATGAGGATGAGCCTGCGCCAGGGGATATTGGCGAGCCGGATCCTGACCCAGAACCAGAGCCGTCTGACGAACGGTCCTTTTTACTGCAGGTGGAAGGTGAGCCATTCGTTAGTGGGAAACCATGATTCTGATGGTGGTGGTGATTGGTTAGTGTGCCGAGTGGGAAAGCAAGTGGAGGCAACAGTAGTGGCGGGGGAGGTAGTCGGTCACCGCCGTTTAGCATCATCTGCTCGAGAGCAGCCGAAGGTGGTAGAGGATGACCCTTGAGTGCAGCATCCAAATTGAGTGGCAGGCCATGTGTGTCCGCATATAGACGGGCCAAAAACTCGTTATGCAATGCAGCATTGCTGGCCAGAGATGCGAACGGTGACTTGTCCATGAATAAACTGGCCCCTGGCTTGTCGGATGTGGATGATGTCGATAGCAACTTTCGGTGAAGGTTTAAATTCGCGCTGTGCCGATCTCGACTTCGTTTGGAAGGGAATGCGGCGTTGCATCCATCTACATTACATTTATGCATTAGCTTTAAATGAACGTTTTGGTAGTGCGTTTTAACACCGAAATGATTTTGAAATATTTTACCGCATGCCGTGCATCTTCTTGGGTTGTCTTTGTCAATTGGCACATCCATTGTACTGATAAACTGACCGTTGTCGAAATGACCGAAAATTTGATTTTGGCTGTTCTCATCTGGTGATTCAGCGCCGTTGGAACTGCCCGCGGAGGAAGTACGGGAACGAGCAGGACTAGGAGGATCACCACCCATCATGAAGCCTAAAGTAGGAAATTGGGAAGGTTGAGTGCCAAGACCTAGGTGAAGATTACGGGACATGAGGTCGCTGAAGTGACCATGGGATAAACTTTCCAAATGTCGGAGTGCATTTGATGAATCAATTGATTCGTCGCTTTTGTGACTGCCCATAGAGCTTGGTGGTCTATCTTCATCCTTCTCATTGACACTTTCTTCTTGCATCTGAGCGTGATCTTGTTCGGTGATGTCGTGCGTGTTTTTTTCTTTTTTTATTTTGTCCATGGAGAATAATGGAGCCAAACTCGTCTTTATCTCTGTATTTATTTCTGGTTCATTTGCATTCACATCTGGACTACTCTTCCCCATATCATTTGCGGAACTGCACCGTGGATTTTCGTTATTTTCATGTTTGATTTTAATTTCGTCGGATTTCTTATCATCATAAGACGGAGAGTTTCGTTCGTCTTTAATTATTCGTTTTACAAGTTCTTCAGGTTCTCGTTGCTCGTGAAGACTCTCTCGAAATACAAGATCATTTGACGAATCGCAATCAGTCATTACATCTTCCATCATCGATGGAATTGCACATCGGACTGGATTTTGGCTTTTTCGTTTTCGTTTGTTCGTGGTGAAGCTAGATTCATCTTTTAAACTATGTGTATCAACAACGCTTAATGAATCTTCATTACTATCGACGTTGCTAGCCAGGTCTTCTTCAACATCAGACACTGACATCTTGGGTCTCTTCGAGGGCATACTGAAGTCTTCCGGTTGATCTGATATTTCATTTCCCTCAGCACTTTCATTTCGTTCCGTATCTTCATCATCATCACCACCAACTACTACAATTCCATCATCATCGTCATCATCTTCGTCATCTTGGTGACTGCTTGTTGTTAATGCGAGCGCACCATCTTCTGATGAAGTTGTATTAAAATCTTTTCGAGCGTCTTCGAATCTTTGCATACTCAGATCAAGACTTTGCTTGAAGTCCATAGCTGCGAGAGCAGAGTGATGGCGCATATCTCTCGGTGGGGTTAGTAAAGGAAAAGGTCCAAATGGATTTAAAGGACTAAGAGCCGCAGCTGCAGCTGGTAAGGAAAGACCGGATTGCGGAGGAATTAACAATGGGTGAGCTTGAGAACTTCGTCCGTCATGTGGGGATATCTTTCGACGGAGGTGTGGGGAATGTAATTTTGGATTGGGATTAGCGCTATGGCGGTTGCGAGAACGACGCGAGCTGAACATCATGTTGCAACCTTCAACAGTACATTTATGCATCTCTCTTAGATGGACTGCTGAAAAATGTATCTTCAGCGCGCCTTTATCGCAAAATGTTTTCAAACATACATTGCATTGAACTCGCTTCTTGCCTGTAGCTGGATTAATAAACTGCGTGCCCAAATTGAGCGGTAAACTTGATGATCCCCAGTGCCGTTTAGTGGGTGTACTCGCTTTGCGGATATGACCACTGGATCTTGCTTGATGCTGCCTAGCAATTTTATGAGCATCTTTATCTCGACTCAAATTAAGAGCGCTGTGTGAGTTTTCTTCATCATCGTCATCTTCTTCAGATCCAAAGTCACTACTTCCTCCTCCACTTAGGAAATCGGCAGTTGATGGAGATTTGCTTCCAGAAGAAATGAGACTGGGAAATGATGATGCCACTAAGCTAGCGGTGACAAGCGGATTTGCGGTAACGGCAGCTGCCATTGCAGCAGCTGAGTGATTCAAAGAATTCGCTATGGATATTGCCGTTGCAGATACAGGCGGCGGAGGTGGTGGCGGTGGCAGACACATTGGAATCGGTGTAGACATACTGAGATTTAAACCAGATGAAATACTATCTGCCTCAGCTCTTCTTCGAAGTTGAAGATCTGGACTGACGCGCGTGGATGGAAAACCCGCAATGCCGGCGCCCAGTTTTCGGAAATCAAATGGCTGCATGTTTTGTAGTCTGTTCAGTGGCGATACACTCAGTGGACTTGTGCTCATGCTTGTCGGTGGTGACGTGCTTGTTGCAGGACCATTCGATGGAGGTAGTTTTAGGAAATTCAACGAATGCTTTTGGTGTGGTGACATTGACGGTAACCGGGAAGGATTGAATGCGGGAGAGAAATTCGGCGGTGAGGGTCTATGGTTCGGGGAAACAGTTCGACGCGGCGGCTGAGACAGCGACTTTCTTTCGAGATGATCTAGCATGGGTGCTTCCTGTAGCGCTTGTTGTGCCAACAGAAGTTGTTGGGTGATCGCTCGAGTTTCCCCGAAACGCAGGAACTGCTGTAAGACTAGAGGCTCCTCCTCAGGACTGCATATACTCCATCTGTCCAGGGCTGCACCGTGTGCCTCCTGCGATAAACGAAAACCAATAATGAATTATATGATTGAGGGCACATGTGCATCATGTTCGTAACACATTATAGCTACAACTCGGCCATAAATAACCAACCCTTAACTAAACTAGGTATTTATTTTCGTTAACAGAGCGTGGACGTTACAGGTCGATGACCAAGGATGAGTTTTGAAATTTATTAACAAAATGGCGTAAGTATTTAAAATAATAATTATAAAAAAAAACATTATAGTAGAGCAATAAATTCAATACCAATCAAGCACAAATTAAATAATAAATAATTTGGCAGGTTTTATATTTCTACAGGTAAAACAAACTAATATAAATAAATTAATAAATCTTTATAGATATATGAAAATAATCTAACTATAAGACATGTAAACAGTATTTGAGAAAATAGTGAATGTTTTTTTTGTGTTCAAATATTCGCAGAAATTAATTAAAATTATTATAAATATATAAATTCAAAACAATTAAAAAATTATAATAAAAGTGTCCATGGAAATAAACATAAACCCGGTAGAGTATTGTGGGCCATTTGAGTTTCAGAAATGGTTAATTTAATGTATGTTCGTTTGGCAAATAATATTTTGTGAGCAAAACGGATTTGATGACGCGCGCTTCCCTAAGCGTATATTTTTGGAGTTACCACGCCGCGGAGCAACTGTGTATTTTATGAATTGAAAGTGTAAAAATATCGAGCACTGATGGCCGAACTGTTTACAGTAGATGCCTGGAGAATGTCTCCTCAAGGAGGACGTATAAATAAACTTTGAGCTTGATAACTAATCTGTAACACACGTGAACGCACTTCTGTTGACTTGTGTAATTTCAAACAGGACAACACTATCACACACACACACATATGTATATACAAAGCTAATTTTAAATGCAATATCTACCACAAGATACATATGCGTGATTTATGGAAATAGAAGTCGAATAAATTTAGAGATGCCACGATTTTTAATTGCACAAATGACTGTAACTATACAAATATAAACCTATTAATTTTTATGAATTTCTATATTTAATAGACATATTTATACATTTCTCAGGAGCAAGTGTAGGTTATTCATATGTAAATCGATTCGAATTTATGTTAGTGTATAATGTAAAGTGTCACAACCGGTAATAAAAATGCAAATGCGCCTAATAAATTAACCGTATTCTAAAACGTTGTTTCAGGATGCTTCACAACGTCCACCATTCTTTTGAGCGTGCAAATAGCCGTTATTATGCGGTTCAGAAGTTTCATCTGTACCGTCGTTATAATCATCACCGCGCGGTAGCTCCGTCGCCGAAGAACGTTGGGCGACGGCAGCAGCAGACAATCGTGCGCTCAATTGCCCATATATCATGGCCAAATGAAACTCTGAACACTACAAACACTGCACATATTATAATTCTAATTAGAATCCAATTTTCAAATCTATTCCGTATCGGATATTCTAGTTCTAGTTTAAACAACTAAATTAACAACCGGTTGTCGTTGATTTTATTGCACCAGAAACTATTTCGAGATGTCGAATATTTAAAACGTGAAATCAAGGTAGAATTTGAATGAATCTACTGTCCGAAAACATGATCGTACCATAGTTTTCTAATTACGACATAAATCGGACGTATTTCACTGAATTCATGTTTATAAACAAATACCGAAATAACTTGTGTAGTGACCATGTACAATTCGAAGCGCAACTCGGCGCGATTCAAAAAGCTGCAACACTAACAAGAAAACTTATTATTTAATTACCAAAATATGCCGGAACGTCATTATTAGGCCGATGTGCACACTCCTCAAACACAATATGCGGAATGTTATTTAAATTTTGAGCAAACAAATGCTTGTATTAGTTGGAAACACTGCGACATAGACATTGTAGAATGCCGAATCGCGCACTTTCGATTAAAATATACACAAACACATCTAAAACTTAACGTCGATAAAGCGCTGTTTACACTGTCCGGTAATCGCGTAGGCTACGGCGCGACAAGAGGCGAACCAAGGTGACACTGACCTGCAGTATGTAGCCTCTAGCGTAGTCCTCTTGCGTCCATCCAAATCCATGCAACACCTGTATCACTTGGTCCTTTTGCAGGACGGAGAATAGCCTGTCTAGAAGGATCTTGAGTCTAATTGGTAACGCTTGACAACCGTACAGTACCAAACTAGCGATGTCAAATGCAGCATTCGGCTGAACCGGTTCGGGTGCACTGTTGGTGAAAAGATGTCGAGACCCCAACTTGTCGAGAGCTAGAACATAGGAGAAGAGAGGGGAGTTAGAAAACCGTCGTGCGCATCATCTGGGAGGAGTTTAAAATGTTCGCGATGTCCACTGGTGGGGGCATATTGACAAGGTGGAGATGAGATAGACGATAAAGTGATGTTTGTTACATGCAACATTACGAAGGATTCTCGATGTTGTGTTTTCGTTCTTTCGTTCGGTACGGAAAATAAGTTTTATGAACATGAAAGGAGGTACGGTACGGACTGGTGGACGCATGGCATCGCATCCCATACCATCCCATCCCATCCCATCGTATCGCATCGCACGCCACGTTCAGTAATTAGCGCACGCACTTGACACGAATAAATAACACGCTCTCAACATTCACGCTCGCGTTTACCTACGCGACGTCCTTTGTTACAGACAAAGGATTCCATATATTCCTTGTGCGCATGTTTTTCATATCTACATATACAACACCAAATCTCATCATCAATATTCCTGATTTCCCATATAAGACCTACATTTATTAAATACTAAAATCCTACAAAATTCTAAACCCTGTATATTTTCGAATTAGTATCACCAAAATGAACATTTTCATTAGAAAATCGAAAAATGCGTAAATAAAATCGCAGCCACAATTTATGTTGTTGACATTTTAAGTTACATTAAACTGAATAACTGAAATAATAAATCTACGAAAGTGTTTCATCCCTTAGCACTCACTCGTGGCAAATACGTTAATGGAAGCCATGCTGCAATAGCCCTCGTTCCACTAACCGTGTAATTCAGCAGCACTGTGAATGTGAGCTGCGAATAGAGTGTTGAGTAAGTGAGATAGAAAAATTGTACCGATCACTTGACACATGAATAAACATACTGAAAATGATAAATGTATCAAATTGTATCCTCGCGATTAAGCGATCTTAAATCACTAAGTATGATTCGGCGATTTTGGTTTTCCCCATTCGCATTAATCTTTATACATTCTGCTATCCAATTAGAACATGCGACAAATACTACAGATATTAAATATCTTTCACATTAGGTCAATATTTTGGTTATATTTATTGTAATAAATAAAATGCAAATATATCGATGATTTTTTATTATTGTGTAATTTCATAAAATTTATATTAGAAATAATTATTGTTATAAATAAATAAAATCTATCTAAGATTTTTTAAATTATTATTTTAGTTCGTTTAAAGATCAGTAATAAGACTCTATTAAATGTTGCAAGGTTTAAAATATTTGTTTATTTCTTTAATGAATTATATTAAAAAATTTTTTTTCAAAATGTTACAAATTGTCTACGGAATTGTAAATTTGCTCAAAATTGCAGCATTAAATTTGTCTAATATGGTGTAGATATGTTTTGTAAAGAGGAAAAATGTGATGTCATATAATAATGATAAATAACATGATGTTTCTTTTAAAAGTTTTCAACAAAAATTTGGTAAATATTACCAGGTAAATTCAGGACAATAGAAGTGATGTTAGCGCCGGGTATTCTTGTTTGTTACCCTTCAAATACGTCTTTGAAAGACTAACACGGCGTACTAATCACTTCCTTAACAATCCAGTCCGAAGCGCCAGCGTTAGGTATAAACATATATGTACTATATATGCGTAGGTATATGATTCTCTTAAAATATATAACTGTTGAGAAGAACGATCATTATAGAACGATATTGTTTTTTTTTTCCTCTGTGGATCGTTTATTGTCTTGAACCCTCATTCTCTCAATTAAAGAAAACTATCTGTCAACGTAGTGCCGCTCATGTATAATATAACCCCTGGCCCTAGCAGAGAAACCACAAGTTTTATGTGGGTACAGGTAAAAGTCACCGGGCGGCGTCCGGTCCGCAAAGGGACAAAAACGAAATATATTATTTGTTCTATTTTACGGCTTGTAAACACGGCACTAAAGACGTGTACCACATCAGATAATAGACTCAGGCGACACTTTGTCAAGTGTTTTGTTATTGTGTCATTATAACGTATTATTTATACGATGAATTCGGTTGCGAGCTCGTGGAATATTTGATGTGAATATGTATGCATGTATGTATGTATAGTATATGAAATATATCGATAGCATGACATTTCCGATAATTGGAAATGCGACCCGGGTACATCCCGGACGAAAATAATTAGGTGCGCGACCGTCGGCTAGCAGACGTCGAGAATTCCGTAACAGATTGCATCCAATTCAAAAAAGAGAACGGCCGGGAATATGGGGCCGTTGCGTTGCCGTTGCCTTAGCCGTTGCCGTTGCCGTTGCTGTTGCTGTTGCGTTGCGTTGCCAGGGTTCGGTGCTTGATAGCGGGGCGGGCGGCCACGCACACAAGACAATGACTTAACAGCAAGGTGAGACACACATTTATTACGTTCATCTCATCTCAGGTAGGCTTTGGCTGTGCCGCAAACTAATTCCAGTCCGAAAGCAAGAGGCGTGTCTGTTGCCCGGCTCTCGCCTTCTGTCGCAGGCGCTGCGCTGCCGAGCGATTGCCCTTTCTGTATTGTGTTGTGCTGTGTTGTGTCCAAAGCGTGGCGTAGCTTCAGCGCGTATTTCTCGACGCGATACAATACAGCCCATCTAACCAGCCAGTATATTAAGAGCCTATTCCATCGCCAACCTATGTATGTATGTATGTATATCGAAAATCACTGTGTTCTCAGTTCGAAGAAATATTCATCATCCCATTATTATTAACACTTATTTAATACTCGTTCGCTATTATTTTTTTGTCATTCATAGATGTTTTTTGCTGATTAAGACAATTTTTTTTTAAAGAACCAAATCGATTTTGTAAATGAACAAATTAAGTATTATTATTGATACTTATATATTTTTTGTCATCTATAGATGTTTTTTTTCGTTGATTAAAAACGAAACTGAAATTCCTGAAGATGTTCAGATTTAGGGGGCGGCAACGGGTCGAAATAATAAATGACAAAACATCATAAATAAACTGGACCAGAAACGACCGTGAAAAGTGTCGTTAGGTATAAAATTATCCTTTTGAAAAACAAAAAAAAAAGCGGTCAACATGAAAGTGGGTCCGTGAAAACTTTTGACTCTACCTGGGTGGTTATTGATATCAGTGTGGGGTGCCATTGTCCGAATGTTTGCTTGACAAACGACACCGACTCAGTCGGACACCACACAAAACTGTCACCAGCGTTTACAACAATTTATTTCGATACATACATATACAATCTAGTACGGTAAGGTATGGTAAAATAAGGTAACGTAGACGACAAGTACAAAAGAGACATAACGTACTAGGTACTATAAGAGTATGGTTTATACTGGTAATATAATCAACCTAAGGCAACATGTCTGTATGTCCTTATAACCTAGGTACATATATACATATATTCATACCAGAGGCTGTACTGATGCGTATACGGTATCGTACGACGAACGACGAACGACAACGCGTCGTGACATACCTACCTAAAATGAAACTAATTTTAAAAGGAATGTTGGGTATTGGACAAGCCAACCTATAATTAAGGTCAATCTGTACGATGCCCACTCTGGCGCAGCGCATTGCCGTAGGAGACTCAGTTACAAAATACAAACACATCGACTGACACACACACACACACACACTTATGCTTACACATGGAATCATATACATGCATATATATCGGTAAGATTTTTGTTCGCGTATATATATATATATATATGTATATACGCGCAGATCGCGGCAATTCCAGTGTTTATGACGGCCTTAAAGAAAAAGGGCCGACTATAGGTAATAGAACGACATCAGAGCACTAGGACATCAGCATTGTGGTTTAATGGTCGCGGTCAGCTATAGTAATTATGGTGAAATTGTAATGCGCTGCGTCGTCCAGCGCTTGTAAAAACTGTACCGCCACGCCGTTTAAAGATATGTGAAAAACAATTTCCTACTACTGCATATACAATACACACACAGACACACACACACATAAGTAGAAACTGATCGACAGCCATTATCCATTACTGGAGCATAGATAAGAGAGGGGTTCCGGTCAGTATATAGGCACTATACATAAAGCAAGGAACCAAACATGTATAACATAGACATAATAAAAACTATAAGCGTTATATAAAAGGGTTGCGCATTAATCCTTAACAAAAGATCGACAAATATTAGGGTGCGTTTGAATGATGAAGAAGAAAAAAAGAAAGTAATAATACTAATAATAATAAATACAGCTTGAAAGTTGATGACAGTCTGAATTGCTCTTCAGTTCAAATTCAGTTCAGCATGATATTCCTTTCCATCATAACGCATCATTTGTTCATGTAACCTACTTCACTTCATTTCACGGTCATTCGTTATTTCCACAAAATGCATTATATCGTCCAACAAAAGGAAATACATATCTATAATGCATTTGCTAAGTTTTGTTTGAATACAACCACTCGAAAGCCCGAAACAGATTGGGAGTTTTTCACAAATATTTCTAGTAATAAGTTCGGAAAAAAAAATCAAAACAGATTTTTTTTTATTATATTTCATAAAATGTGACGGTACAAAGACCAAAATCAATAGGACGCGATACATTAGCTGTGCTCTGTCTGTGTAATCCACAGCGCATTGTGCACGTCCATAAAGGGAATTATGGACATTTTTGTTCATTCAACCGTGCGTCACTACATGTCAGATTGTATCATATTACACAAATATGTTTGTCATATTTTGTTAGGCCAGGTTATCATCGTCACTGTTGTTTGCGGGCATTTGTACCGAATTACAGGACCGTTCCCAGATTTAGGTAGCTGTAGATACACACACACCACCATCACCATCATGGTGATCCGTATTATTTTACACACGGTCACCGTTTTTCAAAATGGCCACGCTTCAATGTTTTGTAAATAAAATATTCAGAGAAATCTGTTCGGTATTCATACAGAAATAAAACACATTTACAACTAAAAAGTGTAACAAGCTTAACTGCTCGAATCATAAGCGTACACAACTATTTGGAGAAATTATCTAAATACATGTTTAGCTAATTTTGTTTTTTCATTATGTTCCTCGTACGTAAAACTAGTTCATTTTCATGTTCGAAAATGCTACTTTCCAAGCGAAATTATAAATATTTAAATAAAATTATTAATAAATCTGTCCACCATTCTTTAAATATATTAAGATATATTTAAAGAATGGTGGACAGATTTATTAATAATTCTCGAATTAAATTTATATCAGCTCATCCTGATATAAAATAAATTATTAAACAAGAAATCACAATGTTAATGGAGTATATGTATTTGAAAATGGTATTAAATATGAAATCCAAATAAAATTACAATTAAATTCGTAGTAAAATGTGTTAAAAAATGGTTGCTACATCATCAAATAAAAATGTGAAGAAAACAAAAAATCACTTTAGTTAATCACACATTTAAAAAATGATTTATGATAGTAGTTAATTGCGTAAATACACGGTTATATAGTTAAAATCCGTTTACGGAGGAAGAACCGAAACACAACGAGGCAACGACGCCATTCGCACGGACACAATTGCGACATGAACGGGAGCTGTGATTGGTAACCGAGAACCAATGACAAACTCCATCGTTGTCAAACGCTCGCAATGTCCTATTGTCATGTAAGCGAAGCCGGAGGTGCACAAAAGGCACAGCTGTCATCTGTTCACTTTCCCATGCTTGCATAATGGCTGCAGTACAATGTGTAGTAGTCCGTCCTGTGCGCGCGGCTCTCATTTCATTGTATAGCCCAGTTTCACCCTTTTATTGCTTGAATAAGAGCAACAAGGAACAACACTCGAGTAGCACTGAGTGCCTGAGACCCACGCGGACATATTCACTATACCTTACACACAACATACAGGATAATATACTCGAAACTACCAATCGAATGAGGGGGACGAATAAAACGGCAATATTATATACAGCAACCCATCAGGGCCAAATGCAGTCGAGATGGAACGCCCAATGATCACACGCTCACTAGCGCGGTGATTACATGAGAACGACATTGTTCGTGATGATCATTTTCCATCAGCAGAATTTTAATCGCTCCACGTAGAATTTCTAATCGTATGTAAAGGCTAGGTGACGGTGTCAGGGAGCGGATTGGCTTCTGATCCGGACGTGCGTTCCCAGATACTCATCTACCGATAGATGCTATACGCGTTATACCATGCGATACTAATGGACGACGATCGCGTCTCGCTTTTGGACACCGCCATTTTTCGACACGATACACGAACGATCGTGATTCAATACGTAAATACACGGTGGATAACTGTTATTATCTTGTTCTGTTCTTGTATATATATTGTTATTTAAAACGCGTTCCCACATACAAATACAAGTACACGCACGTACACACGCACGCACTTTAAGCCAATAACGATACCTACATGGATGATGCATCATAAGCTCAATTTTTAAATAAATATATAATAAAATGTTTATTTGATGATCTCAATTTAAAATATCTGTATTACCTATATGAAATTGTAAAACCAGAAAGAATAAATAGATTTTGTTAAACGCTAAATACATGATGTGGTAGTTAGAATTTAGTTATGTTTAAGTGCTAATCATATAAAATGTTGTCGTATGTATCTATGAATAAAAGAAAAAAAGCTTGTGTATCTTAATTGATGTGGCAATCTGACAACGGATACTTCCCGGTGTTGTGTAGTGTACAACAGCAATAACAATCTGTTCCGCGACGTTTGAGACGTGGAGCGCGAGAACGACCTAGGAGGAGGCAAGTGAGTTGTAAAGGGGGGCGGGGGGAAATAATAAGGTCGGATAACGTGGCGCTGTTGTGATGGTGATCATCGTTCTTTCTACTCTATGTATGAGAAATCATTCTTTCTATAATAAGTCGTTAGAACAAGGATGAGGGACAAAGAGGAGGTGGAGGTGAAACGTGTATAGCCACCAACAATAAGTACATATCGTGTCTCTGTGTGCACTGGCACCGGCACCGACACCGGCAACGGCACCGGCACTGAAAAATTCGAGAGATATAAGATTGTCACACCGTCTAGAGAATCTGCATACAATGCAATGACAATTAAAGTGTCGGTGTCGTAACACGGACTTCCTCTACGACGGACGAGGGAACGATGCCATGCTATACCATGCCATGCCATGCTATGCCAACTCGGTTTGGCGTCACGCCCGTTAGAGACATTTCCATATAAAAGAAAAATTCTATGGTTTCTTGAGCAAAATTTCTATTAACGATACAGCTAATCTGATACGTTCTATTAATTAAAAAGTGTGATGAGGTAGATGCTCATTAGGTAAAGAAAAAAGAAACGGTCGTTTCACTGGCCGGACAAACGGACGCGAACTTTCCAACAGAACTGAACGATATACGACTTCGGTGTTGTGAGTGCACAGATTCCTCATCTATTATTTCACAAATGAATGATGGCACCAGATGAGTACCGTGCGTGACCAACTATAGACTATGCCATGCGAGCAGATACTCAATTATGTTTTCTTTATTATTACTTATATTAAATATTTCATTTAATAAACGGCTTTTTTACGTTACCGTATACATTAAAAAATAAAACATTTCCTTGAATTGATGAGAATTTATTTAAATTTATTCAAGTAATCACACATATGTATATAGTGATCAAAATTATTATTCGATTGTTCAATATCAAGTACTGATATAAAAGAAAACAAAAAAATTTACTGTAATAAATATTTCTAGTAATTTTGTATGGTAGAACAAAGATCATGGTGACAATTGTGGAAAGAATAGTGTACGTTTTGATGGAGTACTGAGTATATGAAAGTAAAAATAAAACAGTATGTCAGACAAGAGAAATTTAGCTGAACCTTTACCGTGCATCCCCGTGTCAGCTGACCCTTTAACCGTTCCAAGCCTGAGTCGAGCCGTAACATAGCATCTGCATAGTTCTGCTGTTTCCGGTTACAAATGCGAACATGCAATCGGAACCGAGCACTCTTAATCAAATTTATCAAGATCGACGCGAATGGCCGAGGAACGATGGCGTGGTGCGGCGTGACACCCCAGCCTATTTTGGTACCGAGCTAGACCGCTTGTTTCCACGTGTGTATAATATTTATCTTTGATAACATCAATGGAGGCCAACAAATCGACACCCGGACAACCCGCAATTATAAACGTTGTCTACGGCTACGGACACAGCACGGTGGTAACCAGTACCTACGTATACCTACCACTACCACGCTTTGTTCCGCAAATGCACGCACGCACACGCAATACACATTTCATAGATACATACATACATACATGTATACGTGTCGTTTTTTGTGACTATACGTTGGAAAATTGTGTACACAAAATGGCGTGGCAAACTCAGTTAAACATTGTATGTATACTTAAAGGTGTATTTTACATCCGTCAATGTTAGTAATTTCGAGTGGTTGTGTGTTTTTGGGACATGGTAGGTGCCTACACCAATGACTAAATGAAAGATCGAATCGTTCCAGTGTTATCGTGTCCATCAGTTGTTTACACCCTGTACCCGAATGGCTGATACACACAACATGGATTATATCTGATGAACGAACGTACGAACGAACGAAAACATTGGTCACGACATATATTTCAAAGAATTCACTTAACACGACATATACGGTTACCGGTACTAGACAAAAACGCATTACCGTACCTACCGACTCTCCGATCGAAAGCTTTTAATATCTGATGCATGCACTATGTATTACCTATACCAGTGTACGAGTATGTACATGTAAGCACAAATTCTATACAAATACATACCAATTTATTATATTTATCTACTAAGTCTAATGTAATGTATATAACTATGTATGTAGGTACACAATGTGTTTATCTGGGGATAGAGTAGGTAGATAATCAAATCACGTCCTCATTTTATTTAATAGAAAACGTTCGTTTAAAAGTGAAAAAGAACCGGTCATTAAAAATCGCTTATTGTTCGTAGCGAAGCGGGTGTGTAGTATGCTTTTGTATATGTGTGCGTGCACGCAGCCAGATTTAAAGATTAAGATTAAATTGCGTGCAATTAATAACCAGCTCGTTAAATTATAACTACGTTAACGACATTATCAAGATCATCTATGTCATTTGTTAATTTTTTAATGAAACTTTCTTGTAGGGCAACTACAACGATTCATTTTCGGGTGACCATATGTCGCTGTCGTGATGCATAGGGAAGAGCCTCCGGCCACACCGGCTAACAACATAGTCACGCTTAACAATAACAACAAATCGATCTTATGTTAAATCGATCTACTATGCCTGAAACATCTAACCGTAAAATAAAAAATTACCTTTTTTTTTCTTATGTGTATGTTTTACTGTTTCCAATACTTCTGTTCAAAATGCTGATGGAAGATTTTTCATCACATTTGTCAGATACCTAAGAATGATGTGAAAACAACGGTACTACTTTTTGATATATCTTTATTACGAAGGTGACACCGATAACAATTATATAAAAGAAAATATTTATGAATTAATGAAAAGATTGCATCGCTAGTCCCTGAAGTAGTTTAAGTCACGGCATAGTCGTTTGGTAGCGACCCTAACTTAACAATAGCCTATGTAACAGGATATGCATTAAGCGTTACTAATATATGTATGATAGTATTCTGTGGGTCGTTGCGATGTTACTTACACACTAGAAAATAAAAAACTAAATGATACAAATATTTAAGTGTTTATATCTCATAATATATTGATGTAAAATAAAATTTTAATCTATAAATAGTTGCTTTATTTAAATAAAGAATTGTGACAATTAATCCAGTTACAAAAATTGATTACGATTTTAACTAGTAATTAGGGCATTTAAAAGCAATACAAATTAGAGTACACTGAATAGGCTGTTGTTTTGGATGGGATGTTGGGAGTAATATTCTTGAGTCAGTTTTGGAACGCAGCCAAGATGATACAAAAATGTATTCATCACAAAAGGAAAATATAGACATAACGTAAATGTGAAACATAACGTCGATATTAAAAACTGAATGCAAGAATGTTTGCAACACCGATCTCATCGAAACGAAACGGTAGGATGTATGAAGGAAGATTTTACTTTCAAGCGAATCAACAACAGCATCGACATCGTCAGGGTCGCCGAAGTTTCTTTAAGCGGAATGCCTCTACGATTACGAAAACCAACGATTTTATGATTTACATTGAAATAGTACCACGCAATTTCCCACAATTAGATTTCTTTTCAAAACATACCTATATGCTTTATAATAAATAAATATTTTAAAGTGGAATAATTTAAAGTTTATGTACAATGACATTTTATTTCATTATTTATTTATTTATGTACTGATTTGAAGTACCAATTTTTTTAATTAAATGTTAGTGTAGTACTTAAAATTAAAACTATTAAGTACGTATGAATTGAAAAGTAAGAAGAGACATATAAGAGTAGTACAGCAAATCCCAATTAAGAAATAGAAGTACACATTTTAGATAAATAAGCATACGCGGAAAAACAAACGTTAAGGTTTGTTTTAGTCAATAAACGCATCCGTATACACAATTTTAGCGTATATGTATGTATATACGCACAGCCAACGGACGATGATCACGAATGATGGGTGATATGATACGGGTGAGAAGGAAATATCGCAGGAGCAGGTATAACACGTGGTATAGTACCTATACTGATACTGATATATATACCATTATATCTATATGTGTATAACGTACAGCAAGCGAACTCGCCAGCCAGTACCTATTTGCCTAATTGACGATATTATGACATCGGACCGAGGGTAATTTCGCAAACACTGAACTGAGCGGGTTTTCTGGCCGCAATCTGCCTTAATTTGTAATATCCGTGCCCGTTATTGACACAGTGCGCCGCCCGAGCTGGAACACGGCAACAGCAGTAACTACGTCGGCGGAGGAACGAACGACGCGCGGTTTTGCGAATGAGGGAATATGGGGTGACTGTGGTATATGTATGTGTGTGTGTGTGTGTGTGTGGAACCCCATTCCCCCAACTAGCTTTAGGGTTAACATGGACTCATTTGCAGTTCAGGGTTCGTTCAGACTAATTATTTCGGTCGGGAGGTCATAATCTCTTCATATAATGGCCAGTTTGGTAACTTACGAAATCCGAACGATGCAAGCACAGCGTACAGATTGCGTTCCGGCACGCATTACATTGTTTATTGTGTGCAAACATCGATTTGTAATATAACAATATTTTTTAAATGATTAACATCTACAGATTATCAGTTGAAATTATGAATTTCTATTTTATTATTCACCAGTGAAATACGAGAATTTAAAATGACAACATTTTTTATATGCAACATGCAATTAAATTGCAATACTGTTTTATTTGAAAAAAACTAGAGAATTGATATTAATTTATGGTATTTTGGACGAAGCCATATCCACCAAATAAAAAAAAAAAAATTATAATAATAAAATAAATTCATTAAATTTTATCGAAAAAAATAATTATTAAATGTTTATTATAATTTTATAAGAATTAAGTGTAAATTAAAATATGGATGTAAATATATATAGGGTCTATATACAAAGAAATCCGATAAACATGTTTATATACACGGATTAAATGTTGGTTGTATATTTTTAACAATAACTAATGTGCACGTTTGACGTGTGTGCAGTGTATGTTTGTGCATGATATGTTGATGTGGTGAACACATCAAAAACCGAAACAGTAGCACAATAAGATCGGGTGCGTGATGTTCCCGCATGTCATGGGCAATCGGACGTATTGCCCTGAGCATCGAAAACTCATATATGCGCGCTGACAGCGGGAATAGTATATAGCGAACGACGAACGATGCATGGCCTGCGGCCAAACGCTGTACATGACACCCCGGTCTGTTAGAATTATGTATGTCACTGTTCAGTTGATCTGATACTCGTGATGCATCCGGCGCGGCGCGAAATCAGCTGCAAATAATTAACAAACCTCCAATTGAGTTGCCATCCCTGACATTAGACCAAACCATCACTGTGATGCATTATTTTTACACTAGACGAAGACACGCCAAAACGAATATTCATTTTTATTTTCGGAACTTTAAAATGATTACCAATTATTCAATCAATCAATAAGTCAAGTAGCTGTTTATTGTCAATTTGAAATGTGCGTACCCTACTTTGAGTAAGTAGAAAATGATGTTAAACATATTTGGGAAAGAAGAAGGAATATGTATATGCCAGCACATCATAAGCACGCGTCGTTTAACGTTAGCGTAAGACACCACCGATGCTGTTGATACACAGCCATAGGCGTAAAACTCTCAAAAATAGAACAAAATATGGTCTCGCGATTTTATTGTTTGAGGGAGTTTACGAGGCATGAACAAGGAAAACAGGGACTGCGTCTTCCGGCTTTGAAGGACAAATTTCCCCAATATTACGCACAAACACATTTTCCGGATGTGTATGCTAAATAATAATGATTATGAAAGAAATTACAAAAGGGAAAATATCAAGGTGCATTTTAATACGTATAAAAAATAACAAAACTTTTGAAATTTGATTTCTATATTAAAATTGTTAAATATATTTTTATATGTAAGCATTCAGTAATTATCAGATTCTAAGAGTATAGTCTGTAAATTGTATTTATGAACGTAAAAATATAAAAATGTATATATTTCTTTAACAAGAACGAAGTTTTTATTAAAAGAGTAAATAAATAATAATGGACAATATACTAGTTATTTTAGAAATTAAGTAGAATATGAAAAGATGAAAACAATTTTAACAAGCTTTTGTTTTCCCTACGTAGGTATATAATTGAATTATTCCATTTAAAAACATAAATTCTCAAAACCAATTTGGTAGAAGTGTGAAGTTATTAAAACAAAAGTTCTTACAAAAAGAATGTTGACTAACTAAATATAACAGGCATATTTGATATTGCTCGACCGAAGACACTGTGGACGAGAGATCAAAAAAAGTATAATCTAAAAAGAGAACAAAAAAAAAGAGAAGAAAATTGTGAAAAAATGAACGAATAACGTAGCGCTCACTGGTGATATAAACTGGGATTAAATTCTCGTAATGCTAAAATCCCCTTTTTTATGGTCCCCACGCGCCACATACAAGCATTATTATTACACGAAAATGACAAAACGCGCTGTGACTCGTGAATTGAAATGGGGTGAGAAAAGTGTGGCTTATGTCAGCCTCCGTGCACCACGGAAATGTATCGGAAGCCAAGTGAAACCGACGAAGACAGGCATTCATATAATACACACCTACATTTATATAAAATACATTTTTTTAGATGTAATATGCGAATCAACATTTATCCGCTACTAAGGGGTTTAAAAACGTCACATTACAGAGATAAAAATTCTTTTTATGTTACATGTTACACACAAAATTAAATATTATTTACTTCAATTCATATGAGTGTTTCAAAGAAATTTTTTATATACATATAAAGTAATATACATTAACTGAATTTGTTTTTTAATTTCCACCTTTTTTATAATATAAATGAGCCAATATTTCATAGCGCGTAAGCGGAATCGAGTTGAACACATACTTATTTATGGTTCCAACTACAAATTTAGTTCGATACTAGCCACAAAATAAAACTGGTTACGTTTTGAAACTTGCTATTAAATTTAAGAAATATTTAATAAATATACCTTCAAGGTGTACTATTAATACTGACTGTAAAAGTTAATTTAATTTTTTATTAGAAAACCGGCCGTTAACCTATACAAATAAAATGTCACACGATACTTTAGTCCCCTTCATATATGTAACACATTTAAACCATTGCTGCAACAACCAGTGCTTCCAGCTCGATCATATACATAAAAAAAATTGTTAATTAAAAATAGAATTAAATTCTTAACGGAAGTTCAATTCATTCATATATCTGTAGGTTCTAATATCGAATATTTAAAATAAAATCATTTATTCTTTTGAACTTCTTATTTATAAATATCTCAAATAAGTTAAATAGTTTTTTTGTGGGGCAAAGAAATAGATTCATAGTGAGATGACAAAAATGTTATTTGGTAAGCGTATATAATATGTACGCTTACCAAAATATGAATATATATTATATACCTATTATAAGCGATGTATATAATATGCATATTCATATTGATAGTGTCATGACTGGCGCTATAGATGCGCGGTTGGTCATTATGTCGCCATTGGGGACGATGATAAGTCACATTCTAAATGACGTCGTCCCTGTCGATTGAGTTTCCGTTCTCAATGCGATAATTGGAACCAAAGAATTCCATCCAAATACCAAATCAATGTTGATGCCCACAATACAGCGACTGCGAGTGATGATTTATATATCGTGTCGCATTCATTCGGTTTTTCTTTTCTAGTTGACTTGAATTGTAAGAGAATATTATATACCTTAACTTAGGTCGTTTCAATTTTTTTTTTTGCTTATGCTTTGATTCTCCACTGTATGGTATCACGGTGTTTTTGATTCCATCACGTTGATAAATTATAAGACATATTTTCTATACAATTGTATGTTACTCGCTTCGGTAGCAGTTATATTCCGTTGATATATCTGTGTGTGTGAGTGTGTGTGTGTGTGTGTGTGTGTGATGCTCTGGTACAGTGTGTGAGAAGACCACTCTAGTTGATACACGACTTATAACTTGTGAAATGCACAATTTTAATTTCAACTTTACTAATTATGTCAGCTTATATCACAGATTAGTAAAATAGCATTAGAAATTTTCAACTAGAAATATTTTCACTTTTAAAATCGACAAATATGATTTAGTTGAAAGAAAAGTTGTAAGCAAGCGGAATACGAGAGCGTTTATGAATAAATTGATAGAAGCGAAAGAAGACAGTCAAGATGTGAAAGAATGTTTTCGTTGAGAATGTTTTATATTTTCGTTGCAAATCTTAATAGCATATTGTACATTAAGAGTAAACTTGCAGCTATACTACTGCGTAAAGCACTACGGTGGCAAAACGAGGTTAAAATGTTGAGGTTTTAAAATGACCAATAAAATTTAATGATTTTAATTTGATAGCATTATTAATAACGAATATATGTGGGAATTTATATAATTGCTCTATTAATTTATTAAAATGTATAATTACGGATTAATATCTACAAATTAGATTTTCGGAATAATGTAACAGAATTTTGATTGTAATATTGGTGTTCGGCCAAAACATTTCCAAAGTAAACAAATTGATAGAGAAAAAATCTTTGTTATTCAAATGTTAAACAATTGCTTAAAGCAATTAAGAGAACGAAAACAGCTGCGGTACAATAGTGTCAAACATTTCTTTCATTGTATTTGTAAAGAAAAGGTATTTACCAATGTTTGGCGCTATTGTGTTTCTGCGGTCAATAGAAAACAATGCAATGGCTAGTTACTTTTAAAATGAATACTGGCAAATAAATAGACGAATCTGAAAAGGTCATATACACCGCGAGTTCATATAGAAATGAGATGATGTATATTTAATAGGACCTGTTGATGTACCTTGTACTACCCAGGACATGAAAAATACAGAACGCGAACGAGTATACATGTAGAATAGAATGAGAGGTAAAAAATATATATTATATAATACGTTGAATGGCCCTTGGAACTTGACGCGGAGAGGTCGGCCTTCGTATATATGTATATATACCAACCTACGGGTAGCGAAATACGTTCAATTAACGTTGGAAATGTTTCAAATGCGGTTACACGGGGTAGATACCGCGGGCGGAGAGAATATTGTTCGCTCATTTGGTCAAGCGGCGCGGTGAGATTCAACTGCGAACGCTCCCCTTGCGCCGCACGAAAAACTTTTATGAATTTGCGACGTAGAAACACAAGCTTGAAAGCCCACTACTAGGAGACGAGGACGAAAATGGGCACGGGTACGGGCACGGGCATGGGCACAGGAGCACCGTACTGTGTTCCACGCTTATTGAATCATTCACGGCGGACACACGCGTCCGTTACCCCACTCTTTCTACCCTATATTACAAAACACCCAGCTCCCTAATTTTGTCTCGCTCGTTTGCTTGTTCGCTCAGTCTCGGGTCTCGACATCGTGTACGTATATACTCTCTCGTCTGACTCATTACTCTGGGGGTTGATCCATCAATTATTTATCTGCACATATGAATGTTCGGTCAAGATTAAAATCAATAATTCTTTTATTATAGTACAGCACCGAGCCGGTTCATAACGAGAACTATTGCTACTTTTCCTAGCTCACACCCTAAACTCATGAAATACCACTCTTTATTTTAAGCAACATATTGCTTTTGATTTTGCTTAAAAATATCCACAAATCTGAATTATTTGAGTTTATCTTGTTTTTCTGTTAGACAATTGATGTAAAGATAAATAAAATAAGATCAAATTTCAATTGTCATTTTTTTGTAATTAATACCCCTTTTGCAAACAATTTTCAAACACAATTTGTGCGAAATATATCTTTCATTTTCATTATTTTACTGTAAGTGCAGCCGTTTCGGTAATATTACAGAAACTGCAAAAAAACGACAAGCACTTCCGGTTTGAATTTTTTTTTCAATAATAGGTTTTACTGCCAGGCAGACACATACAGCATGATTGACAGACATACATACAGATACACATTCCAAAAATTGTTAGGCTTGATTCAGGGAAAGTCAAAAGGTATATTTTAAATAAAAATTTTATTACTTCATAGAAGAAAGTAAAAAAAAAGAAATATGCCTATATTGTGAAGATGAATATAGTAGCAATTATAAATTTCATGAGATGGTGAATCGTATCAAAATAATAAAACACTATTTAAATACCGAATATTTAAAAAGTATTTCTATATAGGTACGCTAATATAAAAAAAAACAATTCGGCAAGCTTCAGGCCAGAGGTATATACCTATTCTTGTTTATTATTATTTTCATTCACCAATTTTCACTATGTCCGCCTAACAATTCACGAATACCGCATTCCTCGGAGGAAAAAATCTAAGCGAACCAAACAATTTTGCGGTTAAAAAATCTGAATAAAAAATTCTGTGTTAGCGTAATTAAAATCGTAGCATAACAAAGAAATGAAAAAAAATATATATCTGGAAAATTCACGGCGAATTCAGGCAAACTGCACATAGGAGCAAATTACATGTTTTGAACTTCTGATATAAAAAAAAAAAAAATCTCAATGTTCGAACGCTCCACAGATGCGGAAACGCGTGGTCAATAGACTCGGGAGTTTTCAGTTGGCGAAGGGAGACAAAACGAGAAACAAGTCTATTGTAAGTCGCAGCCGAGCGGATATTGAAATGATTTGCTCGGCATTTCAACGGTGCCATGGCGTGTATAGAAACACAAACACAAATAGTGCAAGTGTCGTATTCAACTCCGGTCAAGTCATGGCAAAGGAAACAATATCATAACGACCGGATTCTGTCATTGCAAATATTATCTGCATATAACCGGGTGAACATGCACGTACATGTTCATGTATACATATAATATAGATTATGCATGTTCTATATGTATGTGTGATGAGGGGTTTAACGGACGAACACGCCGGCCGATGTATTTTTGGTTTTCACGTTATCTAGCCGAGTGAGATGATGCTGCGACAGAATTTTGCATAACAAAGGGCCACTTGACAGGCCCGTAAATACGTGCGGGAATTATTCATGAACCGTCCCTGTGATATGGGGAGACACATCAGGGCCTGAGCAACGTGCTCTGCTCCATTCTGCTCTGCTCTGACAGACTGCTCACCATTCTATTCTGTTTTGCTCCCTATATGAACGCGTCTCTGTTTCAGTATCAAAGAAGCCACTGAATATTATTTGTCGCATAAATATGAATACGAAGCGAGGGTGTGTACCGAACAGGTTTTTCGCGACGTTTTTCACGCGTTTCAAAACTGACACTCTAAGTAACTACTCTATTGTGATATGAATGAAGCTCCCAAATAGAAAAAATTGGCAACTTGCAGTAAGTGTTTAGTATGCTTATAATAGTTGTGTGAAAGTTGCGGAAGCTTTAACCACAACATCATTTTTGTATAAACTTCAATTATATTATTTATTGCAACAAAACCTATTCCTCTATAAGGATGTGAATTTTTATAAAGTTCGGTAATTCTCTACATTATCGTGATTCGGATATGGCATTCGACCTGATAAGGCCAAGAAGGTTCAAATACTATAGATAATTTCGAATTACAAACGCGGTTTAAATTTCATATAAAAATGAATAAATATGCGTAAGCAGTTTTTGTAGAAAAAATCTGATACCAAATAGAAGACGATAATAATAAATGACAATGATCGAAACCGTCACCTGAATGACCTTAGATTGTGTTATGTATCCCCATGTTACTTACCTGTAATAAATATAATTATATAGTTGGATAGATCAATATTTACTAGAAAAGGTGACAAAACATTGAGCAAATGTCGGAGTTCTACAGGCATGCAGCCGGTGAGAATAGAATTGAGTGGGCATTCAACAAGTGCGTGTCAACGTCATTGTCGACGACAAAGTGGCCAGATAAAAAACACCCTGTGCGACTATAAAAGTCCCCCACCGAGCGAGACAAACGCAACGACGTGCACGGCCGTGTAAGCGAGACAGAACGAAACCGACGCGGCTATCAGATCGAGTCGAGTGGAACAGAGCGACGAGGGCAGCATTGTGACATTATTGTCGAGAGGGATGGCTTCATCGAGTGTTGTTACCGCACAACGGAGACGGCAATAGAAATTACGTCGAACGAAAAAGGCAAACGCTTCAAGGCTGAAAGAAAGATGGAAAGCGAGAAGGATATAAAATCGCAATTTGTCAAACAAGGATAAGGAAAAAAACAGCACGGAATGTGAGATGGGTTTAGTAGTGTCAGATGCTTGACATTTTTACAGAATCACGTTGAGACCGTGACAAACGACTTTATGGCTGAAATTGTTTCCTACTTTATAGTGTGACACTGTTGCTATTTAGACGTGGATCATTGCGATTCTTCTTAGTGTACGTTGTCGCGGCGTTAAATGTCACGTACATTTACGAACAACGTGAGGATGAGAATAGTTACCGGGAATCAGTGTAAGTATATGGACGAGTTCTAATAAAAAACACTCGATAAACTAGATGAAATATGTGTTACAATGTAATATTATTTATTATTATAAAAATGTATAATATTTATTCTGTCAAGGGTCATGGAACATTTGAAATAAAACCTATTTCCTTGTATATATTCTTAATTTTAATGTGTCCTGGTCATAAGACCCTGAGTGTTAAATACCAAAGTTGCTGGGAATATGTGGGTGATCCTCACTATCTAAATATACAGAGGCGCTTGAGTGGTGTTGGTGGGTGATGGCGATGTGCGATGTGCGACGTGTTGCCCAATGTTTATTTACATTCAATGTCGCACAAGTGTCAAGCGCACATCCACATCTGCGTCCACATTTATTTGTCTCGCGTACACACAAACATCATACACACATACAAGCACACACATACACATACATGCATCAACCGCTCCTATAATTAGTGTTACATTATGTGGCCCCGAGGTGGCAATCCTGAATGCCCACGAAGATGGTAAAAAATACAGGTGGCTTGCATCACTCCGCCGCATAATCAACTTAATTATCTCAGGCTTACGTAACACCGCGCGACCCATGTCTTTGAATCGACAATCATTAGAGCTAGTCATTCTTTAGGCTTAGCCTCTTGTCCACCGGTCACATCTTTCTATATGGACATTTGGGAATCACAAACTATAATCACAATGCCATACACTAACAATTAAATCCAAACGCAATAGGCAATGCTATGTATGTATGTATGTATGTACTAGGTATTTGCTGCGAAGCATAAAAACATCTTTGATGCTCAGGAATCAATGGAAAAGTTTCCAATGAGCAGCACTCGTGATAATGCCATGGCTTCGTAGTTCGTAATAATACACAGCTTGGTATGTACGTAAGTTCTCGTGACAGTGGCCACCTCCTGACCGTGCCACACTTAACTTGTAGTCAAGCGAAACGACAATAAATGTCGACTTTGCCCTATAACAAGTAATAACGTGAAATGATCACAGGAGGCAATGTTACTACAGACACCCAAGATGATCCTATCATTGAATTTACTCCAGTTATTTATTTCATTTCGATTTTCTTCTATGTTATGTATTCTCATCGTCAATTTACCACTCCACAGTTGCACGGATCACACCCATGAGTTGTCCATAACTAATTCTTTTTACTCTAAAATGTATTAAATAGCGTGTATATACATATATAAAATAAAATAAACCGATGATGCTGTTGGTGAAATATTTTAATAAAATCAGATTGAAACACTCGGTGTAGTTTCGCAAAATTCTTTATTTGAGATTAGTTTCGGCTATTAAATCAACTTCAGGTTTCTTGATCTCCGAAATTGTATTAGTTTGTAGAGTGAGTTGATATTATAATGAATTCCAAAATCAGTTTTTGTGTGAGCGAACATCAAAGTCGTAGTTGGGTGGAAAATGACGTGATGATATGATTTGTTTCCAGTCAGTGTGCAATGTTGTTTGGGTGAATTTGTTGGTGTGTTTGATTGTTTTCGTAACAACAAAACAGAACACCCACACACAGAGTATATGTATGTACGTACGTACGAGAGTAGACCGAAAAATAAAAACCAAATCGTCAACAATTTACATTTAATTAATCAGCGAGTAGGCGAGTGAGTGAGTTTGGGGGTCGTGTGTTCCGGACAGCGGCAACGAACGGTAGTTTAGCGGCGCACATGAAATTCCAACTGGCGGCGTCGTGCACCGCGTCCTGTGATCGTTTAACTGTGAACTAATCGGTTACTCGACTGATTAAATTTCAACATAATTGTAACATACACCAGCGTATCATTATACTAGAGACGATTTTCGCGAACGAGCCACGCATCAAAGTGCTCGGTTTTCTCGCAAAGCTTTGATTAAATATCACGACACGATGCTCTGGTGCTCGGCATGTTCATGCTCCTACTCCCATTCCATTCAGCGTTTATGTTCGTTTAGTATTATTCTCGAATCAAACAGAGGCAAACAAAAATGTTTCAAAATCACCCAAAAAAAACCCGATTTCCAATAAAAAAAAAACCATTTCATTTCCCATTACAAAAATAAATATAAGCCAAGTGAAATCTAATTTTATATATTTTAATTTAATGATGTATTTTCAAATAATATTTTATGTTTATTTAGTATATAATTGCTACAATATTAAGATTGGCTAGAATTGAGTATCATTTAGTTTTATATAGAATTCAGTATTTTATAAATAAATATATATATGTATATCAAAGAAATCTAAATACGATTAGTTTCCTATAAATTGTATTTTTCTATAGACATTTTTTTATGTATTATTATTTTAAAAACCAGATATGAATCTAACAAGCAAGTCATATATCAAGAGCAGCTGTTCCAGTGAATGTGTTGCTGGCATCGGTTAATTTTCAATAGTTTGTTATGATGTGCAAGTATATAAAAACGTAGCGATGATCGGATGTAGATGCTTATGGTTTTTATTGGTTGGTCCGTAGTAAAAATGTGAATACAAAATCAAACAAGAAAGCTTTTTATATGTGTAGTGAAAAGTATCGAACAAAAATTCAATAAAGCACTTAATCATGCATGTAATGCGCAGAGAAGACGAACCGCCCGCGCATGGACTGATGTACACAGTGTGGTGTCTTGGGGGTATGTGTGTGTCGGCCCCAGGCTCAAAGAGAACCGTCATCGTATAAGATACAAGTCGCATCGCATCGCATCGCATAAATGCTATAAGCGCAACATTGTATATACATATATGAATGTATATGAAATTTTGCACGGTTCGATTCACATGTTACTTACTCGCAGGGAATATAAATATTGTGTCCTTCGTGCACAATGCATCTCTGTGAAGGCCGCGCGCACTCTTTGGTATTGGTAGATGAGATGATGTTTACGATGAACGCGCGAGGACCGCGCCTGATAGCAAGTAGCACGACACGCTCGCTGTTTCAGCGAAATGAGACAGTGAATTTACACAACATGTGCATGAAAAGAACTCGGACCAAAACCGACCGACGTTCATTATTTGACCGGCGCGGCGACGTCCGCGGTTCGCTCAAATGGCACACACAACGAATACTTGGACAGGGCACAAAACACAAAACTACCTGAAGCTCATAAAATGAACAAACTCGTATTTATTTGTAAATATATGAACATATATGTGCGTGCGCTTGTGCGTGTAAACTTTTCCATACAGTGGTTCTCGCGCCATCATAAAGGGCTATTGTTTCGACAATTGGGCAGTGGCAGTCGGTAGGTATATGATTCGTTGTGTGTGTTGTTATGAGCTGTGCTGTGTTGTGCTGTGCTGTGCAGTGCAGTGCTGTGCTGTGCTGTGCAGTGCCTTACCTTACCACATATCTTTCTTCATAATGGTAACCGGTCTCGGGGCCACTTTACATCGTTAAAGAGATCATTAAATATGCGCACGACCATGCACTCGTCATTTTTATATACTCCAGAACATAATACATTTCAACGAGTGTTTTGCCTAGGACTTTTGATGAACAAAATTACAACACTTGACTGACTTGCGGGCGCACCTACGTCTGTATGTATAGAATACATAGTATCTCGAAGTGAAATTATCCTAGGGACAACGTGACCAACACATCGGATGATAGGTACATGAGGAAATAACGGTGATAACTGGCGGGTAATAATAATTATCATAAAAATAATAATAACGTAACGTGTATACACACGCGTGTCAGACGAAAGTTAAAAATCGCCAAATGGCCGTCCGGAGGCTCGTCAAATACAACTAAAGAAGCCGAGCATTCATATATGTTAGGGGGGCATTGTTTAAACCATTATGAGTACAGCGGCGGTTAAAGATAATTGTTATATACCACAGCACTGGCAATATCGGGGGTACTTACATATATAAGTAGTATTAATGCGGATGAACAATAAACGGCTTACGCCAAAATGAAACCCATACGTCTTTACTATGTGAAAACGTATTTTTTTTAAAATAAGCATTAGATTTAAATTTAAATCATTTCGATCATATAAAAATGTATTATGGAAGACAAGTATTAATTTAAAATTGACACACGTTTGTGGTACTTCTATGTTCGGCGTTTGTGGCATCAAAAGACAAACGGGACCATTTGTTTTGGGTGAAACACATTAAAAAATATATTGAACGGGGATGCGACACAATGGTAGACGTCAAACAGAGGCGGCGCGAGTCAGAGGACCCGGGGGGCATTAGCTTAGACGTCCCGTCGACATTCACAATACCGACAAGACACAAGCTATTAGTTACCTATTATATACCGTACGGGGATGAAAGTATCTATCAATTCTTAATTAATAGTTCCACCGAAGTACAATGTTCTATCTTGGTAAAAAAACTTAAATTAAAAATCGGATTGATAAAACAATGAGATGAATACAGTTAATATTGATTATTTGAAGAAATGTATATTTGTGACACTAGTACGAAAAGTGATCTGATAATATGAGGATGAGCATTTTGACCGACTGACTGACCCCTGTAGTGTGCATGTATTTATCTATAGGGTCTGCGGCATGCCTTTTTAATTGGAAGACATTTTTTTTTCTTCAAATAATGATCATAAAAGTAGCAACCAGCGGGTCATTTTGACCCCTGTTGTGTGGAGGCCGCGTGACGAACCCTTCAAGGTCCAAAATCGAGCTCATATACACTTTTAGATTGGGTTTCTTTAATAATAGGTACATGAGACAAAAAATCACGAAAACGAAAGCCAATAACGATTAATTCATATAATAAGAAGAAAAAATAACAATAATTCACCTATTGTTTGAGTTCTGTTACGTAAATACTACTTCATTATGTGTTGGAAAATATATTAATAAATGTATATGTGTGTATATAATAAATAAATATTTTTAGAAAAAAAATTGAAATAGTTTTATAATTAGTATTTTTGTGTAAATGTTTTGATTATTTTTTGCAATACAATCTGGTCGTAAAGAAAATATAAAACCATTTACGAAAAGATAAAAATCAACGTTACCTAATCCCTTATTTTACATATCGCCAGGTAATTATTACAAGGCAATATAATTCGTTTGTCACAACCGTCGAACACGACCTTGCCGATGGTGATCAAGCGGACGTGTCCATAAGTTATCTGGACCACTGTGACGAGGCCTCTGTCATTATGTGTGTTTATAACACAGGCTTTATGTGTTCAGGACCAAGTAACTGCACGCTGCTACGGTGGAACAACTCCTCAATTGCTCTCGCTAGGTCTCGGTTCTTTTGACCATTTGTCACAAAAAAAAAAGTTACCAAGACAATGGTCAACCAGCAGACGACAAAAACGTATATACAACGCGCGACGCACAAAAGAAAATTGTGAAACAATCTATTAAGCTCCATGGCTCATGTAGAAAACATCATCAAACTACGTCGAACTTTTGTGTCATAGAAAAGGAAAAATACTTTGACAAGCAATTTCATTTAATCGCTACACGGTGTCAACCAATTTCTCGTATCAATTTCTAAACATTTTTTTTTGTACATGCACTAAAATAATTTAAGAAAGCGATAAAAAAAATTTATTTTTAATATTTTAAATAAGACTTTAAATTATTGCAAATGTACTTGCTTTTAAATCTCATGTAATTAAAATAAAGATGTGACAAAATCTAAAAATATAAATACGCAAATTTGAAAATAAATACGAATATACAAAATCGTGTTGGTTGGAATAAAACATAACCAGATTGATGTTGTCCGATAAAGTTATGTGACGTGAACCTTATTCAATAATCAAGATCTTATTCAGCTATTCATTCATTCCGATGTCGTCTTCTTATTCTCACACCAGCTGTAATGTAAGCGGACTTTCGAAAGCGATGTCAATGATGCTGTGTCGGCATCTGCATTTTGTTTATGTCATGCATGCGACCGGAGACGACAAAATTGAAAAAAGAAAAGAAAATAAAAACATGCACAATGAATAACGTTCAGCGAGTACAGAGAACACTTTGTCGTTGGGTGGACAGTGGAAATGTCACAGTCCAGACGCCGACCAGCACGGTACAGTACAGCACAGCATAGCACACAGTGTGCTAACAATAACAGAAACATATGCCCACACATCCATATACTCAACTCAAACTCACGAGACGCAAACACTCCGCGAATAAACGGATATGATTGTGCACGCAAACGATATAAAGAATATCTTTGTGTATTATTCCAAGCAAAATTACAACCAATACATTGGCGTACCTAAGCTTTTCGCTTAAGAGCTTAAACAATTATTTAAAACTATTATACGTATATAAAATATTTAAAAAAAAAAAATTAAAATTGTGGAAATTTAGTTATTAAAATTTAAAAAAAAAATACGAATTTTTTTTAGGACAAAAGATATATTACTACAGATGTCTTAACGTCTTTATAGCTTAAATTTTTTCGTCAGATAAATTACGCCGAATTAAGACGATCTAAAAGGTGCCATTTGTTGTCTCATTGTAGTCAAAAGTTGTGTAAATGTGAACATTTTTATGCAGAGCAATTGTAATACTGTGTTCTGTGTCTTGGATAGTGGAAGACACGACGTGAACAAGCTTTGCAAATTTTATAATTAGTCTCCTGGAACGCGCGGTGCTACGAGTTGGAATGAGTCGGAACATAAAAATTAGCACGTCTTATGAACTCTCTTGGAAGGAAACAAAGCAAATGAAAAGGGGTCAGAGGCAAATGAAACGACCGGGACACAGAAAACACGGTTAAAAAGCATCCGTTACAAGCATTTTCATCTTTCTCTAACTAACAGCAAGCGCGCATCCCACCCTACGTCACAACCCACTCCATAACAACAGAAGCTCACGGGCAACGACGAGAAAACTCGATACATAAACGAGTAAACTGTACAAGCGCAATGCAAATGAGATAATATTTGATCTCGAATAAGACACACGTCATAAACAAACGACCATAGGCGGCAACCCTAAGGAAATTACCTATTCCTTTTACCAAAAGCGAAAACACTCAACGCTCAGCTGGATTACTATCGGCTGTGATTTTTTTTTTCGTTTCTTTTGACCCAAGGTAAAATATGATCGGGGACGAAAAAAAAATCCATCTGTCATTAATGCTATTAAGACAGGGTACAGCCCATAGGCTTTTTTCTACTATCGAACCTTTCAAGATATATATATATATATATATAATTTTTAATAACTTTTAATTTGTTACTTTTTAAAAATGTTTCATAATTAAATATAAGTTGTTTGAAAATTGACATACATGGCAAATACATCATTGGTTTTTAGTCAACAATTTTTTCATTTAACATTTATATAATTAAATATATTTTATAATTAGAAAACTGGACGATTTCTACGATATCAATGGTAAATTTTATTAGACGTTTATGGTTTCAAGTCATTATTTTATGAAGATTATGTCTACTATTTGTGAAATTATAGAAATTGCATTTAAACATAAGTCTCATACTACTGTGCGATATGACCGCCAATTAGCTTAGATGTCTCAGTAATATGGCTATATACATGAATACAACTGAGGAAATTAAAAAAAAAGAAGATACATCTGATCCAGGGTTCGTTAGAAAAATCACAGTAGATATACATGGCATTATATTTCTACTGTAGAGCGATCGAGAGCCATTAGTCATCTGAGTGAGCATCCATTTGCCTGGTGAAGAGAGACAATGGTTAGCCCGTCTACCGGTGGCCGTTGCGTTGAGTTGAATTGAGGAGCATCGTCCAGCCTGAGAGAAGAGAAGCCTTGGTCCGTTTCGTGATGTGATATAGGGACGATACACAACACGCACGCACGCATGCACGCATGTAAGCAAGCAATGTACGTACGAACGTATGTCTGATCTGATGTCTATGAGTATGAGGGGTTGTAGTAGTTTAACGTTTGCGACGCGAAAGGTCAGAATGAAGCGGCAAATCATTCCTCGGATGATAATAACTTCGAGAACATAATCAGTTTTTAACCATAACTCTATCGACTGACAACCTGACAGCAGTTACTTGGCAACGACCAATCAAAGGACGACGGTCACTTTGAAGCCATCTACTTTTATAAAAGTGGGCGGGAATACGGCTCAAAGATGTTATTTGTTATTTTTTTTCCTGCCGACTGTTCTCCGTGAGACAAAGCACTGATTGATCACAGTCAGTGTTGATCACCTATTGTTTGAATATGGTCTTTATGAAATTACTATCGGGAAAAAGAAACGGTACAGATGGCTGGGCTTCGATCTGAACACACATACACACACACACACACACACACACACACATATACACATATTTTAGATATACGATGCACACACGTTACGCTTTCTGATACTAAACGGATAATATTAATTTCGTATTTCACGGACGCACATCGAACAAGATTGATGATTGAAAATTCGTGTTTCCTATTCACGAAAACAGACAAGATGTAGGATAGGATAGGATAGACAGAGAGTTCGTCAGTCAGCATGGCGCGAACAAAATGGTTTTTCTAAATACCTACCTACCTACCTACTACTACTACTACCACCTTAGTAAAGGTACATTTCCATATTTGAGATCGGTTTTGTTTTTGTATTTCGCAAATGAATAATTGATGTAACCGAGCGACGAATATTAATTGCCTGTGGCCAGAGATCGAAATACGATAGACCATAACAGGAATACACCAGCAACGCAACAACATATGAATCGAGTTCGATACTTTAAATTGAATCCACCATTCAAAACAACAACAACAACCAACCAACCAACATGCTGTGATAAACTGAAACTATAACAATCCATAATTTATGGCCATGAAACAAACAAAAATTTATCGTAATTGAATTTCGAATATATTATTTAAAAAATAATTGTTGTCAATCAATAAGCAGTTTCGGTGAATAAGTGACTAATTAATCATGTATGTTGCAGCAAGTGAATTAACAAGCGCAGAGAGAAAAAAAATACAGGTTTCTCGGAGCGGCAAGCCAATAAAAGTCATGCAGTTGTATAAATATATATGATTTATGTGACAGTGGAGCCACTGTATGTCCCTCGAATGCAACTACAGTGTAGAGAGCTTAAGTGACCTGCACTATCTAAGTCTTAACTTGTGGATGATTTCAACCAAAACTACTGTGAGTGACACTTGACTATTTGCAGTAGCATCACGTTGTGTGGTGCAGTGTAGTGTAGTGTAGTGTACCAACTTAGTAGATAGGTAGGAATGTTGAACGTTAAACTTAATAAGTACCTACATACATATACCGTATAGAGTATATGTATGTGTACGTATAGACGAGCTGAGAGTACACGTCCATTGTTTACGAAACAGACATCTAAGCGCCAAGCGAACGACAAGGAAGAAGAACTACACAGTTCAGTGCGGAGGAGTAGGAGGTATGTAGCTGTAGAAGCAAAAGCAAGCGAGCGAGCGTCGATATCCAGCAGGATTTAAACTCCGCGGACCACGGTCCCCTGGGATGGCAGACTACAGGAAGGTACCCGCGGGCAAAAGGCAAGGGTTAAACACTAACATAAACCGAACCCCCTCCCAAAATAACAATACGCCTGTGCCTAACATCCGCTTCTACGAGTCTCGCAGGAAAAAACCTGTGAATATTTATCATAATTAACAACTTTTATGCTGCCGTATAAAAAAAAAATACACACAAGAGAGAAGGAAAAAGATGTGGAATGAGGACCGTACGCAAACAACGAGCATTATTAAAATATATTAAAACTTTACGTTCTCATCAGGTCTTGAACGCACGAAATAGTCATTTACCTGATGATTATTTAGGACACAATGATTTAGGGTTGTATACAATTGCGAAATCACACTTATACCATGTTACCACTAATCTGATTTACTCAAAATATCTCATTTTTTTTCTTCTAAAGTATTCTAATTTGGAATTTGAGACAAGTTTCGCAAAATATAATAACTGAGAATTTCGTATATACATAAAATCTAATGCTGTAACCGCAAATAACAATGTGTAGGTACTTGTATAAGTGTAATCAATTTCCGCATTAATTACAACCGAATTCGAATTGTGGTGGCTTTGAATGTACGAAGTTGCAAATGCGTGATATAAAATCTAGACGCCATGCTTAATATATGCATAGATTGTAAAACGCCGAATGTGCGCATTATGATTGGGCATCTCTGTCATCATCATTATTTAGTCGTCCTGTACCCGTAATGTAATCAGGATGCTGCGACCGAAAGTCTCCGTCGTCTCATTACGGTATTTGCCAAGTCGCTGGCGTTTACTTAACGTCGTCATCTTGGACGCCTGAAGGATGGCGAGCCCCTCACAACCTAGTTGCATGATCGCATATATCCACCATACCTCCGCTTCTGTATCCACAGAGTACAGTGTGCACAGTCTCAGTTTGCGTACGGCATTATTACGCGTCTCGTTTCTTGCGCCCTGATTGGCAAATATTTAGAACGTTAAGTAATATGCTCGACGTGAATAAACGCCGGTGGGTGAAACGAAAAACTCACTCATCCTCCCTTTCTCTCTCTCTCTCTCTCTCTGCTCTCCTTCTTGTGTTTGTTTCTTTGTTCATGCACATGAATAATTAAGAAATCGCGTATCAACTTAATCCCCGGTTGCAATTACAGATTTCAAACCCTAAATACATGCGCTTTACCTACTTCAACGCAAGGCATATTTGTTTTATATATTAGTTGAATTCTCTTCATCATCAATTCGCAATTTGTCTCAGCTCAATGCAATTTTTTTAAAAATTTTATTCCAAAGAATATTCTTCTGTAGTAGTAGTAAAACACTTTTAGAAATCAGTAAGAAGTCTGATTCGTAAATAAAAAAAAAAAAAATTCTCGTAAGCTCTAAGTTTAAATATTCGTCTGTCTGGTGATTGAGGGGACAATTAAGCACGTAAGTGAAATGAAAGGAATGAAATGGTATGGCACTGAAATTCTACTGAGGAGTAGGGAATGCTCATGTGGAGTGATGTACATGCAACATACCATATCTACATATAACCATAACGTAAGAAGACAACAGGTCATTGTCGAATGAGCTCGGTCAAAAATAATTCTAATTATACTGCTATGTTATTACGACAAAACAAGTTAGTAGTAATTATACCTCAGACAACGGAGATACGTGCGGCATCAATTAGCACTAAAGACTGTTGACTAATTAGCGGTGCGGTGTGGTGCGGTGCGTACTGCCGCCGCTAGGGGTTCACCAGTCGCCGGTGTCGGGGCCGGGGACATGGGTCCCAGATTCCAGTCAACCGCTGTTCTGTTTATTCGCCACGCTGAATATGCCCCATTGTTTCTTGCATCATATCATAACCGTATGAGCGAGTGTTCATTGCACATTTTGCCGTTTTCAATTATGCTTAGCCGTATTGTATAATGGAAATAAAAGAGCCATTTTCATTTCATAGGGTGATCAACAAAGAATTTTATTATACGACTTTAAACACTTACAACAAAATTATTGTTACCGTAACTAACAATTGTTTCATTTTTCACCAATAAAAGTCTGCTGATGCGACAACTAATTTTTAGTAGTTGTAACAATATTTTTGCAAGTACAACAAAAATATTTTTGTATTTACTAAATATTATTGCTGCCACAGACCTTATTAGTGGAAAATGTGCCTGTAAAAACTTCACACAGCAAAACATGAAAAATGAGCTTTCAAATTGTAAACCTTTTAAATCAAATATTTTTTATTAAATCAAACAATTCTAAATTGGTTTAAATAAATAATACGTGCAGCGAAAAACTTCAATTCAATCAAATATTTTTATTATGTTCTGAAACAAATATTAATATATTTAAGTATTAGAATTGAATTAAAAAAAATAAGATTTTGATAGACATTTAAATTTACGACATAACTTGATTTTGGGTGAGAATGTGTTGGTATGTATGTATAGCATATCGTATAAGCGCATCGCATCAACGAAGAATAAATACATGTTTACCGCAAATTGCAGCGTTTATTACCCACATGTGTGTTAATGTTAAATATTGTCCCCGAGGCCTCCGGGTCGCACAAGCGCCTTTCATAAAACCACAATGAGCGAACACACAACGCATAGCATAGCACAGCATAGCAATGCATTGCATGGCATTGCATGCGTATACAACACGTGTATGTAAAAAGTAAAAACCTATAATGAAAATGTGTATACATGATATTATAGTTGTTGAGTATATCCATGTACGTGACATCATATTGTGTGCGGGACGATTAGTAAGCGCGGGTAATGTTATCCATGTATACATACATATATAAAAAAAAAGTACAAAATTCGTATTACAACCCAAACACTAATGGATTTTTAATTGCTTTGCAACTCAATTATCCAAGATGTTGACTTTTTGATATAATTTACAAATTACAACTATTAATTAACATACATACGTTGTGGTGTGTCCGCATGTCAAATTCAATTACACGTGTGAAATGACACAATTGCGAAAAATATACTACTATACATTTTTCAGTGTTGTACACCTTCCTATACCTACGTATATGTATGTGCAACTATTTATTATACGCATCGTATAGCACATGATGCAAATCGCTAGATTGCAATTTAACGAGTAACACGTGCCAGACCGTTGTGTTTTTTTAAGGAGGAAATTTTGCCAACTTTTTTATTAAAATCTTTGGTGTTATTAAAAACCCTTTTACCAGATGATAGCGGATGGACGGACGACCCGAGCCCCAAGTAAAAATAAACATCGCCGCACGATTCATCACCGCCATCATCCTTGCTCGAAGTACCTATTTGGCAACGCGTCTGTTCCGTTTGTAAACAAATTCAGTTATTCATTCAAAGACTTTGGTTTCGCTGGATATTGTGCAGTCACTGGGAATATTGTAAATACAGCGACGCATTTTACATTTCACAAATTTACTTACCATCATTTTATATTTCTGAGAAAAGTCAACAACTTAGAAGTTTTATTTAAACACAATTCTCGAATAATTTACCTATTTGACCATTAAAAATTAGTTTTGTACAATTTTCATAAAAATAGATCGTTTTAATTTTCTTAAAAGCAGGTGAAACGAATGAAAAATACGAGTTGGATATAAAAAAATGTTCAACAACGATTTTCAATATTTGTGCTTTTCTGATTTGATGGTAATTAAACAGTTTATGTATTTAATTTGGTAATTGGTATTGAAGTAATGATTTTCGGAGAAGTGAGAAGAAAAAATTGTTTTTATTGAAAAGAAATTGTTGTAAAAATATAATGCACCGTGAATAAATGTGTCGCACATCGTCTATCATGATGTTTATGTGCGTGGAGATATGAAAGCCTGGGGCACACGTGCTGGTACTTTCTTAACTCTTTTTTTTTACTTGTTTCTTACGGTTAATAAAATTTAACGTTCGTCATTTTATTAATTTAATTCGAGCGTTCGTCGACAGTTTTGTAATTATATCACCGCTCGCATATTCACGCGGGAACACCGCCGCGCCGTTCTGGTCGAAAGAGCGAGCGAGACAAGAAACAAGCAGAGTGAATGTATGTATTATATACCTCCTGATGGTGGTACCTACGTGTGCGTGTGAGTATGTTGTGACTGAATATATGTGTGCGGCACGCAGGTATATAAGATATATGGGCGTGCAAGTCCCGTACACGAGCAATTCTCAAACCATGTAATAATAACACAAGGGACAATTAAACACTGTCATAAGCACCAGGCCACGTAATGTTCTCAGTGCGGGCGTATAATGACTGACATACGGTTTCGATCTATCGAATCTTACACTTACGATCTAACATTTGCTTCATAAAAATATTGTATATCTTGATTAACCGTAGACGGAGAATATTTAAAGAACAGGTGATTGTAAAATTTTACAAAAATTATATACTAATTTGAAAAAAGATATATTTGTGTGAATTGTATATTTTTATTTATATTTTTTTGTGTATACCTTAGAAACAGTAATGTGTGTTAAAAGGCGGACGTAACTTAATTGTAAGACTGGTAATTTAACAAGTTGACATTAGCCTGTAATTAAAACAAAATCAAATTTAAATTAAACCTTTACGTTTAGCGTACGAGGTACAGCACAGGTAAACTGACATCACGCATACAACAACACCGAGAAAATTAACTTAGCCCCTCAACTCTCATTACATTTCATTAGGCATTGCATGTTTGCTGATTTTGATACCGGTTTGGTCGATTACCATTCAAACCACTATATATCTCCACCAAATACATACTTCTAGAAAAAAAGTTACCATCACTTAGAATTTGCTTGACTCTTTTATCACTAATAAATTCTCAGTAACTATTCTTGTAGCGGTTACAAAAATATGATTTGAGTTATTTTAACAATCTTTTCCTACGTGTTTATTAATTAAGTTACACTAATCCTAAGCAATTCTCATATTTGTGTTTGAATATAATAGAATTAGGTTTATAATATAGTAAAATTTAGAATGATGAAGACATTATTGAAAATATATAAATGTATGTTATAATATGGAGTCATAAAAATAAATTTTGGGGAAATTGTGATGTTAATCTATATTTTTAAAAGAGTATCAATTATAGTGACTTGATTAAATTTTAATAATACCCAAATGGGATTATGCTTATTAAGCACTTATATGATTAAAGAAAAATATGGTGAATTATATTTCTTCATACAGTAACTACCTGGCTAGGTAGTTAGAGAATATTTCCTGACGGTAATATAAGCTAATTTTAGGTGAAGCGAGGTGATAGTGCACGCAAATGACACACTAGGAATTGCAAATTTTGAAATAACAGTAGGTCCATATTTACCATTAATTACTGTTAGATAAGGGGGAATTGTAAGGAGATCCGTTGCATGTCGCTGCAAGTTGCAAAACTAGTGCATTCGAAAACTAAACCCACACACTTCGAATCGTTGGTACGTAGGTATACGTTTACAGAAATGCATACACACGCAGCTGTCCGCGATAATAAATTCTGACAATTATTATAGGTTTGCAAGGGGTCTGTTTCCTAAGATAACGTCAAATTTAGTGCACGACACTTTGAGATATTGTATTTTACATATTTTTAAATATATGTATGTATGTATGTGGAAATAATTGTAGTGCTACTACTTCAACTAATCTTCAAGTTTGGATTTAATTTATGTTTGAAGGCTCCAATATTGACAATAGACATTCAAACTGTATTTCACTTTTTAACGATATTTCATTTGTCATTTTGTCAAAAATTGTTATATATTTTTAAATACAAATAAACTAAAATTTTTTAAACACATTTCAATAATAATCAATATTTAGTTAATAAGTCCAGAAATATAATAAAAATTCAACAATTATTATTTTTATGAAATGCATATTAATGAAAATTAAAAATATTTTTCTTTCAAATATGGCAACTACCGATAATAAATGTTCCTTATTGAAGTGAAAGAAAGTTAAATGAGATTCTTTTTAATCGTATATACATATATACAAATATTTGTAAAGTGTAGGTCTGTAGTGGTGATATTTAACAAGAGTGATGGTACCTGGGTAGGATATATTCGTTGGCCGATAACGTAAAGGTAGAGAATAATCGACAACCATTTACAGTAGCACATACATATATAGGCATTGTCCCTGGCCAGTTGATTCTTGTAGAACGGTATCGTCGGGTATGTGGTCCATCCGTTCATCTTCGTTGTTGCGCGTCAGGAGATCGTGTACGTATGTGTGTGTATGTGTTCGGGGTAGATCCCTAGAGGCGACCGGACTTCCGTCAGGAAATGGTAATAACACGCGCGAAAACCAACAAAGATATCAGAATTTGCGATGAACAGGCGGGTTTAGCAGAGCAGACGAGTGATAAATCAGAAAGTAAGGAGGGTTAGCGCGTACATTCTCACTCCTCGAGATATCAAACCACCACCACCAACACCACCACCACTAGCAGCAGCAGCAACAACAACAACAACCAACGGTTTGGATAGCATGAGTTTGTCTATCTCACTCACTCCTCTCGTGACCCCGTGAGGATCGAAAAGATTGATTGGGTCATTTTTATGTCACGAACTTGTTATATCCTTACACGCTTCTTTTTCTATTCTCTTTCGGACTACGACGAAAAACTAAATTGTATTAGATTCTTTCCACCACTACTATGCACGCTTATATATAGCTAAGCAACACCATCACAACAACACCGTATTCGATTCTGTCACGATAAACGTAGCTGGTTGCTTAGTTTGGTGTTACAGATAAATTCTGTCTCACGCTGATATTATTGTTTAGTTACAGTTCAATGTAACGTCAACACGACAAAGCCTATAGAAATTAAATCATTTCTATGAAAATGTCATACAATTATAGGTTTTAGTATAAAATAGAAAAATCAACGAAGCTTTCAGCGATCGGTGAATCAGAGTAAGTAATAAATCATTCAAATGTTTGTTGAGAATTCCTAATATTTGAATATGAAACATGTGATTAAATTAATAAATCAAATGATACAAAAAGCGATGCTCACAGTGTTTATTATGTGTAGTATAAATTGTCGATATAATCATTTTAAAACATAAACTGTGAAAAAGTAATAAATAATAAACGATATAGTGAAACCGCAAAAAAAGATCGAGTTAAAGGATTAACCTAAAGCTATTATTATCTCCTCGAAGCAAGTTCTAAGAAATGACTTCGCATTGTGGAAATGTATCGGCTGTCTGGTTGTATATGTGTACGTGTGAGTGTGTATGTGTGATAGAAATACAATTTCCATTTGGTTCGTGTTCTAAATCCGAAAGCATTTGGTCACGTGATTTTATCAAAACCACCCTCCACCTTGCGGTCATCTGAAATGATCAAAAATTCAAATGACGCCATTAATCTTTAACAGTTTCGCCAGGTTTTGCATGGCCAGGCACGTGCGATGCCGGTATATTGTGCAGAACATCCCAAAATGTTACAAAAACCCATGAAGGACGAGGGGGTTTCGATCCTAAAATGCACCCGGTCACACATCATCTCAGTTATATCGTTATATGACAGTTAAGTTATTTTATTATATTTGAACACATGGTGCGCACACAACTTATAGAAAATGATATATTATATTGTGATTAGTAGGTACAAGTAGAATAATTGGTATAATCAAATGGTTTATGGTTATTTTAATAATAATTGAACTACATTCAAACAGGTTTTGCAGAATATTTTCTTATTGTTTTACTTTTTTATTACACGTGCGAAATTATTATGTGTTTAAACAATAAATTGCGGATTCTATTTAAAATATTCTCACATGAGACCCATTTCTAAAGACCCAAAAAATATCAAAATGCCTATTAATACCATTTTTTAGATGTGTGTTTGTGAATGTCCCTAACGCATAAATTATACCACAATTTTCGTCATATTTAAAATAATATAAGATAATAATATATGACTGGCAAATAAATATTGACCTATAATTATATCAGAATGCACTCATAATAAAATAGTTTCAATTATATATTTCGTAAAAAGAACTTCATATCGATCTTCTCGATTTCAATTTGTAAGTAGTTGGTATAATTTCCATTCGGAATAACTGTGCTTTTAATAAAAAAATATAGATTGGTTTCAATGAATTTAATTATAATTCAGTGGCTGTGCCACCGATAGTTTGGCACTGTTTTCTGACCATGGCCACGAATTCGGTTGCTTCGGACGTGTGCAGGAAGCAGACAGATGTGGAACCGTACCGTTGAATTATTGAATAGTTCTTCCGCATACAATGAATGTATGTGTGCATAGATGCTATACGTTTAGTGCTTAGATAGTCTGCTAGATCAGCGTACATGAATACAAGAGATACCAAGCAAGGATTCTTGACCCAAAATTTACTCCAAGCACAAAATGTTCCTTGACAAATAGACCACTTACAATTAGTGCATTCTGAAGATAATTCAATAAATAATTTTAAAAAAATTAGAATTAAAATTGCATCAAATAAATTAAAAAATAATTTTTATTTGAAAATATATATTCAAGCATATAATTATATAAAAATCTACAATCACTTTTAATTTGCATTAAAAAATAAAGTCAGCTGCATATAATTATATTTCGTAGATTTAATTTTCAATTATTTATAACTTGCACAAAATTAGAAAACATCTTGATATATCGAAACAAATAATATACAATCCATGTTGTTTGTTCATTACACGAATGCGCAGACGCCTTAACTAGAATGTCAATATTTTCTTTATATGTTATAATTTATTAGGAAGATAGCCACCCCTGGTAAGCAACATTGCCCTGTGGTCGAATGTGTCCCCTTTCCATTCTATATTAGACGGAAAATGATATGATACAATTGCCAGTGAGTTAACTTACTAACAGTATAAAATACTTGATTGACAATATAACCAAATGAGCCTTATACAAGCTATCATTTTCTCGGATTTATGCAAATTATATATCATATAGGTCTATACCTACATGAAAATATAATTCGATGAATTGCTTTTTCGTTTCGATGTAAACGTTTTTATATAGATTTGGATTAAAAAAAACCCAATTTACGAATACTTTTTTATTGTGAATTAATGTTGTATATTAAATCCAAAAACAATTACTGCAAATTATTAATTGAAAATATAAATATTTAGAAATTCTTTAATGAAACAATTTTGCGATTTAAAAACAATTAACAAATACATATCGCAATGACCTGCGACCTTTATAAGCGCTGAAGATTGTTGCCATATATCCGTTTACTCATTTTTTGCGCATATAGGAATGCAAACTATTCCGAACAGCCTGTCTATATTCAATTCAGAAATTGAACATCATTTACCAAAATTACAAGAAATATGGTTAGATTTTAACGAGGAAACCTTTTTTTTTTATTTCAAGTGTGTTAAACAAATAATATTTGAAATTATAATTACGTAGTATAACGCACTTAAACAGTATATTTTCTATTCTCAAATAAGTGTAAGATACTTATCTGCTGGGTATATAAGAAAGACAACCACTTGAAGTATTGTCAAGTGGCTAAAATGGCATATTTCTTTTTAAACCGATAACTTAAGAGGTGCCTGTAGTGTCTGACATGTAAGACTTCAAATACTCATGCGCTTATAAAGTTGACAATTTTCAATATTTCTTTTTGTTAGAAAAAGGAAGGGTCTGTTTATATATACGATAAGCTATATAAAAAGTGACAATGGAAATTCTTGACGCGTTTTTCTTTTGTGGTAAATCGCATTTCAGTAGATTCGGTTGACCACTGAACGTATATATATATATATATATATATGTATGCATGTGTGTGTGTTGAGTTATCGTACGCATTGTGTATGCATGAGCAAAGGCCAGGGGCGACTGATGAGATACGCGTGTCTGCAATGCCAACCAGCCACAAGACGATACAAATGTTTTACGTCTATAGCCGTCCGTACCGTGAGACTTATGACGATTCATTTCATAAATACTAAACATGGGAAATATAATCCGTATCGAATACAAAAAGGATGCGCGAAATAACATATTCTAGACCAGTTATAATATTCATATACCATACGATGAAAAATACTTCTTCGTCAACATATTTTATCATAATGAACGGTTTTTTTTCCAAACGGCACATTTCTTACAAAGAAATTGACAAATACGATTTTGTTTCCGACATAAACAATACTATTAAATATATAATGGTTAAAAACAAATCATTTTTCAAATTTAATCAAAAAATAGATTTACAAAACTAAACGAATATCCGTTAATAATTAATAACAATTGCATTTTGGAGTTGATTTATATGCTAGTTTGTTTTTTAATTAGTTTAATTCTGCTGTTGCATTTGATTCAAATTTTTGTTTTTCATGTTTAACGAGTGATCTGCACTAATGTCGCGTCACACTATGCAAGTGACGCCACAATGACGAAGACGTAAAAATTGAAGCGTTCGTGATGGATGATATAGTTCTGCACATGCGAATGGGAATCATTAACATTTCATGCAGACGCCGACACTGATGTACAATGCGACGTTCTCTGTTATAAGGGGGACGTGCAATTTACTTCGATATTCGAAAGACTGACATTGTCCCGTCAACTTTTTTAAAACAACCGGTGGGAAACAAAATGTACCACACGTCTCGTTCGTATATAAAACAAAATAACCTATATAACCCCATACTATATGGTTATTGTATCACACAATGGCGATGCGATATACATTTTGTATTGTCTACACATAATTTCAACTAGCCAATGATTAAAGATGCAGTTGAAAACTTAATATTGGTATCCGGCAGTTAATTTTTTGTTGATTTTATTTGTCTTTTTAATTTATTTTAAGTAATAGGTGCGCGATTATTTTCAACAGCTATTACAAACCGGATGTGAAACATGCCCAGCGTCAAAGATAAAATAAGCTTTAAAAAAAAAAAAAAAATTGCGAGAATATACGATATATGTATAGAAATTAAGATAAACATAGTGAATAAGTTGAGATTTATTTTGAATAAAAAATCAAATGGAGTGGTAGAGAATCGTTTATATTGTTTCCCAATGATTTGATTATAGTATGAAAAGAATGAAAAATAACAATTTTGATATGAGTTGTAGTAGTGACCAGAAGACATGTGTCATGTGTGAAGAAAGAAGTTAGAAGCTTGTAATGGTATACGGTTTGTTTATGCACCACGGTGACGGTTACTTACCGGCGTCTGTTAGGAAATGGACGTAGTTAAAAGATAAACATGTCAACAGAGATGTGACATGTCCACGGCGACATTATAAACGATAGTATACAGATGTCACGTTAAAAGAGGACATACAGTTCGGGCAAAAGTGTTTTAGCTCTGGCAAAGCGATGAGACGACCGATTTGTCTTGGTTGAAATGTTAAAAAGTAATCACGTGTTAAATGGAACAGCCATAAAAATGACGTGTGTGTATTTTGTGTATGTGATTCGCAGCGCGTTGCGTTCCGTTGCGTTATGTTTGTGTGTTGTATGTGTGTGTCCAAAAGTGCGTCGCGGGCGTCGTAAAGCGTCGCGGCGCCCATGTGTTTACACAACGAGCGACGCTAACTGCCTGGAATGTCTAGAGGAGACCGGCGTGCCATAAACACATGTCAAGAAATAGTATATGTCATGTTCGCCAGATGAACACACGTGAACTCTCCGACTTCGGAGAGAGACAGATTAATAGTGTATTACTGAGATGAACAGAGACAGAAACGGACATATATTAAACACACAGAGAGATATACAGGTTTACACACACACACACACACACACACACACACATATATATATATGAACGAACACACAAGAGTCAACCATACGCATATAGCAATTCCGGTGATGGTCTCATATCTATTGATTGCTTGATATTGAAGTGTATTTTGATTTATTGCGCTCCTGGTCCTGTCTCCCTGGCCTATTCGCACAGATGAGATTATCGCACGCGGATATAGATTACCGTGACGGTTCATTTTGAAATTAAATTTCGTTCGTTCCAACTAAAGAGATGGACTCTAGTGTGATATTTAATATGCAAAAAGCCGGGGCAAGTTAAACATGCACCAGTGAGAGAGTTGGTATTAAACGTCACATATAGTGTCACTTTAATGCTGTAAACTGGCTACCCTGATAATTTGTAAAGCAGCAGGGTGCTTAGTTATTAGCGGCGGTCCTGGCAAGTGTGCAAGTGAGGAGGACAAATCCAATATTAAGTTTGTATGTACGTATATACTACACCACAACACGTTGTGCTGTAGTGTGCTGTGCTGTGCTGCGGCGGGACCACGCGTCACGTCATAAAATAAAATTGAACATGATGTGAATGCGAGTCGGAACAGTAAGAAGGGGGATAGGGTAGGATAATAAGGGGGACGTTTTCGATGCACTTTAATCAGTCGAGAATCACGAACGATTGTCCCCGTTTGTTTTGAAAATGTAAACTATAATATATATACGGACGGGGTGCGAGGTACGAAGGAGTGGACAGGCGAACGAAGACATTGATATGCGTATGGACATCAGCGTCTGGTGGAGCAGGAAAAGCGTCGGTGGCGTTCGACGTATTGGCCGGTATATGTCCCGGGGGACTCGCAAGCCATGAATACTATAAGGTTGACCGGCGTATTACCCTACAGATGGCACCAGCGGCGATCGTAAACAATTTCCGAAATCGAACACACAAAACGAATATAAATTGCTGGCGCACCGTTGGGCGCGGTACTGCGGTGCGGTGCGGTACGGCGCGGCGGTGCGGTGTGGTGCGGCGCTGTGTCGATAACTCAAGGATGACAGTTCATTATTCGATAACCTGTAAAGGCTCCTACACGCTACACATCGATGGCGCCCAGATCGAATCTGGTCCTTTTTGTCTCCTAACTACAGCTTGTACTATACGAGAAGTTCATTTCATCCGCTGCCACAATAGCAAACACAAACAAGTAGTGGTAAGTATCAGGTACTGTTCCATCGTCAACTGTGCCATGTGTATGAGCGGGTTTTACGTTGGACTGGAATCAGCATTCGAAAACGAAACGCGTCAAATGAAGAACCGAACAGAAAAATAATAAAGCAGCGGACATTAAATAAATAAATAAGAAAAAAAAAATATATATATAAGAAGAAAAAACCCCGTCTCGTGTCTGGTGTGTGTCTGTGTGTGTTTGCTGTTGGTTAGCTTGGCACGGACACGATCTCTACCCCGAGACCCCGACTCTTTTAGGCTCTCGACCGGCGACAACTTAAGCGCCGCGGTGGCCCGCCGGCGAACTAATGAAAAAGGGTGACATGATTTAGAGTACCGGCAAGCACGCTTTTAATCCGGCTGTCTACATTACATTACCCTGCCATCCGTACAAGAAATTGCTCATCGGCCTTGTCCCGTGGGCGTGGGTCGGTTCTTGTGCTTGTGCTTGCATTTGCGCGCGCTCTTGTCTACTGTCGGTGTCGGTATCGGGGCCAACACGACTATGAACGCACACAACGAAATGTGTAACAAAGAATTTGTGGACGTCATCGTCGTCGTCGTAAAAGATTTATAGATTGTGTGCAGCACTTACCGTGTGGTACCCAACCATGTTTGCACGTCTCGCAGTAGCGCAGGTGACGTTTCCCCGGTGTGAAGCACTCGCATCCGCAGCTCGGCACGGTACATCGTATCGCCTGCAACAAATCAAACAAAACACAAATCAGAAAAAAAAAGTGAAAGATATGTGCAAAAGATGAAATGTCAAATAAACCTGACGAGTGTCACTGGTGAGAAATGAATATGGTACTGTCAGCAAGTGGTACAAGTATGCATACATATATCGCATCATATTCATAAGCAAGTTCGTAGTAGGATCAGAAAGAGGAATGAGAGAATAAGGGACGTCGGAGACGGTTCCCCGGTGTCGGTGAAATAAATGAAGGTCTCATTGTTTCATGTCAGGGAAATTGGCGTCAACCTCAATGGCCCCCAAGGGAACTCTAAAAAGGGCCAATTTGAATATATTCTACATGGATTTTAAGAAGCGTGAATTTTTATCGTTCAGTAAATATCGAAACCCCGCGGGCACTGGAAGGACGTGAAATATATGACGGGTGCATTTTTCATAGACGACTAAGACGTCACCGTCAACCCCTTTATAGATACTTTATACCCAAAGTTCCAGCGGTGATCCGTTGTATCACTGTCACATCCCCTGGCCGGTACAAGAGAAGCTAGATGCGAGTGAGTGAGTGAGTTAACGAATATACTCTACAACTCATCTATAACACCAACGCAGATGCACCGATTAACAATTCAACAGATTTTTAATTAAGACCAACCATCTTCTACTCCACAACAACTACTATAATCCACCGAAGTATGGTAAAGCGCGCAAGAATAAATACTTGGAATTTTATGTTTGCGAAGCGTTTTTAACACACAGATTAATAATAAAATATTCACTTTAGTTAGTTTAAAATACAAAGTAAGTAAGACATACACCGGTATGATGTGTGTGCGCATGGTTATCGCGCGCGCGCGCGCGCGCGCGCGGGGGTTTTACTCGCGAGTAATTAACGTGAACTGTTAAGTGCGCGCGGACCCAGGAGCCTCCGATAAAACGAACTAAAGTGTTTTAATGTCCTGCCGTGAAGAAACTCATACCGAGCGAGAAGGGGTGAAAAATATGAGCGTGGTTGAAATTAAAACTAGACAGTTTATGTTTGATGAGATCTTCAGAAAGGGGACTAATTAAAACGAGAGTTTAAATAAAAATTACCTATTGGTCGGCGAATACGCGCGCAGCACAATTAAACTTTTATTAGGAAGTACCTACATTCAACAACTAGCACCCAGAGACTTGGTAGAAAACTTGGAAGAAATTTAAATTTATCACGTAAATAATTAGTTTTACGAACTGCGTTCGAGGATTATAAGAAATAATTCGTTATTTCTATTTCGCCAGGCAGGCGGCAGGGAAATTATTTCAATTACGTAAGAGTGAGCAAAAGAAAAATATTCGTGGAAGAAAAAGAAATATACCTAAGTGGAAAACAGGTGCGTCGCGTTGTAATAATGCTTCTCGTGCATATGTGCGTGTGTAAGAGAGTAATGATAATCCGTGTTATGTCGTCACGTTTGCAAGGGTACACAGATATTGATTTATACCGATAACTATTAACACGAATATGCCGTGACAAAGCGCACTAAGTCTTAATCTGAACACTAGGGAGTGCCCCATTCTTTCTGATTAACGAATCACAATCTTAAAAAAAAAATGTTTTGCCGCTTCACTTCCGGTCCTCACTGACATTTCCCCCACCCCACCACAAGCCTACTTCCGTCACATCACATCACATCGGATTAAATATGTTCACAGATGAGCTTTTACACGAATTACATTTCCTAACATATCATCAACATGAAACCATACCCTAACACAATACATTAACAAAAAGTAGACTAAGATATTAAAAAAAAAAAAACTGAAGAAACCTTTATATATTATTTGTCTAAAAAAACTATTTTTATCCCTCAATTAAAAAACATGTTAAGCAGCGTTAAATTAAAGCAATAAAATAAATAATTTCATGTAATCATAAAATAAATAAATATAAAAACAATATTGCATTTTTTCTAATTATTTGCACTAATTAAGAAGAAACAAACATTTAACAACTATGTGACGTATGTATGTAAGCGTATATGGTATCGTATTAAAAAAAAAACAAATAAATTATTTTATGGCAAAAATATGAATCTATAAAAATAATTGAGCGTGAATCAACATTGTTATTGTGTGTACAAAGAGCTAGACACAAAAAATAAAATGGTGATATATGCATTGTAACAAAAATAAATGCAAGCTTTTTAATCCAATAATTTTTATTTTTTTTACTAAAATGTATGTTGCTGGTGATCACTTGTACGATGAACATGGATATGTATGCGTATAATATATGAAATAAAACATAATAATGGGCGCTGTAAAGACTTCTTTAACAGAAAGAGAATTACGGTCATGTTGGTTTTGCTGAAGAATCATCCAAGCGTAACCCTACCAAAACACATCGTAAATAGGCGGCATGGTACCATTGGTTTGTGATGGTATAAACCCAACACACGGCTGCTCAATTTTCTCGTTTGGTATATGTGTGTAGGTATATGTATGGGTGATTAAATAAATGTTACTAACACGGCTATATCTCTATCGGGATTTTATAATATTGGCCCATAAAACACTATGCTTGATGATGTCCTGCGGTGCGACTTCTTCTCGGATAGTACAGGTGCGAACGTTCGTGCAATATTCAATGAATTTGTTTACGTCTTTCATCTATTCACATATTGAAATTACGTTGACTAGTAGACTTATAATTACAATTAGAGTAATGACATTTTAATTGCTTAGCGAAAAAATAAAAAAGGTGTACATAAAATTGGTTCAAGTTCAAATTTCGACACAAAATCAACGCAAAATGTAGAATAAAAATATGAATAAATTGCGTATATAATATTACTTTGAGTAGTATTTATTTTAATCCGCGTATATTTCTATTTAAAGGATTATTGTTTCCACTTAAATATACCAAAATAATATCCTTTACTTTATTGATCAATCCGTGTGGCATTTATGTGAATGTGTATATCCATGTGCACTTTGGCCTTATTAAAATAGACACCCGGTGAATTATGCTTATAGAAGCGTACACAGCAACGCCGCAGCCGAATTAATATCGGTATTCGATTATATCCTCAAGCCCCGCGTACAGTGATGATTTGTATCAGTGTAGAATATGTCGTTTATTATCATACACATATATATTCCCCTTTATTCCAGGTACACCTTCCGGTAATATTGCAGGAAAACATCATTATTAAAACGACAAATCCCATTTTATAACAACACAAGCGCGATTATTTGTTGGATTTACCGGTAAATCCATGACAAAATAATGGATTATTTCCCCGATAAATTAAAACATCAGTTGAAATTAATAATAAAAATATATTTTGTATGAACTTTTTTAACAATTATTTGCGAAATAAAATTGTAACGTTAATATAATAGTGGGCAGGGAAATATAATAAGTTTTCTCATCTTTGAGATTGAGTTTTAAGTTAGCAATTAAAAGTATACTACTTTTAAATAACTAAACTGGCTGAGAGAAGAAGTTTGTGTGCATGACTCTACAGTATTGTGCACAAATGCCACAGAGATAAATTAACATAAATTAACATGTCTGCATGTAAGTCGAAGGGTACAGTAGCAATCGGGGTTCAAATAATGGACTCCTATTGCATTCAGTAGAGTAAGTATAGAACATTAGATGTATTCAATAGTGTAATGTGAGAGTATATAGATAGAAAAACTATTCAATACACTTGATGGATCGCATACGTAGAATGAATGTGCAAATTCAACGGATAGATCGTATGCTGTTTTGCTGCTACAGGTTTCCAAAACGCTTGACGTAATTAGCGAATGAGTTCTCACCTCTCATCCACATTAAGACGTAGAGTATGTAAAAATGAATATTTCTCACGGGCATGCGCGTGCTTGCACTTGTTATCAGCAGAATGGAGCTGTCCGAGAGTTTTCGGGTTGAAGAGGAGAGTGAACCAGCACCAGCCAGCAGCGAACGAGTGAGCGGCGAGCCTCGGAAGCACTTAGGCCATTGTGTGCGGTCGGGCCGCAATCAATCTTGGATATAGATCAATCAAACAGTATCCCTTTATGTGCCTTATTTGCATGGCGCAGACAGGCAAGATGTTTATAAATGGACCGAAGACAAGTTTCTCAAAAGAAAATCGAGCATCTCCCTTTCCGAGGTTGCTGAGACCGATGCTTCGGTTCGGGTATGGCATGGTATGGTATGGTATGCCGATGGCGCGCCACGCCACACCATGGCCCGGGACCAGACCCGCAAGCATCGTGCCTCTATCAGTTCCGGAGGGAATACTCTTGACACTTCGCGACTACATTATGTCAGACAGAATGACCAGATATACCCTCCACACAGATTTCTATTTAGACGAAGCTACATCATTTTTTTTTGCTTATGTATGAGAAAAAAAAAGTTGTTTGGCAGCTACTTTGTGACTATGGAAAAATGTGTTAAATCATGGTGTCTCACCATTTTTTCATACACATATACTCAATATTATAAAAAGACAATTTAAAAATTGTATTTTGTTCTAAACCAAATAATTCTTGTAACTATTACTATAAACATTTATTAAAAATTGGTATACAAATTTGACATAAAATCCCAAGATTTGCTTGTATTTTAGTACAAAATTTATGATATTCAAATCATGTTCCGTAATTCTAACAATGGCTTCTGGGTAAAAATTATAATTATCAAACTTTTAATATTTTCGTATATTAATTATGTGTTGTACAATATTTTCATATGTAAAGTATTTTATCCAGAGGCGAATATCAAATATGAAATTCGATTACCTATCTAATATTTTCTATAAACATTTAATATATAAACAATAGTTTAATGCCACGCAAATCGCATTTTGAAGTAAATCCTCAACTTATCCAAAACTTTCTTGTCTAATTGTCGTTGAAAGTTTCTAAAATGTTGAATGCTCTCCATTTAGCTACGAAAATTCGATAATATAAATATATATATGTGAGAGGGCACATTATCACGAAGCTGTAATCTGTACCGTTACTTATTTGTGTTTTAACTCGAATAGAGTATTTGAATGTAAAATGAGCCGATCAGTACCTATGCTGGCAATGAGTAGCGCGAGTTATATAGCTAGAGCGTAATGCGATATACACAACCAACCAACCATCCAACCGACATGACATTTCGAAGTGCGTGAGTTTCAAATAACTGAAAACCCTCCAATTAGAATGTTGCCGGGGCAACGGCTCACTCTCGTACCAGAATCAGAGTCAATTAAATACGAAATCGGAGGGGATAATTACAATGTAACTGCAAGGGGACTAGCGCACCATACAGTACCACAATTGTACCATATACACCCAAATACATATATATGCGTACCTACCTATCAACACCATGTATCGATAATATCTAGCACTATAATATGTTTAAATTTGATAACATTCAAATACATGCCCATCACTTTTATATACTGTTGAACAATTCCAACTAGTGACGGCAGCACATTCGCGATAATATGTAATCCTAAAATGAGTACTGCACTGAAAGGAAAATGCATCTATTTTCATTTATTATATTGAAATTAATACCGATTAATAGTAATTTTATTTACTTGTGAAAAATACATTCTGGATTTTGTATAGTCAAAACTTCAGTAGATGTAATCAGTGAATTTAGAAAAGGATTATTCATTGTTTTGGAAATAATAAAGTTAATTTAACGATAAACATCTGGTGTCGTAATAATTACTGCTTTGCACTGTTATTAGTAGTAAAGTATTACAATTCCGGTGTTATTTACACCAGTAAATAACGTACACGTACCGGGCTGTATATTTGATTTTCATTCACTCTTATCACAACGACAGCGCTTTATATATAGGGGGAGATGATAAACAAAGAAATGCAAACCACGCGAAAAGCCTATACATTTAATTATTAGTGTCAATTAGCGGATTATTTTAATTATATGCCACTATCTCGCGTTCCAGCTGTTGGCAGCGTCGCGTTCGCACGACGTGCCCCTGTATTTAAAATTACTCGTTCGCCCTACCTACCTATAGCCTACACCCATTTATTTAATACTTATGCACAAAATACTACTTAACGCGGTATAGGTATAACTAAAGACAACACCTGATTGACATATTAACATCATGCTAATACGCATTTATAATAACGGACGCAGCGCAATTGGTAACAACTTAATAACAAATGATATTGTGAACATATATAAGTGTATATTTCGAAAATAAAATAAAATCTTAAAAGTATTTATTTGATATGATTTGTTTGGGAAGCGATCAAATCTAATTTAGAAAATCTATATTACTTATCGATTAAATATTACATTACGTATTCGAGAAAAATAAACAATTTTTTTTTTTAATAAAAATATGAAATTAAATTATTCTATAATTTGAAATTTTAAAAAAATATGTGTCGTTTTTAATTAAAATAAAAAACAAATAAAATAAAACCAGGTTTAACGAAAACATACTTGATTGTGCTACCTATATTCAAGTAAGTCGTAGTAAAACCACTGTGGGTGGTATTAGGACGTTCGGTAAAACTGATAATTACCGCTAAACAGAACTTTGAAGACAAACCGTGTCAATATTTGTGATTGAGCGGGGAACCGAGCGTCACCGACTGATGTGATTTTAAAAAAGACCTTATTTGTGTAAACACAACGAGGTTGACTTTACCAACCGGTAGCGGCCCGGCGTTTAACACTTCGCCATGTGTTTCACACAAACACGGCGACGACTTTAAAAAACATCAAATGTGCTTCTATTTTTATACAGCGTATGTATTTCAATTTATCTAATTTTGGACAATTTCATGAAATATTTCAAGGTTACTCAAATGAGAATATTTTTACTATAATTCAATCTATCTACCCTTTATACAATGCAACGAAGCAAGTTCAATTCAAAGGCATGGATGGAAATCCGAAAATTTAAAATTGTCTGTGCGCATGTATCAAAAAAATTAACTTAATGCGAAATTTTATGTTTTTACAATATACGAAAATTATTTAGGTAATATATTTTTCTGCGTTCAAGTTATGTATTCAATGGTGGAGAGGTAAGGTGTGCTATTGACTAAATACGGTGGATAGAACTGACTAATTAGACTCTCAGGTACAGATCCTTCAGTTTTCCATTTAATTTATGTCCACCAACCAACCAAACAGTTCAGCTTTTGTTTTGTACGACCGAGTGGTGGTGAAGATCTTTTTATTTTTGTGTGTTTGATGCGCAATTCGTTCCGCATCGTAAACCATTTGAGAGGCAAAATCTTGGTTGCTTCTCGTATTGATCAGCAGAACAGCAATGGTCGCGGTCATCGCAGACGGCTAATTAAATGAAAATTGATGCATGATGTTGTTTGGTGCAATTTGCCATCAGCCTGCACGACATTGTACCATCAGTAGGTACTGTTTGACGCATAAGTTAGAAGATGCAAGGTGAAACACATTTCCAGAAAGCGAAAATTCATTTCATATCAATAAATGTTAATTCATAATATAAAGAGGCGATTTAATTCAAAGAAAATTTATTATTATTTTTATAACAATTTGTTTAATAAATAATAAAAAAAAAAGATTTAGTATGAGAAATGTAGATTAGCTGTAATTTACAAAAGTGCTGTTATAGTATACGCATTCTCAATATAGTGAGCAAATGCAGTGACCTTTTAAACATTCCTTACTTCATGGTTTGGTGTATAAATGTCCAATAATACTTGACTTATCTATTTGCATAAAAATGTTTAGCAATTTAAACGATTGAATACGCGTGTAATAAGAGTGCGCATACCTGACGCTGTGGAATCGTCGTATAATAGTAAATGCAGTTCTGTATTCGTGGCTTGAAGAACGACGTCATTAAATCAAGCCAGGTGAAAAATCGCGCGCGGTATATTTGCTTATATGTATGTATGTATGTATGTCTGTATATATATAGCTATAAAGTATATTAGGTGACGTTGTAGATCGCACATCGCACGGGACTGGTTGACTGTGGATTGTGGAACGTATTTTTTACACTTCTGAACGGTGGTGGCATTTGTCGTCCCCGAGTCTCTGCTGGCCGAAAGCCGATTCGGCTATTATGGGTTCACAGTGTGAGCTCTTCTTTGGGGGCTTGCGGCACAAAGCCTACGTATCAAAATTGGACTCGTAGCGACAGCATCATTATTATTATAATGTCAATTGTTATGATTTATGATTGCCTGGTGTTACTATACGGTGGAATGATTATTTTCAAAATCCGTGAGGCGCCGTTACACGACCACAGGTTGACGTGACCCCATTGTCCAGTGTACTAATACAATTTCAAGCTATATTACTTATTACATCCGATATATGTTCGGATCATAAGCATAGTGAATCAAATTGAACATTTTAGCAATATAGTAAAATCATTCATGTCTTGATTTAGATACAGTTTTGTGAAAAATCATAGTGAAGCATCGAGTGAAGCAACCACAGGTTTAGCGCACGGTAAAGAATAAAAAGAGAAAACCTTAATTGTATATAAACACATCAACTACATAAAACGCATCAAATCATAACGGCATTCGGAATTTGAGTTGATACGTTCCTGAGTGATGCGGTTTGCGGCATCTATCTTTATTAAAGGCCAATTACGTTCATTCGTATATTTTTCAAAAGTAAAATAAATTCTTCCTGTATCTCGCATCGCTCATCCTACTACATACCTATGATAATATTTCAAATAACGATAGTTCTTTGTAATAGTTTCTTATAATATATATGGGGGTAGCGATTCACAACAGAATGATATATTATTTACGAGGACCGTCATTTAATACCGGAGATATTCAAAATGAGTTTTTGTTGGTCGGGTCTCGTCTCGTTTCGTTTCGTCTCGTCTACCTGTGACTGTCGAACGACACGGCGACACCGCCGGCGATCCTGTTAATTTAACATCACGCGGCAAACGCATACCTATATTTTTTATAAACTACATTACAAAGCAAGGCCATAGTGAGAGAGGATCCAAGCACATCCAGCAGTAGTGAAGTGAAGCATACACTCACACACCTTTAAAAACGTTACGTATAGATACACATCTGGATGGGGCAGCAGATGAGAGGAATAGAAATTTCGGGTTGTGAGTGAGTGCATCTTCGGCGTCGGTCAAGGGTGTATTAACGGCTCGCGGCTCGAAACGAAAGATGGCACACACACAATACAGAAAAAGAGAAATACGGACAGAGAACGAAGATTGTAGTGTTGTAGAAGAGAGGCGAGGCGAGGTGAGGCGACGCATTTTGCCGTATCATCGTTAGAATCAAAGCCGTGGATTCGTATCCGTTCCAATCAGCGCGGTGACTTGCGTAAAACGAATCCCGTGTGTCACTGCGCCCGTCCCCGGTTATCATCATATGGTGACCTGACGGCTCCCGCTCTTAACACCCAGCACCGGCACATCATAACCGAAAAACCATCTATTCTCTGTCTCGCTCTTCACTATTCTTCTTTCAATAACCGACCTTCGTGTTGCCGTTCTCGAAACTGTCAAACGTCGAAAACTAATATTAGTTTTTGACACGTCTGTGAAACACTATTGCACTCGCCACCAACTTGATGCCCGACGCCAATTAAACAACAATACCCTGCTCTACCAACCTCTCAGCTGGCACCCCTACTTTATTCAAAATTTACAACAACAAAAAAAACTAAATCAACTCCAAATTTTATGATCATTTACAAACTAAATTTACAATTTACTAAACCCGAAAGAACCACTACCTACTGCAGCGTATTATATCGTATCAATAATTTAATTTTTATGGTGCTATTTAATTAATTTCTCGTCGTACGAAATACTCAATTCTAAATAAAGCCAAATAAATACTATATTGCTACACAATAAACAATGTTCGTAAATTATTTTATATTATTAAATATATATATAATATAATTAATGCTTCACATCAATCAAAAGTGTTATCGCTCAGGGTTTAATATTAAAATAAGAGAATACATTCGTTTTACTGGAATGCAGTTTTGATTCCAATACGTATATTTAGTAGATGACTCACAATTATAATAAATAATATACATATAGAAGAATCTACTTGAAATTGTCACTGTAACTGTTATTATTGCTGATTCTCTTTCTAGATGGAATTGTTGATAATCCAACATAAACATAACTGTTATTTAGTTAAGTATTTTTAAAAGAAGCAGATGAAACTTAAGTAGTTTTTGATTGATTGATATATAATGAATCTAAAGCAAACGTGAAAAACTAGTTATATTTTGTTCGTTTTTTTTTTTTGTGTTCTATATAGATAATACCCGTACACCCTCAGCGTAACGTACTCTTTCTGATGGAACAAAAAACGACGACGACCATGTCAAATTCGAGTTCTCGGGGACACAAAACCCTATTTTTTACACAACCACAACCTATAACAGAGCGTAAAATTCACTCGAAAATATTGCGAGAGAACAGGAAAACGAATTATGCTATTGGACAGGGGGAACTAATTAACTGCACTGAGTATTCCATCTGAAACGATGTGATACCACCAGTTTGCTAATAATTTTACCGCTATTTAAATTAGAATTGAACTTATTTCACACACTGAGAATTTCATTTACCTTATAGTTATTTTGATCGTCATTACTTATTAAGTAGCTTCAATTTTATATACTGATTTATTTGTGGCAATTAAATTAATTATCTTCACTTAACTATAAGAAAAAATAATTAATTGATGTAATAAAATATTGATTCTAATTTATTTGTAAATAAATATTTATTTGTATATATAATGCAGTCTTTATGTATACTTATGGTATTAATAATACGAAATAAAAACTTTTTATTTACTACAAATATCTTTGAATAAATTATAAATAGTAATATATTTTTAATGCGATTATGAAGTGGAGGAGTAATTGTAATAAGATTTATGTTAATAAATGTTTCGAAATTATGAAGATTTTTTATACTTTCGGCCATATAAAGTAATTCATAAAAATAGTTGAAATTTAATTTATTTGACAAAACTTGTGAATGAGTATTTATTTTATTTTTTTATTTGTTTACTTGGATACGAATATAAAAAATGTTTTCTTTTGTAAAGAATGAAATTGCGTATGGTTCTAGGAAAAGTCGTTATTGTTCTCTGAGTTGACTTGGGCCGGCCTTAGTATGGAACCGGTCGGTGTGAGTCTGTGAGGGATGCTAATTATTGTCAAATCTCTATTATAAGGTTCGCTGTCAGGTGCGGGATATTTGTGTGACAACGATGGAACGACGGGAACCCACATCAAGTCAAGTAAACGTCATATGTCCGCCTGCACACAATAATCAACCAAGCCTATTAAAATTCCACAACCCATAAATATCGGTGTTCATTTGTTATTACTTACTAACATTTGCAATTGTTTAAAAACACATCTTCTTGTCTCAACAATAGTTAAAAAAACCATTGTAATGTCCATCGAATAAAAAACATGTTTTCTTACGTATAAAAAAATCTTATTCGTTTACAACGAACTTTCAAACATTAAGCTAGTTTAATAGCAAAAACATCACACTATATGGTGACGTCACTGATAGTGTATTTTGGCAATAAAGTGGCAATTGTTAATAAAAGAAGTAAAAATTAAAAATAGTTCGCCTTAAATTTAAATCATTGTTTGCATATTTACTTTAAAAAAGTAATTACGTAAGTGGGGCTCATAAATAGTAAAGGAATGTAATATAGTTGCAAATTTGGCAGATAGTTTTGAATATTCGCTAATGAAGTATTCTATAGTGCATAATTGTATTGATACAAGAGCCGAAGCGTTTCAGTTAGAAAGAGTTAATAAACATGTGAAAGTATCAAATATTTTATGATCAAATCAGAAACCGAAGAGGATAACAACGAAAAAAGAAGGCGCGCGCTCAATGAATATCCAATAATCACGGTCAGGAAAACAATACAACTCGGAGTATAATAAAATATTCCATTAGCCGATCCGTGCGTAACGTAGAAACGAACATGATGTACTTTTCCGATCGTGTGCCACTAGTTTTGTGTTGTGCGCAATGTCGTGAGACGTCGAGACGCCTGGTTGACAGGCGTCACCGCAACGACAACGAGTAACTGGCAATTTCCTTTCAAGAAATGCCAGCTTTTAATATGTCACCTGGGATGGGGAGTTCGAGCACACGCAATGCCTTGATACACCTACACTACACAGAGTGACATCGTGTCATATGTTAGTCACGCACACACATAAAGAAACGCACGCATATTGTACCTATCACATACGAGGAAAACACGATGTTTCAAAAGCAACATATCGACTCAATCCCACCACATTTATCGAATATTCAAAATAAATAGATTTAAATGTATTCTAAACGTAAACACTGACCTAACTTCATTTAAGATAGCTTAACCCAATTAAAACAAACTAATGGTGCAAATTTGTATCCTGCTGTTATTTAATAAATATTTTTTTCATAAATCAATTGATGTTTGATCAACAATTCAATTATACCTTAAAATATGTAGTTTCTCCGAACAGTTCTGAATTTCATCATAAACTTAACAACAATTCATTAATTAATACTGTGCGTTGGTACGAAAATAAATAACATAATTATCGTTTTAATTACCGAAAAAAATTATCCTCGAAAACCATAACCGTTTAGAATACTTGTTAGCAAGAAACTTGCCAAAAAATGTTGCTATTAAAGCAGTTATTTTTAAAAAAAATAAAACTAGATTGTAAATCAAATCATCCCCCGAAAATGAGAAAATAACAAAATACAAACACAAGAAAATGCATAACAGAGCACTCTTGATTTTAGTGACTTATCCAAACATGAACAAGGGTGTGCAAATATAGAAATGCATGCGCACACAGTATAATATTCAAATTGTTTGGCATTGCAATATATTTACAGGCGTATTGATACGCATTAGAACATTGTTAGTTTAGGTTTATTTGTTTATTATATTACAACACCGTGCTGCATTGTGTCTACTGTTTCATTGAAAATGAATTTCCAATATTTGTATACAGTCACCCCGATGAATTGTATGCTCTCTTGCACATTATATATTTATAAGAGTGCAAATTCATTTAGGGCATTTTTAAATGAGTTATCATCATCATCAAATAACGTAAACGCAACCGTAAGTAAAGATACATTCAAAATAACGAAGAGGAAAATGGCAAGAATAAAACGATAATCGAATAAGAATTGATTGAGATTGCATGAAGAAACTAATCATTTACTTAAGTGAATGATTTATTATTTCTTTTATTTTAAATAATTTTTTTTATAAAATAAAGTTGTATCTAAATGGAATTTTTTGGTGGATTTAAGTAAAACATCTATTGTCTCCCGTTGACAGATTAACAAAGCATATAACAAGCTTAAAAGTAAAAAGAAATGTAAAAAATGGTGTGCTTACTCACCGTACATATAGTGGGTGCTTGTATGATCCTCTGCGGCTGGTCGTCTCGCTGCGAACACAGAGCGGACGCTGTCGAACCGGTTGCGGCAGTAGTCGATTGCTGCTGCAACAGCTGCTGTTGTGGTTGTTGCTGCTGTTGATGTTGTTGTTGTGTTTGCTGTCGATGTGATATGTATCCAGATCCAGCGTGGCTGGATTGTGCTTTTGTCGAACACGATGTCGATGTGGACGTCGTACAAGATGCTTGGGTATTTGAGCTTAGAGTCGTTGACATTTGAGGACAATCCGGCCGAAAGAACCACGATGCAACAGACGCCCACTGCAAACAAAACAACTCTATTAAACATTGAAACAAAAATCTCCTTTAAAATCTACTACAAAATTAATTGTAGTCAATTTTCTTTTACAACTACTTCAATTTCAACTTCAACTTCCAATTTGTAATTTTACTTTCATTACATAATTAAAAATAACATCCTATAGACAGTTTTAAGATGATTTTAAATTTTTGTCAGCGCTGCTCTTAAGTGCTCGAAGACATTGTAAAAATGTGCATAAATGTTGACGGATTTATACGTAATGTTAACAACAATATATATGTATAAGGATAAAAAAGGAATAGTTATAAATGTTGGGCAACTGAATTGAAAGGTACTCGTAAAGTAATCATCGTTATTTATTTTGGTAGCAAACTAATGGAAGCACTCGAGCCAGGGGTATTGAGATACGGGTGACACGCATCGTAGCACGTGGCCCAAACGATAGGCCGTGTAAAAATACCGCGGCTATAATGTTACCGACGGTGCCATATGTATCGGGACACACGCGTTTTATAGATGTGTCTGTGAAACAGTGTGCTCGAGTGTTTGTGTGTGTTTCTGTATTTCTATCCGCATATAGCAAGACGCTTCCGCCCATCAATAGCAATAGCATCAGGAGATTATTACAACGCCCTGTATAAAAATTATTCATCATCATATTATTGTGGCATTTATTTTTTATACAAATTTACAATGTTGCTTCCTTAGCTTGAAACCAAATAACAGTTTAGGATATATTTGCTTTTTTATGTTATGGGTGATTGTAAATATTTTCACAAATACAGATCTATAATTGAAAGGTGTTGATATTGTTTACCCATATGGAAAAGTAAATTTAGGACAGTGCTAAAATACTCGGGTAGAGAATTTACTTTAGTCCAGATATTTTAACGACCTGATGCCGGCCGTAAGACATAAACATTTTGCAGACGTCCACGAAGGAAGTGTTACGTTACGTTACGCGAACCGTAACCATAACGTATCGAGCAATTTGAAACGTTTTGGAAAAAAGTAGATATAAGCTCGGAACAAAAATTCTTGTTAACATGACCTTAATAAATGAGTAGTATTTCTTTAAAAATAAGCGAATATCCCGTAAAATTGCGTTGCTGTCATCGTTTACACCTGCGTGTGTAACACGAATTTTTTCCAACTCGTCGACATGGCGTATCACAAGCTTAACATCAAGATAAAAGTCGCCCGATAAGGGACCAAACAACACACGGAGACATATGTTCTGTGCTGGACAAGGAAGGAAGTAGCGTGAACCGGAGCCATAAACAAAGATACAACATACAGATAGTAGAAATGACAACACCCCCAAGATTTATATGACACGGTCTTTACTTTAACATCGCCTAAACCTAAACCAAACCAACACACTATATAATACCTACATCACTACACACAACAACATTACTCTATCCACTTTGTTATTTAATCTCATGTTGTGATGTGATCTCTTCATTATTACATCAATAAATGCCATGGAAACATGAATAAATCTTATTTAATAAAACTACCATCAGGACAAACAATTTTATTTTTTAGCTCGCCAAACGTAGTTCAGAAAAGTTTTAGTATAAATTCTTTCATAGAAATCTATTTCACATCTCTTGGATTTCAAAAAAGTTAATATGGTAATATGTTCGTTAGATAGCTAGTCGTAAGACCAAAATTTGTCGCCTCTTCTCCTCCGAAGGTACCAAACTAATTTCAACCAAATTTGGCATACATATTGTTTAGGTGCCCAATTGAATCCGCTCGCATTTCAAATCCATTCAGTGCTGTACTTAAGGAAATATTGAGCCCCAAAGAGTGCAAGGCTTAAAATGTAAATTTAAGTATTTTTTTATACTAAAAAAATGTAAATAAAATTACAATTTTACTGATTTAATGTTTATTTTGGTTATAACTGAAACAATAATTTTTAATATAAATCAAAATATTAATATAATTAATGTATTGTTCTCTTTTTATTTATTATTTATATAAATATTTTCTTCGATTTACAATGATGGGTAAGATTGAAGAAAAAGGTACTTTAGAGATTGTAGTAGATTACTACATAGTGTATGTAATATGTATGTATGTATGTAATAGAAGATAGATCTAAATCGATTTAAAGTTGAAAGCGAAGGAAAACCGGTAAAGTGTATACCTATTTATCTGGTAGGTAGTGTATGAGATGAGAGTGTGGTCGCAACTAGCAAAGTACGCGATATGGACCAAAGACGCCATCGTCAAAAGCCGTGTGATGGGAACGTGGGGGCCGTACGTCGTGCAGTAATGGGTAATACGTTTGTATACGTCGTGGCCGAACGAGTGTGCGTCACGGGCAGCATGTAAAACGCAACATCCAATCTAGCTGAAAGCAGTCATTTGTTTTTAAAGCGCGTCGCGTGGCCCGCGGCCTGAAAACCTTTCGTCCCAGAGAGAGTCCGTTCCGAGTGTTGAACGGCCTGACTCTGAGTAACGTAACACAACACAACACAGCACAACACAACGCAACACGAGCATCATCAACACGTACTGTATGAACGAACGAGCGTGCATCGTGCAGGGAGCACCGACCATCGAATGCCCTGGGATATATATTACCAGAGTGCTAATTGATCCACCAACTAGCGTTCTACCGATGTGTCGATGTAATAAACATATCACTAATGGAAACTACTGCGGAATCATGATGCGATAAGTTCCAATTCATCAACAAATGCGAAATGCGAAATACGAAACGCCAAGGGAACCTACTGGTCGAACAAATTCGATAAAACCCAATTTAAACGATTTATTATTAATTATATTATTAGTATTAGTTTTTATAAGATTTCGCTGAATATTCTTAAATAAACATACAATCATGGTACCCGCCGAATCTAAATTTTTTTTATTTTTACAACAATATAAATATTTGATTGTGTAATGTATGTAACGATATGAATGACAGTTGTTTTCGATTTCGAATATTCATTGGTTCCCGCTGTGTTCTGTCGTGTGTTGAAACACCGTAATTAGAAAAATGAGCCACATATATTAGATGCATATCAGCGAAATGTTATAAATTGAAAACATTAATGAGTAATTGTCAGGGTTGCGCGTATTAACGCTATCGTCCCGTTGCATCTGAAACGTTTTGTCAAACACGTGGGCAACCAAACAATGTATCGGTACTATGAATCCTTAACAACGCGTGTAACAAGCGGAAACGAGGAGGAGTCACTTGACAAATACTTGTCACACATAAAACACTTGTACACCAAAACATGTGTATGCGCGTCACAGTTGACACAACGCACACATCCTACGAACACACTTTCATAAAGTCGCTCGTTTCGGGCACGCCCTAAAATTTTACTTAATATAACCCTTATCTAGACACAATCACACCGTGTGTCTGTACGCTCACTCAATTCAACATCAGTTTTATTGACCATACGAACTCATTTACTAAACTTGATACCATCAATAAACTACTAAAATAAATTATTTGCGAGAAAATTGCTTAAAATACAACACTGTTCCCTAAAAGCATCCATACATACAAATATAGAATTCCCACCACCTGGGGTGCTAGGAAACCCTTTTACACCCATTCAAGGACAATTTTTCGCCATTTGAAACAAACTTATTTACCTTCATTCATCAAGTTTTTTATACACTATCTTCCATTCTTCTTGTTCACTATTTTTTTTTTCTACGCAATTCACATATTTATCCACTCAATCCATAAAAAGACATTTCATTTACAAATTACATTATAATAGTATTAAACTATGTATCAAATATATTTATCGCAATAGTAAATATAAAGCATCATAGGAAATCAGTGCTTGTTTACTCTAGTTATTTTTAGCAGTTTTTGAATTATCTCCGAAATGACGGTTTAGAAAATTGTAATTAAAATATTATTGTGCACAACTTTTGTTTGAAATTTATTTTCAAAAAGTGTATCATATTTAATAAATCATATCCATGCCTGTCCACTGTTTAACAAGAAATTATAATTGAAATAGAAATGTATTGAATAAAAACATAAATTTTAGTATTAAAAAGTGTAAGGAGAGGATAAATAAATGTTGAAATGAATACAGTGCAAATAAAATAAATGAAAATAAATGAGTGTGTCGTTGGTGGAGTGTGGAACGCCAAGGCACGTCGGGAAGCAGATGAAAAATGAGACAAATTTTAATAACAATGCCGATTATGCGGTGGGGTACAGTATATATTGGCTGGTTAGATCACTGAGAGTGTGTTGTTAATGTATAGTAGATAAAGGGGTGAATCGAGGCCAACGGATAGAGGCGAATGAATGGCAAAAAGGAATCCGCCATAGCGCATCAGTCGTTCGTCGGTTGGTTGTATAGTACGGCATGCCGTTCGGCCGTCAGAGGTTATAGATAATATATATATATATAACAAAGAAGAGAATCGGGCGCGCGTTGTGCGTCGTTGTATTTTTCTTTCATTAGACAGTGGGCCCGGTAGTCAGGCGTACATATTTTCGCAACCCCATTCTAATAGGGTATTGTTGAGCACCTAATACTGGGGTAGGTATATAATTATTAAGTCCCTTCATGCAAAAGGGTTAATAGCGGTATTGTGGGGGTATGGGGAAAAGGACACCGCCATCTTTGATCAATAATTGAGTTAAACAACTGACGAACGACGTGCTCGTTTCTTTAGTGCAGTCAGACGTTAGAGGCAACTCGCGTACCATCAACAACATTTATTTTACCTACATCTCGCTCTTTCTCCAACACACACACATACACCCATCCATCAATATCTCTCCTACACTTTCTTTTTCTCACAGTCACCAAGTCAATCAGTCAAAATCATTTGGTGGAGATGACTAGAAGTAATTAAAACAAGAAACGTCGACAACGACAGGTAAGTGCATTCTTACAATTTTTTTATTTCGAATTTCATATCATCATATCTGAGAAGTTCTTAATTACAGGCGCTTTTAATACAAAATACACTTCAACAATTTCATCAAACCTGGTGTGTGTTCGGTTGGGAAACAGTGCTTTGATTTGAAACTACGAACAATTATGATTTTTCTCGGTGAAAATTATAGAACAGCGCCACAGAAAGGTTAAAACAAATATTAACAAGTATGGACAACTTGAAAATTAGCGTTTATCCACTGAAGTGTTAGTTTGTCAATACAAACATATACGCAAAACTATCTAATTACTTTTTTTATTCCATTTACGTTTTTTTGTAAAAATGTTACTTTCTATTATATATTGTTTATTAAATAAATAAAATTAATATACATACGATTCGTTTATTTTATTTTCGTAAATATGACTACAAAAATAAAAACCTACTTAAATATTAGTGTTACACTGTGAACTGTAATTTTATTTTGACAGAAACCAGAGCAGAAATTAACCGAGCATACGCAAATTGTGTTAATTTTGATAGTATGCCTAATTTTTCGAACTTGGTCATGGTTATATACGCTCCTAATTGGGCAAGCATTGTTTAAATACAATGATATGACATAAATGAAATGTGTCTATGTTGCACTTAATGATACACTGTATAAATGTTCTGATATACTCAGGTTAATATGCAGATTTTCCGGTTTATGCATAATTTCAAAATAGAAACTCTAACAGTAACATCCACTCATTAAATATTGTTAGATGGTTTATTACACTACACTAATTAGTTAGTTAAAAAAATGCTTTAAATACAAACATATTCATAAACATTTGATTATATTAGAAAATTTATTATTTTCTTTGTGAAAATTCATAGTTTAGTGATTTTAGAGTGTTATATTTCATGTCTTGAACACTTTTAATTTGGAGTTTTTTCGGATATTTGTATTGCAATGGTGGATGCGCTAAGTGATACCCACTGAAACCGAACAGACAAAGGACGACGAACTAGGTGAGGGAAATAGCATGCTGACGCCTTCGTTATCCTGCTGGCGTGTATGTGCAGTCCTTCGTCGTGCCCGAGGCCAAACCCCTTGTCAAATGTCAGGCCGACCCCACCCATGTCCTTCACAACGAGACTACCCTACTAATGAACCCTTTTCTAGGTATATATACTTGCCGAACACACACAAACACACACACACACAACCCATAATGTTATCCATATCATCAAATACATCGACGAACCAACTAATCGAACAAAATAAATAAAAAACTAAATGAAATAAATCAATAATAGTCTAAGAACTGTCTTCAATTGACTCATGTTGTAAATTACGTGAATCAATTTGAATATTTAGTAAACACATATTGTTATAATTTATACAAATGATTTTGTCTACTATATAGATTTCTATTAATTAAATGTCACTTCAATTAATTATTTCCTTCAAATGTTTATCAACAAAATATTTATTTCTTGACGAATTTAATAAATATATTGAGATTAATTGCTTGTTTGAAAACAGCACCAGACTTAAACACTAAGAAATGTGTACGTCACAAATATATATATTTAGTACAAATATTAATTGTAATAAACATATTTATATTTCAATCCCAAAATATTTCTTTTGCATGTTTATTGTTATTTGATTTATACTTAACTTGATTTACGGATTCCATTAACTAATCACTCAATTTTGGTACCATAATTTTTTGAATTGTATGTTATTTTTAATTTATATATAAATCATCAACAAACATAATAAAAATACAAAACTGATAAATGTATGTCAGTAAAAATGAGCGATTATTATAGATGTTTACATGTATTGCAAATAAATGTCATCGATTCATATGTTGTCATTTCAATCGCGTAACACTAAGATAAAAGTGACCGACTGGCATATAACATTAATTAAAATGATATATCTCGAATACAAAACGTCCTTTTATTGCATTTGGACTATCAACATCTGCGACTTGTCAACTTTCCAGATACACAGGTCTCAAGTTCATTGTAAACATGGATGCATTGCAATATATCGCACAGACATGTAGTTATAGAAGCCATGACATTTTTCACATATCACAAATCATAGAATTGCAACCGAAATTTGAAACCATTTACGGGTAATAATTCAATTTTATTGTATTACTACTAGGAAAATTAAACAATCTTTTGTGGAAAAACTCAATATGTTCTGAATTTGTTTAGGAATATGCAAAAAAATAGATGGGTAAGTAATAAATTTTAATTGTTTTGCCGTCAAACAAAAACTGTTATTCCGTTACTGTTATATTTTATAGCAGTAATTAAAATTCAATCGTTCGATGATTACAAATAAACAATCAATTCGATATCATGTATATAATACATAAATGTAACAACAGAATTGATACTAATTACAATGCTATCTTAAAAGATAAAAATAATATCAAAACAAATATATCTATTTGCCGATTTGGTTATATACGGCTTATAAACCAATAAACAAACTTATTAAATATCCCTGACGAAACTCTTAAAAATTCCCCCCGCAAATTACCTAAATATTGCATTAGCGATGATTTCCTGTTTATTAGATTTTCCAATAGTAATTAATAAATAAATGTGACGAAATTGTGTAATTGTATAATAAATCAAGAATCGTATAGGTATCATTTTAGTTACAGTAATTTATTTGCTGGAGTCGATTGCATTTTAAAATGATTTTTAACTGTTCTTTTATTTGAAAATGAATGAGCAATTTTACTGAGAAACCTTAGTTAAAAGCGCTTCAATATTCATTATCTTTAACTGCTTGAAAAGCACTTGCTGCCAAGAGAATCGAATTTTAATTTAAAAGAATTCCTCTTCAATGAGAAAACATTTTAATTGATATCGATTGAAAATTCATAAATGAATTTCATGGTTTCAGTGAGCCAAACAAGACAAATATTGTAAATGCAATAGTCTGATTTATAAGTTCACTTACCGCGTCATAAATTCACGGGAATATCTATAATAATGTTTATACTTGACAGAACATAATATCGCAATAATGGGCGAAATTAATGATTGCGAATGTGATTTAAATTATATTTTATTACTTCGTTCATTTTCGTTATAATTTCATCTTCGCAGCACTCTATTTATTATAAATGTGATGATGCCTTGCGAATGTGAAACTATTTATTACAAAACAAGTATTTCCTTGCAATGTTTACGATACTTTTCAATTTTCACTTTCCGTCATTGAACTGAATTCTACAATGATTTCATTGCATTGATCATATTTACATATCGACAAATTTGATTTATCACTCGAAATTTTCGAAATTTTAAATATTGGTTCAATATATTCAAAAAAATTTTTTTATTTAAATAAGGCACAAAATATTTGTTCAAAATCAAACGAATCATTTAGAAAAATAGCGTTTAAGGAAATGAAGTAAATAAATGTGTTTATATATAATGGGGCCAAGTATGTAATGTGTGTATATAGAAAGATTTTTTTTAATGTATAATTACAGCTAGGGTTTACTTTGAGTGATAATGCGACAAATTCTATTTCATGCAATTTCTAATGCAGATGATGATAATTAGCAAAATAGTAAAACATAATGGACTGTTCTACAAGCGTGATTTAGCGTACATGTTAGTGGAAGCATACGGCACCAGAATTTATTAACATAAACTTAGATCCGGCTAATTAAAATGCTAAAGTTTTTACGATTCCAATGTCTCATTATATATATATATATATTTTTTTTTTTGTAAAAGGCGAATTAATTACAAACATATTACACAATGCAATTTAAGATATAATTATACGTCAGTGGGTGTCATATATCATCTCGTGTAAATGTTGCATGACGACGATTGCGGTGATTTTTTAGTGACAAAATCCTGAAGTGACTGTATGGTCAAAAAAACTCGAGTTGCTCACTAAATAAACTGTTGTACGTTTACGGTGGTATTTTTAGGTAAGGTAGCACACAATAAGGTTGTACAACAATAGGTGGTTTTACAGTAGGCACGCATGTTCTGCAACGGCAGCTACCACAACCATTGTTGTTATTCAAATATTATACGCGCGCGTATAACAAACATACCTATATATATATATACTCCTTCACACACTCACGCCCTATGCTAAACAGCAACGACCACGACAGACCCTTTTCTTCATTTTAAATACACTTTTTATTCATATTTATAAACTAGTAAACTACCAACAACAAACTAAAATTCATCATAAATTCACTAATAAATCACTAAAAACACAATTTGTCTATGAATTGGGTATTTATATTAAAATAAACAATAGACGCATATTTGTGCACTGCGCAAGCATGGTGCGCATGATATATTTGACCAATAGAGTGAATTCTAGGACGAGAACATCTAATTTAACCCAAATACAAACCTCATATTTGACCAATTAATAATTTTGTTGCCGTAAGCGAATTAATATACATTGACAAATAATTCAATTAAATATGTGAAAAATCGTATTTTTTAAGCCAATCCCACTACTAGGGGACTAAAATAGTTTATGTTATTAAGACATTAAATATTCTAATATAGCGTTCTAGAACTGTTAAACTATTCGATGCAATTGGATTTTTATTTAATAAGTATCATATTTTTTGCTCGCTTTTATGGGGAATGTTACAGGTAGCGAATTGAGATACAGTAGGGTTTAGAGTGTTTGAAATTCTATAAGCACATGGCACGGATAGATTGAATCGAATGACTCAATAGCCGGGCCGAAGCTCGCAAGCGTTCTCCGCTGGCGAGGCCTCAGTTGCGGCGAAGCGAAACCGATAAGAGCGGAGTAGTCGTACCCGTTAATGCTACATCTGTATGTCTATGTATATATATAGACATTTTATTAAAAATATATAAACATGTGATATGTGTTTATTATTTTTATAATAGTAAAAAATATTTAAGGTGTTTAGGAAATGTAATAAAGGTTTAGGAACGACTTTCAGTTATTAATTAGCATTACCGTAATTTCCGTGTGAAATACCTACTCGGTTGATATGTTTCGTTAAAAATATTTCATTTCACAATACTGTATTTAGTTTGCGACATAAAATATACAGCACCGTTGTTTTTGATTTAGTATATGAATAATTCTATATTATAAACTATTGTAATAACGAAAAATACTAGAAATCATCGTTTATTTAAGACTTTCTTTTATTCATGAGAGTTGTACATTTTTTTTATAAAAAATAAATAACGATGCATGGAAGATCAAATGACGTTTATTGAAATTAGTGTAATTTGGTAGTTTAACCAAAATTATATAAAAGTGTCTAATTAACAGTTATTAATCAGTATAACACATACGTTTTTAATTTGAAATATGTTTATAGGTTCGTAAACTTGATTATTATTATTTCTATTTTGCATAATCTTGACGTGGAATTAATGCTCGAAATTACAGAAAAGGTAGCAGGCCTATAACAGTTTACAGGTAATAAAATTAATCATATTGAATTTCATTTTAAACTCGGCATCACAGACGAATAAATGCCACAATAGTTAAGGTGTTATTGTTGTGTATATCAATTCAAACCAAACCTGTCGCCAAACGATTTTTTTTCCTATTTATATTTATAGACTGCACATAAAAAAACCGTTTTATTATGCAATTTAAATTCGCTATAAAATCGTGTAAATAATTTGCATTATTTAAAATTACAATTTCCACGTGTGATAACTATATATTAAATATATCTTTTAGAAAAGTTTACGAATCAAATTTGTCAATTTATTACGTTATTTAAAGTATTTGTGTTTTGTTTCGTGTGTGGCAAAAGGAAAAATTTGTATTTGTGTCACTAGGTGATTAATATAAATTATAAAGTCATAAACAGTTTGTTGGAAGTGTTTAGTTTATTATTATTATTAGGTAAATTTGTGAACACGTTTGTCACGCTCACCGTTTATGTTGTGGAGGTCGCAATGCGAATATTGTGTAAAATCGGATAAGCACGCGTCATGTAGTGTTAAATATTCATTAGAAAAATCAGAGGAAATACAAATAGATTTATATCGAGAAGCATAACATGTGTAATTAATTATATAATTACTGTTTAATTATTCATATAGTATCAGGTAGGTACACACACGTACTATATATAGTAACGAAAGTACTATTTTATGAATAATATTTACGTGTTTATGTACCAGCCTTTGACTGTTTGATGAAAAGTAAACGTGCTTCACGTGAATTTACAGATATGTATAAACGTGTGTGAGAAAATTCAGTGTGTTTTTATTGTTGTGTTCAATAACATGATATCAACAAAGAACGAAAGAGTACAAAGACTGAGAAAATTGTACCATCGATGCATCACTTGTCAACATATCACGCCGTATGTCTTGTGCACGAAGCAACAACAAAACATATGCAGAATGAAGAAGAATTGAGTGAAACACACCAAAGTGAAGTCACGAACGTACGTTCACAGGACCCGATCACACACTAATTGGATATTGGGCACCAACGGGCATATGCTCGAAAAAAATAAAATAAATGCGAGCTCGCACAATGGACGCGCCCTTTTACTCGGCCAATGTATAGTTTTGTGGTCTAACAAGTCTGCGGTTTTCTCTGGAAACAAGGCGACAGTTGCTCGATGGCCGATCGACACGGCCGATCATCGTATGTTATACAATATCTGCCACACACAATAACAATCTTTGTAAGCTGTTAACGTTGCTTATTAGTGTTTCGTGACATCCATTACTAATTGCACACTTCTTAAAGGCTGCATATAATCATTTTGAAAATCAAACACCAGTTACCCGTCGGTATTATACAGACTGGATGACTATGAACGTTCACATCCTAGACTATATTTTGTTGAAACGAGCAATGAGCAATATCTGACGGATTTGATAAATGTGCGAAAAATGGATGCTATGGGATGCGATATCAGGTAAGTAACGTGCGTGCACGTGCGTTCAGCAGCTGTTACAAGTAACGTCGGGATAAACAAAGTTTGGTTTCGTTAAATAATGCAACGAAGGCGCTCTCACTCTCTCTCTCTTTGCAATGTAAGATATGAGCTCCTGGGGCTATTTAAAAAACGACCGAGCGCTTATAACAGCCCCAGCGGACGAAAATTGAATCAATTAAGGTACTAAAAATAACCTAATCATGTCGTACCTAAGGCATACGGACAACTGTGTTTATATATACACGTAGGTACACGTTAGGTACGGCAAGGGGTAGACGTTTGAGGCCGTGGTGTGTGTGTGTGTGTGTGTTGTGTGGTGGGTGCGTGGGAGAAAAGCGACGGAACGCCGGACGGTTAGCGTGGCTACTTTGGAGATTTTCAACAGGTAAATGGAGTAGAAAATGTATGCGAAAACACAAGCTCTTCCAACCGCGAACATCTCGCTACGCTTCTAAGTCCATACTATGCCGAGCTTACGTAAATATTACAACTTACACACACACACACAAGTTGCTGCTTGATATCCTAACAATATATAAGTTGCACTAACAGCATAATCAATTAAAATTAACGCTTTTTTTTCCGAATATATCTATACATATTTTAAATAAATCGACTAAATTTGGAACGAAATAAAATTACCCATTTGTAATAAATGTGTAAATAATTGTATGAAAGCAAAAAACAAATGTGATTTTTATTGAAATAACTCACCAAAATTACTTACGTATAACGAGTTAGTTGTCAATTTAATCAAATCGAGAATTGAGCGATTGCGTGTGTTGAATATATATAGAATAGTGCTACGCTTATAGATTGTTTACTCGTGGCCGCCGTTCAGAAAAAACAAAAACCTTTTTATGTGACGTTTTTAAAGTTTTTGTCCCATTGTCACGGTTAACGTACAACTACATACTCCACGATATAAATGCTTGTTATGACGGTGTTAAATAAACGTTTTTCAAATTACAGTCCTAATAGTAATATTTGATTGAAATGAACAATTATTGGTTTGAATTAGAAATAGTTAGAATCGCGGTAGCACATTGCACTGTAAAGTTAGAGAGTGCTTGAAAAAAATTCGCGTGACTTGGCGCAGCCGATCTGAAGGAAACGAAAACAAAACGAAATGGGATGAGATTAGTGTGATGCGTGTGCGTGATGGAAATGTCCGCCTGTTTCGTTTGTGTGTGTGTGTGTTGGTCCGTTAATTTACATATTGGACGACATGTGAAACAATGTTCGTAAATTCTCAATAATAGTTTATAAACGAAAACGACTTTCGTCTATAATTTCCATATTTTTTTTGTTTCACGAAGAGCGCCCGTAATTCGTGCATCGTTTTTCGAGTCGTTTTGGTTTGTTTGCTGTCCAGCCCCGCTGGTCTGTGCGTTTCCTTTCGTTCTTTGAACGAGACCCATCGTTTATATCATTATAATTTTCGGAGAGTAGAGTAGAGTTCCGTGACCACATCGCTTTTGCTGCTGCGATTGTCCCATCAAATAACAACGTTTAAATATTTTAACAAAACCTCGTTTAATATTCTAAATTACGTAAATTGTAGTGTCGCATCAATTTTCATATAAAGTGGTGTCTTTAATATAATTACAAGTATACACACACACACGTTGTAGAATATAGATATACCTAACATACGTCTGCGACCCAAACAGCCGAACCCAAACCCAAACCCGAACTCGAAACGAATGGTCAACCTCTTTGCGCATGCAATTTTAAACTTAAGGGTTAATGTTCTTATATTAAGAGATGCTTGCGTCGCACAATCTGTTATTTACTTTAGATAAAAAAAACCAATTTTCCACATTGCATTTTGATGATTTATCTAAACAAATTACAATTTGTGTGCTACGATAATCAAATAAAACAAAAACTACTATTTATTTATCAACTCCCTAATTATTATAAATAATATTAGATTGATAAGCAACTTATTTGAACTTATGCAGCAATAAAAAATCTAAATTCGTGATTCTTTATTAGGAATTGAAATTAAAAATGAAATTCAGTGTTTGTTGTAAGAAGAATAGAGGGTTAAGTGAAGGTAGCAGAGATGATGGCGCTGGACTCACCAGACGACGAGACGAGACTGGACGAGACAAGACATAAATGATGTTACTAAAAAGCGTATACCGTAGCGAATCGACAGAATTAACATTCTGATATTATTATACCTGTAAAATGTCTTTAACGACATGTCATTCACCTTATCAATTAACGCGCATAAGAGAAATGGGCGTCCTGTCCTGTTCTCTTCACACACGTATTCAGACAGCGCGGTGCGGTGCGGTGTTTATGAAAACGTTTTTCCATTTCGCAAATATGTACTTACATTCAACGGCGGCCGTATGTGTTGCGCGATTGGTGGAAACGGTATTCCTGCAGCGTACGGATATCTTTCGGTATGGTGGCCTCTGAAGGCCCGATGCGAGGAGCCGCTGGTGGACGGCGCTGTGATCCTCGGCGCCGTCTCCTTGGGTACAGGACCCCTGTTTTGCATCAGGATCATTGGATCACACGTCGGCATAAGAGGCGACAGATCACCAATACCGCGACAATGCGCGGCACTTGTGCACTTAACACACACACACAATCTTGACTATTATTACCAATTATTATTACTCGCAACTAACAACTAACGCCTGTCTCATTTGGCACATGACTTGCCGACGACATGCACCAAACACCAAAACACAGTTCGATGAGAAATTCTCCCGCGTTGTTCAAAACGCGCACAATTTTCTGACCGCTGTCAGTCCATCTCTAGCACGTGTTTGATCACCACTCTCATCACCAATTCGCATCCATCAACCAACTATAGATGATACATTTCTAAAATATCTACTAAATTAATTAACTACATTTGTTTGATGACACCGCACACGATCACATCGCAAAACAATCACTATAGAGTTACCGCGGTGCGAAGAACCTCTGTGCACAACACATGACCGCGCACAAATAGACCAGTATAGGTGTAGGTAAGATACACGTTGTGATTTATGTGCATATAAGTGTGCATGTGTATATTGAAGTTATATGTACACACAAGTGTGATTGATTTAGAACAGTTTCTGCGTGAATACGATCCACCCGCCACGGTGACGAGTGATGGAACTAAACAGTTGAATATACCCCCACCAAACTTTCAGCCGGTTAGGTGCCCGCGCGCTCGATCTGTACCGAACCAACACGGAAAAAAACGAAAAACTTCATTGGCGTACTGGAACTATAGTTATTAAATTACTTAATTACCTGAAAGCACCGTGGACCATGGGTAACTACGCCAATTTATGGCTCTGGATTATACAGAGCACTCTGAGTCAACGTAACGATAACTTACACACGTCACACGTCTAATGCGTCGAGATTTGTTCTCGTCATTAATTCCTAGTCCCTCATAGATCCCCAATGTAAATCATGTTAAGGGCGGAATGTTCGTTTTTAAAACTAAGTATTTTAGAACGTGAGTATGGGTGGAACTGGGAATATCATCTGGTTATTGTGAAACGGTCACCAGAGTGATACCTGCGTATCGGGTACTCGTTGAGGGCGTACGAGACGCTACAGAAAGGCGGGTAGCGAAATGAGATGCCCGGTAGAGTTGGAGGTGGGAGTCGAAGCGATGGACGGCTGCCATGGAGGGGCGTACCGTCAGATCCGCATGCATTTTTCTTTACAAGATGCTGTCGCAATAATGCACGGAAAATACACTTTCAAACTACGTCAAATTTTGATGAAATTCCTTTAAATATTTGCTCGTTCAACACGATATTTTCAAGAATTACGGACGAAATAAGCGAATGCTAACTATTGCACCGATCAAAAGTCAAGTGGTATTTATATTTACACAGACATATACTGCTTATTATGTGACCTTGAAATGTATAAACGTGTACGTTTCATTTTTGATTCGGTGGTGCTCAATGGATAATAAATATTCTAACGCGTCTGTCACACCACATAGTGAAGACTATGGCAAATTATTATAATATGTTTTACTTTATGAAGAGAGAAAATTTTTAATTTCGTATAAAATATAATTGGTGTAAAAAGTGAGTTGACAGTAAAATAATTCAATCCGTTTGAAGGAAATGTTGATTATACTTCCGCTATCGGAAAAGCTAGTTCCGAATATATATAGTCGAATAATTAAATAAAGACATCGAGTTTAATCACGTACACGGAGACTCGCTTCAATTTGGTTCTACATTTACTATCATTGATTTTATAAATGAGTAATGCAAGAAATCAGATTGGTCGAATAGTGCGTGATGTTTACGTGCAATTTCTGCACCTAATCCAATAACGTATCGCTTGTTTACCAATCACAAATTCCACCTAACGCGATTGTCGATTACTTAACAACAACCAAAAAAAAAAAAATCCCCATCGTCTCACCGGCAGACAATGTATATTTCATTATTGAAAGCAACGTTAAGTACTCACCACTTCCATAACGAGCCCTGATTGCGAAGCAGGAATGGTTCCTGTTGCTGCTGGATGTAGTTGACGATCAGACAACGGCACAACTGCACTTGACATGTCAGGCACGAATCGTTCGTGCTGTTGTGTCGGTATCGCCGGGCTGTGACTTGTGCGCCCTTCACCTGCAAGTCAACAAAATCTAAACTGAACTATGCACCAAATATAACAAACGCTCAACGCACGTTGAGCACACTCGTAACTCGATCTCCATTCATAGCAGCGCAAACAGAAGAACCAGATTTATGGCCGTGTGTCACAAGTTAGAATCAACAAAAATATTAAGCAGCGAGAATATAAATATGGTTAGTTACGGAGTGCATATAAGTACTGGTACCTCACGTATACATACGTATAAATACCTACATACAGTGTTAAAGTGGACTTGATTCTTATGCGAGCCACGGGGTGTTCGGTTCTTGCTGATAAATCGCGATTTTAATAGAGTAATATGCACCCAGGTGTCTAGCAGATTGGTTAAACAGCGGGGCCTGAGGCACCGCAGCCATGTTAGCAAACCAGGCGCCGCGTGCGACCACATCGCGAACGAAATATCAATTAGTCGCTATTCTGTAACCGGAGCTTATATTTATATGAGCATCCGTTCATCCGGACTATTTAAAATAAACCGCGAACCATCTAGGTTAACAATCGTACGAATATTTCAATAAATATAATCGAAGATTCAAATCGCTTGGGAAATTGCTCAATGCTATATTACAAATCGGATAATTAGAAAAATGATTATATTTGTTCTTTATTGTTTATCGATACACAGTTCATTTATATACGATCACAAATCATGGCAATAGACGTTTAATGTATATGATTTGATCACGTTATGTCTAGCGATATTTTTTCAACGGGATCTTATCATATAAACTGTTTAACAAATAATATCGTTTGATATGTGTTTCATTCAATAACTGTACTGTTCAAATCAAGTCATTATTGTCAGCTGACAACAATCCTCTACACGTTATTGATAATATGAGAAGTAAATCACAAATACACGCAGTCTATTCTTGTAATCATGCGTCAAATCCACTTTTACACATTTCATTTGCACTAAAACTATAACATTAATTATTGAATTATTTGAATAATTCATAAATAATAAAATATTTCCTAATTTTCAATTTTTCAAAATAAAACACAATTATTCTTAAAACTACGCCTGAATTACGTTCCCACCAGTATATTCTATAAAACTACGGGTGAGTGGCAGCACTCACGATTTAAAATGTATAAACATCAGTATGTATGCCGGTATATTTCGGTATATTTAATTTGAGCTATCATAAAATAATTCTAACGAACGAAATCACACTATTATAAAATTAATTCTATAATTATCTGAGTAATTCATAAATAAAATGACGCTACTGAGTATCAATTGGTTAAATTATTAAGATAAGTTGTATTGTAGAGTGCGGACGCACGTTTAATAAAATAAAATGAAAGAATTGAATGTGTTGTTTGAAACATAAATGAATGAAAGAAATATTTGTATTTAGAATGTTTGTATGCGTATTAAAAGTAGGTGTTAAATAAGGATTTGAAATCAGCAATATCCCATAAGTTATTGAGTATTCTGTCTGCTTATCGGTCGGATATGATTGATTTATGAGTGTAAACAAGTAATATACAGCTGCAAGGGTCAGTAGCAAAATCGTTCTTGCAGGGCTATGGGTCGCCAGCTTGAATACATCTATGTATGTACTCTTAAATGCTGAACATTGACTCGTTAACATGTAATAATTAGTAAAATATTTCTATCACATATACGTCCAATCACTATACTGTCGCAGATAACGTAATTTATGACTGTTCACATGCTTTATCTGTAGAGTGATCGTCATTAAAATTAATAATTATAATTGCATTATAGTTATCGTTATCCTAGAATGGCATGTCATCTAGCGAAAAATTGGTAAACTGTGGGTCAAAGGCAAAACAGCTGCGGCCCGCGATCTACGTAGCAACAAATTCATAAATCAGCTGTAAATTTGGTTGATAACAATAGGGTTACACCGGTTACTAAACACCATATGCATTTAGATCTACTAGAATAAGTATCTACAAAAAGATACATCATTGTAACTGAAGTTACATTAAACATCATAGATAATGTATTGATATATTTATTATTGTGGTCAATATTGAATAAAAAAGGTCATTTGCATATTAAAGATTAACGTAATTAAATTCTACTGCATAATAAAATGTATGTTTGAAACTAAAAGATGCATTTAACATCCAGACACACACACTATTTTTAAAAGGCTAAGATACACTGTCCACGTGTACCCAACGGTTCAGTGATTGAAACTTGAAACAGTTCGTAAACATTTGCAAGAATTTAAAAACATATCTTATTATATAATGATAAATTGCCGCTAATAAACGTTTCAGTTTACTGTGTAATATATAATTTTATTTATGGTAGTTATAAACAAAAGAATATCAATGAAGTGAATATAATTATTTACACAGTTTTTGTGATGTGTTTATTTAAATCAATGGGTACGCAAATTTAACGCATATAAGACAACACCAACGCTTTATATATTGATTATTGGTACAAGAGGACACCAAGCGAAAACTCACGATTTTTAGTTAGAGCTCCATACTTGTTGGTGGAGAACTGATGCATTTGGTGCTACTGATACACTTATCGTATTATGTAAAATGTGAGCATTTCACTCGCGATATTTTCATATATGTATATATGTATATAGAATTGTTTTTGAAGAAATTTGTAATAAGATTTGATTTGATTTTATGTGACGTAAATGTAGTCGAAGATGTCTTCGACGTGAAACTTAAAATCAGATGTTGATGTTGAAGTAGTATACTGATTACATAACATGACGACAAACAAATATACGGACATATCGCAGGGCGATGTCGACGTCGCGCACACTACATATACTGACGGCCGTCGTCGTATACCCCGAGACTGTCTCGGGTCAAGGGTCAACGTCAGAGCTGGACGTCGGGCGTGTCACAGCGCGCGTCGCGATAGCCTATGGGTCACATTGGTGGTCGCGCATGCGCACCGCACCGCCAAGTGACAAAAGTGACACGAATTACAGTGACAATTCCAACTCGGCCACGCCTACCATGCGCGACGGAATTATACATGAGCCGGGACGACGTCGTCCGTGACATCACTGGTGTGCTTGGTGTGCGTATAATTCGCCAACCAAGAGCAACCCTTTTTGTTTCTTCTCCAATGTACAGGGACGGTCCGCAGAAAGCTGCAGGCTCGTTATTGTTGCTTGTTTTCTGTTAGTGGTGGGTGGGTGTGGAAGATATCGACTTTGTGTGGAGGTTTTCGAATAAGAAGAAATGAGGTGGTTGTATGAAGCTATAGCTGACTGGGGCAAATGAACGTTTGGTCACAATGTAGGATAGGGAAGGAGCGGTGGAGATACGGAGCAGATGAAAGCTGACGTCCAGACACAGGAACGTGCGCGCGTCACAGACACCGGACGCCGCCGGGACATCTGGCTGCGCGGCGACCGAAAGATGACGAACAAAGACGAACTCGGAGTCTCAGGTTGTCGGCGCTTAATATAGACCGCGTAGCCCTGCGCCTGAGCCGCGTCGCCATGTACACACGAAAATCAATAGAAAAGGGTACACACATATAGGTAGGTACCTACATTCACACACATTTATACATACAAGGACAAGAATACGTATATATAGTTATATACATATACACGACGTCGTCAAAGGTGCTCTATACATACTATACACACGCTCAAGACTTTTAAACAAAGAGGAAACGCAAGCAATACGGTTACGGTAGCGCGAGATATAGTTAGCTATGCGTGTATGTATGTGTGTGTGTTTGTGTGTGTGTTGTGTTAGTCCAGAGCAACTGGCTGTCTGCCAGCACATTATTGCCTAGGCTTACATATGTACGTCGCTATTTCTATGTATTAGAGTGGAATCGAGAGTTGGTAACTGTGCTGTGTAGCAATCTTCCTACAAAAGTAAATAGGCGTACCAGTTAGTTGACAGGGGACACTGCGACACGCCCTCCACGCATGCGCTGCCAAGCAACACGACAACGGTTACCCCTACCAGTTTCCCCCACCAGAGAGTGCGTCGTTGTCGCAAGGCGGTGACATCGCGACAGGCGGGCTCACCTGAGATTCGTCCTCATTGGTCATGCGATTTGCTTTCTGTTTTTGTTTCGAACGAATGACACAGCCAGCATCCGAATACCGATTCAAAACTCACAGACACATCAGCGTCCTCTAGCCAGTAACTAGTGACCGGTGGCCGGTCATTTGTTCGCTGAAAACAAACCTACATACGTTCATTTGACTGTGTTCCGTACTGTATCCGCGATAGAAGTGCTGAATGAATAATTTCGAAATTCCTACATTTGGAATTCGAAAATTGTTAACGGGAATTTGTGTAATTTGCAAAATCCATGCGGGAAATTCATTATTAAAATTCGTCGCTCGCCAGAATCCTTTCATTGCACACTCAACACTCACCAGCACAACGTTCATATAAAATATCGTACCGTGCATTATATCTATTCAAAATAACTTCTGCACCACCTACATCACCAACCTCTGTTCGCTCACTCACAGGTGTGGGTAATTAATCAGAGATAAATGCTTACAAATTCGTAACACTGCGATTGATTTACGTTGTATTCTAGTCGGTTTCTAGACACTTAAGTATCTTTAAAAAAAATGCATTTTTTCCTTTTCGAAAAATGACATATTGACATGACGACATAATCACTTAATAACAGTTATACTTAAGTCCCTTTGTTCGCCGCTACACCAACAAGAATTTATCCGGCTTTATAAGTGGGGTTGCCAGTTCACACCTTTAGAAAATGATTCGTATTTATTTTGAATCATTATCGTTATTTCATATTATTATATGTTTCAGTTTTAACTGTATTATATACTATTTTTAAGTACACATTTGGTTAGGTAAACGTGAAAGTGAACAGTTGTATCCCTAAAAGTTTATTTGACATTGGGGAACCAAAAGAACAACTTTAGACACAGCAAAAAAATTACTTCCACAAGATGTAAAGCGCGCAATTATATAATTCATTAGATATTAATAAATTATAAAAATATATTTATTTAAAAAGCGTATTTTGTAAATCAAATATTTTGTTGTTAAATAATTTGATTTTTAAAAATGTTTTATATGACTCGAAATAAAATGTCTATTGTTTTGATTTAATTCAAGAAATGTTTCCGTGTTTTTAATTTTAATTTAGTGTTAAGCATCAGCTTCCCCTAAGTAATCACTGTCAATGATTTCATAATGCGTTTTTGTAAAGTTTTTATTTTGTTTAGTAGAAGTTATTTGACAGCAGGTTAGGGTGCAATATGCGCAGTGGGATGCGCGTGAACATAAGCGGCAAAATTAATTTAAAATACTACACAATGAATTTAATTTTGTATGAATTATGCATCACTTTTAGAAGTTTTGTTATAGTTTGTAATTATTAGTGTTGTTGAGATGTATAAGCAAGGTAAACATTGATCCTTACCTATCCCCATATGTGACGAGAGAGGCACATTTGATGACATAAGCATTTGCAACTAGGTCAATACTTGTTAAAACCTTCCCAAACTTGAACTATGATAAATTCACACGTTCTCAATAATAGGCAATGTGCCATAGAGTCAATGTCAACATTAACAAATAAATAACAAACAATATAATTATTAACAATGACAACAAATAAACAATAATAACAATCGAGGTATAAACACAATACTGTGGATGAGCATTATTAATAAAGAAAAAATGCGCGCGCAACATGAACTTGTATATGTTATTAGGCTGTCACTACACTTGCACTCGGTGGTAACTTTCTTTTGTAGTGCTTTGTGCATAGCGCGCGTAGTGTGTATGTATCAATTTAAATTGTCGCGGCTTTTGGCGTTTGTGTGTTGTTACAATAGCTGTGATACGTTTGCTATGTAGGCACGTTCGCCGCGCGGCAGTCGAACAACCACTGAGTGCCACAGTGACTGGGGACAGTCGCGAGTCGCAGTGTCCTAGCTGGGTAGGCGGTGCTATCCAAGAACAGAACAGAACGCGACGTTGCGCATGGAGAGTGTCAACCGTGCGTGCTAATTATCACCTATGCCTGGACACCTCGACACCCAACTGGTGACAATTGCGCGCGCAATTACATACTCCCTATTCAAACTCACCACCAACATATGGAAACTTATCATATATTTTCCCACACACATAAACTCAGCGTTACTTCCTTATGCTTAAACATTTTTAAGTGATTCTTACTTAAGTAGATTTATGGTTTATAAAAATTTGTAATAAAACCCTATTAAGATTTAAGTGCAAAATAAATTATCTGACCAACATTTCTCAATAAATAAAATATAAATAAACAAGCCTTATTTTGTTCTTATTAATATAAAAGTTCCACATATCATCATGCCTATTCCCATCAATGGAGTGGTTAAAAATTACATTCTTTCAAATCTTGACAATCTTTCACCATTCATCTCTATTCTTACAAATTTCTTTCGCTTCATTCAAATTCATCATACAAACTGTTGTATTCCGCTTACTTACAACTTTTCTTGCACGCAATTCATTCGAAATCATATTTATCCACTAATTTCGAGGACGGTCTCTCATTCTCACACCTTTCATCTCGCTCATGTCTATCTTAGATCCACCACAAATATCTCGCAAATATTTAATTTCCGCAGCAGTCATACGCCTTTTATGCTTGGTTTTCCAAACCCAACATTCACTACCATGCATCAATATCAATTATTGTAATAAATAAATAAGTATAATAGTTAGAAACGTATATACTTGCGTTACATTTCGTTGTGAATGAAAATGTACAAAATAAACAACAGAAATTCAAATAATTCTATAGGTAAAGTTTAGAATATTTACACTTGTTGTTTATCATTTCGCGACCATCTCCCTTTAATTACATCCGGTATATGTATATTGGGTAAGTCATACAATCACATCAAAGTCGCTTTACATTTTGATGAACAGATAAGGTGTTTTCTGTTAGAAGGAGGTCTCGTTTTCAAGGTCAGACCTGCTTCACTGAACAACATGCGCATGTTTCATGACAATCGAAAATTAAAACCAGGAAAAAATTATTTTATTATTTATTCATACATTTTGAATGTGTCGTAAAAAAGCCTTGCAAAACCTATTATTTACTTCCTTTTAGTGAAGATATAAAATATATATATAAATAAAAAACAACAGATAATTACCTAGTAGATACAATAATTGAAAACTATTTTTGTAATTATTGTTTTTAACATTGGAATCGTTGAAAAAACGTGTTTGCAATGAAGATTGCAAAGAGTTTTCCACCATTATGCTGTTTAATATCCCCTTATTTAGACAACAATGCTTTGTGGTATTTGCTCCTTCACATTTACGATATACTTTGTATGTATATTCAATAAACACGAATGGTAGTATGGATAATATTCAATAACAATAATTATGTATTTGTGAGAGTTCAGTAAAAAAATTTACACATAAATAACATATAATTACTTGTATCTTATTGTGTTTCGTAGATCATTTCTACGTTATTCCAGAAATGTTGTAATGGTAGAAGACATGTGCGGGTGTTAGTGTCTAAAAGTGTCCGGCTTTTGTGGCCAAAGACCGCGTGTCTTAAGTCTGATTGACAACTTGAGGTGGCCATTAGCCGATAACCAAAGGAAGACAATGGAATTCTCTACTTATGCGTACATATCAGTGACGTAACAAGCGACCGCTAAACCCTACATATCATGAGGGGATCAGGTCACTGATCGCGAGTTCAAAGTGACAAAACTGTAGCCCAAGTCGATATTTCTATTTTTAGGGTACCTATGCCTACATGTAGTGTTATTTTATTCACAATGTCGTACGGATAATAGGAGAGTCAATTGTGATGGTATGGTCATATTGAAAGAATGTCGAATGAAAAATTGGCAGGTCGTCCTCGAAATAAGTGGATAAATATGATTGGGAATGGAATGCATGACAGTAAAGTTGTGAGCAAGCAGAATACAAAAATATGTATGAAGAATTTGATTGAAGGGAAATAAATGTGTAAAGATAGAATTGAATGGTAGAACTATCGTAAATGGATTTTCATTTCATTCGTGAAATTGTATGAAATTAAAAAAAAAATTATTTGAATTTTATATTATATTTAAATATGATTTTAATTCATGAATATGAATGGAAACATGTTTATTAGCAAGTAATTCGTTATTATTGAAATCAGGAAACTAGATAAGTTTTTTTATAAATCCTGGATCTGATACTTGAAATGAAATTATAGTTATCCGAATTGACACTCCTATTCAATAAATAGAATCTTTCTAAAATAATCTAGAAAGCAAAAATGTCTTTGTTATATAATCTGTTTGTAGGTAACATATATTGTAAGCCGAAAGTGATTTATTTGGAATGTAATGATGAATAGTAAAGAGTAAAATAGAATAGAAATATAATTATAGTGAGTACGATCCTGAAATGGGACGCGTGTAAGTAAGGTACAAACATACATAAACACAAATAGACGGTACATACACATGAACGCAGGACACGATGTGCGTTGTGTAGGTATAGGTTGTGGCGATGTGCTCGGCCGTCATTAGCTGGACCGATAGTGGCTCTGCCCGGGGCGCCTCACGCACCGTGGATGTCGGTGCGGTGCGACGCGGCGCGGCGTGTTCTCGTTGCATTGTGTACGAAGCACTGTTGAAATCTTGTATTCGATTACCAATAAACACACTGCGTCCGAGTCCAAACAACAAAACCATCAGAACCTGTTGCAAACGAAGAGGAGAGTGCATAGAGTACCACAGTATAGTACCTACAACGGACGACATTCCAGCTGTAGGGAATGAACGCGAAACACCCGCATCACGCCCGTATTCACATTGTGTTATATTATGTCACACCACTATATAGGTACATGCACCAGGTATATAAACCTGCGCTATAGAAATGAGTAAAATTCATAGAATCAATTTGCCAAGCAACGGCTATTATCGCTGTTGCGGTGCGTGTGATTGTGTACCTACCTATATGTAAAACTTAAAGTACCTTCGTTGTTGGTACGCGGCCGAGCCCACGTCGAGGTGACTGTTGATCACGACTCTGGTAAGCACTTAATCATCGTACTAGAACGTTTCTAGCGCGACGATCGTCCACTAGCGGGTCCAATCTAACACCATATACTTCTTCTTCTTCTTCTTGAATCATGTAATAAACCTATATTTTGTAGGTATACGTATATAGATGCCAATGGCGCACCTAAACTTAATACATTGTACATGTGAACTATGCGAATCTTGGCCATCGCATCAGCAACATTATCGCGGCGCAAAAATCAAGAGTCAATTACCTATACTTGTGTCTTGGACTTGGTATGGGCGTGGTACTGTACGGCACCACTGAGATGGCACCCATACTCACACAACGACAGCACAATCATATCTAATGGATAGAACATTAATGGTGAGTCTAGAAAAATTATATTCACCAGGTTACAGATTGTTCTTAACACAAAGAAAGATTTTTTATATTAAATAAAAAACAATCACAATCATTAAGTAATTTATTAATTGTTTTTGACCTAATCGTTAAATTGCTTTAAAGCGTTTTCAACTTTCCTGTTGAATGCGCACTGAATGTGAACTTTATTAGTGCAGCGTTTTCAACATATTTAGTACAATCAGTGCCGCGATTTCTTTAACTTAGCTGTTAAATTGCACCCAGTTCACGTTGAGTGCAAACACTAATAGCAAGTGCAAGTGTTTCAATGCAACTATGGCATCGAAATATTAGAATTTAACCTAACTTAACTCTATTTAATTAAGACAAATCTTTCCAAAATATTTGCCTCACTCGTTAATGTCAATACTTAACTGCACTTGTATTTTGTGTTGTTTTCTACTTTGAGTGCTATTTTGTGAACTTATAAATTTCGTGCATGACGTCCATACCAAGAACTGGGTGAGCACTGAGTGTTGGTAAGATGAAAACGCTATTAATAATTAATTAATTTTCTTTGACCTAATAGAATTCATTGTTTACTAAATTAAAGTCATTTTTATATTAACGCTTACGCCTAAAAAATTGCATATATTAAACCTATATATAAACTCTCCTAAGAAAACAACGAAAAAAATTAAATAAAAATTTTATGTAACTTAAAATTGTACTTTAACGCTTTGACTTCATTGCGATTATATTGATTTGTATATTAAATCTAATAAAATGCAAGATACAGTGACAATAAACGTATAACATTTGTAATGCATTGTAATAAAAAACATTCGAATGCAATGTACTTCATTACATATGTATATCCATTTCATATAACCAATAGATACTCAATGCTGTCGGGGCTTTGTGCACGTATACTTATAGGTACCTACTCTGGACCGCATGCACACACGGATGGATAGCGCGCGTAATGAAACAGCGAGCCATTGCATACAGCACACGCATTTACACACATATATAGGTATACAGCGAGCCTAACAAAATACATAAGCGTACATCAGGTACATACATTCATTAAAAAAAATTCAACAAGGTGGAGCGTATATATCCAGGCGTAAGGGGAGGTGCGGTGCTGCCCCATCAGCTCGTGACCGACTCTGATTGCGGGATCGCGTGTTCCACGTACGGAGGAGAGACGTCCAGAAGAGTAGACAACACGGACGGACGGACGGACGGACATACGGACGTCCGCCGCACCGCTCTATCAGCTCATCATCGCGCACATACATACATACATACTGTACAGCAAAACACGACACGGCACGTCTCAAACAGGCGGGGCAAATCGGGAGAACACCATGAACCACAGCCTCGTTATGAGAAACTAATATTGACGGATAAAAGTATCACGTGAAATGAGACGGATGCAAAAGAATACTCAACACTATTGCGACTACGTTGTTAAATAATGCTCAAATTATTTCGTTTACTACCATATAAATAGGTTTCTAATTCCATCTAGCAACATTTACCACAACAGACAATGGACAAAATACATTTTTAATAAATATGCATTATACATCTTGTAAAAACATTTTTTGTTATATATTCTAAACATATTTTCAACTATCGTTATGTATTTATTCTATTAATAATATAACACCTATGAGTATGCAAATCGCAATGCTTGTCAACTGATTTTGGAAACACTTTTCTTCCAGAAATAGCTTTTTTTTACTGTTTGATGACGTTTTCGTGGTTCACTTCTCATATTAATCGTCAATTGACATATTAGTACACGAATTAATCTATCGTATTAACTATAAAATTACAATAGAAGTGATACTAATTATTAGACATTGAGATTAAGTCATCAAAAGCCGCTGGTAATCGAACCCAGAACCTCCATACGGGTTCGATTCCCAATGGCATCCGATGAATTTTTCCCAAAGTAAAATTGCAATATTTCTTGCAATACTACAATACTTCATTGCACATACTTGTTGCTTTAATATAGAAATGATATGTATGTATGTATGCATATTATGTATGTATATTATTTGTAAATTTGTTTTTTTAAGTAGTTTAGTATCTATGCGCTAGACAATTAATTTGATTACTTATTGGTGATGTGGTACTTAAGATGGTTCAGTACATATATATTTTTTGTTCTTTCTTTCATCAAGTGTGAAATGAAATATACGCGTTTCGTTCGCATGAATATATTAATTGGTTGCGTCGTTAATAACTCTTACACCGTAATAAGTCCATTGTCCCGCGTGTCAGCCGGTAACGGTTCGAGCAGTTATAGTTAGCGACCGAAACAAATCACAAGGAGTTATCCACGGTCCGACGGGACTCTTAAACAGTCCAGCCAGCAAACATTGAACTATGTACCTGTGTGTTTGCGATGATGATGGTCGCAAACGAGAAATCTTCTGTTCTGTTGTTATGCGTACACGTTTCTCTTTTCCTATAACACAGCACAAAGACGAATAATTGCGACGAGATTCTATTTAATATATGCGGCGAGTCAGCAGTGCGAGAAAATAATTAAGACAAGATGTGGTTTAGAATTTACGATCAAATTATAACGTTGCATTGTTGTAATGAGACGACCAGAGTTCTTTACCGTAATATTACCGTATCTTTTATATATTTATTCATATTCAACTTTAATGTATGTATTTACAATTACGCATATTAGGGTACAACATGATGTATTTATAAAAATCACACTAACAATCTACGTACTAACGAACAAATACGTAAAATATATTAACTTTACTTATAAATAAAGTCACTTTTAATCTCATTGTAAAGATGTTTTAAATAAACTATCAGAATACATTTATTTAATTTTTTATTTTCTAACTAATTCTAATCACTCCATAAAAAAAGTGATAACATTCTTGTGGTTATCATTTTTTTATGGAGCTATAATTTAATTAAATTTACAATTTTAAGTTCTTTTTACTAATTTTGCATTTGAAAATTTCATTCAAACTGATTTTTTACAAACATTATACGTCGATACAACGTTGGTCATATTACTCTGTAAACGACGCGGAATCGGTGAACTCGGATTTATTCGAGTATAAAATAGGTGCACCTATTCTAACACGGACTATTTGACGATTTAATCGTTGAATTTTTTACAAGTAAACAATTTCGAATGATTCCCAAAATAAATTAAAATAAACTACAAAGAAGAATTTTTAATTGTGAAAAGTATTTTTAAGACCCTAATCTATTTGTCCTACATATAATGTGAAAAGATTAATTGAGCTTATTATAATATATTAGAAAATTGTGTCGCAATATAGTTGAGGCGTTCCTGTCCTGTATATATGTAGGTAAATATTGAAGGAACTTGTATGTACTTGTAAATCGTGCCTTGTTATATTGTGAAACGCTTGGTACATGATTTGGAAATGAGCTAAAACAAGTATTCGAATGTCAGCTATGAACATACAAGTACATCGACACGATCAGTCAATGCGGTACCGTCAATTCAATTACTCGATTGAATTAACTGAGTTTGAGTGAATGTTTGTGTGGGTGTGTGTATTAAGTCTTTTTATTTAATTGAATGTAGTTCTTCACATTTTTATTACACCAAACGTTTTGAAATGTCAGGTGAAGTATGTGTGCGATGGTTGTAACAAGCATGTTCGTCACTGTTGGTTTGTTGGAAGGTATTGCACGCGACCTGTGACGTAGTGCCGCTTCCTGTAGATACATGCAAACAGGAAATTAAACAATTTCCCTGATTGGACGGAAATTTTTAAAAGGATTGACACTGGCACGACGCTACCAATGTATTAAAACACGGCATAGAAAAGAAAAGCCGTTTCCCATATATTTGTATGCGCCGTTTTGGCACCCTGAGTATGCTATGTGACCAACATTTAAGATATACGTGTTGCATGGTTTAGTAATAGGGCGCTCGGCATCTATGGTGTATACCTAGAAAAGTCTATTATGTCTATGAATTTTCTAGGTATTTTTATAATAAATATTTAAGTGTTCATGAAACGAATTTTTAATTTCACAATTTTTTATATATTTGGAAGCATTAATTTGATGTAAATGGAAAAAGGGTGCAAATATGTTATATGCTATTGTATTTGACATAGTTTGCTCTTGAGTTCGTTATGAGGTATTTAATAATAATTCTAATCTAATAGAAATTGAAGACACAACTTCATTCCTATTCCCATCAAATACGATTTGAATTGCAAATGTATATAAGAACGTGTAATGTAAAAGCTGTGTCATTTGTAAATATGTTGTTAAACTTAATTTGATTCATGTCTTGTAATGTATTATAACATTAAATCAATATGCGAGTTAAAATTAAGTTTGTATATCATGTGGTGTATGGAAAGACAGACGGTAGAAAAGAGAGAATTTTTGCTAACATAGATGAAAAAGGAAAAGAGTGAACGGGGTTGAAAGTGTGCGTTTAGCGTGTCATTAGCGCGGGTCCGGGTGATGGATGGCAGCGCCACTGCTGGTGTCGTGGCAGTTTCACGCACTACCAATCACCGCTCAACTCGACCGAACAACCCTAACGTCAATACCTTTTTTCCAATTATGCAGAGAGAACCACTCTTTGTAACACATACCGAAATGTACCAGTTTTACTACTCATGCCAATTTGCAAGAAGGAAATCCCGCACTGGTTCCATTTGCTAAAACAAGTAAATTACTAAGGGAACCAGCGGCTCAAACGAAACACGAACTAAACTAAATATGAAATGAAACAGATTTTTAATTTTATAATATTTGTAAGAAATGATGTATGGACATTTTTTAAAAATACAAATACTGATGTCGGATTTTGGTCATCCCTTTATTGATTATAAAGAACTGTTATTAAAAAATAAAAAGAGTATAAGCATTCCATAATTGTAAGATAGCTGGAATTTATTGGGCATTGTTTACAATGGGTACTGATCGCATCCTTAGGCGTATTTTATAACGTTGCTTAATGCTTACGAGACCCGTCATGACGTTCAAATATGTGTATTAAATAAAAAATAATAAATGCCACAAGGTCAACGTTTTTAAAAAAATTTATTTGTATTTTTTAATAAACATGTAGATTGCAACTGTAGATTCGTTTAGTAAATTAATGATAAATCAGTGTTTGCATAGAATGAATAAGCACACTATTTTCTAAAGTGAACTTATTTTAAAGATTTCATTGCATGAGGGATGACGATGACGTTATAAACACTGCCAAAACCAGATGTGCGTACAGTTATAAGTGACGTGTTAAGAACGCAACGTCGCCTCCGAATCACAGTGCCGTGTTGTCGTAGTCGTTGTGTTAGTAGATGTGAAGAAAGGGGAGCCAGTTCCGATTAATATTTTATTAACGGAGCGGAAACGAAATTAACAAGTCATTTATCATATTCGTTTAATAAATGTGTGCCTTTTTGCTATCGGTTAAACACATAACAACCAATAATACCACCACAACACATGACCAAAAGTAATTTTAAGTATTTGTATTTTGTAGAAAAAAAAAAATCGTACATATATGTTTTGTAAAAATTCCAACACTAAAATATTTAACTTTAAATGCTATTGGCTGCAGAAGATAAATAATAAAATTTAACTGAGGGTCTAAACGCTGTAATAATAGGTTAGGCAAAATGGTGTTTCACACTAGACCATTTTTTTTTAATATAAGCTTTGGTATTTCTTTGACCTACTCTGTGCCCCGTGGCGGTACAGTTGCAACCAAAATAAATTGAAGAATGTCATTGTAAACAATTGGCGCAAATAACGAAGTACTTCATCATATCGAACCAGGAAATATTTTTTTAGTTAACAAGTAAAAAAAATATAGATGTTATTAAAATCTTTAGAAACCGCGACTCGACGTTTGGTGGTTTGCTTCTTTTCAAGCAACACATAATAAGTAGACGAACTGCCAGACATGTAAATAGTGACCACTATAGCCGTATACGTATATGGATACGTATTCGCAAAAGAGCTCTTACGACATTATGTAAAAGTACTGAATCTCTTTGGATGCCTGCTGATGATAAAAGTCATAGCGTCCATACATACTCGTCAGTATACAGACTATAGTGTGCCACTATTCACTGGATTTTTAGACTTTTCAATGGGGTTGCTAACGAAAGCCGGTCGAATATTCCAATTACGTAAATGGACACTCGAATTTAACAGATGCACAATTCGTATACTGGCATCATGATGGCCTTTTCACAACGATACACAAATACTTTTGGCTATTACCTGACTGCCCGGTGCTATACGATGTTACCTTTTTACATTTTATTTACTGGTTTCAATTTTATCTCGGGCTAGCGGCAGCACCAGGGAACGACGTTTGCTTGCTGGCGCGACCGCCTGTAAAAAGGGGGGAGTGGCACTATGTTGAGTGAAATTACCCATTAAACATAAGAATCGGAATGTGTACTAGCTCTTCCAACAAATTCTATAAAGGCACCGGATATATATCTGAATTTTTTGCATTTTTTTGTGTTTGCTTTTTGTGGACAAAAAAAAATCCTGTACATTTCTGCAAAATGCAAATTATAAATTACTTTTTGATATATACAAAATTCCATAATCGTGATATTGATAGTGTAAGTTTTACTGGTAAAACTGCTAGTTGAAAGTCAACAACAAAGTTAATTATATGTATAAGGATGTGTTGATTTTATTATAATTTTGCCTCGTGTAAATATTTCAAGTAAAGAATGGGAAGAGAGTTCTGTCCCATTTTGAATTTTATGCGAGATTATCTAAACTTTTAAACTAAGTTGTGAATCCTACATACATAGGTATATGCTAAACAAGAAGTAAAATCAAGTTATTGTGTTGTTTTACTTGAGAAACTTTTGGGTCTAACAGCCTTATGTAATCTGTAAGATTATGAAGGACAGCTAACAGAGATTTTCTTTACAAAAACTTATAATACCTACTTGCCAACATCAGGACTGTACCTTTTGATAAAATAATTCTAAAATAATTAGCAATTTGAATATTAGCACAAATTGAATTTTTCACACTCTTTACTATTATTATTTATATTCTATTCGGTAGTTTTTGTTATTAACAAGGCTTCAAATGAAAGTGTCTAAGTGCGAAGATGAATTACATGTATTAACAAATAAAATATAAGTTCGTGCAAAATCGATGCGTCATTCTGAAGCACGATTTGAAAATTTCAAAAAATACAACTGTCGAGATTACTAATTGCCGGTATGCGGTGATAGAATAATGGGAACTCAAGGACAATAAATGCGTACAAGAGAAGTTAGAATTAAAATAAAAAATGTTAATTCTGTGTCGATATTACACAGTCACACGTTCAATCATTACTTCATCATAATATTCCAAGAATTATTATATTGATTTTTTGTTTCATTATTAACTTTATCGTGATGGTGATAATTTTATACACAGTACGTATCTATAGATAATTTATTTAATAATGATTAAATGAGTCAACTCATTCTCGAATCGCGTTAGTAAAAGCACAAAAATGTGATTGGCACAATAAGAAGGTGTACGTTTAATCATAGTTGTATTGTGAACGCATGAAAAACACATCATCCTATAAGTACAATTCACGAGATTTCATCATTCGTATACGTAACATTCATTTCGTTTTATTTTAACGGAACAAACAATCTACGATCAGAATTCAATGTTGGCATTGTTTTCTTCTATACTAATAAATACATATACCTTTAAATTTAAATAAAATAAATCTAAATATACAAAGCATTTTTTAATTAAAATAAGTCAGATTCAGTCACGATAGATTTTTTTCTACAGTGTACATTTATGAAAATATGAAGAACTTGACATTCTCTGATACTTAATTCTAGAATTTAATATACTTGTAGTTATTTGTGAAAGTCATTTGTGATACGAATCAAATGATATAAATTCTGCTGTCGTTATCAATATCGAGAAATGGTTAAATTGTTTAATAAAACAATCATAATCGTATATTCAGTAACAGATATTGATGACATCATTGACTAAGAATTATCAGATATTATTGAAGTCAGTTTATAGGGTTATATATAATTCTATTTATTAAAATGTATAAGGCTACAACGCCTTTCATAATTACTATTTATGCAAAATGTCACGGCCTTAAGTTCATGCGGTGAATTTTAACTTTACAAAACTAAACATCAAACTTCCCAACTGAGACTTTTCTTGTTATGAAATATATCCAAGGATCATGCTCAAATTACTATAGAATGCTTTTGACTGGCCAACAAACAAAATTTGGCATAATTTGTTCCAAAATCAATGTCAAGTAACCAAATGGCAAATGATTGTATATACAATTTTATGGTCGACCAAACAATACCAAATTTGTGAATGATTAAAAACTCGTTACCAACCAGTTCATTTTGTGTGTTTGTGAAATGATTTTTATTATTATAATAATACACAACATCAAAATTATTTATAATCAATATAATGATGCTATTTAAAATGTTTTTACCTATAAACAGTAATTAACCCATGTTATTAATTAAATAAAGAACACATTCACAAACAAAATTCAAGTATCATGCATTTCAATATCATAACGATCCCAATAATTAATAGGTGCGGTTTTAACACAACAAAGTGTAATTAATTGAAATAAAACAATCATGTGTACCTATTAATTGAATTAAACAAACATTACTATAGTTTTAATGTGATTATTTGTAATGAATATGCAAATATATTATGGTTTTATTTCTAATTTATATCATTAAATTACATTATTATTAGTAAACAAGATGAAACATGAAACCGTGGTAGTATTTTAGTGCCCACCTGCAATGACTTTTAAAAGTTCAAATATGTTAGCTAGGTACAATATATAAACAATTATGTAAAGACGGGTTCTTAGCAAATGTAATACATTAGGATTTATGTCAATGAAAAAGTTACAAGTAAATGCCGATAGGACATAAAATGCATATCTAGTTACCAGTAAATAAACATTGGAAATAATTGTTTGGTATTTCCAGGATACATTTATACTTAATTGTCCATAGTAGCGATGATGTTTAGTTAAATAGAATATTTATTAATATTAGATTGTATATATTTTTTCTTTTAAACCGTATTATTTACTATTTGCAATAAAAATTTCGTAATTTTGGCGATTGTCGGTAAAATGTAACAAAACAGATTGTGCTACGAATGAATTGATCGAGCTCAGTTTATGAATAGCGTAACCAATAAGCGTGATGGATAAGTGAGCTAATCATAGTTTCACCAATCATATAATCTAGATATATATTTTTTTGAGGATGGATATGAGGATGGCGTAAAATTTTGATAAAAAATTAAAAAGAATTTTAGTTATTGGTTAAGTTTATGATGATGAGATATGATGCTTTACATTTATAATTATATCTTTTGTTTTTTTAAATTTATTTTGTTTCTTTATTTCCTCTTATGGACTCTTGTTCAGACACCAAATTTTCCAGTCCATTAGTCGAATGTTGCCCAGTGAGCTCTGTAGTTCTCGGTGGCCGATCAATGTCTAGAACGGGACCTCGCCTGATGAATGGTTTGGATCATTTATCAATGACAAATCACATTTCCAGTCGTGTGCACGCCAGACACTATGCCAACTCAGATTTCACGTTTGTAACTCATGTACTGTAGATACATGTTACCAAATCAAACACTGTAAAAATCATATCAATCTCTAACAATAATATAGAAGAAGAATTGAATCTGCATAGTATCTTAACCGTTTTAATACATATATTTACCATATTTTGCAACATTTTGAATAAATAATCATTTTAATTTGATAATTCCGTCTTAGTGACCTGAATTTTTATATGTATAGGTAAAATAACTATCCAAAAGATAAAAGATTTCCAACTTTACGAGTAACTATAGCTTATCTTTACAAATTAATATAAAAATACAAATATGTTCATTATAATTAATAGGTATATAAAATTGAGGGCCCTGCACGAGCACACACCTGGCGGGTGACGGAGTGCAGTTCGATGGGATTGATGCGAAGAGAACTAATCATCCGTTGATATCATCACTGTCTAATGAGATCTGCGGTATCACACAAGTAATCAGTAATCAAGATAAAATATTTAATTACAACTACCAGCTCCCTCTTGAACAGAAAACGTGCTGTGACCTTCTATTGTATACGTACGCTGTATCTATGTATATATACGCATACGATGTATTGCGAGGTCTTCTCTCAATTTAATTAATGGATAATGTTGCATTTTAAATACATTACCGACTATTCGATATGACACAATTTACACCCTCTTATATGTTCTATAAATGTTATTGTTAGTTAGTTCACAATTTACTAAAAATATACTTTCATTCATTTCGGATGATTTCGTATGGAAAATTGGGACGAATCCAAAGAAACAATCAAACAGATTATCTTTTATAGATAAGGTTTTGGTATTTGTGTACATATTCTGAACTAAATAAAAATATATATAATTCTTACGATAAATTGGTAGAATTGAATAAAACATAATAATATGTATATGTACGAGTACATAGAATATCCTTTTCAGTAAACATAAGCAAGGTTCGAAATGGGAGCTTATAAAAATATGTAAACATCATATTGAAATTTTTATGTAAGCTATAAATCATTTAAAATGAATATTGTAACACTGTTGATTGAGGCTCAAGAAAATTACAGTATATATTTTATAAACCGGTTTAGATATCTTAATATCAATTTGATAATTTCGTTAGTGAAAATTGATTCGGGAATTTAATTTGATAAACCAATTTTGCTTTTTATTTTTTTCCGTGACAGTTATTTACGATATTTATTCTCTTTTAAAATTAAACTTTAATAATAACATGCTTATCCTACAATTTGAATCTTACAACTTAAATAAAATATAAGATGAATAATTTTATGGCCAGAATGTTTCATACATAATTTATTCTAACTCATTGTCACCTTGTCCTTCGTTTGAAATTGTATTAAAATTCTATACGACGGATTGAGTATCTTGTGCTACACTGTTATGAAAACATTGTTTATTGTGGTTCTGAGTGTACAGGTTTAATAAATAATATGTGCGACATTTTGATTCGTTCGCCGTTCTATGGTTATTTCGTGATTTTATGGTCGTTTATGTGAGTCTGAGCTCGTAGACACATAGCTCAACTCAACTCAACTCAACAAACATAGGAGTAATGAACACGTTCGAATCATATACAGAGAAATATTACTTTATTTCATCAATTAGATTCATATTTCACGAGACCATAATGAGATTTTTATATCCGTTGTTATTTATGTCCACGTTTAAGATACGGGTAATTGATAAAGAGGAGCTGCACGGGTTGGGCCGATCGCAGCACGGGGTCTTGAAGCGAGCACACAACGCGAGAGTCACGCGCGAAGGCCGCATTCAACATTGCAACAATACTCCGTCCGTGTATACCTAGTCCGCTTCCGGTTAAAAGCCTACTTTATCTACACTCCAGCAACCAGCTCTCGGTTTGTTCAGAAAATATTACCAATGCGCGCGCCTATGCTCTGAACTGAACTGAACTTAACCGAGAGCCAACAGCCACAAGAGCCTTGGGTTTAGTTAGTCTCAAGACCAGTGTCGACTATGACAAATTATTCGGCCTGTCAAAATAACATAAAATTTCAATTCATCAACGAGTTGGAAATTTCTGTGCCTCAATCGAACAACGATAAATGTAACAAATGAGCATCAAGAGATGCCGCCGCTGTAACCGCGTGGTCTGGTTAAATAAAGAATAAGAATAAGAAGAGAAAATACCATCACCGAGAGCGTACGGATTGCGTGGTGTGCGCCCGCGGACCGAACGCGAGCAGTGGGGTTCGATGACAACTGGACTCCCGTCGTGAAAATCCATCAATAATTTGTGTTCAAAGTCAATGAAGTCCATTTACTATTCGATAATGTGTTTTTTATTGCATGCGACCAGGGGATCCATCCCAGAACACCATCGTATATACGTAGATACGTTCATCTCCTATACTTTTTAATATATCGATTTATAGGTACCTAAAACACATCGATAAGAACGGGGCCAGGGAGGGATGATGTTGATAATAGACTCGGTCACAGCAGTTACCGCAGAAAGGTTAAACAAAACAACACGGAACATCGTCCTTGGACCGACTCTAATAGACAAACCTCAAAATTAAAATTATTAGATTGATTTGCGGCCCGATCAAATTATATTGATCATTTTTTACATACATAATTACATTCCAACCATCACAATTCTATTTACATATTGATATTTAATTATTATTATATTCTAATATATAAATTAGAAATAGAAACTATATATTAGCATAAACCAAAATAAAGTTTTTTTTTTAAACCAATCCCTATACGCATATTTAAATGTGTCCAAATGCGATAATATTAAAAGAAAATTAAAAACTAATATATACATATCACATGCAGATGACAAAAATATAAGAGTGATAAAACTAATAATGTATATTTTATTTCCAATTACAGTATCAGTTAAAATGCTAACGCACTTATTTTTTAGGCGAACAATTTAATTTCTTTTCGTATTTTCTGATTAAAATAACTATTGCATGTGAGAATCTTACTAAGATTACTTATTTCATTTTTGTGCACGTGATTCAATTATTGTTACTTATTTAATCAGATTTCTAACTAAACGTAGTAAGAAAATTATTTTCGCCATTATCCATCATCACAGACATAGCTTGAAAGGTTGAGTTATTCTACAAATTTCCCGAACGAAAAACTAATGAAATACTTGCTAATTTTTCTAGTATAATACTGCTTTATTTCGTATCCTTTCGTGTTGACAGTTCTAGTAACCTAAAGCTGCGCGGCAACGCGAGGCGGAAACAAACGTAAAGGAATACTTTAGCAAATAATTTGAAAACTTTTGTTTCTGTAAAATAACAGAAGGGTTTTCGAATAGAAAGCATTTATCGTAGTTCGCTTACGTCAATTTTCTGTGCTTGTATGAATTGTATGTGTGTGCGAAAAGTTTAAGTGAAATTTCTGTTCTGACGAACGATTATTATAAGGTATATGCGCTCTGTCACGTGGAGCACGGCTGACTGAATCCGTCGTTGTTGTTGTTGAATTTATATTAATTACTAAGGATCGATGATTTATGACGGGTTATAGTTTAAAAACTGTGTCCCACATTGGACGGTAAATGTTAATTGTATTCAACCGAGCAAGCCAAGCAAATGATGTTTCGCTACATTAGCACTTGATGAAATAATCGCGAATGTAAATTCACCAATGGAACCTCCGTTTCGTGGTTCGACTTCGTAACTAATTTCACACTAAATACTGATTTGAAACTATTAATTTTCTAATGCCGCAACAATGAGTTATTAATTTCTCAATATATGCTCTATAATTTCCTTTTATTGATTTCAGAAACTGACAGCAATAACGTAAATCACTTCATACTAATTGTAAGTAAAACAATTTTTTTTTGAACATTCATGCTCTTTCTCTATTTCTATATCCTCATATACTCGACCAAGCCACTCGCCCGTAGCGAAGAAATATTGCTCAACTGGCGAGTTGCTCAAAATATAGATATCTAATGTAATTTAATTTAGGGTGCTGGCAAGTTCCGTTTTCCTCAATTAAAAAAAACATCATTATATATTTTGTGCATTTTAATCAATTAAGAAAACATATTAATATATTAAAACAAATTAATAACACATTAAGGCATATATTATTTACCCCATAATCTTATTGCTTTTTGTATATTTGTATATTATGTATATATGAACATATTTGTATCTTAATATAAAATAATTTTTTAGTAAATTAGTCTGTAATCTATAAATCGTCCATAGGTAGTAGTACTACGAAAGTCTATATATAATAAGTTTGTTAACGACTTCCAACTGACAGAAGCTTTGAATATCACGCAGGCTATAGTGGAATCACGATTATGGTTTAACGTAATAAAGAAATATCGCAACACTAATAATATAATCACTTAAAACAGTTTCCCTTGAATGACCGTTCATTTGAACCCCAACATTTTTTTTTTTGTAAAATTCATCATTCAACATTTCATTGCAAAAAAAAAACGACAGATTAAACAACTAAAGTGAATAAATGGCACAAAAAACACGTGTTTATTCAATTTGACCCTATGTTTTCATATATGTGCAAATACCCCCTCTATCATTGACTTCTATACACGAAGATTACGATTATTATAGAGAAGCAGACGAAAAGCAGTCAACAAGAAAAAAAAGCACAATCAAATTGTGGGGGTTGTGTTACAAGATTCCGGTGTATAAAAAAGTGACAACCGAATTTCGGTCCATTAAACACGTACATCTGTCAACGGCGGCAGAAAAAATGTGGCAATCCAACAATTTGTCGACCCCTACTCACTGAACAGACGCCGGAGCTTATTATAGTCGCGCAAACAATCACTCGCACATATCGTATAAACCCAATACGACGATGGTTTTGTTTGGATCACTGTACAGTTTGGTGATATGACATATTTCATATTGTCGCCTTGCTAGTAAATTGCTGCAACTGAGCCACCGAATAAAATATTTTCAGGAAGCGCTTGTTTAAGTGCTTTCTGGAGAGTAATACGGAAAGGAAATTGGAGAAGTGACTAAAATGCTTAATTATTTAAACCAGTGCTTGGCGAGACGCGACACTCATTGTGCACCACCCTATTTTTATTGGATTGTTACAGTATTATGCGTCTGTTGAGAAAAGAATAAAATGATGCTGTTTTAAACTTTAATTTAAAATTGCATTAAATCTCTAAATTGTTTTTAAGTATTAATCTTCCCAAAACAATTAAGGATAGGTTTAATTATGTTAGCTTACTTCTCTTTAAAAATTGCTGTCTTAGGATAAATATAATTAATAAAAATCAAAATAAAATTTGGGGGAAATTTTATTATTTACTTTGGTTAAAATATATTTTGTCTAGAGTAAATCTACATATATTCATTATTAAACATATTTAACTGTTATGTGAAATAAAATATCATTATAGAAAAAAATACTTCCGCAAGATATAAAAAATGCAAATATATACAGTTATTATGCAGTTGCAATAATTTCGTATTTTTCGACGAATATTCACAGGTAAATAAATAACGAACGTATAAATAAGGTGACAGTGATGCAACCATTTATATTACTTAAATTTAAATATTGTATTGTGTTTTAATAAAGTGTACACCTATAGTCAAATACCGTGAACCGTGGCGGCGAATATACATATTCATAACATTATTATATGTTGTTTTTTTGTCGAGGGACGGAAACTGGAAATAAAGTAGTCACATTATTTTGTTCTTATCTAATTGTCATGCTTTAAAGATTATATTATAATTGTAGATGACAATTACGCTTCTCAGTAGTAATTATATTTATAACGTTTATATATTATAACAGAATAAATTTTACCTGTCATTCATAAATTAACTTTAGTTTGGGAAAAATTTAAATATTTTAAATCCTTATCTTTAAATTGAAATTAATGAAATGTAGTTGAAACAATTTTTATACTACAAAAATAAAAACCGGGTCATATACAATAAGCGTTAAAAGTTGCACAAGTAGAGATTTTCTATTATTAAGCTAAGGACTATAACTATAAATTGGAAAATGGTTACAATAAAAAAACATTATTCCTTAAAATCAGTACTTTTTTATGTATAAGTAAATTATTTCTTTTAAAAAATCGATACATTTCTATTTTTATTATAATCTAAAAAGCACGGATTAAATAATATGATTCACTACAAGCATTGGCCTTGTAAACAGGGGCTTTTAAAACCAATTGAATAGATACACAACATTAAACTATAAAGCGTACTTTACAATGGGGGTTGTTCAGCAACCCCTCTCTACTACTCTAACATAGCATAACGTTTGCCCTCAGTTGAAGTGAAGAGGGCTTCCACACATTTAATGGAATGTGAATATGGGCCACTAGGTTTCAGCCCTACGTCCTATATAGCATCCCTTACCTAACTTAAGACCATTACCACTTATAATGAAAGCTGATGAGAATTTACAACACTGTACATCCAACATATAGTTCCTTGAAAAATATATTACAAAATATATTCTATAATTAAATATAAATATTCATAGTTTTTATTTGCTCAAAATCAATTTAATAAAAAATAGTGACATTTGATTTAAAAACAATTCAAAATTTAAAAAGTAATTCAAATTACACAGCTCGTTGTTAAACGCCATAAAATCTCAAACGAATGAATTTGATCACCTCCGTTTGGATTTTAAACATATTATTCTAAATCGATTTAGAAAGCTGTTCATGTTCATAATTTTTGTATAAAATTATTATATTTACATATAAAAGTGTTGTGAATTTTTAAGAAGATATTTTAATATTGTAAATCAGGCAATTAAGAGCGAAATTTTTAAAAGCAAATAGGAGAGAGTTGTCAAGATTAACAAAGCGACTAAAATAAAAAATTGTATTTTTAATTTTAGGATTAAGACAAAAAATGAGCTTCATTAAGTGCGGTGTATTTTTCAAATAGTGTCTAGGCCTTTGTGAAAGATAGCTGTGCTTTATATGATGCATAGGCACCGACACGTAGGGTGCACTACCACAGTTGCACCCTTAAAGTTACACTACAATAATAACAAATTAGGTATTACTTGTACGATATACCAAGTCAAATTTGAAGTAAAAATCTAGAGAATTATGAGAGTTCAAAAGAAGTACATACATTTAGATATATTAAAAATTTAGTATTAGGGTAGATTTTAATGAATAAATGGATTACCCTACATATATATTTATGTAATTACATTTTCGGTAAGTGAATATTGTACCCTATAAAAATTCTAAAAGTCGACGCCTATGAAACCATGCTCAACAACATCCCTTTTAGTGGATAAATCTTTAATGCAAGTATTTAATTAAATGCGTTGGCGGGACAGCCTCATAGCATCATTTAAAATATACCTACATTTACTTGCCAATTAATAACTCTGTATTCGCAAAAGAAGTTTGTTTTATAATGCAAAGGGACTCTTTATACCAGTAACACTAAACCCTTTGTAATCTCGATGCGTGTAGTATCCTATTCCGCATTTTACTAAATTTGATAAAATTTTACTTTCGAGATATTCACATTTTTCATTTTATATATTAATAGAAAATTGATTTCACATTTAAAATCAATATTCATTTTATTTATGATGAAAAGATTTCTAATCCGTAAAGTTTGAGATTGGTGTCTGGTAATGAGTGTTTTTCGTGGCGAGTGTACGTACTTCATGGGGCAAGTAAGAGCAATACGTTTCATTCATTGCGTGAATGGAAGACGAGAGCGCGTGACCAGTCCTGTCACAGGGCACGACCACGACACGCATTTGCTCACTCGCTGACGGACTCGCATATACATATACATACGGAACGGCTTCACCTAGGCACTATTAGATAGGTAAGCGAATACGAAGACAAGACTAGCAAGCGAGCGAGCGATCGAGCAAAGAACAAGCAAGAAAGATCAAACACGCACACAGAACAAAACAGAACAGGCCGCGTTGCTTATTAGTGACTCTGCCGGCATCTCTGTGTGCTCGTCTCCTCACAGACTTATTTAGCAATTCTCTGCGTGTCTCGTAGTGTTTCTATTAATTGTCCGGGTTATAGTGCCCGAAGCGGGGTGGCCTTAGTCTCTAAGACTGGACCACGTCACTGTATAGGTATATATAGATATACAATGCCGTATATTACCGAAAGAGGAAGGAGTGCCGGAAGCTACTTGCTGGGGACCTACGTCCGTACACCGACAGCACAACGCGCGGTCAAGAGGGGGAATTGCTCTGAGGGGACGTCGGTACAGAAGCTTCTTGATGAACGATCTGCAATCACAGGCCTATTCTGGTATCAAGAGCACTCAGCACTCAGAGGTTCAGCTATATACGCTTTGAAAAACACTATCGGAAAACCTGCCGGCGTCCACTGTGTGCCTGTGTATTTTTGTTCCTTCACTCGGTCGTTCGTTCGTTCGTTCGTATGTCCGTTTGTATTGATCCAGTCGGCACCTATGGAGACAAGTCGGAATTAGGTATTCTATTCTTTTCCTTGTCCGTTTATATTTCTCTTGAACACGTAGTGAACCGGTAGTGTATAGTAACATTTGGGACTTTATTTGATGACGCTACCATGACGTCTTATTATTTGTTTATAGATGACTTAAAAGTCGCGTTATTATAATATAGATCCATAGTAGTTCCCCTATTTTATTTATTGGTTAATATTAGGAATTCTCGATGATGTAGGAGCATAGCTAATGGTGTGCATGGTATATAGAAAGATCACGGCACGGCGCTAGTCCAGACAGCTAATAAAATGTCGCTTCGAGTCCCTCTGCCGTTCGACAACATATTACATGGCGTAAGTTTAGTGTGTGGATACCTCTATATAAAACCTATACCGACGAAGCGAGCAATAACGACATATACGGAGTGCCCGCTCGAGTGCCCAAGGGTACTATAATGTTGTGCAGTAGTGATATAACTCTTTCCGTCAACTGTCGTAAATGTCTACCGGTCATCAGTAGCAGCTATTAGGTTCCGGTTCGGTGCTGTCAGTCTTCCTCTCACACCACTGTTACTTGCTGGCGCAATCTACCCATACAACCCGCACCCGACATCGGGGTTAATTCGTTTGTGCGAAAAAATCCACACGCGGCCTGGCGCAAGTGGGCTGGCTCGTCGTTTTGCCATCAAACAAAAAGACAAAGAACTATCCTATCTTATCCTATACTATCCTATCTTGCAGATAACCTGTATCTGAGCGCTCTGCTTGTATGTACATAAATATACACGCACATACATACAAATATGAGTGAGTGAATATCTTGCGTAGCAGTAAGGCATCAGTTAATAACGAAATAAATAATCCATATGACTGATGCGTCTCATTATTCTGCGATTTAAAAACACCTGGTGTGACCTTCGCAAAGGTCACGCACGGTCATACAAATATATATGTATATAAGATCGTCTTAACAAATTGCTTTTTATAAACAACCTCTAATTAGCTGTGACTTTTTAAACGAACAATACGAAATAAAAAAGGCGCCTCAAGCTCGTTTGACACTGTCCAAGATTTCATTTATATTTACAAACGAATTTGTTCCTTTGATTCTACACATTTACTACATGTTGAATTTTAAATCTAACATAAATGACAATTGTTTTGCAATGCATTTAACATGTAAGTAATAAATTCTACATCTAAGATTTGTACTAATATTTTGTATTTCACCAAAATAATAATATTTTAATATTTTATATAATCTAATATAAATGAGTCGATGTTTCATTTTTGTAATCTCCAAAAGTCTGTGATAGAGAAGTATATATATATAATAACAGGGTCAAATGGGCGTAGCTATAGGTAGATTAAAAGCAAAACATAAGCGTTGTCATGATAATGTACACGCACATTTGTTGAAATGAACTGAGAATGAAGGAATGAACGTCGTTCGTCCTTCAATTCCCGAATGTCCATGGTCCTCCGTTCGTTCGTTTGTTCGTTCGTTTGTTCATTTCGTTGTTCGTGGTTGAGTGAGGCCGTGAACCAGGGCAGGGAAGCGGGAGCTGCTGCTGGAGATGATAATGGGGCGGGCGATCACCGGCCGCTAACGACCGGCATGTGTGTTCGGGCATTAGAAGGCCATCAGCTACTCGCCCAGTCTATCAACCACCAATAATTGAGTATTGATCTCCCGCAGAACTAGCCCTGTCATGCAATATCTGAAAAGCTGCACCCAACTAACTAACTAACTAACTAACTATAAGTACTAACACAACCACAAACATATACTTTTCGAAAGTTTACTTTGGTTGTCAATGTTTAAGAGCGCCACTGCTTTAGGTATGTAGTATCATATAATTTATTCATTGGTGGGTTATATTTGGAATGGAGAACGAAGCTCGGCAAACCTGCAAGACTGAGACGACTAGATGAATGAGCCTCGCAAGATATTACATTTATGCCGAGACACTTTTTTGACATTGAAAAGTGGCTATTTATCAAAATGTTCAGAAAATAGAAACACCCTTATACCATTTGCAGAATACCTTACTTTTAAATATGTATACATTTTAAATATTCAATATTATACTAAACAGTAATTTGTATCAACCAATTAATTTATTAAATCAAATAAAATATCATCTCTTTCTATTATGAGAACACATAATAATAAAACATATGAAATAAATGACGATATTTTTATTACAATTGCAGTATTTTTTTTATTATAATTTTCTATTTAGCTTGAGACAAAGGCACATATTTTTAAGTGTCAAGAATAGAATAAAATAACGATAAAAATGTTCGATGTTTCTGCTATAATTATTTTTCCTTGTCTACACATTTACATGATTCTTTAGGGTGCGTTGACGGTATATGTGCTTGTTAATGTATAACAGAAAGAGTAAGTAAGGGAAATGTCTGTATTATGTGCAAAGTGAGAGTGCAACGTAATATGTATAGCGTCTTTATTCTGTCCGTCAGCTTCAGGCGTTTCTTAACTCATGCGGTTATGAATGGTTGTTTCGTGAATTAATTTCACCAAACTGAATATCGCTGGCAAGGGTATTTTGTTTACAAAATAGAGAATATACTCAATTCTTGATACGATGAGTGAAAGGTTTACTGTGAATGAAATATCGATTCCAACAACTAAATAATAGAATTGATGATGAACAACCAAATATATATTTAATAACATTTATGTCAGATCTTGTTATAATCATTAAATAAACATTCTGGTATATTAATCTGTATCAGTATTACTTATTTTCGAGATTTACTTATACGATATAACGCCTTGGCATCACTGGTCACACACATAAAAACACACACACACAGACAGACATTCCAAAAATCGGTCAGACCCGATTCAAAAGTTATATTTCCGTTAAATCTTGAAATCGATTTTTTTCATTTTACATATTATTTCGTATAAGTAAAAATTATGATAGTGAAATAAATTTAAATAAGTTTCTCTCTGATTTGTTTTCAACTGTTGTGGTTAAATAAGTAATAAATACTTTTGCAGGAGTAGATTGAATGGTAGTAAAGTATAATATTGACTAAGCAATAATTTCTTCGAAACATATATAACGACTCTGGCGCAAATTAGGAGTGGTGCTTGTTTGTGGCTAGGGCGTATGTGTGGCAGAAATAGCGAGGTCGCTTGCCTATTCCGAAGTACCGTGACCATAGTTCAGAAGCGACCGGGACGGCCCTCCGGAGTGCCACAGCGATCGGAATGATGGAATCTCTTAACCGCCAAACGTGCGACTGGGGGAAAATAGCCATGATTGAGGATAGCAAACGTCGAGCACCGGGTAAAGCACAAGCACACGGTTTGCACTTTGCTTGTCGCGCAAGGTGAAACAGATAGAAACGTGATCCCTATACTATACATTCTGACGCTACTGTTTTTCCGCTTCTCGCTGTATAATGGCCGATGCATAATGAAACGCGTGGTGGTATTTTCATTGGTACATAAACACGATATCAATATGTCATTCTGTTTTACATTCGATGTGGACACGCGGCGGAGAACAGAAATGGATAGAAAATAAACCGAGAGAAGAGTAAAGCAGACGATAATTGCACTTCTCTGGGGAACTGGTTGGCGTTTTTTATCTCCTACTCTCACTGACTAAAATATACGTATAGGTGTTCAGTGTATTGATTTTGAAATTATTTTTCGGTTCACGTCATGAATGTTTTAAGCCATTCCATAAATGGTGTCTCCTTTAGCCACACTTAAAGAAAGGATTACCTGCATCAAATATAAATCTCATATCTATCATTCTAGATCAAGCATAACACCTATTCGTATAAATTCTTATTCGTGAGAAATTACAAAACTTAAATAAAAACATTGACATTTACGAATATGAGAAAATTATTTTGCTAAGAGTGTCCTTTTTTTAAAGTGATATTTTGCTTTCACTATAGTGTTGTTCAATATTATAATTTTAAATGTAATCAATTTATATTTTAAATAAGATGTAAAAAAAAAAAATTAAATTGCATGTATGTTGAATATAGCTTATGACTGATGGTCGCTGCTGCTGGTGGTGACTATAGGTCCGATGGTCAATGCTGGTCACGACACGAGCATGTACCCTGCACTTGTAATGAGTTACAAAATTAACTTCGAACGATACCGGCAACCACACATAGGTATTATAGGCGGTCAGGTAAATGTCAGAATGCCCGTTCGACCTGAGACTTTACGCGGATGATTGCAGATTAGATGCTTTCTTAATCGTATGCACTCGACTTTAAAGTGGATGTAAATGGTTATAAGTACGGTTACGGTTGTGACTACAGTTTTATGGTTGCTAGTATATTCGCAGTCTTATTCGTGTAAACATGTATGTATGTAGTACATGCGTGTTTACAACGGACCATGAAATATTCATTGGTATTGATTCTGCATCCGGTAATACAATATTATTTTTTTACATTAAAATTTAAACAAACTTAAAATCTGGAGATAATAAAGTTGAGAATAGAATTTTATTACTTTTAATTAAGATTTGTACATATTAAAATATATATTTTTGGGAAATCGTCCTTGAGCCATATACTAAAAAACTTTTATGCTACTTTTCACTTCCCCTACTATAAACGTCTCTGTGGTCGTCATTACTATTACTACCCTTTTGAATCGCTTGTTCCACATCTCGTGACCCTCAACCTACATCTCTGATCCCATTAACTGTATATGTACGTTCAGATATTCTATTCAAAGCTATTATATTATAATAGTCGTGGATAAATGGAAAGACATATGAAACAATGACAAATACACAACATGCATGAAGGCATATGGTGAAGATGATGGCGAAACGTGTAAGAATGACTTGATTTGAATAATTTAGTAGCAAGTCCGGACCTGGTCGGTTTCACCCGCAAACGGTGAGATAAGACGTTGGTGGATTGGCGGTGTGTGCACGGTTGTTGCATGCGGTCAGCCCATCTTTTCGGCTGTCAGCCGCCTAGCGGGGCTGCAGATTTACGGGTGTATGGCGTGCATTGTCTGAACTGTCTCCTTATGGTACGCCCCGTGGCCGAAGAGAGATTTAGATTGTCTCTGGGTTACTGTGATATATATCTCGCTCTTTCTGTACTGTATTCGAGTCGCAGCCGGCTGTTTGGTGGCCGTACATTGTTATCGAAACGTCGAATCTTGTCGCCACGCACGTAATCATTACTAATAAAATTGACGCGTCCGGAAGTGTCGTACGCTGTCTGTTCGTTGCATCTACTCGGATACGCCTTGCACGCGTATTCTCAAAACACCCTTACCAATGCCACAGTTTAACTATCACTTTTTCGATCTTGTAGATACACTTGATGATTTCGTAAATTACAGGTAACGAAGATAGCCTTTAATAATGGTCACACGAAAAAATATACGGACATAAAGCGATACACCCTCAACTATAAACAAAAATTATATTCTATATGAAGCCATGCTATGGATACCCTAATAGGCTGTTTCATATATAATTGATGTGTATATATAAACGCGATTCGACTTTTCAGTCATCTTTAGAAGATAACTGAAAAGTCGAATCATGTCGATTAATAATAAAGTTAGAATTCGTAAAAATTACCAAGTGCTTTTATTTATTAAAAAAAATTATAAATATATATTTAAATGGTATTTTGGTTAATAATTGAAACCATTAAAGAGATCTTAAAAATCTTTACCATCCTGCAACACTTCCCCTAGTTGAGTAGAGCGAAGTAAATGTCCAAGAACCGAAACAATTCGCGCCCATCTCAAGGGTAAACTGTCAGTTGTCAACTTGAGAATGTAGCACAAATTGCCGGCAGATTCCGCGGACTTGAAACATTCCTAGGTCCTCGATCAAGTGTGCCGCCGCTGTTCCTGACAATTACTCGACAGGTTCGGCGGAACTGGCACGGGAACTCAACAAGAGTGGAGCTCATGTTCGCTCATACACATCATAACCCGCCTTCACAGCAACATGTCCAGGTGATGATATTCGGAGAAATAACAACATCTTCGTGAACTGACTGCAATATACGAATAGAACAACGTGGCATCATTCTGCCATATAATCGCGCACACTGACACGCGGCCGTCCTAATTGGTTCGCGGGGTTTTATAGGGAAATGTATTCGTTGTCCTTGTTTCAAAATTCTAAAAATGCATTCGCTAGCAGGGCGAGGGGGGCTTGTACGGAGATGGCTCGGGAAATGCGATGCAATGCGACGACTAAACTTGGGCCCTGGTAGTGATAGATGACTCCCGCTAGGAAATGTTTAAGCGCAGTTTTAATTAAATTTAGTAATTGTTTGAAACACGTTGCTCACGTCAGTGTAACGACACTTGCAAAAAACCACTAAGTGTTTAAAACGACGTGACTGAACGACTGTCGTGATTCTGTAAAATTAACGACCTGTCTGTTGCGAGTACAATTCGTCTGCGACTGCTTCTCCGACTCAGTCTCGCGCATGTCCTTCTTTCAAACATCAACCACTGCAGAATGTATCTACATATGTACATATTACACTAATATACTAAACAAAAAGCTTCCCGTTCATATGTTGGTTGTTCAACAAGCTTAAACCTCGTTAGAAATACTTGTCGACAACTGGCGAAATCACCGATATGGATATGGAGCTCAACATATCGTATGTTATTAGAATGCCACTAACATTTCTTCGTTCAATATTACGTTTTGGTTCGAAACAATCGAAAACAGGAACATAATACAGCACATTCTCTATAAATACCACATCTACTAATTACTCGAAAAGCAAAACGAATTTTCGTTGCTTGTATTTAAATAAAACTTATCTATATTGTATTTAACAATTATTTATTTTGATAAATAAAAAGTCATAAAATATAGTTTATTCTTTTAAAGCAATTAAGGGAAACTTACACATTTTGACTTATCATCTACGTAATAGAGGGTGAATTACATTACCGATTCAGTGTAACGGAAGAGGAAGTTCTTTTAGGTCAATATTACTTTTAAAACACCAAACCACACATTAGATTAACTGCAAGTACTGACGAATATTAAGACCCGAATTGGCTAAAGCGCAATAATTTCCCCGAAACAAATTAACAACTGGTTTTAATTTAAAAATCGACCCTAAAATAATCAGCAGTTGAATTTCTTTGATGATACACCATTGAGTCTCTTCCGGGACGTTAATACGTTATTATATTCTAGTTAGTGAAATAAAAAAAAATCAGCATGTAGATATCTCAACAGGCCTATTAACATCTTAATTGTTGTAACGCGAGTGTACAAGCTCCGTTGCGCTAATGCAAGAAGTTAACAATCTTATAAGTTACAATGTAACAATTACGCGCACATGAAGTTAACAAGACAGACAGTCAAACATATGATTCATACGCTTGTACGCACTCATGTACGCACCAAATATAATTTAAATTCACTTGAACACATATACAAACATATACACACACACATATTCACAAACAACAAAACACCTAAGGCTCATTGCTCAAGATACTGTTCATTTACTTAATTTAGTTAACGTATATGCCAAACTGCCCTTAACACAGTTCTCAAAATTTACATATACAAATACATTATAAACAAATATTATTTGTAAGATTCATAAAATCATTTAAAACGTAACTCAGGTTGCCAAAAACACCGCGGTTGTTTATAAATAAATCTAAATTAACAGTAGCGAAATTCGCTAGTTTCGTGTATTTAATACCATATGTCTTATATTATCAGCAGCATTAAGTAGAAAATTTAGGATACCAAAGTAAAAATCAAGAATTGGGTACAACAAAATTTTATTACTTTATTGATATTATTAAATATTATTTTAACGATTAGATCAGTATCTAACCTAAGCACAAATAGATACAAACTTTGGCAGTAATCAATAACAAAAATAAAATTTCAGTGGCACTTGAGTCATAAATACCTAACCATCAGCCACGATCTTACGATGTTGTATAAATTGCCGCACCAATGAGTAATTCTAGCAGGAATAAATAGAGACATCGAGATATTATAGCTATGCGTAAATAAATTACATAATATTATCGTTGTTATTAACAAATCTGCCTACCTTCTTAATAGCTAATCGTGATGTACATGTTCTGCATCTATAATTGTCCGAAAATAAAAATATGTTGACGCAATAAACCACTTTAAATCATTTGTAAAATGATTGAAGAAAAATTTATTTGATGTCACCCAAAATATAATAAAACTGATTTTTATTATTACTATTTTAATTTTAATTAGTTTCAATTATGTCAAATATTTAAATATGAAAAATATATTTAATGGAGGCTATAAAAATATATTATATTTTACTAATTAATTATAGGAATTTTATTTGCATTTTTTTTTTTTTAACTTTTGATTCATTCTCTTAGTAATAAAAACTATACGATTATTTTCGTGATTGTATTTTGTATTAATGTTTTACCTAACAAACAATTTCAATTTATCTCATTTACTTTGTATAAAACAAATGACAAATGATGAGCAGTTAACAGTTCATCGGAGTAGCAGGACCAAGAATGTTGGGTGAATTATTTATAAATGACAGAGAAAGAGTGGACACACAAGTACGAGTACAGAGTGACCAATGGCTATCCCAATTACCATTTGTCAAGCGGCCAGTTAATGAAACTGACCGGAAGCAATGGGGAAGCAACTTACCCATACCCAAACTCAACTCAATTCTCCCCCAAACCATTTATGGTGTCCCCTTTGTCTTGTATCTAACCCTTCTGGTACACGTCGCACGAACAGTGACCGACAAACTGTCAACAGTGTTCACACATTGTATATTGTTTTGACAGTCACGTCGCAGATGGGAAACATTTTGACGTTTTGTGTATTTGTTAGGCGAAGCAACCCTTCAACCTTCACACTGAATTACCTCTTTCGCCCGTCCGCTCAACGAAAGAATGATATCTAATGAATCAGGCTGTCATTCAATCAATATAATTAGATTGTTGTCGTTTCTGAAAGGGTTGCAATAACCCGTTCGTTCGTACGTTGCTTCGTTTTCGTTGCTAGTTGATTCGACTGGCGTGGCGTGCGACAAGAATAACACTCATATTAAGGGTGTAATAGAATAACGTATTGTTTGTCAAAGCTTCAACTCTACGTTCTCTATTCGACAGCAACAAAACACTTGACTTCCATACCGCTTTCTATATGACCATCGCTCATTTTACCACGGCCACTTTGTTCCACTTCACACCTGTGCGTTACTATCAGTTTTCATTACCGCACTTACTTTGAATTGAAAACTTATTTATAGAGGATAAAAGATATCCCAAATATAGTTAAAATTGTATTCTAAAACACAACAACAATACTATTGTTGATACTAAACATTTGTTTCCGCAACTGATTTTTTTTCTATGTAATACTTTTGTATATCACACTGAGAATAAATTAATTTTATAGTTACTATTTTTATTTACTTAACCAAAATATAAATTAGTTAATAATATATGTACAGTTAGAAAAACGACAAGAAAACTAAATATTTATTCTACAGTAAAAATATATTAACTATTAATGAATATTCGGAAGAATTTATTTTGAAGTAAATATTGCTTTGTGTATACAAGTGTAATTGCAAAAAGACTGAATATGCCTGGTATAAATTTTAGGAATAGTGTGAAAATTATGAAGAGAACGACGCGTCACTGAACGTATTTCTCGCGGCCGGAGACGCAGTATAACAGCGGGGGTATATATAATCTAAGGTGGGCGCCGCCGCCGCGTACCGTTTTACAGGCACAAGGGTAATTGGTGTAGTCGGAAACATAACTCAAGCCAGTGTAATTACCCTGAAGCTGTCAAAGCGGGTTGTCATCGCCTGCAAAGGGCAACAGGCGCAATGCACAACCGCCAGAGGTGCCCTAGGAAAACGCCTTCAAGAAACTCAATTCACCCGCGCTGCGCGTTTTCAATTCAGACGTCTATGACAAATAGACTCTCTGCTACACTAGTGGCATCCGAGACTGCCAAAGGTAAATTGAAAATTCGCTTGGAATTACCATGTGAATTCGGCGTCCCCACAGCACCGATATCGTCGTTTTGCCAGGCTGTAGTCTATGTAGTGGCTTGTAATGCAATAAATTAAAACAAAGGAGATGCCATCACCCTTAATCATCGAATCAAAGCAAACCATTATTAATATTGCGTAAACTAGAAAAATCGAAGGAAAACAATATAAATAAATACATAAAAACAATGATAGACACCCACACAATGACGCACTACAAAACCAATTACAATAATGGGGTCAAGCGTGGATGAAAAAGAATCTCCGTGGTAGAAATGATTAGTCATAAATTATTAGATACCAAAACTCTTCAGTCATTATTGTAAATCGAAAACAAATTGGTACAAAAGATGCAAAAATATAATTTATAATAGAACTAATATCGTTTTAATCAATAAAATTTGTGAAATGAAGCTAATTTGTCTCGAGAGAAAAAGCTTAACATAAACGTATTAGAAATTAATATAAAATTAGTAACGTTATCATCGTATTACAGAGTGATCAATTATCAATTTTCGAATATATTTTTTTCTCTTCTCTGTGTCGGTATCTGACCTCGGCTGGTCTAGTATTTCGGGTTCGGCTATTTTAAAAGCCGTTCAATTAATTTAATTGATCTGGGATAAGCGACCGTATGTGTAGTTATATGTGTGTATGTTTGTTCGACCAGTGCCGCAGCCAACTTTTGATCCTGATTCCTGTCAATACTCTGTTGAGATTGGACATAGTACTAGACTGGGTCATTATATTGGTTATCTGGCTAGTGCACGTGTCGCTTAAAGCGCCGCCTGTCAATCTAAGTCCCCTTATTACAAGACACCAAAACTGTCCCCAAAGTCTTACTTCTTATACCTAATCTCCACCATGTATTAAACTTAATTGAGCGTCTGCGATACACAACTAAGTTATGTTATATATTTCATAAAACTAATATAAATCTTATCTTATGGAAAGATGAAAATCTTCCAAAACATAAACAAAACAAAAAAAAACTGCGTGTCGCTATTATTTGTTTACCAACTGGGTCATTAATATTTGCTCTATTAACAAAATATGGAAAAAAATTAATCAATACATTTTTAATATATATTTTGCTTGATGAGTTAATATCGTAAAAGAACAAACTGCAAAGTGCAAGAATAATAAAAAATCTGAATGCAGTGTCACATTTTAGGGGAAGAAATGTGTAAAGTGCGGTAGTAAAGTAGAAATAGATTGCAGGCATATAGCACGTCGTCGCAAGAAAACAACGAGCAAGGAATTAGGGGCCGCATTATCCTATTTGTTTCGTTATAAATTGTCGGAGAGCAAATTACACCGAGCGCACAATTACAGGGGAACACCAATCCGTAAGGTATAAAATATAGCTAATTAACAGCGTCGTCCTGGGACACACCGGAGTCAGAGTTATAGAGACTCCGAGTAGTACGAGCAAGATAGATAGTATAGATTGCGGGTGAAGGGCATATGAATACATCGGTCGCAATACCGTCTTTCCATCAGCCACAAAAAGTCAAAAACCAACAAATCATGACTTCAAGCACAATCGTACTGGAATTTATCTCTGATTGGTTTCACCTGAGCAAGCCGTGCTTGCTTGGGTGCAAAACGCACGTATCGGTATGCTTACACATTTATCTACTGCATAAATAATAAAACAAACAACGCCATATCGTATATATGTATATAGGTACGTGATGCACTTTGCAATTAAATTCAAATGTAGAAATAAATAACGCGATAATTTGTTTGACAAAACACGAATGAAGAATGCAGGTAGATATCGTCGGCTGCAGCCGTTTGTTTCTGTTGTTAAGGGTGAACTGTAAGCACGTTCCAAGGCCGGCTGCAGCAACAAACCTATAACAGGATGTAACCTAAGGCTTTCCGCAAAAATATTTTACATTTCTTAAATTAAAGCCAAAATTTTTTTACTGTAAATTTAAAAATAAATATTCAACATTAAAAGAAAGAATTAGCAAATAATATTCAATAATAAAGCGGCCAAATAATATATTTTATCTAAGCATCTTTTAGTAGGTTTACTACAATGAATTATATTTTTCTAAATCAAATATTAGTGCAGTATTTGAATTAACCTGAGACATATAGTAATAATATCAATTTTTAATCAACAGACAGATATACTTTATAAAAAAAATTATTATTAAATTTCATAAGTTAATTTATGATTCTTAATTTTCAATTAATTTTTGAAAATATATTGGGAATATTTTCACATAAAACATTTAAGCTGTGTACATGAAGTCGACACGCTGTATACAACAATCAGCTGCATCGTATTCGCATCCTAAAAGGTATTAGGTGCGAAAGCGTCACAACGTAATTATACTGTCGAGTTCAGGATTTATATGATCCAATAAACAATTCAAGCGACCAAGGTATTATTACTTCAAACCGTAAAAACTCGTCTGTTTTGTGTTTTCCAGATAGTTGTAAATTAACCGAACCGAGCACAACACAGAGCCTGCGGGGCCACGCGGGCAAACAGGTGCCGTTGCAACGATTAGATATTTATTAGTTTCGTCTTTAACACCAACATTATTGTTGAATTTATAAGGTGTCATGCAAAAATATCTAGGCGAAGCTACCTACTTTCGTTACAAAATGCCTATCCTACATCCCACACGGAGATAAACATATATATTTTTAATAATATTTGTGACAGTAATACATTTTTAAAATCTAATTTATAATGTCTGTTGTATTGCAGGTAGATTTCAATAAATTAATTCTTTACTAAAACCAATCATGTTTCACACGTTACGTAAAACTAATTATGAAATTTCAATACCAAATATAAACAACGTTGTCAAATCTATGTTACTGAGTATTATTTTTAAAATTAAATAAGTCACTGGAAATTATAATACTAAAAATCACTCACCATTATATATTTCTTAACTCGTTGCATACTTGATAAAATTAACTTGGCTCAGATATCTCGCAAAATTCATAGTCTAAAATTATTCAAAAGTTCGTCAAATACATATTACATCAATATTCTTTCACACACCAACCCGTCCACTACATTTCGCACTAGTAAACTGTTAGAAAATATATTGACAGACACTGGACAGGTTTTTGTCAGCACAATTAAAAATACAGACCCAATAATTCATTTTTATTATTTACCAACAAATAATGCACCAATCGCTGGCAACATGATTCATTGCTGGATCACTAAAATAAATTAGTAATTTTTAAATATTAATCTCAACGAAAAAAAATGCGGAACATTTATTTTTTGCAAACCATAAATAAAACATGTTTTTTAATACTTATTTTTTGTAAAGCCCCAATTTTAAAAACATTTTTAGTTAATCGCAATTGAAATTACTTTTAGTCCCAAATTTAAAATTTCCAACCAACGCAATTCGTATTATAATTTACAAATAAAATACAACAAAAAAAATTTAAACGTCCCTTTTTATTCAACTACATTTAGAATTTGGTTCATATTATCATATTTTTAGTCGTAATTGTTTTATTCAAATAGAAATTATACCTGCAAAAAATACATCAATTTTAATCGAAATAACTTTTCTATAATAATTTTTTTTTATTGAAATTAACTATAAACTGAATTTAATGAAATTACTTGATAAAAATAAAGTTAGGTATATTTACAAAATGTTTTTATAGTCTAAATATATGTATGAAAAGAAAGGTTGAACTTTTTTATTAACTTTTAAAATATCTAGTGATTGTTTTGTAGAGCCGCAACTTATTTGATTAGGAAATTATTTGATTGTGAGTAATTAAATTTCTAATAAGAAATTAAAAATCGTAATTAAACATCAAGCATTATGTTCATTGAAAACAGACGTGTTAATCGTTGTGTTATAGATATAGAGGTGATAATTATGGAATGTAGGTATCCGTGGATTAAATATATACTGTTTTAAGTTTCGCGTCTGCAATACATCGCATATTGAAATGAAGTCGATTTGGTCGGTGTACACTTAAAATAGAACATGGCATCTGGTTTATGTCATTTGGTGGTCCATCTCTTGTCTTGTTACTCGTTGGTCGCCTGCGCAACGTCACATCTCTAGAGATTTGCTCTCGTGTTTCGATTGCGAATTTTAAAAATATCACGGTGTAATTATTAAAATGCATATGTTACAGTAGTCGGAAACTATAACCGTTTCCCGGTAAATATAGAAATATATCAACAGACTAAATAAATTTAATTTTAATATCCAAGAAATAATAATAATTCGTTTACTTATGAATGTATACGTTGAATATATGTGAAATATTTAACGTAACACAACCATAATAAACTAATTTATTGCATAAAGCAATAAACAACAATAGTACATAGTTCGCAATAATTGTAAATTGATGTAAATTTGAACCGAAAGTAATAACTGTACTAAACTTTGTTAGATTGTGTTTGTTCTATTCAATTTTAATAATGTTTTTCAGTATAACATACATATATCCCGAATTTAATCGGTGGAAGTATGCTATGTTTACAATTATTAAATCTAGAGGCAAATGTGCATATTTATTCTCTCAGTACTTCGTAATATTTATTTAATTTTTTATAGAGGGTAATGGATGGTACGAAACAAGTATAACGGATGAGTTATGTGCAAGTTGAGTATAACAGAATTAATAATATTCTGAGTAAATATCTGATACAATATATTTGCCAGACACGTATGAGAATGACCAACGATAAACTAAATGAAAAGGAACGCGGCTATATTGCGGAACCGCGATGCGGTGTATTATTAATCTCATGTACCAAGTTAACTGTTGGAAGTTACGGCCGGCCACTTGAAGTATGAATCAGACCTCAAGTTAGTGTCCCTCCGGCGCTGCTTTTCAAACTTATGACACATTTAAGCCATTCCTAGATGTGTCCTGATCTTTCGCCAACAACCCCGAAACGCTGTCGGCCTAACACCACACCACGCCATGCCGTGCACATGACGGCCAAACCAAGTAATCCAAGTAAGTACGATTACGTTTAAGTGAAATTGGTGCTACGCAAGAAACATGTTTACAAGTGTAATTCAAGATGTACCATTTATGGAGAGGCGCGTTTGTATTTGTGGCGTTTTGGGACGATGCGAGCGTGTGGTTTCGGCAAGTGGCAACAAGGTACCTTGCAGTGATCTCACGTTCGCTCTGTCCGAGTTTCGGACTACTGACGTACATTTCCGGTTGACCACGATAGCACCGATGAACTCCTGGACAACACTATTTATAAAATATGGTTCGGTGGAATGCGTCACACAATAACTCTTGCTCTAACTTGGTATCCATAAATGTGTGTTTAGTGTGGGTGTGTGTTTGTGTTTATGTGTGTAGCGTTCCCCCTTGCCATAAAATAACGTGCAACCAAGTGAATTGAGTCCAAGTTGTTCGATGAATCGAGTGGAGCGTTATTAACGTCAGACGGAACAAGTGTCGGGATGTGGACGTGTACCAGAAAACGGAAGAGCAGGCAAAAAGAGCGAACTGTTTTTCTGATCGACAAACGTATTATTAAAAAATGACCGTTGGCGGCAGTATTGTCGCTTTACAAGTTGATTTTATTTAAATATAAACCTCAAATATGATCTATTATAACGATTTTTGTATTCATTTAATAAATAAACATATTGGAAAGCTAAGCATAAAATATTTAATTCTTTTTCCAAAATTCAATACTGGATTGGTAATATTTTAATAATATATTTACAAAACAGACTAAATAGTATTTATTTCCCTTCTCTCAGAAATATTTTTTTATATTTAGAAAATTTAATCAAATCTTGATTCGTAGTACAATTACATTATTTCAATTTTTGTAAATATTTTTTAATAATATCAGAATCTTTTAAGAGATTATGATAATAAAAACAAACGCAAATATTTATTTATATTTTTCGTCACAATACCACCTGCAAAATATCGGCACCGTGCGTTATAGTTATTGATTTTCGTCATATTTTGTGTTCAGAGTCTCGGATTAGGCATTAGATTCACAGGAAGATTGTGTCCGCGTAGACGTCCAGATGAACGCTGACACGGACGCCGATGTTTGTTCTGTGTCCCGAGCGTCACATTAAGTGGCCAGTTGTTAGTTTGACCATGAGCTATTCTGTTCCCTGCTGGGTCTTGGCCCTAGTTTTGCCACGAGATAGATACCGTACCATACCATAGCCTGCGTTGCTCCGCGTCTCTCGTGGGGCCTCGTCCCACAAACATACATACATATATACGGTGAAGAGGGTTCACATTGCACACACTAGTTTTCCTCTAGCCAATATGCACCACCTCAATGTATCTGTACTTAGATAACTGTCTACATTATACAACCCAATGCAATGATTTTGTAAATTTTAATAAAATATATTCAACATACTTATAAGGCATACGGAGGCAATAATGTTAATTTGAATAATCTAGTGGCAATAAACATAATATTGCATAACACATTAATGTATATAAAACATATTAACATAGATTACTATTGCATTATTTTGTTGGTCATATTACCGTATTGCAGGTGAGTATATGTATATAAAAAGTCAAGGAATGAACTACGAAGAGTAACAATATCACAACACACAGATTAACTTTGTGGCGTGGCGCTGTCGGAGTAGCGCGGGTGTACAGAGGGTACTTTCGTAGCAGTCATATCGTTCTTTACGGCTTTTTTCCGGCATATAAAACACTAATTTAATCTTATATCCGGGGAATCTGCCCCTGAGTTTGTAGGTGCGGTAGTAGCAGGGGGTAGTCGCATTTGACTACATAACGCTGTTGCATTGTGGTGTACATACAAGGGGTCTGCAGTAAAAGACGAGAAGTGATGCAGACGGCGTGGCGGGGGATGTTTTTAATGCGCGGCATCGGTGATGTCAAAGCAATTCTTTCCCTCGCGAACTTGTTGCCCCGGGTGCGTCTGTCGCCCGCTTTTTATCCATTTCCACAGACAAATCCCCGGAGTTTTGCACCGCTGATCCCGTCGCACGTTTCCCCTTCAGCAATCGCTTTAGTCGAAAGTGAAATTCAATACAATCGTACACATGTACGTACATGTGTTGCTCACCAGCACGATGTATGTAAATCCCATTACGTAGCCGCTTCTTAATGAACACCAAATTACAACATCAACGTTTTTACACTTTTGTTACATGTATGTTCTGTCTAAATGTATCAACTCTTTGTAGTATAGATTTCATTCTTCGAATATCCACTTTGTTTTCTATTTTCTTAGTTTCAATTTCCTGATAATTGATTAACTTTTCAACGGAGTTTAACACAGTATCGAAAAACGCTGCTGGATAGAAAAGCACGTGTTATCGACGTGGTTCTTTTTCTTTTCCTTTTTATTTGTAGAACCATCAACGGTGGTTCGCATGAGCGCTAATGTCCTACCCGAAAAATCGTCGCCGTGTGTGTATGTAACGTTAACGTTTAAAGTCGCAACAGTTTCGAACGACCACCGCTGTGTGTAAATGGTGCGTGAGGTGGTAGATGTAAAGACAACGTACAATCGGCAACCCTCCCGGAGAATGTGCAATCGTGATGAGCATTCTAGCGGGGCGTTTAGCACCACTAACGGCCCGGGAGTGTCCGCTTGTCGCCTTCAGATGGATGCGTGTCGCGGGAAATCCCTGACGCATTGTTGCACCGTTTGAACTCACCGCACGTAGACGAACGGGCGATTGGGAACGACATCGAACAGGAAAGGAGGCCCTTACGGTTTCCCGGTGATCTATAACTCATTGATTTTTAAGTTACACTAGGATAACGGCAAATAATATCATGAACGCACGTACGCCTAACTTTAAAATGCCCTTTTTTGATCGTTTCCCGAAATTCCATTCCTATTTGACAATATACTAGTATATCTGTTTGAGCATTAAAGTTATTTCAGTTTCTATATTGGTTTTAGATAGCAATAAATAAATATATATATATATGTATATATTTATATATTGCTATCTTAAATCAATTTAGAAATTGAAATAACATTATGCTTAAATGCTCAAGCAGTAAACTAATTTAGGAATTGCCATGTTGGTATTAATATGTTATATATTTTAGTGTAAAATAATGATTCGTAAATTGAAATTAATCTACCAAGTTGTAAAATTGGTTCAGTTTTTAAATTAAATTTCTTTTATAGATATATACATCAACGTAAACGTCCAAACTGTCATTTAATCCAGGGAGTGAAAGTTATATTTGTGGAGTAATAAATTGCAATGCGCAAAACTGATCATCTGTTTTCATAAATTAGATTAGTGGAGTCTGAAAGATAGTAGCATGGAAGACATAAGACGCACGAGAATCGTAGAACGAAAACGAGGCCGGTGCGGCCGTTGTGGGACCACGGTGGGGTTACACCCGGCGATGTCGCCTCACGTGATTCATCACATGGCCTCTTCGTGAACTCCAGGGACTTACACCAACATCCTGGACCCCACGCCACATTCTGCTTTCTCATACGTCACCGCGATGCGATGCGATGGCGATGCCGAAGCAACGGACAGGGCTCGCTAAGAAGTATACAACGTCGGTTATCATCGTCGCCGTGTTACCACTGTAATTGATGGGCCTTAATGTTTACGATATGAAAGAAACGAAACAAAAAGACATTGCTCGAACAAACCGACCGGTTCGCTGCGTACTCTGGCCGAGTTCCGGCTGCTTCCGGTTTGTCGTATCGCGCACGTGCGTATCATGCACAAACGCCGTCATTTCCGGAAAAAGCAGAACTTCCCGTGTGTGTATATGTCTTGAATAGAGAACCAAATCATATGGATTTTTCAATGAGAAATAGAAACAAAATCTACCACAATTAACGAATGGCTGATTTATTTTCGTCACGACCATAACTAAGAATATTTCTACTGTGGAAAAAAAGGAAATTATATTTTCTTCGACAAATAAGAAAGTAAAAAAGTATTATTTAATTCAATTGATATTGAAATGGATGATCAAATAAGATGAAATTCTAATTACAACTAGGTTAATACAATTCACATAATATATCCTCAATAGAGATGCTAGCTACGATATGTATAGAACAGCAATATCTAATACAAGTGTTAGATATTGAAGATATTTATAAGTGTATCCCCCTGAATCGTGGTAAAATGAAGCATGGACGGTGGGCAGTGTGAATTTCCCGGGGGCCGGTGAATTCTTCATGTGATCCCATATTCCGTGTAGATCTCGCACCCGTTCGGTGTGGTGCACTCCCAATGCGGGTGGAAGTGTATCACGTCTATGTTATTTCGCGTCTCAGTACGACACTAGTGACGACCGAATGTGACTGTCGGCCTAACGCCCGCACAGATTGTCTGTCCGGGGGTCAAACGACCACTCGCCAGGGCGCCCTATCACACGAGGGTGTAGTAGACGGGAAGTCTTTGTATCGGCCACGGACGTGATACGTGATGAACATACACACATACCAAGGGGAACGCGTATTGCCTTGCCAAACCATTATTGTCATTTGACAAAACACCAGAGCCACTGTGTGTACTGTTGCTTTACGAACAAGCGAAACTTTTTCCTTGTCTTAACTCACACTCAATTCAACCAGAAATCATTCTTCTCTTCTTGAGCACAATCTCTGTATATCACTCACTAACACCACTGCTTCCAACTACAGTTATTACATTTTTCCATTCTTTATCGTAAACACCTATAAAGATTGATTGGTACAAAAAATGTAGACTCAAATTTCAATAAATTCAATACGTATATTTAATAGGGTCAGCAATTAAGCAGATTTTATAAACAGCTTACTTCAACTAAACGGTTTTTGGTTTTTAAGCATACACATTACGAATTAAAAAAAAACATTTTTAATGAAATCGTTCAACTACTTAACTGCTTGCTAATTTATTTTCCATCTTGCGGATCGAAAGTTACCAATTTATTTAGGTAAATCAGCTGTCACTCATTTAAATTAATTACATTAGAGCGCACATAATCTTATCACCCACAAAATAACCTAGAAAATCTTACTTTGCTAGCAACACTAATAAATGATGAATTGAATTGGTCGTGAAATTTACTTCCGGTTTACTATTTTTCTGAGACTATTAAATATACCTAAAGGATCTAACGGTCAATATAATATTTGTATTTAAGTAATAATTTAGTACCATAGATAATAATAAAATAAAACTATGAAATTGATTAAATATATTAAATAGATGATAACCAGGAATTTGTTTTATTATAAAATGTATGCGTATACAAGTTATAGTTTTGTTGTGAGCTATAGTGGGAATATATTTTTAAAAAATGATATAATTTTATACAACTTAGTTTTCTAACAAGACTGTAGATGAAGAGTGTTTGAGAAGTTCGTTGGGTCGATTGATTGCTCGTCTAACACGTATATCGTCAGTGAGACCGCTGTATTTTGGCTCGACTGTCCGCAATGAATTTCGACCATTGCCAATGCTCGTCAAGTATTGACACAATATTGACGGCAAATCTAATTCGGCACGAGCTCGAAACACGACACCTCAATAAAGGCCTTGTGCTGCTCCTGAGTGCTGTTAATTAATGGAATTAAGAATGGCACTTTACTGTTTGCTTTTTCGCAATTCGAACTTCTCAAATCTTGTAGGTCTATATATACAGTTCGCTTCCTTCACATTCTACCACGATGAAAACAAAATCTTCGATTCTAATTAACTTTATTTTTAACTGTTTCAAAATTGATAGAAATTGTCAAAGGCGAGAAGAACACAATTTTGCTATTCATCGCGAATTAGGCAATTTATTAGACTTGTTAGAATACAGAATGATTTAATTTATTTATATGTATTTACGTTTAAAAAAACTTTCATAAAATATATTTATGCGTGTACCAATTGGAGTAAAAATCAGATGAGCAAAATAAAGTTTCTATGAAAGTAGTCCTCGATGAAATATGATGCGTAAAGAAAATTAGTCGAAATTGTTGACGTTTTGGTGAATGTGATGTTATTGATTAGTTTTCGATGTTCTGCTTTTACTAGCCGCGCATCAGCGTTCGGTTAGGTTAGGTTGTATGGCCGCGGCCTAAGAAATTGAAAACCGCAATACAACATTGTACCTGTGGCCTTTTTCAATCGCATGTTGGCAAGTCTCGTACGAAGTATATACTTTGACATCATTATCTGTTGGTCACGTTCCTTATAGTAGCCGGTCCGAAGCACGAATGACAACCGTAGGATTCCTTATCGAGCACGTCTCAAATTACCCACTGAATGCCACACGTTCTCGGTCATGTTAATTTCACGATTACTGCCTGGACCTAGGGAACTTTCATTACGCGACCGGCGATCACATAGTTTTTATTTTACTTTTTTGTTCGTCTTACAGATGCGTATAAAGAATATTAGTTTCTCTTCACTCATACAACCAATCTTCGCTTTTCATATTGATGTTTCATTCACCTGACGGTATTTCTGAATATTACTTTAATAGATTTTCGTAATCACAACTTGTTTTCTCACGTAAAACCACCAAATCTAGATCGAATTGGCTTCTATATTTAATCGACTTTCTAACACAATTTTTATTAATATGTAAATCGACGCAAACTATCATTAAATAAATGTTTGTTTATTTGTTTTTATTTTATAATAATAATAATACATATACACAAAAGAATAATATATATTTATAATAAAAAAAAAACGGATTCGACAATCTCAAAATACAATCATAGTTCATACTTTCATCATCATGTCATAACTGTCTAAGCATTAACGCTATTTGTCTAAATATTGAAACGTATATTGTTATAACTAGCCAAGAACATAAAGGAAACTTTCACAACAATCAGTTATTCATGTTTAAAATGATATGTTGATTTATTGTTGCCTATGAAGTCCCGTAGTATATCTATTAAATGAACATGTGAGCTCAAATAAAAAAATACAGTTCTAGTATTATCAATGTGTATTGCTTGATGTTGATAAAATGTCAACACCATATACGGAAATCAATCGATACGATATCGAATTGAAAGTTAGTAAACACAGCCGAAAAAAAGACATATTTATATATATATATATATATATATTTTTTTTTTTGTGTGTACTTGAACGGTAAAATTAATAGGGATGGTTGCAATGTGCGACAGCACCTATTACTGGACGAATTACTTGTATATGTTTGTCCGCACATGTGTGTGCTTTTGGGCAAGAGGGGAATGGACCGAGGTGTCAACGGGAAACACAAGTGTTGATTCCCATGAAGTAATGAGTGCCATCGCTCAACCGTCAGTCAGCGAGTTTGGCCGTATTGTCACAGCTGGGACCAGCGTTAGCAAACGCTCTCTCAATCACTCTCTCTTTCTATATCTCTTGTCTAACTTAATTCCGTACGTTCATTTCACGTCAACCAGCGAATTAATAAAAATCGAATGGATTGTATTTAATTAATATGTCTATAAATCATCACGACTTGTGTGATGTCATCCAATATAGCCGTGGCATCAACTGAACTTAATTAGATAACATATATTTATTCCGGTACTATAATTTCGTGCTAACCAGTTTCCGTCAGTGTTTATTTAAATCGGATTTAAATAAGTCATTCTATATACAGAACTGGCGCATTATAGTTTTTCATGTATGTATTTAAAAGACCGGTTTACTGTTAACACATAAACATACATACAAATGTGACACTCCACCTGTAACCTAGCAGGTTACGGTAAATATAGGTAGGTGGCAATCGTAATATGAAAAATAAAAGCTACTATATATAGTATATATAAAACATTCAGTTCTGTTCTATTCAAGGATGTTTCAATGGATTTTCAGGATTGTTTTTTTTTTTGGGTTTATAGGGGGCAGTCGACCTTGCCATGGCAATAGAGTATACCCACACAAAAATACAAACAAGCGAGCTCCACACAATTTTTTATTTTCAAACGACTTTAGTGAAAGTACCATATATATATATATATATATATATATATATCACATTATTACATTAATTTTATTATTATAAATATCACTCATTTGTTATATTACGAGTTGTAAAAAATAAATAAAATAATGTTCATTTTATTTCACTTTATTATTTTTTTATTTATATATACATTTGATGGGAATAGGTATGTTGTTATGCATAAATTTAATTAACTTATATAGTAAAATAAAAAGTCGATGCTTGTAATATTACCCAATACCTGTAAAGTTATCTTGTTTGTGTCAGATTTATTTACTGTCTATATAGCATTATTAAATGATAACACGAACGACAGTTATTAGAATCGGCTGTCGCTTGGTAACAAGACTAATTACAACTAACCACACACGACAAAAAAGCCAGGTAGGTACTTGTGAACCGTTTATCCGATATGACATGAACGCTAGTATGGATAACCGTTTTTAATAAACTTATCAAATGCGGTAATCAACAAATACGTTCTGGATTATCAATAAATCCCATCGTCATACAACATACACATCCTACATCCCACATCCCACACCCGCACCCTGATCGATATTGCCAACACCTAATGACGAAAAGATTAAACTGTTTTCGTGTTTGAAAAACTAACTCGGATATCAATAATGCTCTCATGTCATCATAAACGCATTTTGGTTACGACGTCCACACAGCACACTAGCACCACACCAAACAAACCAAAGAAATTGCACAATCATGTTGGGCCAATTTTCTTCTGTTGTTTAGGATTTCACAGACATCGTTAACAGCCCAATGTTGCGGTGACTCGTGGTTATTAATCGATGAGTTATTATAATTGCATCAGTGTAACAGTTGTATGTTATACTTACAATAACGAATAATGCACAAGAACATTTCACACTTCACCATTATACATACATTAGCTTTTTTACATAAACACCTTTTTTCATCGAAAATCTCAAACTTTAATTATACACTAAATTATATTTTCGAATGCTGGTTGGATGAGTAAAATTTGCAAATGATTTGGCTTGTGTAAACAATTCGAGCACGAAACGAATTTCGTTTGACAAGAGAGAAGTTAAACGGTTCGTGTAAACAATGCCGTCCAAAAATGTGTCATTGTTTATAACATTACCACAAATTTACGAGTCTACGTCTCTGGTCAGGGGCCAGTCGTGCACAGCTGCCTAAACTAATGTGTATTTTTAAATTGTGACATTCATTTGCTATTGTAAACTAAACAGAAGACAAACATGATACCTTCTGTACATATCTACTAAACTATTCTCAAAATCAGTGAATCATTCAATTTGTTTTCATATTATATAATCCGCTTAAAATATTCATAATTTTCAATAAATTTGAATTGCAATTATACAAATAGTCATTATTTCTATGTTAAACACAATTACTAACAATGTAATGTATATAGTATTCAAATGATTCCAATTAATTTATATATATATATATATATATATATATATATATATATATATATATATATATATATATATATATATATAAATATAAATACATAGAAATAAAGATACAGATAATGTGGAGAATGTTTGAAAATTGATCTATATTTATGGAAGCTGATTAAATATTATATGTTCTGACAATGTGGCTGAAAGCCATTGCAATCAGTTAGGTGGCGAGACGTAAATAAGTAGGTATACAATCGTGATCATATTAAATGTGGCATATTTTGGCGTAAGTGCGTTCAGTTTACGTCGTGACGGTGCGCTGCGCCGTTGTGTTAATAGGATTTCACGTATGAGTTGAGCGTTGATGGACACCAGAGAAAACTAGTTTGATTCTTTCACAATGTATAGGTAACTCGAGTCAACGATAATTTACTTCCCCATTTAAAATTTCGCGCAACTTGAACTCGTTTCTCAAAAACATATACCTATATACGTTGAGATAATTAAGTGCCGCCGAGAAATCTACGGTGTATACACGATAGATAGTAGACGCCTGTCAAAAAGTCAAACACCTATCTTCATGTTTTCCAATGCATACCAGAAGTCCGTGATATAATGGGTTCGCAGTGGTAAATTAATTGATGACGACCGATGGATGGTTAGATGAATTATTGGCGTTCGAATTCGTCACGTACTCGGTAATATCGCATCTCTGATTATAAGTTCGTGTCAATCAATAATTACTCACAACGAATACTGTGAGAAAATCACTTACGCATTTACAGCGTTTGCTAGCGGCTGATCTAACGGGGCGGCGACCGTGCCGCTTCGAAATATGAAAGTATATACGTACATACATACATATCATATAGAGCCAAAGGACGATCTACACTATAATCGTAATATAAACACGCGTACAAAACTACGAGTACAAAAAACTTCTATTATTATATCAACCAGGAGTGGTGCGAACCTATCGCATAGTACAAAACGGCGCGAATACAAGTACTTTTTCTACATTCTTTTAAAAACATATCTAAAACTTCGTTACTTAAAAGTTATATTGCATCCTAAACTAAAGGCTGCATGAATATATCTCAGAGGATGTTAAATACACCGGATAATTAAATGTATCGAATTACTTGGGATGAAACCAATAAAATGTGGTTACTATATAACTTAAGTAACTACGATGTAACCACTCAGAAAAAACAAACGTAGCTATGGTTAGATAGGTGCGATGCACGTGTACCCGTCCATCCTATTTTTACACATGACCTGCACTGTGTGTATACACACACACACACGCACACACACACATACACACACACATACACACACACATACACATACACACACATACATACATACTATCAGTAATGTCGCATGCAGGATGTGGTCGTTTGCGTATCCTCTCTTGCTCCCTACCTGATGCGGATCTGGGACCTGCCGGCGAGAATTCGTTCGTTTGCTTGCTTGCACGGACGGACGGATCAGAATAGCTTGTTTATTTTTTCAAGTATATAGACCGCGAGACGGGACGGTGCATCATCTCGTTTCTGGTGAATTGTGACAACGTGGAGATGGCCGCGAGCGACGCAGAACCGGTGACGGCGTGTGGCATGTTGGCAGCGGACGTCACGATGGTTTGTTTACATGCGGGTGTACTAGACGCTGCCGTCGGATCCTCACGTCTCGTGGCGATGTCGTCGCTAATGGCTTCTGTTGACATGTGCTCTTCAATGCATATAGTTTGGCCCATTATACACATATCTCTGTTCTCGGGTCGTAATCGTATTTTTAGATGAAAAATTTGTTGTGTTTGTGCAACGACACACATTGTACGGCCGTCTAGTTAGCTGGTGGGTGTGGTGATGATCAATGTTGTTAACAATGTTCCATGTAACATAAATATACATCTAATCGAGTATTTCACAAGATTGACATTATACGGAATAGTAAAAAGACCTGCAGTCATTTTCATTTTTTAAAATTAAAACTTGTGAGAAAATTTGTTGAGCAAGATCGCTAAATATGAATTTTCATGTAGATAATATAGACACCTGTGTGTTAAAGTTTACAATATATTCAAATTAAGTATATGTATATATATGTAGGAGATACCTATACATATATACGTATCATATATCACTTCGTAGTCATGTATAAATGCGAGTATGCTAGCGTTCTTCACACGGCGCGTACCTATTCAATCAGCATTGTAAATAAATCAGTGATTAACTATCTCGCCTTAATTACTAGAGAGAACCGATTAGTGATTAGTGTACCGACGTATACTAACGGCGGTTGCAGCCCGAGATGATGAATGGCTATATGCGTATACTCTACTCTCAAGTACCTGTGTACCTTTGTGCATATACATACATATATACGTAAATATAGGTGATTTACATAAGTGCATGACAGCATCACACATTCTTACAAAAAAAAATCGAAATTATAATACAATAATTTATCTTTCATTTCTATGACAAATTAAAAGTCATGACATCCTTGAATCAAATTGCATAAATCATATTTATTGTATATATAAATATTATATTTATTTAATTTGTTTTTGCGAGTTTGTTTCAAACAAAATTCGTACCTTTCTAGTACTAATCTTCAATCTTTTGATTGATGCGTCTTTGCAGACCACACACATGCAACCCAACGAACCGAATTAGATAGATATAAAATAAACAATTCAAGCCAACTGACTCTAACAGTTCAAAAACTTCAGGTTCTTTTAACAGTATTTTAAAAATGTTCGAATTGGTTTATAATAACTGACAATGAGAAGCAAAACGAAAAAAATCTACAGTAAAAAACATATTTCACAACTTTTTACACAGCAACTTTTTTTTTGTAGTTAAATAAAATTAATTCGTTAGTTTATATTAACATTGCTTTTTATTATCAAATAACTCTTTTTACATCTTACAAATTATTCTTTAGGGTTAAAAACAAAACCTTAATTAATATTATTACCATTATCTATAATAAATTTCTAATCGAAAAATCGGTTTAAAATTTTTTTTTTTATGATTTTGTTCCAAATTTCATAACAACGCCTAAGTGGATAATACTCAATGAAATAGTTGAAAATGAACCGCAAGATTTCATGGCATTCAGTTCTAAACATTGGACGTTCAAATTCCGCTAACCACATGTAGAGATACATCAACCATTTTGTTTTGTTTTCGAAACATCGTTTAATTCTATTAAATTATAATAATAGTTATCCGCATTTCGGAACGTAATATGTCTTGTTGTTTTTTTTTTTTAATATATTCACACACAAACAAAATCACGAGATGTCAGTTTAATTCTATATTGCGGCAAAAGAATAAAAACAAAGTAATTTCCTAACGAAAATCTGATGCTGTGTGGCCGATGGCGAAATCATTTTCGATGAGATTGTATGTTCGTTGGCACTGGCACGCTACGGCGATCGTAAATTCGTCCCCGGTCACACAGATGCATCGCTGGGATACCAGAAACAACAACGAATGACCCACGAACCACAGTAATGGCGTTTTTGTTTAGGGCTCATAATCCTTCCCTCAACAATACTCTCGTTTCAAACACATCAACGGTCCTATAATGGTCGACACTTCATCAGTGCCACTGGACTGTGTGGCGTGTTCACGATCACATCACTATATTTGCGGACGTAACTCAATGACAATTCGCACGCCAAGATTGGTTCGTTCATATATATTGTAATACTCTTCTGCTCATCAAGTACGTAATTGTGAAACGAAATTAGATACTTTCGCAGGTACAATACTTCAACTTTCGTCTACTTAAATGCACATGATTACTTCAAGATACTTTTAAATAATATTAATCTCTTTAGTTCTATATTTAAACAATTACCAATATTACTCATAAGTATTCACATCTTGATTTTAATTCGAAATCAATTGTATGATAACTTTACAATGAAAATGTTGTTTTCATCGTAATTTTTATTGTGCATCTATTACACTTTGATAATTGTGTGATGTGAAAATTTAATCTGATTAAAATTAAAATATTTGCATGTTTGAGTAGTTACAATTAGAAATATATTTCACGTTTAAATATAATGGTGTAATATTTGATATATATATACTCTAATAAATATCATATTAATATCCGATAAATCAAAGTAGTTATACTATAATATCCAGTTTTTGTGATTGTATTTATTTAAATTGGTAATTAAGTTATTTAACTCACGCTATCTTTAAAAAAAAAACGCACGCAATTAATGTCGAGTTATTTGTTTGTTTTCTACTATACACGAGAAACAAAAAACTTGTAATTCAATTCTCATTAACTTTTTTGCTGGTAAATAGTGAAGCGAAATATCGTAGGTGGTCACCTTGTAATGGGTACAATATTGATGTGAGTTTTGATATTTAGTGGTACTTATGATATGGGTAGGCTGCGATGTTTGGGTTTTAGCAAACGAGTCACATATATTTTCGTCTATACGCAATGTGTAATCGGGCGAAACTCGCTATAGTCTTTGTCGGTGATTCCTGTAGGAGGCAGGTCGCGCGCCCGGTTACATAAATCCACGTTACCCGGGGCGCCGGGGCCGATGTGAACGGGTCAGATGCTTCCAACAGTCACGCCACGAAATGAGCGAACAGTAATTTACACGGGGGGACGAACCGTAATGAGATTTACTGCGGTCCATGCCAATAAGAAATAGTCCGCACACTCCGCGTTGGTCTCACCGTGCTGTAGACGTAGTTACGTTTATATACGCTGCAACCACTTAACACGAAAACGGACAAAACACAATATTTGTTAACACGAAATTTAACATTGTCCTCCACCGAACAAACATATTACTGCTTACTAGTATGCAACATATATAGAATATTCTATAAACAAATTGTTGAGAGAATTTTCTCAATTTAATTATTTTTTTTATTAAAATACACATGTGAAAATTAATACAAATAAACAATTTAATATTTGATCTCCAAACTGCTTAGTATTATCTATGTTTTATGTGAGATGAATTTAAAGTAGTTTAATTTTTTTTAAGATTTTATCGATCATGCAAATTGTTATGTGATTGATTTGTATGATTTTGTTTGTCGATAAGATGCAATATTATACAGGTAATAATCTTGTGTTTCCATATCCATTGCAGGTGTATGATGTTCGTGTGTTATGTCGATTTTAGCATCGTCCTTGTAGTCGTTATTGTTTTATTTATATGACCTCCTAGAGGATGGGATGGTCGCAAAATGATAGCCGCGATTGCTGCGCGCTGCGCCGAAGCTACACAGCCATTGGCAGTAAATAACCTGCTATGGTCTACCTACTTTTAAATTAGTTTTTAATTGTACTTCTCGTCACGTGTCAACCAGCCTAGTGCGTGGTTGGCGTTTTCAATGCATGCCCCATAGTGTCCGCAGTGGTATTACTGATACTGGTACTGCCCATTCGACGATTGTTCTGTCGTATTCGACGAGGAAATAGTGAAATTGATGTGATATGCCGCTGGAGCTAGAGTGACGGGTTTGCTCCGACCCCAGTCGACACGCACGGAACGCGACGAGGCTATTAAAAAATATGCCGGTAAACACCAGGTACGGCCGTTATCTCAACGGTGCGGGATAAAATTATCGGTTATCGGTCGTCGCAATTCTCTGTTTTCATTCGCGATGCTTACCGCGTTTACACACGCCGTGGGAATGGAGCGACTGACGAGCCCGCCTCTGACTGATCTCTCGGACAGTGCTATTACATTGATCAATTACCGGCAGCGTGGAATATGACATATAAATACACCAGCTTTACCTATCTAATACTATCTAACTATCTTTCTATTTTTTCCACTTGTTTCTCGTTCTCACATGCGCATACATAAATATAGGCACATATACGGACTACAAACACTCCCTTGTTGTTGGTTGCTTGATCTGACTCTTTACCTACACTTAGATTATATGTCCAAGACGTGCCGCGTACACATTCTCTAATGATTTTCTTCATGCGCGGAATTACCGAGAACGGCAAAGTGAAACTCACAGTTCACAGGTGTGGTTCGGTAACACACATATACTAACGCTGAACATAATCACGGAATATAATCGGTATATACGGTGAAGCGAAAGCATGTATCGTAGTGTATACTCACGAATCATCGACGCACAGCGCCGAGCCGCTGCCAAGTCGACTTCTTCTACTCTCATCAGTTTTCAAATTATTCTACTTACATTCTCACTCATTCATTCATTGTTTAAAATGATGCAACGCTCATCAAACACCCACCTCATATACATATATCAGAAACAACGTTTTACTTTCAAATAACATCTATTCACCGTATAGTTTAAATCGTTTAAAATTTTGACTTATTCCGAGGGTTAAATCTCTCAAGAGCTCTCGCAACAGTCGTAAATATCACCGCAAACTGACAATCCGATCGCTTACGGTATAAAATGATTAAAATCACACGAGAAAATAAATCAGTCTAGTGTCCGATAGACGCGGATTCTCCTTCGTCGCCCCTATGGACCATACTTGGACAGTGCTTACTCGCTGACAGCGATATTTTACACTTTGAAATTTGAGGCGTCGTTTATCTTCGACTTGCACGTTTCCGTTATTTCACCGTAATGACATTAGTATTGTGGCAATCTACTTTATTATGTGACCGCTCAGTAGAAATAACGAACGATTCATTTGCGACTATGACACAGCCATCCAGCAGAAACAGATAATTCTGCTAATCGCTAATGGGACTTTGCTGAAGAATATAAAATTATTTACTCAAACTAATCGCTCGTTTGTGATGAAGTAATCACGGAAATAATATTGCGGGCAACGTTTTTGTTCGTTGAGAATTTAAAACGAGAAACCAGCACACAATAATCATTAATAATAGTGTGTTGAGATCTCACTCGAATTTCAATACTGCAGGGCCTCGAAATCCTTCGTAAACTTGTGTATAAGTCATATATAATGGTATATATATATATATATATATATTGCTGTGAAAGTCATGCGCTGCGAAATATATATACCTATATATATATATAATGATAATTATTGAAAATACAACCACATGAAACTCATGTGTTGGTGTAATAATAAATGTTTATTTCAATTTAAACTTATGTATTTATGAATTGTGTTTAATAAATATTATTTACAACAAATGTTTATTGTCGCTGTACCATTGTATTTGAGCTCAGCTTTTAATTTAAACGTAACCTACGTAAACGTTAACTAATATGCTATAGGTCATTTGAAAATCTGTGTAAAATTATTTGAATCCGATATTAAGACTTGAGACTAAAATTAAATTTTTTGAAGCAACAACTATGTACAAACTCAAATATCTGAAGGTTCTGGGTTCTATCCCCAGCGACATGCGATACATTTTTCTCAATGTCAAATATTTAAAATAAAATTTGATTAAAAAATGTTTAGAAAATCGAAGCGATGTACTAGATGGTAATCAAATATTGTTATCGATTCGGTAGCAAAATCTATGCGCGATACTGGGCAATTTAAACATGGCTATTGTCTTAATCAAACCGTTTGTGTAACGATTACAGTGTATTACGTAGTACTTGCTCCCCCATTATTTGTAATTTGGTGACCTCAAACGACCCGACATGACCTACGGAATGTAGGTAGTTCCAGTGTAGTGGAGTGGAGTGCGGAGTGAAACAAAGTACCTGTATACACTTATTACTGCTGCTGGTGCTGGTGATGGTGCTGGTGTACCGATACACCATACCGGCGAGCAATCTCTTCTTGAGTATAGTGTCGTCGACGTGAGCCAACTGCGTGTATTCCGATAACGTTACGTTTGCGTTAACGTTAACGATACTACGTGCAAGTCATTAACGGATCGTACATAACGCCGGTCTCTGTTGCGGTTATCGGTTTGTCGTTTCGAACAGAATTAATCTGATAAGTTTTGCCGTTGCTGCTATAGCCGAATTATCGTATAGCCGGTCACCTAATGAGAAGCAATTAACGACCGGAACGTTATAATTTTCGAACACAGAATGTCCTACATTAACAGCCTTTAATCTTGTAGTAAACAATATAAATATGCATATCTTTGCACTATGCCATACATTGTGCACCAGTACACCTAGCATCACAATCATTTGACACCAAGGCTAGAACCGGTTCCAACACGTCACATAATTTATTCAATATAAACATTTAATAACAACCTATGCTAACATAATTCACCTATATACATATACATATATTTTTTCGATGATGTGACAATAATCGCAGCTCTATAACAACACATTTCTCAGGAATAATTAGTTCTATATCTGGTGATTTTGTTTTAAATCTTAAATAATTGTATATTTAAGTCTTTATTGGAGATAAAAATTGAGTTTAGGAATGTAAAGCAAATTTTTTAAAATTTCATATAAAATAATATTTTGTTATTGAACATGAATTAAAAAAGGATAGAAATTCAGTATAGGTTTATTTTCTCTAGGAATAAGCGCGTAAGTGTTCTGTAATACTGTGGGATATATCGTATGTATGTAGATAGATAGATTTAGAATTGGTGTACTCATATGGTGATATGACGTGCACTCAGAACATTTGCAATTTCTTCTTGGTGAAGTTAAAATTAGACAGCGATGATATCGACGATAATTAACCTGGTATAGTATTGATTCCATCCCCTACCCCTGTATTCGATCATTACATGCGTTCGTGTGTGATGTACATACATACATACATATAATACGCTACATGTATGTAACACGTAAGAGGTCGGTGTTTTTATTTGTCGTGGACGCCGCAATTCCGGGTAATTGAAGTTGTAATGGCAAATAGTAGGTACGGTATTTGAAAGAAGGCAGTGCACTGAGTCTCGCCTACAACTACTGTCGGCGAGCCGGCAGTCAGGCCGAGCGCTACGTGAGTCACGACCTCGATGTCAATCACAAAATGAGTACCCCGCGCGCTCTTTCACTCTTTCGTTCTTTCACTCATTGCCACACCACATCAACTATCTCTATTCCTCTCACACTTTCGTTCAATGAGAGCCAACACTGAGAACCATGGGTGCCGATGCACGCTATTATCACAATCGTCCAATAAACAAACACAAAATGACTTCCCAAATAACAACCATCCATCCAAATCTATGATTATTGGACAAAACTACATCTTGACCGAAATATGCATATAGCGTAACACAATAACTTCGATGTTTCTTACAAGTATTAAAGCAAATGTTGTACGTCTCTGGTGTTGAATATAGGTACGTAGTACGTACATGCATATAGACTGAGCGCAAACCTGCCAGCTCACCTCCGCACTTTGCACCGGACAACATGCGGGCGACGTGGAATTACGATACATCTCGAATAGTCGGCGCTCCATGAAACCTGCTTAGAATCATGTGAATATTACGTCCATCAACATACCATCAGCATCTCACATCACCCCGCCCTGTCCACGGATGTTCACCGTGCGATGAATATGAAATCAGCATGATTTTAAAGTGCACAAATCGTGTACACGCACATTTCTTATATTTATATGTCTACCATTCACTTGTTCCTCGTTGACTTATTTGTTTCCGGCAGCCGTGGTTTGTAATCATTCCCATTTGAGACGTTCTCTATTTTTCAATTTCCGCCCACAAATGGTGACTCTCGAGTCTCGACCATACCACACCTCAGTCTACTCTTAACAAGAAGCATGTTTGTTGTTGTCGTATCTGGTAAACGATGGTTGTCGTAATACTGGCTCGTTAAATGTCATTTTTCCACTCGATTTACGGCAAACGACAGAGATGCTGGGGGGTGAGATGATAGCTGAGATAGAAGGGAATGCGACGTGTCCCCCGTGGCGCACGAGTCTGTGTCATCCACCAGGCAGGGAAAACCTTTGGGGTGTATGCGACACACTTCAAACGACAAGCCACCGATGTCAGGCGTACAGACATACGGACGAACGGATATATTATTTTACTATGTGTACAAGTACGCGGGATTCAACGCAAACTGTAATTAAATATTAAATGTATTTGAAACTTATGTATGCAAACGTAATTGGCATTTAGCTAGGAGGGGTAACACCAGCTCAGATGCCCGTTTGTTTTCTTATCGGATAATGGGTACATGAATCTACCAGTAGGTATTGTTGCACCTTATTATTCCGCTTCTAATTAATTTTGTTTCTTTCGTCGAATGATGCGTTAAGTGTGCGTGTTGTCTACCTGTTGCACATGTCGCGTGTAGTGACACATCCTTTTTTATTATTTGTGTCGATTATCCGTTTAGTTGATTTAAGTCCAAATGATAATTTGAAAGGTGGACTTGCTCAAGCTGTGTACCTCTACTAATAATATAAATACGTAACGAGCTTTTGTATATAATTAGCCGTCATTAAATGGTATACAAGTACTTATTACATACTGAAATATAGATTGAAAAATGACAAGCATATTTTCAGCTTAAGACAAATTGCACCACCCACGATATGTATAAGTTGTGGTATTGTTACGAGTAAATGTAGCTCGGTTGATCTTCTCTTATACAGGGGAAACTGTACAGTTGTACGCCGATGGCGCGCAAAACGCAAATACGATAGCCAGTGATAAATTACCCGACACACATAATTCAGTAGGTAAAATAGAGTGCACCATAACCAAGCATGTTTTGGATTTACATTTTTAATTCCATAGCGTGCTTACTATCACATATTTTCTTTACGATCATATAACATAATTGGGAAATTGAATTGAACCATTATAAAAACCGATTATATTTTAATTAAAAACAGTCGACATTTTTGTAAATCTCTTACTTATATTATAGAATAAAATTGAGTTTTATTTATCTAATTTTAATTTTATTTCAACATATTTAATAATATTAAATAAATAATATATTTATTTGTTTCTCTTATTGATATTTTCTCACTGTTCCAATATTGAAGTATTTAATTCAATTTGTAATTATTGTTATTTTATTTATAAATACTAATAGATAAAAATTGTAAATTGAATCAAATATTGGAACAGTGAGAAAAAATGAGCAAGAGAAGATAAAGTAAATAAATATATTATTTCTTTATGAATAAAAATATATGTATACGGTTAACGATGTTTCCCATCATATTTATATTTAATGATATGCAAATTGTTATGTGAAACTCTGGTGTCCATCATTACCAAACGCAGTGTGATCGAACTGATGTGTGAATGTAATGTAATGTCCTTTATTGTTTCCGGTAAGTTGGTCATTAATAAGACGGCGCAAAAAAAGAGAAACGTTGCCATAAGAAACGTTGAATTAATCCACTTTTGTGATGATCACAACCACAACAATGTTCACGCGAACACAACTGTATTAGTAAACATTTCATAACCGACCGACATTATATTTAAATTGCAAATTAAAACTAATTTATTATCGTTATAAAGTCACAAAATATAATGAGTTCATGTAAAAATATTAGCTATTAATATAAGAATTTTTGTGGCTATACTAAATTACTTAACTAGTTTTAATACGGATATAATTTTAAATGGCATCATAAGTGAGTGATCGTGTATCAGTGCACGACCTCCGTTGATATATGAACAAAATGAAATGAATTTAGAACAGAGCAGAGCAGAGTGTACGGTATACGTATACGTATACGCAGTACCGCGGTCATTCCCATGCCCGGGGTAAAGGTGAATCTGTTACGAAATATATATGAGCCAAGCTACGGTTACCTGCCCATGACAACATATAAGCTCTACCTATCTATATCGATCTATTCTATGTCGACGTTCGACATGTACACAATTAATAGAAAGACAATTTCCAATTTCAGTTACAGGTTTCTATTATAGTGAAATTACACAACCAACAAATTGCAGAGAGAGATTGCTTTTTTTTTTTTTTTTTACTTTGACAAACATTCATATACCAGAAATATACAAATTGCAAATACAATGCACGTATTGCATCATCTCTTTTATCAAGAACAGCATAACTCATCCATGAATGATTTAAACATAAAAACCTGTAGATTTTATCTAAAACTGGTTTAAAATACAACTACCTACTATAAACTTAACACCGTTCCCATATCATTTTTGTCATATTGTTACTTTTCATAAATTTTATATATATATATGTATATTTGAATTTTTTTTAATAAATAAAAACACTTGGTAATTTTCATGAATACTTACTTTATTATTTAATCGACTTTTCAGTCATCTTCAAGCGTTACAAAGGTTAACCATTGTAACACCTAAAAATGACTGAAAAGTCGAGAAGTGTTATTATTATATATATTAATTAGCTCAGACAATTTAGAGTTTTATTAATTTATTAAAATAACAGTTAAAATGTATGTAGTTATTCCTGCTGTTACAATTACTATTTGGTGTTTTTATTTTAATAGAAAACAACACGACACGTAACTCACACGCATAAATTTATCGATGGTTTACCGTTACCGGGTTCAAGCCAGCATCATGGGCTGGTCTTGTCTCGTGTTAACTGAGACCTTTGCGGCCCCCGCAAGAATCGTGAGCCCGGAAGCAACATCGCGTAGACCAACCCTAGAATAACCGCTGCGAGATACGCTTCTCTGTGCGATAATTATTGAGAAGCAAGTGTACAAGCTTTCGCTTCATGCAATTTAAAAAAAAGGCACGCCATCACACTACCTTTGAATTAAAAAAGAATTGCAAACACAGGCCTGTCATTTTATAAACTATAGTCCTAAAAATAAAAGTGTTTTTAACTTTTTCTTTTTAACTAATTTATTTTAGTAGACATATATAATTGAATTTTCAATTTATTTATTACAATTATTTATTACGCGATGGTATCAAACTATATTTTGTATTTTATTTAAATCAAAAATAATCACTATTTGAAATATTTCTCTTTGTTTATGTAAGCTAATAAATTTTCAAACCTATGCACATTAAATTTAATTCAGTTTCAAATTCGAAGAAGTTTTTCGTGAAATTTAAACAGCCACTCAAATTGCGTGTATAATTACTTATTCGTGGAGAACTCCCTTCAGTTTTTTAATATTTAATTCTGAAATAGCACAGCTGTGCGATTATGAATCAGGTGGGTATAATTTTTTGCCTTTTTAGCGGTTGATCTACATAAAACCGCGATTTGATGTTCCCCACTACAATTTCGACCGAATTTGCATTTATCAACGATGCAAAAACGTGAAAATATTACCATTTAACTTTAATCGGTTGTTCAAACAAAAAAACAAGTGTTATTAAACTATTATAGACATTTGTACATCTTCACTTATATTGTATTTACATGCGCCATATATTGAGTTCTCTGATGATGAATAATTGAATACTGGATATCGTTTTACGAAATAAGCTTTGATTTATTTAATATGATACAACTATGATTATACTATTGAGCATACATGATTCAAAATAAAATAAACTATCAAATTATTTCGGGCAATCGAGTGTGATTATCACGCATAATAATAAAGGTAAGAAAAAGTGAAATCTGTCGAATAAATTACATATAACAATGGAACTATGATAATGATCCGTCGATCGGCAACTTTAAATGGTAGTGGTGATAGATGATTATATTCTGTTTTCCAAAATCACATGCGACCACCGATAATACCTAATAACAGTGTGGCTGTTGGCTGGCCACAAAAATTGGCTGAAATAAGGGAAAAAATCTACATAATTTTTATATATGTATGTATTATACATGTGTCGATTCGTCGTCTGCCAGTCCAGAATAATGTCGGTGTAGTGTGGAAAGAAGAGAACACATCAGAGAGCAAAAAGCACCGGCCTTGTTTCACGCAGTTATTCAAATAGGCGGACAGCGAACGCTATAATCGGGAGGTCAAAACTCAAAACCGAGTCGGTCTCACACAGCGAGAATGCGGGCAGAAGAAGTGAAAATAAAAACAACAAAACACAAAGAACGAGTATTATCTGTTCTGTTCGTTTCTGTTCTGGGTGTAGTATCGTACCTATATAGTAGGTACGTACGCTTGCACTCGCATGCACGCACGCATGCATTCACGTACTCATATACGCACGCATATACACTTGCGAAGAGTTGAATGATTCAGAGGGGGGGCACTGGTCCAAGCAGCATTCCCTTTCACACATCGTGCGAACCGTTTGTTATTATATGACCATTACGAGATCGTATTGCAAACAAGACCCGATCGACCTCTACTTATTCCTATGCGATACGATATGCCTATATACAACACCAAATTCTAAATCCTAACTTAACAATCATTTTATTGGCAACAGTTTATATACATAAATTATCTATGTTTTCTGCCAGCTCATTTATTGTTAATAGGCATGAAGTTATGTATGTATGTATAAATAAAGCTCACAGAATGAAAAGTGAAATATCTTTAATATGCTGAACTATCCAGTATTTCTTGAAATGGAATTGGTAATAAAAGAGTATTATACTGTTTAAATAAAGAGAATTGAGATAATTGACGAAAATTTAGAACTCTTGTGAACATTCACTCAATCGGTGGTTTGCATTCAAGATCCGTCTTTAATATTTAAATGCAACCTTTAATCAATCCAGGATAATTAATATAACTTTGTGAATGAGAGAATTACCATAAAAGTATCTAGTTTATTTATAGAAATGGCTAGTTAAAATGATAAAAAAAAATTGTTGCACGATATGCACGCCACACCTCTTCCACAATCGACGCTAATCAAGAGTATAAACAGTAGTCATCAAAGTCAAGCAAAGAAAAAAAATGTAATGCTTCAGATCCATGGGAAAATATTTAAAATGAAAAATGTTTTACCGTAATACACAAGCAATATAATGCAAGGTGTTGCACGTATGATACTTATGTGTGTATCTAAGAGAGAAAGGTTGATTCAATCGAATGGAAAGATAAACGAAGATGGTTGTGTACATCAAACGGTCATACAGGTCGCGGGCGCACTCAGTCAGAATGGCCGCTATACGTATATACGCGAGTCATAATCTAGCATAGATAGATTAGATACTCTCGATCATTTTGTCGTTCTCGTTCTCGTACTCGATCGGTGATGGTGTCCACATCGCAAACGCTTGCTTAAACCCGATGAGAAATAAGTACGTATAAAATACATTGCACGTTCCACTGTCATTCCTGTCCCGTCCGTCTGTTTCGTTTGTCCGGTTGGTTGACAGGCGACATAACGGCGGCACGTTTATTGATACATAATGTACGTATGTACATGTATATAGCAACACGGTTATGTACAAATCGTGAGCGAGATCGATCCTCGTCCGTATAGGTGCTCACATCTTATCCGAACGACAATCAGCATCTAACCTTGGTATTGCGACAATTTAAAATGTAAATTCACAACGTATCTGGCGCGTTCATCTGTACGGTTCTTGTCTTCTGACAACGAGTGCGGTGTCGGTTGTCGCCGTGTCACCGTGTCACCGTGTCGCATTCGTTTCAAATGAACATCTTTCCACGCCAAGCGCCAATGACGTCCGTTGTCGCGCATATATCTTTTGTAGTACCTACATACAAGAATTACGGCGCATACCTATATACAACACCACTGATTGATAAGGCAAGGTGCTGCTATAAATTGCGCGACGTCTTATACAGCGCAAACCTATAACTAATATTGATTTATAGAGTCATTTGGTGTGCATTTATGCACACATTGTTATTACGTTAATATTTATGAATCTGTGAATTATAGCAATTACGGATAGAGCTGCGGATTGTGTCAGTGAGTTATGCCCCCCGATCGTACTTTACTCTTCGCGTCTCGATCTGCCGATGTTTTGTCTTGTCTTGTGATGCATCGCATTTTGAACAATAACTGGATGCTGTGCTTATGCTTGTGTTGCGGTGTAAAAACATCATTACATACGTTACCAACTAACTCAACTTAACTTAATTCAACTTAACTACCTACGCTACACCATTAGATCTCGACGGTGGATGTCCGCGCGGAACTTTTCAATTAAATAATCGAGATTCATGTAATCCTAATTTGCATTTAAATTTCTGATTACGACATGGCTGTTGACTAATTTAGTGTCTTAAAGAAGCACCCCTCAGCGGTCCGTCGCGTCGAAATGCACCGGCTGGTCGCGAGCCCTTGTGCGCTGTGTTCGTAAGGGTGCGGGTCCGCTGGCCCGCTGTGCCATTAAGCCGCGAGTATTTATCTTTTTATGTGCAATTACTGGATTCATAAATGACTAATTACTTTAGCCACAACTGTGCGATGTTCGGGAAAAAGTTTTCCCAACCCCCCTTGCAAACGATTTATGTTTTGCTTTTAAATGCAAATAAGGCTCTTAATCTTGCGTTTTAACAACAAAACCTTCGTCCGCTCATCCGTTTGCTCATCCGTTCGTAGGAAGAGGATCGAGAGCACCGTTCTTTACCGGAACTATATACATACACACGCATACACATACATACATGAACATGATGTCGTTTATATGCGACGACGCGTTGTGGTTTTCATATCTAATGAGATCTCATAGCGTACGGTGCGGCAGAAACCTATACTCGACGAAATTAGAGAACGTGATATTATTCATTTAAAACATTTCACTTTCGACATCGACGAATATAAAGCACCTGAAGAACTACTGCCACAATTCACCCGACTATCAATTGCTTCTAGCAGCATAATTTGACATTAGCACCTTGACATTTCGATGAACATTCAAAATCTAGTCAAGAGTAGGAAGAGAATGAATTGTAGAAAATATAATCACTTGTCGACATCGTGTTTACATTCTTATACAAAACTTAATCATCTAAAACTAGCAATAAACGAAATATTGCTTGTTAACTAAATGTAATTATTGCGTTATTCATATTTGATAAAACAACCTTACTGGTGGTCTATATTATAAATTTAGTGATTGTACATATTACTACGACAACGCATATAAATAGCGAAATATTTCCATAAACACTATCGCATTAGCCGTCATCATAAATAAGAAGCGTAATTTAAATAATGGCGGTCGCCTAGCTTCTGTAGGTACAATTTTACGATGATCACTTAGTTTTCTTTATGCTTAGCAGTATACGAAAAGAACACCGTAATTTTTAAATTAATTAACCCGACAAATTACAGTCCGACGAGATTTTAATGTCACGAATTAATAACGCGATGTACAAATTGTACTTGTCGCAGACCGAGACCAGATGGTTCCTGCTACAGGCTGTTCTCGGTGTTGTAGCGGTACGCGGAGACACAATTATAATGATACACACACACACACACACGAACGGGACTTGTGCAACGAGAAAAATGTAATAAGCAGTGTTGCGGTTAAATGTACCCCAAAGACGACAATTTCTATAATTTTCCACTAAAGTACTTATTTAAAATAATGAGTATTAATTCATTAAACGACATGCATGCAACGTAATAAAATCTGCCCAGAGTTGCTGTACTTAGAGTTAATTCTCGTTTTACAACATCAATAAGCGCGAAAATTTAAAAAATAGTAATAATGACGCCAAAACCGCACGGCGAACGCAAAGAGATTAGAAATGAAGGCAGTATTAATAAAAATTAATGATTGAATGCGAAATCGTAATATGAGTTAAAAATTTAGTAATTTATATTGGCTTTCGTCGTCAAGAATATATGAAATAACTAAAATAGTTTCAGTTGTTTTCAATCATCCGCGTTAGGGATAAACGTAATAATTTTAACGGAGAATTAAGATACACTTGAAGAATTATCTCGAGGAATGTAAATATAAGTAATAGTGAAATCTTTCTCTTTAAGTAGATTTGATTTGACATCACAAAATAATCCATGCATATAAAGATTTTATATATTTTCATATAAAATACTAAGATATATCAATCTGCGTTGTCATGATTCGGTTGATTATACACAGTGACTGCCCATCAAAAATCTGAACGCAAAAGCAATATAGATTATTCATTTGTTTGATGAATGTGCACTCTCGTAAATTCTAACGTTCTCGTCGCGTAGGAATTTGATCTTTACTCGGACGCGAGACCGTCAGCAATGATTACTAAATGAGCCGTGTATTCACAACACAAACATTCAAAGCGGACCACTTTGAACTCGCGGAATTAATCAAAATGCAATGGGTCGCTAGCGGCATCTTCTCTTTCTTTTTCCGTCTCTGGTTTCCCCTTCAACTATATATCCTCCTCGATGCTACTCTCGCTACTGCCTCTTTATCTATCTCTGTCTCGACATACTCAATTTCCCTCCAAAGCGTCCAGCATGCCTTCGAATAACGTTTACGTTCTCAATCCTCAATGTCTCTTGAATCAACTGCGCTCTATTTTAATAAGCAAAAACGATCATCATCATCATAGGACCATCGGGTGTTTTAATACGTGAGAGTGCTGGCCTCATGACCTGGCTTGTATATTTGTAAGGCGAACTGCAGAGAGAGGAAAAAATTTGAATTTAAAAATCTAAAGTATATAAATAGACTTTTTTTATAACAAATATTTAAATCCACCCAAAAAATAAACATGAGGTGAATAACTATAAGTTGCGAAAAATGTGTAACAAATTAATAAATTTATGATCCAAATACTCATTTTGGTATTTTTAAACATGTTTGCCTAGAAATAAAAAAATCACAAGTTTCCGCTTAAAGAAGCAAACTTGAAACTATTTTTACTTTCATTTAGACCCGTACGTGTGTGTTGGAAGTGTTATAGGTCAGTGTGTATTAAATAAATAAATAAATAAAAATGTAGAAAATTAATTAAGAATATTAATAAATCATTCCGCTATCGCAATCAAAACCGTCAGCTAATTGTAATAATCCGCGGCGATGAGACTGAAGTTGAGTACCTGATTGTTTTTGCAGTGCTGCGTTGTAGCGAACGAAACAGCAGCCCCTCGTGACACAATGTAGGTCAAACGGTGTCAGTTACGGATGCGGGTGGTAGTGTGAAAGTCATCGCAAGATGAAGAATTGTAACGTCCTTGTCACTCCGGCTATTGAAACGCCCATAACATAGAGACATTATTATCCGAACAAAATTGTATAGGTACACAAAGACGTGTGCAAATTGCACGTATACTGTCAATAGCGCGTAATTACCATTTTTCGTTTGTCTGCGTCGGTGAAGGAGATAGTATTAACCTTCGATTTTAATTATTTATACACAAAAAAAAAAGAAAAATAATAATACGAACATCCGTCTCATTGCCTCTATAAAAAGAGGAAGACAATGGGAAACCTGTTATTGTCAAATGACAAAAGCCAAATTGATCACTAGTTTTATTTTTTATTAATACGATCAATTAATGTTCATTTTGATTGGCACCGGCAACGGACACACACGCATACATATATGTTTACAATGACATGCGAGCGACGACAGTGAGAGTTTTTTTTTTTTTTTAATTCAAAAAATATATACATTGCTTTTGGTAATCTAATCAAATAATACAATTATAACTGTAAAATATAAACAAATAAATATTTATTTGAAACAAAGAAATAAAATGTTTAGTTTTGTTGAACTTTAAAATATAAGGTGGTTGCGAAATTTCAGGAGAAGATCTATTAGGTGTAGCCTCGCCTTGTTTAGTTGACTGAAACGAAAGACGCAACATTATATTCCACTTGTTCGTTATTCACCGTGTCGTATTAGAACACTATATATATTATATATATATAGTATACCGCGCCCCATACATTTTGCTGTATGCGCAATGGCAACAACAGTACATACGGACAAACTTACGTCCACTCTAGTCCACAATAAGGATTGTTTAGAGCTGAACCAATGCTGTAGGCGATTCGTGCACGAGTGATATTGTTCGTGACTGCGTGTTCCGTCAAAATATTGTTTTGTTTTAATAAATGACTGATTATTATAATTCAACTTGTCTATGTGTATAAATGCGGAGGAGTTGTTCGCTATTCCAGGAAGCGACAAAACATATACTTCCAAAATTTAACAGCCTCGGAGAACATCTTCGCTATCAAGTCAATGCCATTTTAGAAAAAAAAACACTCAAGTGAAGTCGATTAAAATAAATGGGACCATATATAGCTTGCTTCAATATAAAGTTTCGAGAAATTTCGGAATGTCATGCAAAATGAAGCTAGTTATATTTATTAGTACGACAAGAATTTTTATTCGAATGGTGACATTTTTGTGACTAGCCTTTTATTTAACTATTTTTGAATGGAAGATTTTTCGTATTTCTATTACAATTTTCTATAATGATCATTTATGATGATTCACATAAATGTCTCCATTTATGTTCTTCGATATAAACGTCGATACTTTACTAGTATTTTATCTTGGAATTGGCAGATACGAATACACATCGTTTATGTTTTCGCAATAAAAGCTAAATATAATCTGCAATAAAATCACTTCTATTTTGTTGCAGATAAGCGTTAATTTACCGTTATAACTTCAGATTTATCCACACATCGAAATGTTATCAGCTACATCATAAAATCGCTTTTTAATTAAATACCATTTTTTAAAACAGTATTATGACAGCATTCAAATTTGCATATTTATATTTATTGTAGAATAACTTTGTGAAATACAATAAATCTTGTAATATCAGAATAAATACATGCATATTTTTTTAGAAATAATTATTAATTTATTTAAACTAGTTACAAAAATTAGTATAATGTATCTTTTGCCATATGTAAAATATGTTGTTTGTATGAGACGAAAAGAAAACAAAAACGTGCCGGAATTTCCTATGCGAGATTTTTATTGGTTATAATTATGACGTCAACTGTAATTATAATTGAAAGTTTGAGGTGAGCAAACTTGTAATTTATGGTACGGTTTTAAATATTTCTGTAAGTCTGTAAGTTGGATTTTCTATGGACTTACAATTAGTTAATAAATACATTTTCTAGTATAGTTAATTATATGTTTCTGTAAATTCAATAGTAGTTTGATTTGCAATTGAATTAAAAATTTTCAACCCTTACAGACTTACACCGAATTGCACCAATAACCTACATATCCTCATTTGCTATTACTAAGTGTTTTCAAAGTGCATTCAATTAACTGTTGATTTGATATGTTTATATATTTTAATATGAGAATCTGTCGTGTAATAATTTGTTAGTTGACACATTTAAATCAATTTTAAAAGCAAGTTTTGAATGTAGAAGTTCGCGCTTTGCGTGAAAAAAAAAGAGAATGTTAACGGTGCCGAAGCGTAGAATCACTTAATATGCAATAATTTACGAGCGCGTAAAGAACTGGTCACATTTCCAAAAGCGACCTAAATTTTAATTAGTCTTGACAACATGCAATTCATTTCACTTAAAGTATCGTATCAATCCTTTGCTGGTTTTTACAAAAACTGTTGTGGATTTGTTTAATCGTTTGACATTCGAATCACGTTTCTCCGCAGAAGATTGCGCGGTGATACCGCGATACAATTTATAATTATACATCTTATAAGTTGGCATTCAGTGCGCGAGGGTGGTCACAAAGACGGACAAGATTCCGCTGACGTAGTGCGTCAAATCGTCGGTTTACTGTTAGTTCTAGTGAAAAAGCAGAAGCGTCTCCGTTCGCACTCACTCGTTGCTATTCCAGTTTTTATTGCGACACTAATAACTCTTTTAATTATTAATTATAAATGTATAGTAATTCCGGAACCATCAAACTGAATAATGACACACCTAGTGCAGGTTCTCATGTAAATTTCGTATAAAATTTTCCAGATAGGATTTTATTACGAACATTAAAACGATCATTAAATCTCAATCGGACTAAAGATAGATGAAATAAGACGGGAAAAAAACGTAGCATTCGAAACATAATAAAAACAACAGTCAAGTGAAGGATGTGATTTCGTCATCCCATCCATTTAAATGACGGGGACAATCTTGTGTGTATCTATTTATGTATCTAAGTAAGTATATATGGTAAGGCGGCAGACCAGTGCGGCAAAACAGCGCAGCGCCGCGAGTACTTCTCAACCTTGTCACTTGTCAAATAGTGAACGCTGCAAAACATACAGTGACACCAGGTGAACCGGCTGCGTTACATCATTAGGTACCTTCTAATACTTGTTCGTCCGTATGTGTGTTACTTACCTACACATTTACATTGCACACGTCGCACCTTCATTTATCGAACTTTGACTCAATTATATATATAAAATATCTCACTCTTAAACTATAATATATTTTTTGAAAACATACCAACTCTTCGTTTATTTTACTACATTTATTTAAAAGATATACATACATACATATACAAAAAAAATGTTAAATAGTACATAATTAATTGTACAGCCTCATGGCACTGTATTTGAGAAAATGTAAGAATGTCCAGCTATTTTGGCGCGTATAGCCTTGCAGAAATAAAATTTGAATCATCTAATGTAACAGGTACCACCAATCTGGGTGGTGTCACCTTGGCACCGTTATCATCCGCTATAATAGGTACATAAGGAAATTTAGAAATCCATTGTGTTACTGGCGAGCGAGCTGTTATTTACCTGTCCAAATTTATCAAACACGATCATTTATAAACAAAGTTCGTGTGCACCTATACGAAAACGCGTATGAGTGTCTATGTATGTGTGTGTGTATGTATGTATGTATGTATGTATGTATATATTTGTACAGGACGATCGCAACGTAATCTTGTTCTGCCCACATGTATATTCCGTATTAAATAAGCTTAGGCTGAAAGACAACAACGAACAATGGTGCATTTTACCGGACATCATTCGCTGTTTTAAGCCGCGGGCGGCATCATCTTATCTCTCAACCTGTCCAATTCAATGTGTTTCCATATGAGCACTCTCGCATAGTAAAATTCGTTTTCTCGAAACGATTTCAAGTCAAGTAAAGTCAAGACTCGGTCGGTACTTGAAGTCGTCAAGTGACAGAGAGCCAAATGACATGACAAACCTATGACTGATGGAGGCAAAATAAAACAAAACATAGCACCCACTAGAAACTAGATAGAACATAGAACAAAGTGATACATACGTATGTAGGTATTCGATCGCGTACATCACCCATAGACACAATTATACATTAGTGGGAAAAGCCGGCTTCATTAATTATACAATCAATATTCTATCTATAAATTATGCAAAACTAATCATTTCTCGATATGATATACTTGTCTTTTGATTGCCAACATGATTACAACTTAGTAAACAATAATTATTGTTGATCACATATTATATGTCACCAGTTACATTCGAAATTATTACGTAACTTTAATTGATCTTCAGCTTTTTTATGTCTACGTTAGCCATGACCATTACGAAACCGTCAGCAATTATTTTCCTTTTAAATTAAATATCCAATTAATAAGAAATATGATATTATTTTTGTATTTTCTCCTAGTCATTATTACCTCCTCAGGCATTGATTTCGCATCTATTACGTCGCGCTTTCCACTTGTGATTGTAATTCTTTGATTCATCCTTCACACAAGTACTTGATCTGATTTATTACATTTCAACATTGTCCAATCTTCAATCTCTATCTGTATGTAAATTATTTAGACTATAACAGCATCCGAATGTCGAAGTAATACAACTGATTTCGACCAACATATTGGTCGAAAATCAGTCGTCATTATTGAATGAAACATATTGGTACGTTGAAGAATTAAGACTATTTGTATCTAGAAAATCCTCAATAGATGCAATCCAAAAGTCTGTAATCTAAAAATCTTTTATAATAGTTTCATTGGTTACTTTTAACGTTCAACTTTAAGAGGTGCTTCGAAAATCATACAGGCTTTCGTTGTAACGATTATGATATAATAGAGATATATATTAGTATACATTTATTATAAGCTTTACCTTTAGTCCAGTCGTGTGTTAGTCCCAGTACATTATATGATATTCTAGCTATATAGTTTGAAACACCTTATAGCCACTGATTGAAAATATAGACTCTTGCCGCTTGTTCAATGAATCCAGCAAGTATATAGGTAACATCATACATACATACACGAATAGATAGGTGAGTTGCTGTTGCGTTGTGAGGAGCGTTCACTGTGTTCAGCTAATAACTGGAATTAAATGTAACTTGTACTGATGAGGTAGACATGAAAACTGTTATAATTGCAACTTGTGATGGCCGTGTCTTGTGGTTCGTGATATCTACCTAGGGCTATGGGGCCATATGCATAAACGATGAACACGATGCAATATATGTATGTATATGTGTGTGTGTGTGTGTGTGTGTGTATGATGCACATAGCAGGTGAACCAGAGGGCCAATGTAGATTTATTCTATAACTCAATGCACCAGCGATCAGCTTGTTGTCACATAATATAAAACGTCGGCTATTTCATTGCCGAGCGCTAAATTTCATTAAAACACAAACAGTTCACCAAGTACAGCAAATTACTGCAATCTCTGTAGTGCCGCTAGCCATCCAACCATCCAACCATCAAGCCATCCAGCCACATGGGTTCAATTTATGTATTAACGTACTTGAAACAATGACGCCAATAACGCATACGTCCCCGGTTATAATCACTGAATTTAACAGCGCATCAATTATACTTTAACATTATATTTAGCTACTAAACTATTACAATCTCTTGGATGGTGTGCATCGTTACTTTCTTAAACCCCATAATGAAAATTCGGCAAATTTAATAATACAATGATTTATTTTTACTATATTTTTAATTTATATATATATATATATATATTTACTAAAATTTTATAAATTATTTTGTATTATTCAATTTTCCGGATATGTATCACAATATAGATTATTTTTGATGAAATATTTGATGGATCATAAAAACACCAAAATGAGAATATTGACCTGCTTCGTCAAATTAATAGCATTGACAGAGTGTCAGATAAAATATATCAATATGTGAAATATATTTATTACTGTGGTTGTGATTTATATCGACATATGAATCAAAATACAAGTTAATAAAAATGTATTCCTTAAGTGATGTTAACAATGAGTACATATTAATTTTTGATTTGAATTTGAGGTATAATTACATAAGTATTTCTATGCATATCTATAATTGTGGGTAGCAGACAACTCAATATTCGTGACATTTCACACGAACGTAACTCTCGCACATTAGGTTGTTGTTTAATTTCCCATACTCATTACTAATCAGTGCGCAAAAATGTGTACTAATTTCACCAGAAATTAATTTAGTGTTTGGTGTATAGGAGTGTCATCGGGCCAGACCTGTTGATACTAATGTCAGTAAATGGTGACCTGCGGCCCTAGAACACTGTCATCTCGCACTTTCTCTAGTTCACACGGTTGTGTATATGCTTGCTTGCTGCCGATCGGCCAGCCAGGAGGCGCACTTTTAAACATACCGCCATTATCATTATACAGGGCATATATGTATACGCGATACACGGCGCAGTCCGCAGCGGTCAATGTACCACATCGTAAAATTATTTGCTAATAATGTCAAGTATTAGATAGTATTTCTCATTTATTATTTTATTATGTACACGAGTACATATGGTGTAAATATTCAAATTTCATAAATATATATTTGTTACATATATTTTAAATTTAACTCAGATCAGTAATTTTAAGAAGAAAAAAGAAAATTATGCACTATGAAGAACAAAATATGTGACATTAAGAGAGTAAAATGTATCAGATACAGCTAGGGATCGAACCCAGAATCTTCAAATCTACGCACTGCCTACCACGTCGCCCAAGTAGTAGGGGCATAACAGCGTAAATCTGAAGGTTCAGGGTTTGATCCCTACCGGTATCCGATATATTTTTGTCAATGTCAAATATATATATATATATATATATATATATATATATATATGTGTGTGTGTGTGTGTGTGTGTGTGTGTGTGTGTGTGTGTGTGTGTGTGTGTGTGTGTGTGTGTGTGTGTGTGTGTGTGTGTGTGTGTGTGTGTGCAGTCATATTACATTCTAATTTCTAAAAATATTTAAAAGTTGTTGAAAAAATGAGCTCGTGAATCAATTAAATAAACAAAATATTAATAATAGTCCGAATGTCTCAAAGTGAACACGTGTAAGACCTTGGCCGGTAGTTTTTACATGTAGTCATAAATCACAAATGATTCTTTAGGTTATATTTTTTTTGTGTCGTATTGAGGTGCTGGTGATAATTTTACATCGTGAGTGTAATTAATTAATTAACCGAATGAATGCAGTTACGTAAGATGCAAAGACAAGATGAAAATAATTATGATTATAGATTACCAAATACAGTTTCACGATACTGTAATTTAAAAATATGTCAAATCAAAATACTAATTTTGAAGTAGTAGTAGTAGTAGAACAACAAAACAATTTTAGGAACTGTACACGCATTTTAGTGCAAATTAATATTGATTTATCAGCATTATAATTGTGGTTGCGTTTGATTAGTTAATACACTTTGGAATTATGTATGTGGATTTGTTTGAACCCAATAAACAGTTTGTTTAAATTACTTAGTTAAAGTAGCGTAAATGTGCAATTGAGAATTTCAATTCAATTAAGATTTGTACATCAACCCAAGTGATTTTTGAATCGTTATAACTGGGAGTGTACTGATTGCGGCATAGGCATACCATGATGACCCAGTTCAAATACGAGAGACGTTAGCGCTGAGTGTGTAAATGCATGGGCGGTACGGAACATGCACGCCAACTAAGTCCTGGCAAAAATTCATACACACATAACTTTAATTTATTATACGAACAACGATGCAGTGAGAGTGCTTGGAGTTCCCTTTGTATATGGTAAGCAGAACTGTTCGAAGGAGTGTCCAAAATGTTATTTAAGAAACAACAAAAAAAAAAAACATCCACTTTACAAGTTGAAATAAGGATAACAAATATTGAAAAAAACATCTCCTTAAGACAACTCTGACAACATGATTTGATCGAACTATTTACTTCTCAAGTGTACATACATATATAGGTGAGAGGTGAAGGTAAATTCTACAGCATAGAAATACACATTGTCGTTATAACTGCGCCTCCAAACTATGTACATACTCCGCGTCCAGTAGCTCCGGAATCAATCTACCAACAGGGGTTCAAACCCCACAAAATATAATACGTATTTTTATTATAAATAAACTTGACAGATTTGTGTCTTCAAATAATGTCTTTTTTTTCGACGATTTTAAATATAATTTATGTAAGTTATGTATATGAACGCAATACTACAAATTATATTATTTAAATTTGAGAAAAATTCATCGGATGCTGCCGGGGTTCGAATCTGTAAGTTCTGGATTAAAATACCCGTGGTATCCGATGAATTTTTCTCATATTTAGATTATTTAAAATATACATATTACGTTCTAATTCATTAACTGATTGATTTAATCTGTAAACTCTGAAAATATCGCAACTATAGTTAGCTAAGATAAAATTATAGATTTGAAATCATTGCGGCAGAAAACAACTTTGACAAGATGAAAAGTGTATATTTACTAAAAATGTCAAAATTAAGTAGTTGTTACAGTGATTTCGTCATTTTTCACTGGTGTTCGTTGGTGTTTCTTTAAATTGCAAGCATTGATAAAATTCTCAGAAAAAAAGTATTTAACTATCTTGTTATCCTTGTATATTTAGTTTATGGAATCAATCTTAATATTTTTGTTCATAACATATGAATGTCAAAAGTTTGACATTTTCTTTATTAAACATACAAAATTTAGTATAAAAAATTATTGAATATTTTATTAAAATTATGATTGTTTTACAAGTACTAATTTTGTTTAGAAAATTGTTTAAAAAAAACAATGATTTTCTGGAGACGCTGCTGCCCCCAGAGATAATGTGCTGAAGCCTCTGTACCATGCCGTGTGAACGTATGTGTGTCAGTTAGTAAACATTGCGAAATCTCTCCGATTGCCATTAGGAACAGTCCGGCCGACTGAACAGGTAGATATACGTACAAGGCGAACCCACCCGTTGGCACTTGACATCGTGTGAAAATATCGAATACGAACTCTAAATACTTTCCCTGTCAAACGATCATTGCAGCTACAATATACAGTTGTATAGAAAGGTACAGCTACAAATCAGTTCAGTTCGCACCGAAATATGCTTGAGTATAGCGACAAATTGTTACGTTAATCACAGATGGGACCTCAGATGGTCACTAGGTTTTAAATCAAGGCTATGCTCACATACACAATAAGCATTTATGAAAATACGCTCAGAGTGACCCGATTATTTAGATTATTCGGTCTGCTATGTAATAAATAAATAAAGATGAATTTTGTTATTAAATCGTTATTTAGTTTCTAAAGTAATTTGAAGTGATCCAATCTCCTTTTCGTAAACGCCTTATATGGCGAATGCTATTCATTCCACTTACAGTGATTGTGATTGGATCCCTTGTATACGAAGTAAAAGACAAAACGAAAGAATGCCGAACGCGAAAACAAGCATAAAACAATATAGAAGTGAAATGACGGTGACCGTATCGCACAGTATAATGTTAAAATAAAATAAAGACAAAGTACAAGAGAGAGAAATACTGAAGGAAAGAGAACGAGGATCAAAAGCATTGTTTTGAAATACATAGATGCAGGGGTTCTCAAACTAGCTTTCCACAAAGCTTCCAAAAATAATAGAACTGCACAAATTATTCGATCCTCAGAGTCTCTCTGTACATCATCATCTTGCTATGAAGTACAACTGTTTGAAACACACAAAGACAAAAACACTCAAGTCAACTATTGCGCCATATCCATCCTAGGGGGTATAAATCTCAAATTACGATTTTTGAATTAGAAAATTTTTATTTTTTGTTTTATATTATTCAGAAAAAATCAAATATTAGATGTTTTTAAAAATAATTGTACGATAGAAAATAACTGAAAATAATGCCAGTCTGGTAATATTGAGAGTAAAAATCTATATTGTAAAAAATAACTTAACTATACTGTAAATTTGTAATAAAAGTAAAAAATATAAATAAAGAACGTAGAAATATTTGTCAATCTGTATTAAGGGTAAATTTTGTAACCATAACAAATTCTATTTATAAAGTGTATAAATCACCAATGCCAAGGGTTTGAAGTTTTATAAAAAAAAAGTTTGAGAAAACCTGCATAGAAGGTACATTAGATAAAGCCAGATTTATTAATTTTGCAGCACACGCCTCCGGGCAGCACAAACTAAAAATATATATCCCACCTTTCAATTATGGGAATGGCGCGGCCGATGCTCAGTGCTCGTTGCTTAACAAAACAAAGTGTATTCTGTATAAAGTGTTACCCCTGGGCAGTTCGCATATCGTGATTAATGCATTGTCACAAGCGGTTTCGGTTCGACTATCCGATACCGACTCGCACAGTGATCAGCACAGGTGTAACGACGCCCGCATATACTTAACACACACAACAAACATATTATACTCACATGATGAAAACAAACTAGGAAATAAACTACTTGAAAGTCCCCTAAAGACGAATATGCTTATTCATGAAACACGTGCTATACTCAAGATCCAAAATCTAAAATTCCGTACATACAATATTTATTCTGATTTATAATTACGTATAGGTATTGAGACTCGAAATTTTAAGCCGTTTTACATCTTTATATAATTGGTAATGTCAAGATATTTAATACCCGCTGTTATTTACAACTGAATTGCTATAACAATTTTATTTGAACAGTTTACGGGATTCAGTTAATCAATTAGGTACAACGGATCTTTTTTTTTAAATTCAAAATCATTCTCAACTTAATTTTATAGTAATACGCATTTCTTTTTTTTTTATTTGAAAGATAATTAATTAATTAATTATTTGAAAGATAAATTATGTTATAATCTATTTCACTGTGAAATCGCAGCAGTGCAATGAAATAATACATCTGCTTTTGAATTATGGATAATTTTCTCTTACCTAAGAGTGAAAACGTCCTTTGTACAAAACGCCTGTAGATTTCCGGTATTCTACATATTGCATATATACGTTTGTTTGATATATATGTACCTTAAAATAATCTTCAAAGCACATTTGTATATATATCTTATTTGAATTACATAGGTAACTTTCGTTGTCAAATATAAAAAATCTAAGTATTTTATCCGGGTGTAGATGTTTTAATTTTTTTCTGATACTGATCCGGGAAAGTGTCCAGTTGATCATACGCGTCGTGTCTCAAGCCCCCACGCTGTGTTGGTCTGGGCTAGGTGAAAGGTCAGACAAGCCTCGCGTCCAGTGGACCTGACACTGGTTCGTGGGGTGAAGGGAATAGAAACGAGGCCATCACCGTGTACCGCAACAGGAATATACGCCGACAGTGACAAGATGACAGCACCTGTCCAACATCAGAATCGTTGTCCGCTGGAGGTCAGGCGACGTCGTAAACGAGATTTCAAACAAAAAACAAAGGTGCTATACCGATGTCGCGATCCATGCGCCTAGCCATGCCATCACTGACAATACCTCTTCTATCTTATCATCGTAGGTTTCACAATAAATGTGACAAGCAACATTTATTTCTTGCTAAAAAATTCTACGCAAACTTTGTACACGTAGGAGTTTATTAATAATATTAAACGTCTACGAACATACTTTTCGTTAAGTTATATAATAGCGAAGGTCAACAGCGCTACAATCGAATTATTAAATACTGTATTCAGCAGAAAATTTTCTAGTATTGACATTTGATTAAAATAATAGAAAACGCACTATATCGCATCAAATAAATAAACGACCCATTTATTTCATTTAACATAAGACATTTTCTCTATTCATTATTTCAATTACACACACACACACACAATAATAATTCGTTAAAAATTCGTTTTCTCATCATTTTAAAACGAATTCTTTATTTTAATTGTAATAGTCGCAAGAAGAATATTTATCCCGTAATATTTTAGTCAAAATATAGAAACATAGAATTTTCAGTATTATATATCAATTCCTGAAAACTAAAATATTTGGCTAAAGGACCAAATTTAAATAGAATGGGGTACTTAGAGAAATAAATAAGCGATTATTTTAGCAATTGTTCTGCAATCTTAAAATAATATTACATACTACTTGCACAGTGTATATATTTATAACAAAAATACTAAAAAAATAATAAAAAACAGCGATTCATCTTTCGCTTTAAGTATAAAATAAATTTATGTATATATTCTTATGTTTTTCTTTTAATTATGTCGTTTCAAGTTCCCTAAATTGGATTTATAGCCAAACGAATGAAGAGCGTTATGACATCACGGATCACCGTAGGAGAAAAGCAATCCGGCTTGCTAAAATTTCGTCGTTAGCGTAGGAGTTTATTAATAATATGACCGTATGTGTGATACACGTATAAACAGATGAGATAGCATCTGTAACCGAATGGACACGGCCGCAAGCAATGAAATTATACCACCCAGGCGATAACATCTAATCTCCGTATGAGAATTTCTCATGAAGACCCCGGCACCATTAATAGCGCTCATTATAACTGAGCTCTGTTAGGTTAGGTACACTTACCGATGTGCACCGGTTACCGGTGATATGCTATAAAATTGTAAATGTCTTTGCCGCTACGGACACTATTACTTTCTAGATACAACAGGTGAAATACATTTTGCAAAACATTGCTCAGTCAACGTTAAACCCATACTTTTCATTTTGTAATGAAGAATATACTTGACCATTTGCCATACTAATATTGCAATTGTAAATTTATAACATTAATTACTATGAATGAAAATATAACTTCAAATACAAAGAATTGGTTTTATTTATTAAAAAAATTATGAAATAGAGATACAGTAAAATCATAGCTCTTTTAAAATAAATTTCGTGTTATACAATTTTTGCAATGTGACTAGGATTTAAAAAGTAGAGTAGATTATCTAATTGGAATTGGGTCCAGTTGTAATTGAAAGTGTCTCGTATTGTGGTGTTGTCATACTGTGCCGTGTGCTCACCTTAGAATGCCACTCTAATCTGAGCAGGAAGACATTTAACAGATGCTGCTATACAAGTTGACATTTTATGTTTTAGAAGTATTAGCAATAAATGACAACATTCTATCGGTGAGTTTTATAATTTAGTAAATATTTTTAATTCATTTATAGCCGCATTAGAATGTCCTCATAGCTGTCGTTTAAGTAGTTGACAGTGTAGCTTTCATAAAACATAAAATAGTACCTACATTGACGGTCACTATTTCATTAAAATTTAATGATCATCATTATTTTATTTCCTTTAAGTGTTCAGTAAAACAAAACATTTTAATAAAATTCATAAACTAAAACAGTACTATGACATCTGTGAAAGACAGGAAAAGTTAATTTAAGAAAATAAAATGTATGCAAATATCGACCGTGGGACATCGAGTTAAATTTACACGTACTACATACTACATATATATATATATAGTATATGTAAAAGAGAAAAATTAAATTCGATGTGGTTCTTAACTATGCAAAGTGCTCCATTGTGATTGCTATGTCACGCGTCTATCTTGATCTTTGGGAATTAGCTGGTTTTTAATCTAATCTAAACATAATTAGGACCTAGCCGTTATTAGCCTCAACTAAGATGCACACAACAAAGTGTTTGATGCTGTCTCCCATTACTCGTCTGTGGTAGTCAACTATGACACTCGTTAGTCTCGAGGTCCGCGGCCCGATTAACACCAGCCATATAACTTGGTTTCTTTTTAATTACTTACCTCATCGTCCGAAGAAGAACACTCCGTATAGTAATTTCCGTATCAGCGTGAAAGATACACTCGTTGTGCATGAACCGTGTCCGAATATCGGGACGTTTCATGTACATTTCTCCTCGCATTGTCGTCATGTTCCGGGCCCCCATGGAACGTTTGATTCTAATCTAATATATTCAGAAACTAGTCGTTACGTGTCACACGCTTTTGAACTGCTATTTCTGCGTGATACTGTAACTAAATTAGAAACGTACTATTACTATAAATACACTGTCAAAAATTGAAATGATATATATGCTTGCTAACTGAAATGCACTTATAATTAATATAGTAATTTGTACATTTAATAAAATTCGATTCGTTTTATTATGACGAAATTATCGAAATCTTATTCCAAAACATATACGACTTATCATTTTGTATTTAAAATTAAAATTAAATATTGTCGCTTGAAAAGCGATTGAAATTCGTATGATTAATAAAGAATTAGAGGGTAATATTTTAAAATGTTATTATTAAAATATGAACAAAACAATCATATTTGTATAAACAATAATTGTTTATATATTTATCTCAAACAATAATTGTTTGAGATGTTCGTAATTGAGTAATGTTCCTTTAGTGCAAATGTAGATAGCATTGTGAGTAGTGTTTATTTAAATTAAGTTTCGATTTGTTTCTTCCGAAGTAATTTCATTCTTCGAGCACAACTTAATTAGCAGAAATTCCCATGTCGTAGAAATATCTTTCAAAGCATTATTACGACCATCATATACTATATGCATGTCATATGAGCCTATAGGCACACATCATGTCTGCCTCCAGATGGGAAAAAAAGGTTTGAAGATTTAATATAATAAGAACGGCATAGTATACAATCGATAGTTACAAACGTGTATATACACTTAGTTATTGTTCCCAGTCAATGTATTATTAAACAACGAACATAAACTTCAAAATACGCTTTGAGATAAACAAGCGAAACCGCGTGTAAGCTCTCGCTCCAATCGCAAACTTGAAATCTCAATTTCTATAATGACAAATTCTATTTGCATTCTCTTCGTATTTATTGCGTTCGTTGAAGATACGTGCACACAACACACGTATGTTTTATCTGAAAAGTTTTGTTTGCTCTTTTTAAATTCTTAATTAAGTGTCTCTCAACAATGTTGAATTCATTAGTGAAATTGAATTGCAATTATTCATTATAACTTGATTTCGTTATCGTGAAACGACCACCTCTGCAATATAATCATTTCGCATAAACATACAACTTTACGGAGGAAAAAAAACCGCTTGGTAAAGGTTAAGTTGGGTAAGGTATACACACACGTAAATGTCACTGACATACCTTAACAGTTGTTGGATTTTGAAAGGGTGCTGTATCATATTTCAACAGTAGCTTATTAGTTTCGGCGGTCATCGGTATATTTTATGTTTGGACAGATACAAATTCTGCGTCACTTGAATTCTCAGACCACAAATGGGAATAAATATTTCGCGCGCACACATCTTTACTACCTGCATTTTTCTATAATGGACAGGCTTAACAACATTTGTCATGAGTCGGTATTTCGCACTACGAATCAAGGAAACCCGCCAAAATATGCACCATACTTACTCTCTGTGAATTCCATTGTTTTTATTTTATTTTTTTAAATATATGACCCAACCATATATCATCCTATACTCATTGTATATATACATCTACAAGTACCACACGCTAAATAACCAATCAGTTGTAAAAAGAATGTATTTTTACTAGTTTTATTTGAATACATATTCAAAATGTAGAGTTACGATTTCACCCATGAAATAATTTAATATTTCAGCAATAGTAATACTTCGAATGAAAAATTAATATCTAAAACTGTCAAATTTTGAAATACCATGACTAATGAGTAAAATTTTAGATAATTTAGAACGTCATTTATGACGTTTTAGCAAATTGGTTACATTGTTACCTTCGTATTTGAACATGAAAAACATAATTTTGTCAATTAAGCCAAGTATATATTTAATATTTTTTGCAATTTTCTTGCGCTATTTTTTTGTTGTTAATTTAAGTTGTCGGTGAGTGTTTTGATTAATTACCATTTACCACTAGATTTAACAACAAAAAATGTCTATTATCAAAAACTTCCCAACAACAAAGAGTTTTAATTCTATTATTATGTATAGAGGTACTTAAAATAATATATATAATTAGTGTAGTAAATTTTATTTTCAATCAATAAAAATAACAGTGATATAAAATAAAATAATATATGAAAAATGAAAAGATATATGTTTGATTATACGTTGTATGGGATAACAGATGAAGTGTCAGGATACTGTGATAGTAAACTTGGTAAGATATAGTAGATTGCGTTAAATGAACACGCTTTGGAATATGTACCGTTCATTTAATTCCAAGGTTTTGTCGCCAGAACGTGTCAGGTAAATTCATAATGCCAACAGGCGTTGTCCGTTCGTACGTCACGAACTGGCGAGTAGGTAACGGGAAGTATTACTACGATGCGCTACCACCCACGGCACCCGAGTAAATTGTTTTATAAACATTCACATCAGTGTTGGCAGGCCAAAGCAATTTTTGCCATTTAAAAAACTATTATAGTTCCATGTTGGTGTAATTGGTGACATATTATTTTCTGTTTGCGAAATATTCAAACGTGACCAAAGCACATGAAATAGTATTGCAATGTATGATGCTCTAATCAAATTTCATGACCGTACATATACATGTGATTTGAATCATCCCGTATACGTTATATACATGTTCTCCTATGGAACAACGTGTAGTTAGACGGTCACGGCGAGTTAGACGACGTGCATGTCGCTTGGCTGTACAGGAAGGCATTTTTGCAGTCCCCAGGCCAACTTAGATAAGACCCGTGCAATGTCTGTTCTTTTTACTTCTCGATTCACCAAAGGACATGCAATCTCGAGCTTAACGTTAACTAGAAAATAACGATACACTGTTAACGCAAACGACCAATTTACAAGTCCGTTTCGTTTTCGAAACCATCCTCGCCGCGCGCATTTTGACACGTTTCAGCATTTGAATTACGTGATCTATTCAAGTAGTAATAAAATAAATTATAATCCACTTAATTATACGTTCGGTAGAACGTGGTCATTGGTACCGTCCAAGTGTATATTTGACTTTCATAGTAGTAAATACCACAACAACATCAGAGTATCATATCTATACTGTAATGAATGAGCGTTGTGAAACGTTCATATATTTTTTCGCACTGTTCGTATAAGAAAGCGCCGTTTCCGATAAAAGCATCAACAGTGTAGGAATGTAGAGATTCCATTTCAGATTGCACGGACAATATTATCTGGTCATGCAACACAGTAGAAATTGCTTCTAATTGTTGTAAATTCTACTCAAGTACATATTCGCGCTGCTGGATAGCTCGTATATATGTAGGTATTGTGAGTGGTTGCGCTATATCGTTCCAACTAGGTTTGTTGTTATTAATTTTCAGGAGCGTCGCGCGTTACAAGGTATGTATTTTAAACGTGCATATACGAACCATCGTGGCATGGTGTGGTGTTGTGTGGTGTAGTATGGTATGGTGTGGTGTGGTGTAGCGTGGCGTCACCCCTGCATCAAAAAGTTACTATGGCACGAGCTTGCTTATATTTAATATGTTCCGTACAAGGTCATGATTCTCAATTTGCCAAGACACTGGGTATTACATATTATGTAGATATACGACAAAGTTAAGGCGTCTTTTATAAAAGTATCGCTCCGGGGTCTCTGTATTAGGTTTAATGTAATAATGACACCAGCGGCATCAGCACGTATAGGTACTACTACTCCTACCCCTCAAATTGTGACTCCTCCTGGTGACTGGTACCGTGGTATGTACCTCATGGTACTCGTATACCTACTATATATATACACACACACACACACACTATATAACATAACGTAGTAAACCCATGATGCGAGACCTTAAAAAACTGTTAAGAACTTTTCATCTGTGTTTTTTTACGAGCTACTCGCATTATATTTATGGTTCGCGTCGTAATTAACAGGTGCGTTGCTCCATGTATTCCGCTATTCGCTATACCATACAACAGTATACAATATACTCAGGTTGCCCATGCACTGTCGACCGATCTCTCGGGATACTCTATAATTACGTATCTCAGAGCGAACGATCTAGGTGTAGGTATACAACTCAAAGCTCATTATCTGCGACAAAGTCCACTGTTTTGTGTGCGCATATACACATGTACATACATACACATATATTTGCTTGTGATTACGTAATGTCATCTCGCAAATATTTGCAGTGACGTTAACCCTTTATCCTATATTCCCGATAGATGAATAGGGAAGTAAGTGAGCGAGAGGGAGTTTCGCTTCCGGCCAGACGAGAGAGTCGTATGATGCTGATGCTGAAGAAGCTGGGCTAGTCCGTCGGTAACCTCGGTGGCCCATCAATCGACCACCGTACTCTGGGGAATGAAGGGGTTAACTTGGCAAATTGCCCATTAGCATTGCTATTTCATTTGGTGGTTATACCTACCTACCTCTATATATCTATATATTTTTTCATCTGTTTGGACGCGCATTCTAACTAAGCAAATAACAACGGTAAGCTCTTTGGGTATCTGCATGTGTCCCAATCAGCGTTCTTTCAATATTTCAATTCAATAATTTTTTACATTTTTCATTTATTTTATATTTACAAAAACTAACATAAATGTGTCAATACTTATTAATATTATCAATTAATATAATTAATAACTTTGTACAAAACGTGTTTTTTAAAAATCATATCACATGAACATTAGTACTTTTCAAATTCAAAGAACGTAAACAAAATTTTCATTTTGGTCATATATTAATCATATCAACAATTGATTAAAAACCGAACTTTTCTATTTGAACGAATACAGTATTTAGAAGGAGAAAATGTAAAGTAAAGTAGGAACATGTAGAAATGTAAACTGGGGCGCAATTTGGTTTATTCGCATACCACCGGGCCGTTCTGATTTCATACAAGAAGTAAAACGTTGAATATGCACTTTCCCTAATGATTTGAAAATATGAAATGGAGCTTGCAAACTTTTATGTTTTTTTATTTGATTTTTTTTAATTTTATTATTCTTCTATTCCGAGTGTTACGAGACGTAAATATGTTCGCTGCGATAACAACGTATCGTTACGTTCCGAAAGTCAGAATTAATTTTCAGTCGACAAAAGTTCTTCTTCATACGAATCGAATGATTTTCTAATAAAAACTTTTACATTACACTAGCTTCACACTCGACCAACCTACCAGATACTAACTAACTTAAACATACATTTTAAATTCATCTTCTTGATAATTCTACCAAGGAATCATTTTCATATAAATAAATTTATAATAAATATATAGATTACAAATTTTTTTGAATTGGCACTATTTTAATATCTAAACTTTAAAATCCTATAAAATATCGAATTTCTTTTATTTATAGTATTTATAGTTGTTATTTGGTTATAGAGGCGTTTTATGCTTATTTATTATTGCTATTGAAATAAAATAAAGTTTGTTTTAAAAGATTTTCCGTATGAGTAGATTTTCGGAAAACTTTATTTGTTTAAAAGTACAGGTAAAATAAGCTAAAATTTTGCATAAAGTATGCAAAGTGTCAGTTTGTCTGTGTGTCCGGAGCACAAAATAGGGATAGAATGAATGTATAGCGCCGTTCTCTGTGAACGTATCGAACGACGAGCCGGAGGGCAGGGGCTTAATTAATTGCCAAGTAGCGTTTCTTGCAGTGCTCCTTTGTCGGCAAAAGGAGCTACTGGCTTGGAAATTAAACTATGCCAGACAAGTATGCAACGTCTGCTATAATGCAATACGTCAGTGACATTTCATGCTGATATTTCACCAAGATATTTCCTCTGTCGCTTCTTTTGTCATTGTATTCGCTTTCCTTATCTGGTACACTCAGTTTCTCATTCGCCGCGAGCGTTGTAAAAAAATCGTCAGTTATGCTTGATTTAAATTATGCATGTGATGAAGCATTTTCTCTTTTTCCTCTTGCTTACTATTGGATTCCAAGCAATATATGTTGCCACCTTTATTTTACTACAGTAGGTTCCTATATCTGTTGGCGACCTAGTGTCATTTGAACTTTACGCTGTAGATTTTACCCCTCGGAGCGTAAGTCAACTTTTCCTCATAGTTACTACCGCCTGTCGAATATACGCCACTCGTTGCAGCCAACTTTTAATTAAAACAAACTGCTGACTTGGTGCATGTAGGTACATCAAAGAGTTTGCGTTCTAAGGGGAGTCTGTAATTTTTTTTTTTTAAATATTCACTCATTTTCTATTTTTGAAATACTTATCAAATCTATCATTTCGACAGTTTCCACTGCCAAATGAATTTACTGAAAATATACCTTACTCGGACTGGCCATCAGTATTCTGTAACCAAAGCTACAGAGTATTCTCTGGGTACTGGAGTACTCAGAGTATATACTCTGAGAGATTTTGGAATGCATGTAATATATGGCAGTTTAAAAAATGTCAATAAAGTTGTGTATTTAATCGAGTAATCGAAATATATTTGCATTAAATGTATCCGTGAAATGTGTCAAAAATTATAGAACATATTTAATAAATCGTTTTCTGTCTCAATGGCGTGCAGGTTTCAAACATCATAGGCACTTATTTATTTTTTGTTAAAAAAGAAATTGACGAGCCAACTAAATGGTCTAGAAAAATAATTTATCTCAAATGGGTGCTCTAAAACATCACAGGAACATTACAACGTATAATTAAAATAAGACGTACCCGAGCAGTTCGGAAAAAAGAGAAAGATGAAAAGGACAAAGACAGGAGAGACTGAACGAATAAAGAACATTATATAATTTAGGGCGTACGAAACAGGGATATATAATAACTAGTTCGAGGCAGACGCACAGGCCCACGGGTGTAATGTCAACCGTTCTGTCTTGTTCCATACGTTCTGGCAACCGCCAAGGCGTGCAAGGACCAGTGCAGTGCAAAGCAGTGCGACGTCGGACCATCAACCATCAACACTCGGCCCCGACATTCCGAGCATAGTTGCGAAACGCAAGACAACACGACAGAATCGAATGTTTATCCTTCACGCTTGTCCTTTATCAATATATATATATATATATATATGTAGCTGCAGCACATAAGGAAACCTACTTGTTGATGGGGTTGACGGCTGAACTCTCATTAGAGGGTTGCCACTGTGTGTATTAACAAGTAACCTGAGGCTACGTCTCAAAATGTTTCATTGGTGGAGCTTTATAAGTATAACGTAATCGATTTACTGTATATATTTCATAATTTTACCTACCTATGTTGACAGTGAATTTGTTTATTAAAGGAAACTTTGAAACATATTAAAACTTTAATAGCAGATATAGTAGGTACCTACATGATACTTTCAATGTGAGTATGTATATATTGTTAACGATCCCCCTCCAGGTGTTATATAATACAATATATAATAGCCACGAAAAACACAATGATCACGGTGTGAAATTGCATGAAATTTCCAGAACCAGGATTGCAATGATTTGAACATAATAACAATGATTTAGTATATAATTTAAAAAAGGTACCCGTTTACCGAAGTTAATCATTAACCCAGCGGCCAGCAGGACATTATTGTCCGTACAATTGCGGTTTAGCTTTTGGCCCATTAATCATTTTGTCAAAATTTAATTGCTCTAAAACAGAACTCGGCCATTAGAGGACTTGTCGTAAAGCACTGAATTATGTTACGTTAACAGACATTTTTAAAACTGATAATTATACGTTACAAGGATTCAAACGCTCACAACAAAATAAAAACTGATCACATAGCGACCGGGCCTCGGGCTAGCGCGTCGCACTCTCATCCATATCGTCTACGTTTCCATCATCTTCAAATGCGACGTCACGCGTGTTTCTACTTCGAATGGTCAACGCCACGCACGTTGCCTCATACACACACACATATATACTTATTTTATACCTACCACATATATCGTTATTACCTATATACGTACCGTATCGTGTCTTATCACATCATATATACCGAACTGAAACAGTCTTTGGCGCTTACCACTACTACGAATGGGCGTATAAACGATCCTCTGTTGCGATGGGGGCCTCGGCTTGTTTGCAAACAACAATAACAACAGTGTGGCCGCCACACTGTGGCGAGATATAAAATCGTAATGTCACATTTTACGTACTAACATACAAGCCGAATCGTGACTTCGTTTAATGATAGTCCCGTGTAAGGTAACCAGTCGTCCAGTCATGTGGTCGAGGGTCTCTTTGCTTTTGTGAACAGAGCACGCTTATTAGCCAGCGTGATCAGGCTGGGCACCGTGCGGCTAAGGCTACGGCTACGGCTACGGCTGCGGCAGCGGCAGCGGCAGCGGCAGCAGCAGCGATTGCGGCCTCGCTTTCAGTTACATATTTCGTTCTCGTTTCGCGCTTTACCGCCAGCCTGGCCCTGTTACAGCAGCACGGGACAGACGCGGACGATGACTGTGCACTAGCCATGTGTTCACTGGACGATTGGAATCCGTAGAGTTCGCGTGTCGGAATGCTAACATATATATTTTTTCATGTACCTATCCAATACATATAGTGTGTATATCTGCTTGTAGACAGACGCTAGCTTAGCGTAGCTTATATATATACCTACTAGCCATTCGGAAAATTCGATCAATAATTTTATCATTATTAATTTTAGATAACAATTAACATGCTTTACAAATTGTTTATTGCTATCTGAAAATTATATCCTCGCATGACCACAAACTTATTGCGCTGGGAAACTAACGCTTAGCTATTCGGAAATTATTATTATTTTCGTTGTCCCACCGCACACCAAATTTTTTAGTCACATTTCTGTGGTTATTATATTAAACAAAATATATTTCGATACATACAAAATCAAGTATAAATTCTACCCTGCATAGTTACTTACCAATTTGAAATACATACACTAATAGATTTCACACATACCAATACATATTCTAACTTTAACGAAAAAAATTCACATTTACAAAGAAACTAATCACTGCGCTGTTAGTAATAGGTTACAAGTTCACGATTATTTACAACAGTGTATAGGTTATTTTATAAAATACCTTGAGCTACACTTGTAAAAATGTTTTAAATACCATTATTCAAAATAATGTATAACAATTATTTTTATATTGAATTATTAAAAATATAAATAATCATTATATACTAAACGAAAATATCTTCATTTGCCACAAATACGCGGATTCCATCGATTTGCAAAACACATTTGTGATAATGAGTAATATTAAAACTATAACTGCATTACACCAATACGAATTAATTTTAATCCAAAATAATTTTTTTTTATTTTGCTAATAAAATTAAATTTGGATAATACGAAAATCATCATGTAAATTAAATGATAAATATAATTAATTTTTATAATGCATTTGGAATATGCATTGAATATTTAGAGTTTAATTTAAATATGACAATTTTTTTATGGACATTTATTTCCAATATGACGACTATAGTAGATTTATAATGTCTGATATTTTTTTATTGTACATTTGCTTATATAATTAGAGACAAAAAAAAATTGTTGTATCTGAGTCAGTTCGCCTACCTATTACAAACAATTTAAATTTATCCTGAGAGCAATTTAGTGTAGCATTGAGTTTAGCAAGAAACACGAAGAATATTTATTTACAATCTAGCTTTGAATATAAGTAGGTATCTACACATATGTAGTACGTGTGTCGGTAAACCTCAATAGCAAGTACCTACCAATGCATAATACACGCACACTGTAGGTAAATGCACGAACATTTGAAGCACTTATGTACATACATACGCTTGGACATCATCGTGATGTCTTGGCAAAACCGTATCGTGTGTGGACTATAGAAAGAGTCGAGATGGAAAACGAACAGAACCAACAATAAATATTGCAGACAATCGAGATTCACGCATTAATAGAACGGTAATTGAATTTAGTTACAAAGGAGCGTGATTAAATTTAAATTATTTATAATGCGAGAGCGAGAATGATACGCGCTCGCCATCCGATAGAAAGAGACACGGTGGGGATTAAGGGATGCGAAGACACGAGACCTTCAGCGCACGCGGTGGTACAAGGGCGCGCGCGAAGTGAGTAGCACAACTGGGGACACAAATCAACTAATTCTCGCTCTTTATCTTTATATACATATGTATATATATATATATATATATATATATATATATATATATATATATATATATATATATATATATATATATATATATATATAGTATATAATATATATATATATATATTTGTATACAAATATATAACTTCACACGTAGGTAGATATTGTGTTGTGAACTATCGCCAATTTAATGTGTTTTTAATGCACTAGACTTTGGTAAATTTATAGCGATGCGACCTTTAGATATTACTATGTACAGCTTGTCATACGCTCCGCGAGACCATAAATCCATGCTGAGTTATATACACTAACTCTGCCTACATAGCAATCAGAAACATAAATATGCTCTGTTTACCCGGGGGAGACGGGCCTGAACCGCCATACCTGAAACATCTAGCAAACCACTTCAGAGAAACCGTCGTCGCATCGCGTCGCATAGCGTAGCTCGTAGCATATACTGCTCACATGACAACCAATAACATCATTTTTAAAACTGGACTTACATACATAAAACATATATGTACCGACATATATACATACTGAACAAGAGTGTCAAGTTTATATTCAAATATCTGCTACGTATGTACTATATATCTAGAAGATATTTCTATATAAACGATATATCGTAGTATCGTAGTAAGTATATAAGTTTGATGCATGTATTAGAGTCGTATTTCTCAACGTTTTTCGGATACAAAACGCCGTGCCCTATTAGTCCCGTCGTTTGAAAGTCGGAAAGCTCGAGTTCCCAGAGGAAATTATAAAATACACAACACCTCTGTCTGCTTTTGATTCTCTTACGGTCTCGGTCCCGCCGCTGATGTTGGTGTTGGTCGGGTCGACACGATGATACCTTCCTATATACATACGTACAGTAAGGTAGCTAGCTGGTGGTACTCGCTGTGCCCTATTTCGTTTCGTTTCGTTTCGTTCTTCTGTCTCTCTGTTTGTTGATTCCACACCATTCCCGTGCACCCTCACACCCCGTAACCTCATAGTGTTCGGTGTACGAATGAATAAACTCCCGTCCCTGTACACATCCCCTTGTCCCGATCTCGGTCCTGTTTTTCAGTTCCAACCCCGCGGCACTACGTAATACACAGGCAACCCGCTCAAACTCCAATACGCAGCCACTCTTCTTCCTATCCTACCTACATCTGGCAAATATAATTACAAATACTTTATGCGTGTTTGTTTCAAATTAAATTTCAAGCGAATTTTTACATGCTGAATATAAATATAATACACGCTCAAATTTGTAACGTTAATATCAATAAAGTCATCTTTATTTACAACTAGGAAATATTCTCTCATTGGTTTACACATTACATACACAGAGCAACGTAATCAGTGCTAAAACTCATATATGTGTATGTGTATAGGAAGGTGCACGACATTATAACAAACGAGCACTCTGCGTTCGTAAAATCTCACAGTGCTTTGTATGTTGAGGTGAGTATCTGTAAATAAATTTATATATGTATAAGTGTACGGATTTAATTATGAAATGAATAATGTATCAACTAGCGGTGCGTCAACAGGTTACACGACATTAGAGGGTCGTTGTCTCCGTTGTTACAGGAAGCACGGTGTCGCTTTGGCGGCCAGAGCTAGAACTAATGAGACTGCTGTGCGAGATCCATATATTAAGATACACGGTTTTTCTTTGGAACATCTCCTCTATAAATTAATTTAGATTGTGTTCGTAGTCTTTTGTTCCGTTTCTGTACCGTGAATCCATGTGCAGACATGTATCTGTACTTAGTTTCAATGCACTACAACTACACCATCACCATCTCAAACTTGCCTTATTGAGCCACACCATACGCAACATTGCTTTCATTCTTGTGTTACACACTGCACACCGTGTTCTAGAAATCAGCATAATACTAATTGTTTCTAATTTCATTTCTTTCCAATCTTATTCATTTTTTTTTTCTTTTAAATAAAAATGCCCACATAACAACAGAACTTATTAACAAATATATAAATCACATTTCTTCATATTTCAATTTTTGATTAGAAATAAATATCAAGGCTCAACCTTAATTTCACATTTACACTATAACACACATTACCAACAATAATTTAATGCTGATGTATCTCAAATATTATATATTCATTGATTACAAATTGCAAATAACCCACATACTTATACATATGTATATCAATGTTAATTTATTCCTATATTAAAATCGTTATCGGTTATCAATTAAATTAAAATAATATGATGATCCTCCATTGGGGTAATGGATATACTGGCTTTTGTTTGTTGTAGTACAAAAAATAATCTCGAAATCGTAATTTTAATCAGATGTTTATTTTTTATCTTGATTATGTAGTTTCAAAGTGGTTATATACATACGATAAGTAGATTTTCTCGTGCCTTAAAAATGTAGAATAGATATATCTTCTAGTTTAATTATTATATAAGTATATAGACCATTTTTATAAGATAATTTCGTTTTACATTTTACAACATTTGTTTGCATTCATTGTGCATTAAAGAAAAAAAGTTCTAAGATATAATGAACAGTATACTCTTTTACTTACTTGTTAGTCGTATTTAATATGCACGCGGCCGAAGAGTATCAAGGTAACACGAATAATCCATTTACGATGCAGTCATGTGCCTCGTACATCCTTACTACCCGTGCTGTTGTAATTTTGCATTCATTAAAAGGGTGCCACTAATTAAAATATACGTCAATGATAAGTTCTTTAGTGGTTCCATTACTTTTCGTCTCTGCATATTTTATTGACACTCGCGCGCTCTATGCAGGCCCCGAGTTCGTTATTTCTTAGTATCCGAGCTTGCGCCAACGATGACATCACACTCATAATAAGGGGTGATATGGTTTTAATGAGCCTTACTTACTCTACTATATTCATAAGGTTGACTACGTTCATTATATCTTTAGTTTCACTGACATTTTTATCCGCTTTGTTTACCGTTTTTTGCTGCAAAAATTGCTATTTAGGCCAAATAGATTTCTTTCAATAGACATTTTTACCTTTTGAGCGTTTAACTATTTTTCAACTAACGTATGTGTGTGTGTGTGTGTGTGTTTGTTTGTGTGTGTGTTTGTTTGTGTGTGTGTGTGTGTGTGTGTGAGCGTTCTACAGCTTAAGCGATTGAAGAGAAAACTATGAAACCTAAGATATTAATATACCTGGCAAAAAAATCTCTTATTTTTGAAAAGAATATTCAATCCGGAAATGATTGTTTACTTAGTTCTTTTTTGCAGTAATTTAATATCTTTCTTATCTAAACAAAGTACGTATATGAAAATTCAGCGAATATTTCACTTTGTAGACCTAAAACTGCTATTAGAATTCTGATAAAAGTGCCAAAAATATTATTATTTTCCTTCCAAAGTATTACAATACAAATAATTTTTTTATGTAAGTCTTTAATGCTATGTACAGACTCAATATATAGTTGGTCTATGGTTGTAGTCAGTTTTGGCCTAGCCCTTATAGTAGCCATGGTAAGCCATCTACTGGATTCGAATCCGAGTAGAAACACGTGCCTAATGTAGTACGGTATTTCGTTCACAGATGGCATAAGATATATAAAAAAAATCCCAAACAAGTTTTCGATTTCCTTTATTTTTCCGTTGATTTCCCTGATGAAAGTGGAATAACAGTATTTTGTTTGGCGTTGGCGACCTGCCTATTACAATCAATCATCATTAATATGGTGTTTTACAGTTCACGCAGCTGAACTGAACTACACCATGGTGGTTGGTAAATCCCTCGCTAAATTACAGTCCCTTTGCTCAATTACTATTCTTCATAAATCATTGAATGTCATGATGAAATTATAGCACAAAAATGACAATACCTGATTTTTAAAATACGCTCAATATTTTCACGTAATGACGATGAATCGTTCACCGGTGGGTGAAAAACATAGCTATAGATATACTTACCAGATGCAAGAAATTTTTATGTACAGTAATAACACTACAATAATTTATTTTTACATTTAATTTAGCAATACAATTATCTATTTCTACAAAAATTGTGTTTACTAACATAAGTTATTATAAAAATATATTATACAGGTACCAAACGATCCTTAGTTACTCAGGAATAAGATTTGTTTTTTTAAAATAAAACTATATTTAATTTAGGAAACTTTTATACTATGTAATAAATGTAAACCTTAATATTAATAAACACCCATTCCTTACTAAACGAAGTGTCGACGAGTAGATTGCCAGTGCGTTACCTTAGGAGGGCAGAACATATAAAAATCGTGTATAAAATTAAAAATTGCCAACTTCGGCTGTTTGGAAAGATGGTGCTTTATAATTGTATCGCCGATCAACATCAGAATAAATCCTACGTTCTGGACTCTTCTTAGGCTCCCTAACATTAACATCCGTCGATACTTTTACTGGATACAACGGTGTCTTCTTCCGTTCCGTATTCGGTCTCTCGTAATCTCGCTGATTCTGCAATTGATTATTATAAGTCTTTCGAACTCGATACGGATCTGTAGCACCATTCGCTGGCCCCGGCAAAGCTGCCGGCATTACAGGAGCACCACCAACGTATCGCTCGTCATGCGCATCCTGGTAGTGATACCGGAACCGATTGTCGGAATTCGTCGGTGATCGCACTACTTCCGGTAGTGTTGCGTAATATATGATCCTTCTTTGTCTGTTACCAGTTGAAGGTGATGGTAGTATTGGTTGATTGGGTTGCATTGGACGTCCTTCAGGCAAATCGTAGTTAAACCTCGAATCATAACCATCATATGGGTGACGTCTGTTGTCGTAATTATCATAATATGGATCGTAATAACGTGGTCGATATGGGTCATAGTTTCTTGGCCGTGGATAGGGATAAGGGAGAGGTTGTGGTAGTGAATGTGCGTACGGATCAAAATCTCTTGCTCGTCCTTCACGTTCATCATGCGCTCGGTGATATGATGGCTGGGGTTGGGGACGCAATTGGGATTCAGCTTGCCGCGAATCTCCATCGCTCTGTCGCCGCTGGGTGACAAAATGTACTCTTGGAGCACGGATGGTATCACTTGCTGATGACACATTATCTTCAACAGGTCTCTCTACTGGATACGGCTGTTTGATCCACTGCTCCTTGGTTGCACCTCTCGGTTCTCTATCAGCACCTTCAATGTACTCGCGATCCATAATCATTTTCTCTGTTTTTATCTCCGGTTCACGTTTCAATCGAGATGAAGTATCACTTATAGCTTCAGTATCAGCATTTCTTTTAAAGCGAATAAAATCATTAATAACCAATTCAGGAAGCTCATCAGCAAGCTCCAAAGCATCATATCGTTTTACAGGCACGTCTTCACCAAATAAAGATCCATCTATATTTTCACTATCAGATTCTGATAATAACGCTTGACGTTTCGTTTTTTTGTGAGCTTTATCTGCGTTTACTACAAAATGACTTGTCAGTCCTGGGGAAGGTAAAACATGATACGATCGCTTTAATCTGACTTCATTGTCGTAATCTTTCAATTGACGTTTCACTCTCGTTTGGTCAAAAAATGGTTCGAAGCCACCTGGTTGTGGAATATTTCCATTTATATTTTGTTTTTGTATTTCGTTTGAACGGTATTGACGAAAAAATGCGTCTTTCGGGTCGATATCGTAGTCTTCCGGTTGAAATTCAGCTATGCAACCAACACTTAGCAGGATTAACAGGAATGATATGACCATCGCCATCCTAAACAAACAGAAATTATTCATTTATTAAAATTTGATTATTTTATATATTTTTTAAATAATTTGAAAAATAAAAAAGTTTTGAGTTTGAGAAACATAATTTGATTTTGTTTTTAAAATGTCCAGTTCAATAATTTAAGATGTAGAAACTTGTTCAGTCTAGTGCGATGATAGTAGTGATCTGGTAGTAAATTTAAACACGTTATTGTTTTTTTATTTAAATTTGAATTATTATAATATGTGTATTGTTATATATATTTCCATGATAATTAGAACACTATGAAGATTTATGACAATTTTTAATGTTTTATCACGCAATATACCAATGACCTCTGACCGGAAATGAATAGAATACACCGGATAGAAATTGTTTTGTCCAAATGTGACAACCGTGCATACTATTTGATTACTGATGCGATACAACGAAACGTTATCAGCTGTTAAATCAAACGATTAGGTTCTCATGGATCCTCTCTCGAATATACCAATGCCAGTAATTTTACACAAATAAAAAAAGTCAGTAAATATAGCTCTAATAATTCGTACATTGCACCGTCTCGGTCTAATTATTCTCTCCATTGACGGGCAACTAATTATAACTTTACGCAACTTATGACTCATGATTCTTCTCCTTTTTATATGTAAATCATTACTTTATTGGTTGATGCATCAACCAACTAGAAAAACCGAACGCAGTCCAAGTCGTTATTAAAATAATCAATTTAAAAATTACCACTTCAAACTCTTTGCCCTTTGCCAAAAATTACATGAGAGAGACGTCTGTTAGGAATCTAAATACTAATGACGTAATTTTCTAACAATTATTTCTAGTATAGTTTTTAATCTATTGTCATAAATATGCATATTAGGAAAATTTAACTATAAAATATATAAATTCTGCAGAATTAATTGAAATTCTGTAATCATAACCACGTAACTGGCATCAAAAAAATATGAATTTTTGTAGAATTTCTAGATCATTTCTTTGGAAAATAGTGATAAAAGACGATGGTAATTAAATATATCTGCAACCTGGCACCCCATTTGATGGATGTATGTTTTTAATCAAATAGTCAAAAATGGAATTGAAATTATTATTAACAATTTGTAGCTCGTTAATTTAGTTTTAAGTATTTAAGAATAATTGAACTGTTATTTTTATATGATAGACCTTAAAGATTTTTATAGCGAATTTATTTAATAAAGTATTAGAAATATATAATTGTGCTTTAAAATTGAATCATACCTTATCTGTTGTTGGCCGTTCCTTGGGGAGCACTTGTGCAAATATTAATGACTGTTGTCCTTAGACCACTTTGGTTGTAACTGCGACCATTGATATGAAACTGAACTATAAAACTATGTGCAACTATCAAACATTACATCTGAGCTGATCTGCTGCCAACGACACTATTTTATACCTCCACTACGAATTTTGTATATATACCTGTGATCAATGTCCAATGACCGGACGCTTTGTTGAGCTTTGGCATTGTTCAGAATATTGTTTCCTGCTTATCTTGCCATTTTTTAATTATTTTCATTGACACACTCACACGATACATTTTACACAAAATATACAAGTTTAAAATCACTCATTTAGAGGCCAAGTGTATTTATTCAAATAAAATTCTCAAAACAAATATTACTAATTTTTCAAACGAAATCACTTTCATTTTCATATGAAACTTATATAATATTGACAATTATTTAAATTAAATCAGATAAAAATAAACAATTTACTCAAATATATTTATTATATTAAACATAAATCACAAATTCGTTTAATAATATTTGATTTTATACCGAAGAAAGTTTTGAGCCATTGCATTTTGTGTGTTAAATTTAAATAAATCAACAAAAACGTATTTTGATACTGAGAGAACATCTCACGAATTATTTTCTAATTTATATGCAATATTAATAATTCTATTCAACATTTAAGTTCATAAAATATTTACAATAATATACATTAAAATTTCGCGCTATAATGAAATACTTCTACGATAAACGTAAGCGTTTCCTTCCGGTATGTTTTCGTTAAAGACTGTATGTAAGTTTATCGAAATAAATCGATGCTTTTATGGTAAAAATGCATATCTAGATAAATTCTGCATTAATATAAATTGTTCAACGAGTACTTTTCCGTTTTTTGTTAGTGTTTAACCGTGAATTTATACCAGAAAAAGTAAAATCGTTGTGAAATAGTAACGTTTCGAGGTCAATGACCTTTGTAAATTTTTTTTGTTATTAGCGATGCACAATTGTTTGTAAACTATTGATTTTAATGTGTATTTGAACAGGAAACAATTCTATATCGAATATATATGTGAATTTGTGTTATATTTCGATATGTATGTACTTTTGAGTATAGTACATGATTTAATTCGTGTTAAAATTTAATGTATTTAGACAAATTGAGACGCAGAGCGGTTTTTTAGTTGTAAGTAATGCAACTTGTTGAGCTAATATGTATTTCATTCGTTTTTATGTAAATGTGTTTAGTTAAATTGATTTAAATTCACGGTAGTAATATATGGAAATTTATGGACCAGGATTTAGATATATTTAAGTGTTGCTAATCAGTAATGCTACTTAAAAATATATTGTATTTTATGCATATAGTTTCGAATATCGTTGAGATTTGTTGTTTAGGCGGACTAAATGTCTTTTTTCGATTGATACGTAAAATTACTCAATTTTAAGTTTTATGAACGTTTTGAATATATTTTATTTAATTTAAATATTTATTTATTTGAGACTTTATACAATTTTTGTTCAAACATTAATAGATTTCCTTAAGAAATTGATTGTATTATTTAAATAAATTATGTTATGAAGTAACTTAAATATATAGTCAAAAAATGTAAATTCTATATGTATCCGTTTCCGGCTCCTGGGTGCTTTTGTAATACGATCGGTTTTGCAATTCGGTCGGTTTCATTAGAAATTTGTGACAATTTTGAATATCGAAGTTTTGCAAAGTGTTGACTAAGGGTACTTAAAATTTAAAATAAATACTCAATTTCGTTTTAAACCCTATATGAAAAGTCGCCAAAATAGTGATTCGACTAAATAAACGTATATAAATTGACGCAACTAATTTGTCTAGTATGTAAAACAAGTTGTCTAAATAAAATAATCCCACAACTATGATATTCAAATTATATTTTGTATTAGCATTAATTCAAAACGTGATATTTTATATATATATATATATATATATATATTTTTATTAAAAAAAAGCGTGTCAGAGGTATAATGCTTGTTGAATGGTTATAATTATTTAATGTCTAATCTATATGTATTTAATTCAATTTACTATTAATTAGAATAATAATAATAATAAATAGTGATATCAAAGTCATAAATTAATAGTTTACGTTTATCTGGTAATTTGATGCATTTCATAATGGTATAATGATCGTTTGAATATAGTGTATATTATTTGTAGACATAGACATGTCGATACTCACAGTGACGCACATCGTATTTCGAATAATTTCACATTTGGTCTGCTGCATATCTGAACGTTGTCAAGTGTTATCATTGATTTCCTGGTTTTATCAATGGCGCAGACTGTGCCGCTTTGATTACCAGCAACGACATGTCACTTACATGGGAGCCCCATCCATTGTATAAACTGATGTAACGATTCCGAGCACGGGCCACATCAGTTTCTAAATATATTTCGCAAACATTTACTAATTTGAGAATTTCCGAGAATATAAATTGTTTTCAATAACAAATAATTATAATTTATGCAATTAACACTAATTCAATCCAGTTCAGATATCAATGATGAGTAATTCGTCTATTGGTAATATCTTAGTATGAAACATAATGTTTCCCATAAAAATGCGCTTGTAGCGATATCAAAACAATTATACTTGAAATTGATAATTAGAAGCTTTCTGCATAAACATTGGTCCTCAGGGACGGTAATTGAATACAATTACAGATCAAGTCCGGTACTAGTCAGAGGTTGTCACGAGCGTTCGTGTCCATATAGTGCGTAAAAAAATCCCAAAGGGTATTGGAACTTAATATTGTGTAGCTCTGTTTTGATGGCAGTGCTCAAGATAACAACCGGCACTGGCCACTGAGCACTGAGCACAGCATGGCTCGCGATCATTCCAATCACACTCACATCGCTGTGCATGTGCATATGTGGTGCGGTCTTACGTATTATATATATACCATATATAATAATTAGTTGCTCAATCAATCGTAGTGTACGTTTCGTAGTGACACAAATGAACTTTTTCAATCCTGACGCGAACGCGGACGTGCTCGATGATGCCGTACCGGAACCGGTACCAGTGCACGCCGACGTACAAGACACCACATATACCGTCGATCTCGATCTAAACCTAGATCTCGATTTCAACTTAAACTTCTCCGTCAATTCATCCGTCACCTTCGATTACCCCATTTGGACAGAAAGCGACATCTTCTCCAAGGAGCTAACCGACTCTATACTAACAGAGAATTTCACTCACAATGATAAAGAGAACAATTTGAATGACACATTCACTAGTGAACAATTGCCTAGTATCAACAATGACACTATCTGCAATCCTTACCAAGGTCTTGATCAATTTTACTATGGCGACATCACGGATTACGATGACACAAACACTAGTGCCATTACAACGACCACAAACGATTCGGATGTGTTTATATTTCAAGTGGAACCAGTCATCGACTCAAGTATAACAACAAATAAAACCGATCAGCGTGCAGACGTGAATATTGATTCATTTTTCGAATCTTACGGTTTCGATGTACCAAAAGACAGTCTCTTCGAACTCGACCTATTCAATGAGTGTCTGAATGATACAGCGATTAAAAGCGAGTGTAGTAACAGTGTAAGCACTGATTTGAATACGTCCGTGATTGATTGGAATCGAAGAAGATCGTTGATTTACGATAAGAATGAATTCACGCGTACAAATACAGGACGACGGTCAGATGTGGTTTTACGCGTAAAACCGCCGATGTGTTCTGTGAACGCAACGAAAATTCGAAACACAACGACAGTTGAGCCACGCACTTATAAATGCTCGGTGCGCGATTGCCAGAAGACGTACTGCAAAGCGTCGCACCTGAAGTCGCATATGCGGCGTCACTCAGGTGTTAAACCGTTTGCCTGCGATTGGGATGGTTGCAAGTGGCGCTTTTCTAGGTCAGACGAATTGGCGCGCCACAAACGCTCGCATTCCGGTGTCAAACCGTACACGTGTAATTTGTGCGAAAAAGCGTTTTCCCGCTCAGATCACCTTAGTAAACACGCGAAAGTACACATGAAAAAACTGGCCATGTATGGTACGCCGATCATAACAAAGAAATGCAACTATAAATACTTGTCCGTCAACAGGATAAAAGTGGAATGAATAACTAAATCACATTACAACAGTCTGTCTATTATTGTATAAACGATTTATTCATTACTCCTATGCAGGACATAACAGTTGTGTATTTCTATACATGTGCGTATATTATTAACGGTAATGATATGAGTTAATAAAAAAACTAATGTAAGTTTAACTATTTTTATTTTTAAACCGCTAAGAATTTAAAGTGCGCGTGTTTTATTTGAATTTACGTAAAGTAACGCGCATGACTGATATAGACGCATGCGTAGTCCGTTGACGTTCGCGAACGTCAGTCAGCATAACGTAAATAGGAAAATTATTCGTTTAAGTCTAAAGTGATTCTATGTGACGTTTTATCAAGTTGTTTATTAAAAATGATAATCTTCCAGTGAATGTAACAAATACAACGAATCTACCTTCTTATCTTTGATATTAGTACTTATCATTTACCAGCATGAAATGACGTGTGACATACAGATTTGAGGATCATGATTTGTGTCGAAAAACAAAATAATTCATTGATTTTCTGCTAATTAAATTTATTTACAATGTCAAAAAATAAATTAAATCTAACACTACCTCCTGGGTCAATTGAGCAAAACGCTTCAATCACACCAACAGCGAGTGCTACCTTCAAGGAAGCAGCCCCACCAGTAGTGTAAGTATTTCAACTAGATTCAACGTTCCAATCAAACACTGTTGTTTTCTAATGAATAGACGTAACAATTTGACCGGGAAATCGAAATCGAGTATTGAAGATCTCACTGAGCGGCTGGAGGAGCTGGAAATGGATGATACCCAACGCAAACGCATCGAAACATTTTTGTGTCAAAAAGAGAAGATTGGCGAACTCTCAGATGACGATTTCGAGAAGTTAGGTGAACTGGGCTCGGGTAATGGGGGTGTTGTTATGAAAGTACGACATCAATCCAGTCGTCTGATAATGGCTAGAAAGTTAATACATTTAGAAGTTAAACCGGCTGTTAAAAAACAGATCATTCGCGAATTAAAAGTACTTCACGAATGTAATTTTGCGCACATTGTTGGGTTTTATGGTGCGTTTTACAGTGACGGCGAAATTAGTATTTGCATGGAGTACATGGATGCCGGTTCGTTAGATTTGATATTGAAGAAAGCTGGCCGAATACCAGAATCGATTTTAGGCACAATTACGTCCGCTGTCCTTAAAGGACTCAGTTATCTTCGCGATAAACACGCGATTATGCATCGAGACGTGAAGCCAAGTAACATTTTGGTGAACAGTAGTGGTGAAATAAAAATCTGCGATTTCGGTGTATCAGGACAGCTCATCGATTCAATGGCAAATTCGTTTGTCGGCACACGAAGTTATATGTCTGTTAGTAGAACAAAGTCAAATAAAATCTAATACATCAAATCAATATGTGTGTTTTGTATTCCAGCCAGAGCGTCTGCAAGGTACTCATTATTCGGTACAAAGCGATATTTGGTCTTTAGGATTGTCGCTGGTTGAGATGGCGATTGGGATGTATCCGATTCCGCCGCCTGACGCCAAAACTCTAGCTGCGATTTTTGGACCGCGCGCTGACGGTGATTCACCCGCGCACACAAACGGTCCTCGACCAATGGCGATTTTCGAGCTGTTGGATTACATCGTAAACGAACCACCACCGAAATTACCAGCCGGTATATTCACGGATGAATTCAAAGATTTTGTTGATCGCTGCCTGAAGAAGAATCCGGATGAACGAGCTGATTTGAAAACGCTTATGGTATAACATAAATTGTTTGTGATGCGATTTTTGTCACTTATTTGAATCATTTTTATGTAGAACCATGAATGGATTAAAAAAGCGGAATCCGAGAATGTTGATATTGCTGGTTGGGTGTGCAAGACAATGGATCTTCAACCACCTGGTACGCCGATTCGTTCATAATCCACCGCGAAAAATCATAGTTTAACATATTGGGTTAAGAAAAAAATATTTTAATCAGAAAACACAACTCATCATTTAACGAAACGAAATTTGTTCGTTTTATTCAATCGCAAATTTATTGTTTCTAAATGCGATTACCTACTCATATTTTTGTCATTATTTTTGTATTTGTGGTTCGAATCATTATGTTAAACAAGAACAATGTGATTGGCGTGGTTTTCGGATGATACAATCGTGATATAATTCGTCAGTTATTTACAATACATAGAGTAGATTACAAATCCTCAAACTATATTCCAAATTTATCTTGAATATTATGGTGTAACTAATTTCTTTTGAATAACTATAGTTTGAAAGTGATTATGTATAAATGTTAAGAATGATTAGTCAGTATATATATATATACATAAAGAAAATATTCGTGTTTGTTATATATTTTTGTTTTTACACTTATTTAAAATTTACATATATTTAGTAACATACGCCTGAATTAAAAATATGAAAATATAGATATTATATTTCATTTTAAGAACACATTAAGTTTTCGAATCAGTTTCATATCGAAAATGGATGTTGCTCGAAACTAAAATTCATGTCATAATTTTCATTTTTTAGTAGTTAGATATTAGATTTATTAATTTTTCATATTCTTAAAGTTTTGCGAAATGATTTTGTATGTGCTTATGACCAATTTATATCATCTGTGTGAAGCAACTTTCCAAAAAAAAAAATGAATTTGTTTACTGTAGGTAGTGACTGTTCTATGCTTACACCATATACTTTAAACCAGAGAATATTATAATATTAAATGTATATTATTCTATTTAAATAAATGTTCATTTAATTTCACATATTGTTTTTATACATTCTACATATTTCTAAATTTAAATTAGACGATCACAATTTATGAAAATAACCAACATTGAACCTTGTATGCGGCACAAAAGTCGAATACCAGATTAAACTGTTGAATTGAAAGTGGCCATCTAGTAAATTATTCTCTAAGTTCAACATTTAGTGATATTTGTGTATATGTGAAAGTGATATAAATAATTAAAAATATATCTCAAATGTACTAATCTGTATACACACTTTCGAAAATATTAAGTAAGAGTATGTATTTGTTATGTTGTATTAAATATTTTCGTCAAAATATGAGTAATTATTTAGATTCTGAGAAGTTTTCTAAACGGTTTATTATTTATTTTGTAGAAAATAGTGAAAATGGTTCGCAATTTACGGGAACCAGCAACGAAATTATGCAAAGCCCGCGGCTCCAATTTAAGACTACATTTTAAGGTAAGCAAATATTATTCATATTTACATATTTAACCCAACAAACTGACATCATTACATTTCATTTATTTAATATATGTTTGTGTGCCACATTATAATATTTACTGTTTTTTATGTTATATGTGAATTTATTATAGAATACTCAAAACACGATATGACTATCAAAAAGATGAAGCTCAAACGAGCGGTAGAGTTATTTAAAGAATGTTATTGAGTTCAAAGAATGTGTTCCATTCCGATGACCCAAAAAATCGGAATTCTTTTTACAATTAAAGGTGGTACAAAGGAGAAAAAACCAGGATTACAACTAAGAAATATAAGTCTACATCGACCGTTGGACATTAAAACTTTTTTTATTAATTTTTATTTATATTAGTAATTGAATAAATAATGACAATATTTGTGTTTATTGAAGTATTGTGATAGGATTTGTAATTACGCACTGATGGTGTATGTGTTCTAAAGGGCATCAGTGTAAAACGTTAGATTTTTAAGTAAAATATTTTAGCACGTACGTGTGCAGTGAATTCGTTTATTTTTATTTACACTTAATACACACATGTTACTGTTAAATGCTACGCTAAATTATTGTTAGAAATTCATTAGGTACTTATATACTATACACACGAGTATCATTACTGACGTAGAAAGGTACAGTTCCAATATGACACAGCGTTGAAACAAATCTCTATTTCTCTCACGCTTTCGACACAGTAAATATTTTCACAAACGTAACGATTATATTATTTATGTTTGTGCAGTAAGTAACTTAATTCTAAAATTGCTAGATTTAATGCCCTGTTTCAATAACGCTACGTATCTAAAAATTACGAAATGTGTAAACAAATACTAACACAGATATTTTAATTGAGTGAAAAAATTATTATCAAAAAGCTTCATTTGAACGTAACTGCAGAGAACAAGTATCTCTTCTTTAGCGTATGTTAAGTGACCGAATTGGTGCGAATATGGAATGGTTGTTAGAAAGTGATGAACAGTTGTTGGATTCTGTCAAGAAAGTGGTTCACGTGTTGTGTTGGGCAGGAACAGGCATAATAGACCACCCCCGATCAGTAATGCTGCTACAATGAATGTCGGCGCCGGACAGTACAAATCCAGCAACGTTGCGATTACTATGTTACCTATAATGCCGCCTAGACGTGCTGCAACCATCGATATTGCTACTCCGGTTGCCCTACACAGAACAAATCTATTAGTAAACGGACGGGATCTATTTCGTTTTTTGTTGATTGTACCTGAGATTCGTTGGAAATATTTCGGTTATGAGACAATCGAGGGCTGCGTTACCACATGAGATAACTCCACTAAATACAGCCGACACGATCAAATTATGTAACTTGTTATACACAAAGTACATTGCTGACGCACATATACCAGATGCAAACGTACTGAAAACTAAACAGACACATTTCATAAATATGCATTATTTTCTACTTCAAAACAACACAGATTAGAAAATTATGATTTTTCAACTGCGCAATTCTATAATAGAAAAACTAGTTTTGTGTGAACGTCATTACAAATTACCTCTTCACTCTTTCAAGATCATTTAAAACTACTTTTTAAATATATGACGCAGTCTAAGTTCCATATAGAGGTATTAAACATTTTCCTGCTTTCAAAAGACGGCAAAAAGAAATGTGCAAAATATTGAATTTACCTAAAAAGAATTTTCGACCCAAACGATCCATGCCTAGAACCGCAATGATATTACTGGGTATTGCTGATGCAACAGTGATTAAAGACTCCATAAACACAGCACTTTCTATCTTATCTGAGCAGATGCCATCCACTTGTTGGGTGCCCGAATTAACTACAAAACTGGTCACCTCGCAGACGGAAGCCGATTGCCCGGGGTGGTTTCTGCTGAACTCGTCGAAGCGATTGAATAATTCAGGAAACCACATCATCAGCCCGTAGTATCTAAAAATCAAAAAAGCATTTTAAATACCGAGTTTTATTTCATTTCAATGTAACCTACCCTATGTGAAATGTAAAATTAATGGTGATAGAGATCAAGGTGAATCGACGAATTGGTGACACAAACAGTTGTTTACTATTATCCATGATGTCGCTCATCATGGTCATATATTTCCCTTTTGCCTTGGCAGGCTCCTTGTGTACGTCGTTTAAACTGGTGAGCGCCATATGTTCATCGACAATTAATTCCTTAACTGGATAGTCTTCTTTGTCGTTGCCCGTGTTAACGCGATAGATTTCTTGAAATATTTCAAGCGCTTCATCTGCACGGCCTCGCGACAATAGAAATTTCGGACTTTCCGGTAAGAACAGCAACAACCCGGCAACGATGAACGACGGCAGTGAACAAATCAACAAAAATATTCGCCACGAATTGTAGAGGAATGTTGGTGATGCGTAGCCAATGTCGGCTGGTATTATGAGCCACGCTAAACTCGCAACGAATAAATTGCCAAGTGTCCAAAATGCTGCCATAAATGATAACATCGAGCCACGTTTTGATTTCGGCTGAAATTCTGCAAAATACGACCAAATCACTGGCCCACTGCCTCCTAGTCTGTAATACCAATTATTAATTAATACATTTGTAATTCTTCTATAGTACCTATTTTCTACTGGGGTGACTTGGAACTCATTTACTTTTACAAAATTATATCTATAATATATATCTTATGCATTTTTTGAAAAGAGTTATTTCATTAAACGTTATTACAATTTAAAAAAAAAACTTACGCTGCACCATTCAGGAAGCGGAAGAACATGAAAAGCTCGTACGTTTGACTGAAACTGGACGCGACGATACATAGTGCATTCATAAATGAAATGGCAATGAGTACTTTTTTCCGACCCAGTGAGTCAGCAATTGAGCCCCAAACGTACGCACCAGCCATCATGCCAATGAAGATGATTGAATTGAGCCATCCCTTAGCCTGGGTGTTTAGATTGAGATCGCACTGTGCCGAAGGTAAGATGAACGACATCGAAATGACGTCCATCTCCTCCGAAGTGCTGACGAACCCACATACTGCTAACAGCACGTAATGAAACTTGCCATAACCGGCCTGCTCGATGGCACGTTCGAAATCTGCCTTGGTGCTGGGGGTGCTGTTAAGACCGATTGCGCCCTTTTCGACGTCGCCTCTTGGAGTCGCCGTCGGCGTACCCGTTAGTTCGAACTCTTTTGATCCGCAGCCGTTTCGGAGAACGGTATTGCTTTTTACATCACACTCTAAATCAACCGCAAGGGAATGCCAAATAAGATTGGTGTCACGTGATATTTTAATAATTGAATATATGTGTTACCGTTTTTCTTTTTATCGGGCGAGTCTCCTACCATTCTATGATGTGGTTCGACGTTTACGTTCGCCGGTGATGAAGTTGTTTGTTGAGCGGTGTCTTGTTCCGTGTTGAATGGGGTGTTCACTGGGAGCAGCGGGCAGCGGCACGATTCGGGACTCTATATAACAACAATACATAATTTTCAATCAACCACTAAACGCATACGTCTTCTGTTGAGTGATGATGATCAAACTTCTCAATCACATCAGTTGCGAGGGCATGCAACCGTGAAAATTGTAAACATCGCAGTTCATGACTATTAACCATGTATAGTTGCTCAGCTAATTTGTTGCAAGCATCTAATCATTTCTTCAATTAATTATGTTTGTATCACCAGGTACCTGTTTGTAATATGTGGGAAACTTGATTTTTTTACCAACTTTACGTAATTCACTATCAAAACAATTTGCATATAATAAATAATTTAAAAATAAAGTATAGTAATTCAAGATCTAAATCAGATTATAACTAATATTATTTATGTATACGTATGGCATTTCTGTTAATTCGCTACTTAAATTAAGATTCCTACTTTTACCGAGAAGTGTGCATTACATAAAGCACTAGTAACATGGTAATTTCGGAGATTTTTTTTTTTCTTTATTCACTAGAACATTATTCAAAACAACTAATTATACAAATGTTTTTCAAATCACATAAAGGTTTGGCAAGGTTATTTTAAATTTTATACTGTAAAAATCCTTTTAATTAAGTCTATTTTTAAAACACATTTAAGTAATTCTTACATTTGTTCAATGTCTCACAACCGTATAATAATAACATTCGCGTTTGCATCAATACTTCACAACAACTTTCAAAACACCGGTTATTTTCATGTATCTTCAAACAGTAATTTCCAATGCATATACATTTATATTCTTCATATTACTGAATAATAATTTCTTTTTTATGTATTTACATCGTACAGACGGAACACACTACCTTTCTTCCTACAAATGCTGTTACTAAATGAGTGATACATACTAACGGCAAGTGACAAACAGTCAATAGTTTAATGATAAAATAGGTCTATTATTATGACATCAGTGAAAGCCAGAAACTAAATTTCATGAAAGGATTTACTCAATTTTCGCGGACACATCAACTCGTAGCTGTCTATCGGTTGACACGCATAGGTGATCACAACAGAGCACAGCACAGCACAGCATAGCACAGGATTTGGTACAATTGCATTCATTGACGGGAAGGATCTACCTACACGCAGAGCTTCAATAGTTTCAAATTGTTGTTCATAAATACACACTGGTTAGACTCTGTATTAAAATTATATGAATAAATACTGTTTACATCTTAAAACTTTCAAGGAGGTCTGTCTAGCAAGGACATGTATTATATTATTATTTACTTTCATAGTTCGAATTCAAATAGCGCTAAAATATAAGCAAATGAAAACAAAAACAAAAACGATTTTCGTATTATTTAATTAAGCACGTAGCTTTACGTCATTTATTTAATGGGCAGGATGTTTAAGTTAGTATTTTATTATTGTGAAGATTCCTCCGATCTATAAAGTTGCTAATTTAATTTGCGACTGTTCGCCAGCATCAGCATTTAGGTTGCGCCAAAAAAGTAGATACCGTTACTTCATATTTAGAATCTCGCCTTTTTTTTGCTTTCCATCGACGAGAACGTGACTAAAATTCATCATCGATAATTGCTCAATATGTACACCCTCTTTCTCACATTGCAATTCATAACTAATGCGTAATTCGATACATGCATGTAAAATTTTCACTCATTACATAAGAAATGCCATCAGCAAATCGACAAATAAAATAATAACTCTCACGTATTTACAACATTTCTTGTTGTTATTATTGATCAATAACATTATTTATCATTAAATAATAGCAATATTTTTCTACACTTGAATATGAATTTAGAACGCAAATGTATTACAAATCACAATTATCAAAATTCTAATATTGAAATTATGATTACTATTTTAATAATGACATCTACGGCAGGTCAAAAAAACGTCAAATATCAGTGATACTTGAGTATTTTATAAAAATTCACAATTGTATTTAATACGAATGATAATTCGTCATGCCTATTTAATACGTTACTAGTAGCGTATGTCATAGCAGTAATCATTATTAGTTAAAAACTGTGGAAAATATATTACTTATCGTTTTCATTAAATTTAAACTTTTTTTAAATATAATTAACGAGTGATTAACTACAGCTAAGGAATTAAGTCATGTTATTTGCATCTGGGAGAAAATTCGAACGTCATCTCACGTGTATTTTCTGTGAAAACGTGTTTGTTATAGTTGTAATACATATAAATTGATATATTTTTATCTAATTATTCAATAATGTTTTGAACACGCATTATATATAATTTATTCGCGTTTACAGTTTTCTTACTCGTATCAAGGACGTTCGTTATGTTTACTTAAAGTCTACATCCAAACATAAACAAAACGGAGAAAAATTAAATGATAATAATATCATTCTTTTCACCAAATGAACGTGATTTTAAATATGATAGATAAATCTACTTATGAAATTTTATACTTGCGTTGAAAATAGATTATAGCTAATGCAAATTATTGGAAATAATTTGCAATTTAATATAAATTTACGTATTAGTATTCCGATTTTTATTTTGTATTTTAATTAATATTGAAAATAACACTGATGAAATTTTAAATGTTATTACATATTGAATGCGGAAGTGATGCAAATAAAATCCTCACTTCCTAACATTATATAAATCTAATGCATATGATATGATCTGCAGTACGGGAATTTATTCAAAAACGAAAGCATTACTGTTACTCAAAATTTTTGCACTCTAACAAATATTTAAATATCTTATATGTATGCATAAACACATATTTCTAAATATATACATATGTATGTATATATTTGACAAATTTGCCGTTACATGAGGACCCAACCTTAATTCTAAAATTAAAAAAAATGCTTTATCAATCATTAATAATTTGTGATCATTTATGCTTTTTTTTATCAAATAAAATATGAAAAAACGTACCGACCGTTAATTAAATTAAATCGAAGAAAAATAATTAAGTGTAGGTATCTAAAAATATGATGATTTTAGTTTTGAAATTGATTATTTTCAACTCGATAAATCGATTCTGTCACTGTTTTTTTTTTTTGTAAATGCCTTGCCGATTTAGAATTCCAACACTTTTTATAGTGTTGTTTATAAGTAGAGCCGTATTTAAGAGGTATTTTGAAACCTTGATTAAAGGTATATCGACGAAAAATAATAAGGTATTGACATTATGTCTCATCGGAACAGATTTCAACAAGTTGACCTTGAACTAAAAATCACTAGAGGACAACACGTTTGCAGATTCGTTTCCGATAAATAAAGTTACATACTTGTCCTACCACAATACCAAGACCATCTTGTAAACAGCACAGTGTACAAAACACTTCACTTATTTCTAATTTACATAGAATTTTCGAATTCCGAAGCAAATATTAAAGGCACGTCGTTCGCCACTTTTCGAAATTCACCATATAGTCAATTTCTCATTATTTGTAAGAGTATAATTAGGAATGCTAATTGTTAAATGGTCAATGTATTTTTGATGGTTAGTATATAGTTTTATTATTTTCAACATATATTTGTGGAAATTCACATTTTTTTCAACGGTAATGCATAATTTATGTTGTGATTGTCGACTCGTAAGGTTATATTTATTTATTTGACTAATATAAAACATAAAATGGTATTACGATTTTTTTGTCTTATTTTTAAATAAATAATAATTTTATTGAATGGTACAATTTCAGATCGCTGTATTTGTGTAACATTCCCAGAATCGTTTTTTACGTTGCACATCTCCCTGATAATATAAATATATGTTTATTGCTCACTTATATTCACCAAAATTGTATTCTTTGTAGTATAAATGTATAAGGTCACAAAAAAGCGACCTCTATACAAATGTTTAATAAATCAAAACTTTTTTATGGATATTTAGAAGTATTTCTTTAAAATAACACAATTGCAGTTGTTTTTTATAAGTATCGTGAGAACTGTTTAATAATTAAATAGTATAATATTAATATTTATTTATAACAAGTGAAATATTGTGTAACCAAGCGTCACTTTTCTTCACAAAAATAATAATCGTATTTAAAATAAAATTTTCAATTAATTTTCTTTCATTAGTAAAATTAAGACAAAATTCTTTATCGTTAATAATGTTTAATAATAAGAAGATACGTATATCATAGAGTAGTAACGGAAAAGCTGTGTTAGTAAATGGTTGGAAATATTTTTATAATAAGCAATTCGAATTATACATGAAATTTAAATAACTGTATTCGTTTGATAAGTGACCCAATTTTAAAAAATGGCAATTGTAACAACACGTATTCTGTTAAATAACACCTACAAATTGCGCTAACACGTAATTAAATTCATTTAAATTTAGTAAAATGACACGATTTTTGATATTCAATAAAAGTGGTTCTTTATGCCTATTTTTGGGTTATTTTTGGGAGATTATAATGTGTTTAAAAAAAATAAAAGTTTATATCTCCGGTTTCGAAGGTACCAAATTTATAACATCATTTCTTTTCTCGTTTGACAAACCAGAAATATCGCTAATTGGAAACCCAAAGAGACAGTGAACCATCGCAATGACGTCAGATATGCGAATCTCCACTTGTTGTTGAAGAGCTTTTAGAATTTATTTATAGTTATGAAATTTTGTTTGCACATCAGTTGACACGTAAATACAAAAGTTAACTGTTTTAAATAAATAGTGGTGTTTGTGTACAAAACACATTTTTATGTCAAGTAAATTAAAGTTAAACGTAATTGCATGTGTGAATTTTACGATTAAAAGACTAAATATCAGATTGACTAGTACGGTATAATTAAATGGCAATGAACATACTAATTAATGTCGAGGTAAAAGTCAATAAAAATGAGGTCTTTAACCAGTTTGTTTTGCATACATTTTTTTTCAAAAATCAATCAGTTATTCCATTGATCCAATACAATAAAAAATATATACATATTTGACATTTCCTTAACATTTAACTTCATATGTCTATTATAACCATTTACTTTTCATGATAATGTATATCTTCATCAGGATGAATAAATAAATTAAGATAAAATTCTATGTAAGTCAACTTGGACTTGGACATTCAAATAACTTACAATCAAAGACTAATAAAAATTGATATATAATATCTAATACAGAGAAAAGGATATTTTGATTGAACTCAACATTCAGTTATAGATAAACAAGGACTATTTAAGATTTTTGAATTTAAATAAAACTATAAGAACTACGCTTACAATTGCAAAAAAAAATACAACAAACACAAATTTGTTATTAAACAACAATATATTAAATTACTATTTTCATGAATATTTTATCAAACAGTACTGAAGCAATATTTTTTTTCAAGAATATAACAAATATTCTATTTAAATACTCACTCAACAATATTAAAATTACTTCATATTTGCTATTACAACAAATGTGATTTATTAAATTCTGGGATCAGATAATTATTTAGATTAATTAGTCAAATTAAAAAAAATAAATTGTACTTCTAACGGAAGTCTAAGATGAACCCTGTGTATATTGAGTAAATATATATTTCGTGTTTATGTGCTAGAATAAGAATTTAAATGTAACTTACCAATAAATAAAAATGCTGATGTTAAATATTGCCCAAAGAATGTTGGTATTTGGTTAATTTTTCAATAGTCAAAGAGTAAAAAATATAATTTAAAAATTCGTGTTCACCACAAAGCATACTGTAAAGTCCGCACCAAACTTGTAACTAAAATGATTGATGATTATTTATTAAATATGTAACTTTTAACAGAGTGGGGGTTGTAATGGTAAAACTTGGTGATATTATTGAAGAACGCGAGGAAACGTAACAGCACGTGCGAAATTACTGATCAAATCAAAACACAAGATACTTGTCAACGGCACCTCTTACTATCAACTAACTGAGCCTAACACACCAGCTGAGAAACAGACTTCGCGAGCCACGGACAAATTATAAATGTTTGAAACTGGTTATGTTTTTATATACACCAAAGATATTGATAATCGGTTCGGTTTCTGACCATGTGTGCGATTTGTCCACCGACATTTCGGGGCAATAATAAGATTCGTTTGGGGGATGGGAACAGCTCTCAAAAATGGGAGGAGGCGCGATAATAAGTAAAGAGAGCTGGAATTGCTTTCGCATTCGTCAAGGTTTCGCTACATCATCGGCGATAGTTCATCGCGCCAAGGGTAGAATCCAACAACAAAGTCTCAATTCGCTGGTGTGTTCATTTTAAAACAGATACACAAACGTGACGCACTTGGAATTTTTTTTAAAAATTTGTCACTAGCCATTAATTAATTATGATGGGTGAGAAATCTAATCTAATGGCCTACATACATATTTTGGCATAATGTTGACCATCGTGATATGAGGAAAAATACAATCGATAAATATTTAAAAACAGATTAATATCTAAAAAAAAAAGTTGACAAGCTATATAAAACTACTTCCAGGGTTATTTAATAATAGCCAGTTTAATCCAGCATAATACATATTTACATAATTTTATGATTTCTTACATTATCTGTAACATGTGACTATAACATAGGTTATATATTAATGGTAATGTAATATGCATAATAAATAATTGCTGAATCAAGACTACGATCGATATGTTTGTTTACTTTGACTAAATTTGCATTGCTAATACAAATTTTAGTGCCATTTTTTGTGCATGCAAGCTATCAGATTCTATTAAAAGTTTTTGTGCGGTTCTGTTGATTATTTTTATTTTAATTCGAAGAATTTTCTTGAATGCGAATTTAAATATTTAATATTATATGTTTATACTAGTATTTGTCACTTAAATCATTACTGAAACATAGTAGTTCTGAAAACTGAGACAGCGGTAAAATTAATAAACAACAAGTATATTTAATAGTGGATATGTTATTATGCAGTTTTTCACAGAAATACTATCTTTTTGTTATTGAGTTATAAATATAAGAACACCTGAGATTATAATTTGTTATTTTATTCAAGAATTAAATTAGCTGAAAAGCATCAGGTAACTGAAATAGTCAACCCAGCAGCTAACTTTATTCTTGATCAAAATTCTAAATAAAAAACAAAATATATTGTTGGTGATTTTATGGCAATAGTATTGAAATTTCCAGCACCTTTGTGATACTGAGGATTTACTTATCTGCATGAAATCCTTTTTGGAAATTTCCATTTGACACTTTTAAATCTATTGATGTAATACTCAATTTAAATGCACTATTAACCACTAACCTGTATAATCGTTAAAAGATCAAACACAATTTTGTTGAGATTAGATCGTGGCGGTTGCAGAACAACCTCCACAAGGTTGTCAGAACAGATTCTCGCAACCGCTTATATATACTAAAAGTGATCTCGTTTAGACAAATAATAAACGCGTCATCAAATACTCAAACACACAGAAATAATTCCAGTAGCAGCAGTAAATATTTTGAAGAAAAAGTGTCATCATATTCACACATACATTTCACGGTGTGCAGACATCGTTATAATTGAAAAGTTTAAATATATTCATTCGCAGTATTATTTTCAATACAAATTCGTATAATACCTTTCCTAATTAACGTAAAAACAGTGAAGGTTTATGACTTCGTCCCCGCCTCTCTCACGTGTCAAATCATCTTGGGTTTTATTTCATAATTTATGGTGATTATAAAGTTTCATGTAAACAGTAATTTACGATAAAATTAGACAAAAAAAAATCATCTCTCGCACTCGTTCCATAAGCGTCTATGCAAATATAAATTCGGTACAATTGTTTTAAAATAGTCATTAACATATTTTCTCAAATCAAATACCATGTTTATTTATTAACGTTTTACATTATTAACAAAAATTCCATCAACTGTTTTATTTATATATATATATATATATATATATATATATATATATATATATAAAAAACTGGAATGTCCAGCATACTATAGCAAATTTTTCTAATTTAAGCTATTCCGGTTTTAGCGATACACAATTGAGAATTTTCATACTCTGTACGTCGAGTTATAACATAATCCGAAATAGTGTTAGATGATGTCCCGTTAGCGGTAAAAGAAACACCGCAGTGTAAACAGTATTGCATGTTTTTTTTGGGAAAAAATCCTGGATTTTATTAAATTTGAAATTTACAGTCGAAATACGTCTAAATTAATCCATTTCTAACGAGAGAGCGCATTATATTTGACACGTACGTAATGTATTTATTTTAAAATAATAACTACTTTTTTTTAATTGTGAAATTTGATATATATTATTTAGACGTTCGCGAAATGTTGCTATTAAACGAGAATATGTTTTATGTGTAGTATATGATTAATGTAATCGATATTTTATCATAATATAAGTATTTTATCTATTGAGATCAATCGAGAATTGGCATCAACTACATTATATTAGTAACCCTTGGATTAAAAATAATGTCTCAGATGTTATTTACTGATAAGCAATAGTGGTAATTGACGGTTTTCCTTCACTACTTAAAAATGAATTTACACTTATCACAATGTAATATTTAGTTATCTGATTATTAAAACTGTTTTTTGTGACTTTTGTGATATAAGTAGGCGGGCAGGCTAAGGTAATTTTAGCATGTTTTGTGCCTTTGTAAAATGCATTTTTTGAATCTTTCGCATCCTTGTAGAACTAGTAAACTTTTGTTAACTATTTTTCTTGTTGTTTTTTCGATTTGTTTTTCACTTATTTACTTGCAGTTTTTAAAGCATAGGGAAAACCGGGCAATGAATAAGTATTATATCGGCAATGACTTCAACACAACAAATATTCAAATTAAATCCACGCGCACCTCAGCGCACCTACAATCGCTATCGGCACCGGTTACCGACCGTCTGACCCAACCGGTAACATTTGCCAAATTTACTTAGGAACCACAATGAATTTTTAAAGAATATTGAACAATAGAATCAATTCACCTTTTTTTAATTTTTAAAATAGAAATGTTTAATGCAAATTAATAAAATGCACGACCGATGTAATTAGTTCGCCTCGATTTAAAAATGAAACAATAAACTCATTTATTATGATATGATAATTTTTTAAATAAATAAATACTTATAGTGCACTTGTATAAATTATATATGTATGTACATTCTTGAATTATTTTTTATTCAATTTGTCATTTACTTGGTATTTTATCAAATTAATTGTATTCGCAAATTTAATGAAATTATTTACGTATACAAATAATTATGAAATTATGGTAAAAGCAAGCTATTGTGAAAACAATGTCACTTTTATGCTTTAAATAAGTCATAAAGTTTATACTGTTTAACAATATGTATTGTAGCAAATAAATTGTGCGTTATAATATGAAAATGCCAATTGACTAATATGTAAGTGAAAGGATTATATAAGGCCATTCATAAGACATAAAAAATCATATTTATGAATGCGTTTAATATAATTGATTCAGCATTAGATGGCGTTTGAAAGAAACGCGTGCATTTATATTATATACCGGTAAATTTAAATGCGAAATGATAAATGTGCAAAGCAGACGGTAACGTGGTACTATCATTCACTGTAATTGTTTGGTGTTTGGATTAAAAGATTTAATATTTATATAAATAGATTAAGTAATACACGGACTGTATTCCTATTTATTTAACAATAATTAACGTAAAATTCTTACCGAGTCCATGGTTGCAAACAAAATTCGGGAACACGATAAAAAACACGTTTACATTTGGTCGTTTCATTGAGAATTTCTGTTCGTTAAACTTTTGTAAAAGTATTTAATTTGTTGATATCATCTCAAAAACCTTTGTCCTGCTTTTGTTTGTGTTTGCTCGTCGAAACTCTCAGTTATTAGCCAGTCTAAGAGATACGTAAACAGATTTAATCTTTGAAAGTTAAATGACATCCATTTGGCTAGATCTTATCAACAATTTGATAACACAACTATTAATAATGTAACAACACTACCGCTTGTTTCTATAAAAGTTTACAAGATACGGCTAATTAACATGATTTTCATTCGCTATTAACTTTTTTTTTTTCTAGTCCACTCAAATCAAATACATCAAACTCAAATCTTATCTATCTAGTAAAACATGAAGGGAAACGATAAACTCAAAATTACCACGTGTTTTAACTCATTCAAAATGATTTCTATGTAATATTCGCCAGTTTGTTACAAAACGCCTAATTTCCAGCAACTGATTTCATATATGTACAGAAAGTACCTAAAAATTGGCTTATTTCGATAATATTTACCGAGTTTCTATTTTTTAAAATAGCAATTAACAGTTCAATGCGAAATGCCGTTAATTTTTTATTTACATTTTAGATTCGTACATCAATAAAAAAAAAGAAACGTTTTGTTAGTTTAATTTAAAAGGTTCTGATGTTTCGAGTTCATGAACTACTTCTACATTAAAAATTATCCTATTTAAACTATATCAGTCTAGTCTATTACGTTTCTACTGTGGGTTCTCCATTGTTTTTATATGCCTTAGCATCAATTGTTTCAATTTAATATTGCAATGTTACAATTTGTAATTATTCTACAAGAATTTATCTTTTTATCCGACTGATTTCTATCTAATAAAAATCAGATCACGTTTTGAGATAGGTATTAAAAAATAGTAATAAGAACTGATTATAACTAATCTGGAAATTATAACGAGAACTCCTAATTTTGTTTTTATTGTGAAATTTGATTCACTGCACTTCAGCAGCGAAACGATTATTATTTCGAATCCTTGATTTCAGGCCTCTGTGTAGTTGGCACAGTACTTATACGTTGATGAGTTGATTGTTAATTTAAATTTTAAATTCCTTTACTCATTTTTATTAAGACACACAGTTTCATATGCGTATCACAGTGCATAAATGTGCAAATCTGTAGATTTTTAATGGTTTAATGCCTACGGACTACAAACAAAGTGACCGTCACCAGGAAATGGACATGGTGACTTGCTTGTCATTTTGGGAATGATATTTCCGCCATTTTACGCTGACATTTCGCGGAATGAATGGAAATGTACGCAATATATTTTCATTGCATCCATACACATTTATAAATTAAATTTAGTGTATAATAAAACTATATGTCTCATTATAACTACTCAAAAACATTTATAGTCGATGAACAGATAAGAAGCAACCAAGTTTACTTATAAGTAAAGACGGTCATAGATGTAATTATTTCAATGATTTAAACATAAATAAAACATGATTGTTTTTGGGTAACAGGGACACAGCAATGGTGCGAGTTCTAACGTTAAATTATTAACATTTGCTTTTAATTACTTTTAAATGGAACATTTATACAAAATACAGTCTAATTTAGTTGTTTTCCTAAAATTGAGGTAGCAAGGTTCGGTAGTATTTATTTTATAACTTTTTAGTTTTACGATGAATAGAATAAAAATGTTTGGTGACTTGATCTCGTAGTGTAAATATTTGATGGTATCTTAAGTTGGATATGGTGAAGAGGTAATTTTAATTTCGATTAAATTAAATATAAGATCGATGATAAATAAATATGTAATAATGTAACTTACCGGATCATAGTAGTTGAGACTGGAATTTTGAGCCGAATTCGCCGATGCACATGTAAAGATATTTGAGCACTTGTTTCCTGCACCGGTTTTTCCTTATGGAGAACCTTTTGTCGATGGCACCGAAAAATACCGAAATATTAACAGGTTCACGGGCAATCATAGACGAAAGCCTTAACAAACATGAACGCTCCATGTACTGCGTCTGCGATCATTATATAAATAATATGTATCTTACATATAATTCTGTACTGAGCGTGCCAGTGGCGTGCTGGGTTCTATTCCACCCATCAGTGAGGAGCCCTCATTTCCTGTCGGACCCACTATTTCCTCTCGCTGGCCTGGCAAACGTGACGCAGTCGTTACCGTACAACTGGCTAACATAACACATTCATTTAGTCAATCGGCGCGCTTTTGTTTCATTGATAATTGCATCAGGCAATATAACGAAGTTTTGTCTCTCCTCGCGTGATGATATCAGTCAGTGTACATCTCCCTGATACCGTTCCCCTAGCCGTAGACAGATGATGATGGATGAAATCGAATCAATCAAGTCCTACAGTTACGATGGGAGGCAAGAGTCAAAGCACGCATTAAGAATTTTAAAGAATCGTTTTTCAAGTTTCGATTTCAGTCAACGGCGAGACGGTGACGGATTCGTCTCACATTGCGCCGCGGCGAATGCTAGAACGCTACGTGGTTGTGATGGCCGGCTCTCAACCATGATGCCGACGTTTCATGTATAGTTAAATTATCCCTATTGCAATTATTTCATTCATAGTTGAATATGAAACGTGTACGTGCGTTGCGTACTAAATATTAAGTGGAATGAGTTATTATACTGATTCATCCATCGCGGACACTGGGCAATGATACCACGGACCCAAAAACCAAACCCAAGAAATACTTTTCCCGAAAAAAAAAAAATATATATATATATATATATATATATATATATATATAAATCGAACATTATCAATCAAGTAAATACAACAATCCAGAAAAGAGTCGAATATTTCATATTCCATTTAGTAACCGTGTTAATCCTGAACAAGTCTGATTCTATACGGAGAATCAGTTAATTTGTAATACATATTTTTTTTAGTAATTAATTAAAAAATTTTAAGAATATTATATAATTTGTTAAGTAAAATAAACAAGTTTACGTGTGAAGCTCTTTAAAAATAATTGATTCTAATTACAAATAGACTTAAGATTACAAATATGAGAAATCATGAGCCATCAATTAGGGCCGTAAAATGTCCAAAGCACATAAGTGTTACTTTGGTTTGTAATATTTAATCTATAATATGAATTACCCTGAATCTATAAACACTGAAAAATGATCATGGAATTTCAGTTATAGAAAACAAAAGAAAATCATGTCTTTAACACATACGTAGATTATATTTGAACATTGTTAATACATAGTAACTAATGTTAAATGACATATATATATGCATACATAGATACATAGGTGAAACGTTCTACGTCACTTACAATTTCTTTCGGTGCATTTTGTCGAAATTTCCATGTATATGTATATATGTATGTATGAGTAAATCATCTTAAAAGTAATTTAATATACAGACAATTAAGGTATGGTATCTCCTTCAGTATTTGCTTTAAAAGGTAAAACTGTTACATGTGTACATAGATTGTGGCATTCGCACATATATATATTTTTTACTTTTTTGAACAGAATTTAAAAACTGCATTCAAAATCCTTGGCCCGTTTCTTGCATGTAATGGAATTAACACTAATTGAAATAAATATGTAGAACCAAGCGAACAAACAAAGTGATTGTTTTTTGCTGCAATGCGTGCTCTATTTGTTTCAAATGTAGGTAGGTGTCTTGTTATTAACTGAAATTGTTATAAGAACGGAAATCATTCCATATATTTAGTATTATCATCGGAAATCACTTTTTATCATAAACTCATGAAAAAAAAAAATTGTGCATTTTTATAATATAAATTCATTTATAATCACCGCAAATTTATAAAAACCTAGAACGCATTAATTTCACGGAAATATAAAAATTGCGCGACAAAAAAAAAACATAATAGTGATATTCAATAAAAAGAAATTAATTACTTACCGGAAGCTAAGGTTAATTAACAGCCTTCGCAATAAATAACTTGTCTTTAGATGCAAAAAAACGCGTTTATTTAAATTTGGGAAAATGTAGAGTAGGTAGGGTTTGATTAAAAAATGATTTGCACAAACGTTCGATAATTCTAGTTTTTAATATCTTTAAATGATTCATTTGACATTCATATATTTATATACGTGTTTAGACATATATAAAGATACAACTATATCCATCGATATTAAGATTATCTATTGCTTTTTCAAAATGTATGTTTGTCTATAAACCAATATTCGCAATCAGAATGTAGGAACCATGCGACGTATCAAATACAAATTGAAATACAGAAATGCTTCGTTTACGTTAAGGGGGGTGACAACTATAATTCGTAAATGTGAATATGACAACAACAACCGTTCTGGGCACTCAAGCGCATAACAATCAGCTCTAATAATAGTAAACAAAAAAAAAAACAAAAACCAGAGAGTAACTGGTTACGTCTTCTACATTACAATAATAGTAGAAATAAATTAAATAACCGCATACACGTATCTATATACGGAAAAAACTTATATTAACATACACTGTCGCCAGCAAATATCAAACAAAACAATTGTGTCAAAACATAACGTGCACAATTAAAAAATCAAACGAGAACTAGAGAAAAGCGAAACGGTTGAACAACTATTCAATGTAAATTTGGCCACCAAAGTGTATATGCAAATACGATGAACACTCTGCGCGCATAATGGTTTAACATACATTTTTGGTTGTTTATACAGATTATAATACTTCAAAATATAATATGAATAACTGAAATCTAGTGTTTTATAATGGTATAGTATTTGTTTCGTATTTGTGTATCGCATTGCGTAATGTATATGTTGTGTGTTTTGTACCAATGTTCAACGTTTCTTCTCCAATAGGCTTATCGGCCTGAACATAACAAATATATATTTTTTATTATATATTCGTAACATATTTATCATTTTCTTTTTTTTTGTATTTTTTTGGGTTTTTTTTTTTTAAATAGAACAAAAAAGCTTATGAATAGTATCAAGTTAATAAAAAGTAATATGAACAACTAAAAGAACGAGAGAACAATAGAATAAGAAAACAGAATGTATGGAATAGAAACTTATCACATGGTTAGCTCGTGGACAACTGGCCTAGCGACAATAGTCTCTCGACCGCAGCGTTTATATCGCCAAATGTTGCAATCAAAGCTGCAATAAATCAATTCAAATACATATCACAAATAAACAACATCGATTAGTACAAATCATACCTTGCAAATTTGCATCACGATTGCAGAATCCCATGTTTGATAACAGCTCAAGCTGAGCACTGTAGCGTTGCTCTGGTGGAATGTTGACTTCGGCATTAGCCATACCCATGTTATTAGCAGTGGCCATATCAGATAGGACGCGAGACATCAACTGCAAAAGTAAAAACAAACAAAATTATATTTAGCCTGCAGTTACATTCGCTTTCGAAATGACTTGCCTCAGATATGCCAACTGGAGTCGATGTGTTAGTTGGAGCACCGGTGCCAGTAGGGGAAGTCACCGGGACGCCACCTGGAGCCTGTGTCGGTCCGTGGAGATTGCGTTGCAGATCCATCAATTGGTTCATGGAATCGAGGAACCTCATTGTGCGAGCTGCTGTTGCTTGTGCAGTTGCCTCCTCCGAAGCTGGAGCCGGCGAAGCCGGTGTATCAGTCGCTGGAGTGGTTGTGTTGGTCGTAGGAGTAGTGGCTGTCGGATTAGTTGCGTTGCCGAACATTGACAAGCCCTCAAGACCACGTTGCACATCCAACAAATCACTCAAAGCCTAAAAATTGATACATTTGTTTCAATTAACAGGAAAGTTTATTATTTTAAATAAGTGTTGCTCACCTGAGTCTGCGTGAAAAAGTTCTGATAATCACGCATTTGATTGGCCATACTACGCATTTGATCCATAGCGCCAGGATTGCTGTTAAACAGAGCATTCTCATTCAACGAATTAATCATCAGCGATGGATCATTAGCGAAGGTTTGCATCAATGACTGAACTTGGGGTGAAGACAACATAGAGCGTACAAGATCTGGGTTAGAAGTCAGTTGTTGGATAGCGGTCCCGATTGGATTTGGCTCGCCAGCGGTACCAGAGTTAAGACCGAGCAAGTTGGCAAACGGCGGATTTGGTGCACCGGCAGCGGTCGGTGTAGCGCCAGTGGAATTTCCAGAGTGTGGTGGCGTACGGCCAGGCGAGGCAGCAGACCACGGATTTGGCAATGGGTCACGATTCTCGGTACCCTGTTGCGGATTAGTAGCATCTTGGTTGTTCTCCACCAAACCAGAGAATGGATTACGGCCGAATTGCTCAGTTGCGGCGTTCAGCATTGGCTCCTATAGTTCATACAATTATAATCGCAAATGCATAAAAATAAAACAAGATTTATTTGTATAAGCAAACCTGAATATCGCGATACATGCGCTGCAGAGCGCTATAACCACCAGGAATGCTTTCCAAGTTGGAGATAGCCCGATCATGGCTTCGCATTAGCTCTTGCAACATGGCTGGATTGCGAGCCAACTCCATTGTTTGACGCAATAGCTCCGGATTATTCAACATGTGATTTATCTCCGGGTTGCGCTGTTAACATTCATCATTATTACAATTATTATTACTGCAAAATTAAGTAAACATACCTCCATCAGTTCTTGCATCTGGGGGTTGCTGGTCATTATAGTGCGCATGTTTTCTGGGTCTGTCATTAAGCGCTGAACCAACGGGTTATCCAAAATTTGGCGAAGGAAGTCGGGATTACTAAGAATCTCACTCTGCATGTGGGAATGCAGATCCATAAAATTCGAATTCCCTAAGCCAGCAGTGGGAGTGCTTCCAGGGGATGTAGCACTTGGCATACCTATACCTATACCAGAAGGACCTCCTCCTAAGCCAGTGCCTGAATCAGTCGCATCTAAATATTAATAACTCATATTTGAAGCACAATCACAGTCATGGCAAATCACGTCACTACATAAATAAAACTGCTACATGACAAACTGATTGCGCATTGTCGAATTGTGCTTGATAATGCATTAAATACTACTTATATTTTACATTCATACTTCATATTAGCTTGATATTAGTTATATATATATAAAATTTTACGAACGTATTCACAATAACTTTTGTAATTGCACATTGATTATCGTCAAATATTTTAAACTCATTTATTCCACGCAACATACATCATACATGTCATACTAAAAAAAATTGTACACACATCTCGCATTCTTAGAAATATTAAAATATCTCGCAAACATTCCCAACGCTCCTAAGAATTTCCAATCATATTTTCCATCACATATACTTCATAAAGCAAAAAAAAAAAACATTTTCAATCATATTTATTTCAGCGACGAAGATTCTCATTTCATTAATGCGAAATATCACAAATCACACTTCGCAACTCAAAAATGTCACTACTCTTACAACTACTTCAAAAGATCGCTAGAACATTTCAAGGTCTCACAAGTTCTCAATAAACATACATTTCCAGCGTACACGTACGAGTACCCCAACGAATATAGTCGAACGTGTACGATTTGTTCGCGGTTGAAAATCGCTCGAGACCTAGACGAGTACAGGGGAGGGGCGGAAGGCAACAATACACTTATTTGATGATGTTACAGATATTACATTGTCGACTGATTTTTCTTGTTATCACAGAACAACAACAATGGTCACGTTTTTATTTAAGATACTATCATGTTGTCAATCTAAATAGGCTAACAATAAATTTTTGGGGTACGGAAATACATAAGGGTGTGAACAACCCCAATGTTATTACAAAAATTATTAATTGTTGCATCATTTTTATATTAATATTATATCCCGTGAATATTTTTAATAAAAGCTAATAGATAATTTAAGGGCTGAATTCTGTTTGCATCCCCGATGCATTTATAGGTTGTTAAATGTTTATTTCGTAATTACCCCCCTCCCCCCCCCCCAATAAATGAAAATAGTTCAAATATTAAGTGTGTGATAAATTTAGAAGTATAATTTAGGAATCTAATAGTTGATTGAATAAAAAATGTATTTCTAATAATCACCCCCTTAAGGGTGATACGTGGTCATCCGTGATATGACAGTACATCATATATTAATCATTGATAGGAGAACGAGATAAAATTGTTGGTAAACATGCATAAAAGATGTTGATCTTACATGATGGACGCGGTGGGGAGGAGTCCGACCCGCTGGTACTCAGTTTTGGCTTGATAACCATATGAATCGTGAAACCATCCTTTACATTGTGAAACTTCAAGGTGTCGATGTCCTTCATTATCTTCCCGGCGAATATCAGCGACACTTGCTCAGGATCTACGCCGAATTTCCCAGCCACGATGAGCTTAAACTATAGTAGAAACAAACACTTAGTAACACATAGAAAAAGCGAAAAAAAAAAAAATGTTCACCTCTTTGATCGACACATATTCATTGATGTCAATGGTCTGCTTGTCCTTTTCTTTTGGTGTTTTAACGTACACCCTAATGATGTTCTCGCCTCTGTTTTCTTCGTTATCCGCCATTCTATAATAGCTGAAGATGACTAGTTACTTTGGATAGTTTGTTCATAAGCGTTGCGACTTATGAACGCGAACTTATTTACTGTACTGCTACCGGAGACGAAGCGATACCGCACGAGCAGAGCTACCAAGAGCAACTCACAACTACTCTACGAGCTACCTTTTCAACGATATGAAGCTAGCTATGTTACATGCACGCGTTCGTTCAACCGGAAACGAAATGCGTTCAAGTGGGGCAACCAATCAGAAGCCGTATATTTAGACCGCGTAAATAGTGTGAAGTAATACGCAGTCCGCACCTAGTAACCGCATGGTAACCAAGGCAAGATAACAGCATGACGCGCATAATAATATTCTGGAACAATCTTTACAATGTAAAGTTGTTCCACAATTTTGAGAAAACTCTTGGAAATGAAATTTATTTTTGTTAATTCCCTTTAGAGACCAAATATCCGGATTTCAATAGCAATAATTAATACAATCATAGTAGTCATCAAATTATGATATAAATACTTAACAAATTTAAATGATTTGATATTTTGCACGTACCTTCCGCAGCGTCAATTGTTGAGGTTAGAAATCTCTGGACACAACACACCACCACGGAATATGATTAACGAATGCCGAGAACGAAGAGTACGATTGGAATACTACGCACATATATATTTGTTGCTTTTGTTTCGACTCTTTGGGTCTATTTGGAATCTGTGCGCAGTTCTTTTTGTACAATAGCGAATGGTTTTTTTTTCAATTATATTTTGAAATATATTTAATAAACGATATTATGACATGCCGACAAATATAGACCTCAAAATAAATATTTGTATGACCTACATCAACGAGCACAATTTATTTTATGATCTTAAACCAGGGATTTTATATACTAATTTGACAATTCACGACGGAACTATACCGGACCAACCCCTAAACCTATGTTCATTACGAACAATTTATAACGCGTAGTTTATTGAGAAATTAAAATATATCGAAAATTATTGAGCTCAAAATTAATATTTATAAAATCAACCCCAACAAACCTAAACTTTTTTTATACTAATCTCCACGATGGTAATATACCTGATCATCCCTTAAGTCTTAGTTCATTACGAATAATTTAAAAACCTTAGCGATTTTAGAAATTAAAATAGTCAAATAAAATTAAGATTTAAAATTAGTATTTCGAAAAATAATAAAATCAAAAATAATATTTGTAAGATCGCAAATTATTTTATGATCAAAATCAAAGATTTTTTTCTACTACCATGATGAAACTATACCAGAACACCCCTTATATATTTATGCGTTAAAAAGTAGTTACATTTCAACATGCAACATTGTTGCAAGTAACAGATTTCTAGTAAGTTGCGCCCTTATCTAGTAGATAAGATTTCCAGAATTGGCTCCTCGAAGGCGACAACAACCGTGTCGAAAACAATATACATATACAGATATATTTAAAATATAAAACAAAACACATTTTTGGAAATGCTAATACAGCAATGAATGATAAAACAAAATTATTTATACAATCTTATTTATTTACTTCATATTTTGGTAACACATTGATCACACATTCTATGCTGTGAATAATTTAAATCAATTTCTTAACCGACTTTCGGTAAATTATTTCACCGATCCACGATATAGTCCTTTACGGTCAAGAACTTTATTATTTAAATCCCATCATCTCTTTTACTTATGTAATACTTAATAAATATAATAATATTGCACTTTTACAACATAGTTACTTAAATTTACAAAAAATATCTATCCTGGTTTATCACAAATCACACTGCAACAAAATGCTAGCATGTAAAACACTTCTATGCTGTTATTTATTGTGATTCAAAAATGATAAAAAAATAGATGGGCAAGACTCGTGAAAACGAATCATCTCTTTGGTCTGCAACTCATTTTGTTTTATGTCTTAACCGATCTAAACCCAAGTCTAACATTTATAAATAGTTTTATTTTGAATTTTAATCCAGAGACACGACGCACGTTATTAACTATTGTCATCTAAGTTACATTTGCAAAGACAATTTTAAGGTAAATTTGACTCTAGGAGTAATTCTTATGTATCATTTGATTTGCAAACTATTTTTAGTTGTTAACAATTGAATTGATTATAACTTTTATTATATATTTATTTAAAACGTAAACCGCTGACAAAATAATTTCTTTGCGTATATGTAGGTACTAAATTTGTCGCACCTTCCCAGAATTAATATAGTGTATAAAATAAATGTATGCGATATTTCAGTTATTGAACAATCATTGCAAATCATACATATCTACAATATATATATTATCGACAGCGGAGTATTTTAACTGCTTGAGATTATTTTCACTGATTACAGTATTCTTTACATTAAAAATGAAGCATTTTTAATTCGTACGAATTTCATATATGAAAATGATTATATTTATTCAATATTCACAACAAAAAATTTAGTAAAAACGTAACAAATAATAATACAGTACAGGTATAACTATACAAACTATAAATATAACAATATATGACAGTCGTCCCGTTTTTGTTTGCTATATGTAGGAGCTTCAGAAATCGCAGGCCAAATTTAAAAACTAATAATATTAAATAACAGGGTGGTTGTTGATATTAAATATTTTATGTACCATAGCAACAATACCAAATTTGGTACTGTTACTACAGAAACATTTTTTTTATGACTAGCAACAACGTCAAATTTTGACTGTTATAACTACTCTATAATACGATTCTAAGCTAAGTCATAATTGTATAAGATGAGTTCATTTTATTTATTGTACATAAATCAAGAATTGTATTCAATTTGTTAAAAAAAATTATGACTTGTGAAGAACTGTATTATTGTATCTTATAAATCTTTAAATAATTATTGAAATGGAAGAGTATTATAAACTATTTTTTGTTACTAATAACGTAAAATGCATGCGACAATTATATATATTATTGGTGTAAACCAAGTCGAAGCTTGTTCTTAGTCCGAATCGTTGCCGGTATAGAGTTGCGAATGTTGTCACCACTAATAATATATAATGATTAAGTCATCATTTTTTTGGCAAGATAGCTGATTATCTAATTAATAAATTGATTTGATTATAATATCGTCATTTCTACTGTTGTCACTGAAAACGCATATGGCGTTCAAGAGATACAACTGAAATCTGAATAATGACTGGCTTTGTCGAACGTGCGACAGCAAAACAATAATCTTTAAAAATAAAATTCGCACTATTCTACATTTTGGAAGCCAACATGTTTTGAATCTGGTTCACTTTTAAAACCTACTCTGTACAAATATAATCTTTTTGTTCTTAATTTATAAAACGTCGGTGTATAAATCTTTATAATCGTACCATTATCTATATTTATATGGATGTGTATGTATATGTTTCTGTAATACAACTCTTATTCACAACCTGTTTCTACTATCATATAAGTTTTTTTATAATAATTAATAATAAATGTATTCCTTATCACAATAACTGTGCAATCACCGGTTGTAATAAGCACATGTGTTCAGCGCCTCTTACAGGCAGACGGTTCAATGAAAAATGGCGAATCATCTCCGGTATCGATTGGAATGGCTTACTAAATTGACCCAAGATAAACGTACCATCAGCCCCACTTCGTTGGATTCTCATGTGCATGAAACCCCGAGCACTCCTGCAACAGAGAATGTAATTTGTTTTCTTTAGCGTGTAATATCACAGTTAAACTTACTTTAAAGATAGTGAATAATCTTGTCGCGTAGATTCGCTGTTTCGTACAAGGAAACTTCCTTCTCGGAGTAACCGGAGAACACATTCAGCTTCCACTCTGGTGATTGCGCCATGATACCACCTTCACAGCATAAAGAATTCATGTTAAAACTTGTTTCGCTGTAAAACTTCTTTCAAACTTACCCCTGCCGCTCAAGTGGCAAGACAACATCTATCATATCAGCAGGTACGGGACCAGCAGCTGCAGTCATACCAATATTCAAATTAAGAGCCATGCCACTAATACCGGATCGTTGTCTGGTTCCACTTAATCCATTGTCACATAAGTTTAGAGTAAGTTTAGGTCTAAAAACTGCAAATAAACCAAAGAGTAAAAAACCAAAGATCTATATATATATAGACAAAATCATACTTTGTTTATCGGCATCCAAAACACTCTGGCTCGATGAAGCTTGAGACACGCTGGACTCTGTACTGGACTGCGGTACACGAAGTCTACGTCTGAGTTTCGGCATATCAAATGGAAGATCCCTCAAATCAATCGATGTAGTGCTACCTGATGTGCAAGCATCTTGTTGTTGTACGAGTCTTCTACGTCTGAGTTTCGGCATATCAAATGGCAGATCTGAAAAATCTTGGCCAACCGCTGACACTTCTGATCCAAAGCCAAAGCGAGACTTGACACCGTCGCGAGACTGTATAGATATCCCACTATCCGAACCCTGGATTTCAACTAAACTGAGCAAGTTCTTATTTTGAGGCAATCTTCTTTTCGTTTTAATAATATTTGTGATCGCAAACGCCGATGTCGATGCTGGTTCCGGAGGAGATACATCTTCAGGCGAACATTTCTGAGAATTATTGTTTCTATTATTATCGGACGTCTCTGACACTGGCTCCTGAGAAGATTTATCTGAAATTGGACTGAGTATATGCAGCTTATTGGCATGTACCAAAAAACTAGAAGTTTGCGATAGATGGCCTAAGTAACCAACACCACCAGAATCAGAACTGTGTGAGCTCAACGACGTTGAATGTCGACTCTCCGAACTAGTTGTACTTCTGTTCCCTTCACTAGTGGAACTTCTTAAACTTTCCATACTACCACCACTGCTGCTCGTTGTAATGCTCTCAGTACTAGAATATTTATGTCTTCTTCTGCAATTTTTATACTCAAGCACTGCTTCCCTTGAAGATCCTTCCTTTTGTCTTTTAAAACGTAACGGTTCCTTTCGTGGCCGGTCTTTTATTTCTAATATCTGTTCCCTGTCTGTATCTGTTGCATCTTCTTTAACGTGTCCAAGTAGTATATTTTTAATTTCATATATCGCTAACTTATCCCCAGGTACCGAATCTGTTTTGTTTACGTTTGTCTTATCTCCCTTATACGATATTCCAGTTATAGTTGAAGATGTACGCCCGCGTAGTGACTTAACAGGCAAGCGCATGTCTTTTAGTCTCTGCTGATTTAATGGTAAACTCGGCGCACTTTGTATGCTATTCATAACAAGTTCCTTTCCATGGAATTTAACAGGCTGTAACGGTGCTGTAGACGGTGGCGATGATGTGTATAGTAGAAGTTGTAACGCGGCAGCCGTATCTTCAGACGCCGTGCTCAAGTGCATATTCTCCAAGTTTTGTGATAGTGCGTCCAGAGAGCGAATGTTCGATTGGCAAGATGCTGAATTTGGGACAGATTTACAGGACCTGCGTAATTCAGATGATGGACGTAACGGACTGGCAGACAGCCGACGCCTTACACCTCTTGGAGTATTGACGTCTTGTGAAACAATAGATGATGGACCAGCGGAACGCGGCGGCAAGCAATCGGTTTTTCCAATACTAGTACTATTTAACTGCACGAGCACCGCGTGATTCGATACCTTGTCAATCTGGTCCAAGTCGTCATCGGATTTACTAATACGACAATCAAATGCCGTTTCATACACATGTCTTTGGCGCGTCATGTCATCCTCATCTACACCGTCCTGCGGTAGAAGACAGCTACACGGTGAAACCAATCGATTCGGTGGCATTGAATCGCATTCCTGGTCATTATTGTGTTTCACCGCATCACTGGTCGGATTCTCGTCGATACTCTGCGCCTCTAGGCTAGAGCTTTTTTTGTGTTTGGCAGTATTGCAATCGGATTGTTTTAATAGATCGTCGTCGTGGTCTTGCTCGTCTAAACTACAACTCTTTCTATATTTATGCTGTTGATGACCGAATAATAGTAATGAAGATGAGACATCTGTCTCTAGACTAACAGTACTTTTTGGACACTTGGACGGAACGGATGACTCGTCGTGTTTGCTTTTGTAAAGATCAGCATAGTAGTAAGGCGATGGATGTCGTTTTATATCTACATGTTCCGGTGATTGTAAGTTTACCAACGGTAAGATAGCTTCGGTGATACTGTCCGGTGAGTTTAATTCTAACGGTTTTGATACTGATACATGGCCGAAGAATTCTTCATCTGAGGATGGTTCAGAAGAGCCATCTAAAATTTCAAATTAACTTGATAATGATCTCGTAAAGCTTTAACTTTACTTGACTCATACAAAAGGATGAGTTTAAGTGGCACATTAACGTCGACTATCAACATTTAAAAGAACGCTGCTCTATAGAATCTGTACGTCCAAGCAAACAAATCTAAAAGTCCCTAGAGTTATACGCGGATAGATGATGTTCATATTCAAACAAATTAATTATGTAAACATTTATCTACATTAAAATAATAAATCTTCAAATAGATAAATGATAAAGTTTAATGAGCGATACGTACCTGTAGTGTACGGTTGCGAGTATTCCCTATCTGGACTAGTATAATATTTGCTATCTCCCTCGTCGTTTTGATTAAGCTGCGGTTTAGAATCTTTAGGATTTGAGTATGTCTCTAATATTTCAACCTATTATTAACAAGATGATTAAAGTATGACGCAAACACACTAAATAAACAAAAATTATTACAAATTCTTCATTGGGACTAGATGCGTTCCACTCCGAGAGACTTGGAGCTGCGAAGCTATTCGGTCGTTTCTTGTTTACATGATCTACCGGTTGGCTATAGTCGTCACACAAAGATATCTGTAACCAGACAACTGTTATTAGTATTTGATTTTTGAAATGAAATTGCTATTTTTTTTTTTTTTTAATATACAAAAAGTATTTTCTGAAATTATACAACTAGAGAATGAGAACGTTTTCGTATTGTAATGATTAAAAATAGTGTACAAAGCAAGAAATAAAAGACCCTGGTATATATGGGAATGTTTTCATCTTCAAATAGCTAGCAGCATTATTCTGCAGGGATCCCTATAAACTGTACTCCACTCTAACTTGTCTGTATCTGTATATGTAGCATGTGTAATGTATACAGCAAACTCACAATAGCGTCAATAAACAAAAGTCTCTTCAGCATTTCTAAAATTAAATTTTAACTGGTATTATCATCAAAATACGGTAAACAATTAAAATATACTAAAGATATTTCAATAAAAATTTTCAAACATACCATAAAAATACGCAAAGTTTCATTTTAAAATATTGAAATTTAATACCTATACGTATATATACTAACAAAAATGACAAAATAAGACGCAACATTTATTTACTACAACTATAAATATAGTTGTTATGATATTTCTCAGTCCCGAATATTTCTCTATGTTTATATAAAATAAAAAGACACAGGAACCCCATGCCTAACAAGCAAAACAGCACTAAGCAAAAGATCTCCAGGCGCGCACCGAATTTCCATAAGTGCTTACTTATATATTAAAATTATAAGAGCATTTCGAACAGTATTTTAGTGCGATACTGTTACATTACTTATATATTATAATTATAAAAAAGATGTATCAAATTTCGAATACATTGTAAGATAGTACAATTATTCTAATGATGCGCAGACAGCGTTAATATAAATTAGCGCACATTGAGAATCGTTATAATGATGTATATGTTATACCATATACATGAGAACCCTATTAATCATAGTAATAAACAAACTAAAAACCCTTAATCCGCGCCTAACATTGTATCATCCCATAAATAAACATAAAAAAAAATCAATTGCAAAATAACGATGAAAGCATATCTTTAATTAAAAAATAAAACCCTTTTGTGTTCGTCGTAAATGAGACGGAAAACTATAACAGCAAATATTGTCTGGACGTATTAAACTTTATTAATTAGTGCATTAAATGCGTAGCGTAACAAAACGTGCATAAATCACTATTTTAAAATTTGTCTTTACGTACATAAATAATGGTTCAATACAATGAGGCAATTTGCTTGAAAAAAAAACGCTAATTTTCGCTTAATGATGTCAACTGGGAAGCTACGTGAAACGTCAATGCTATGAAAATGTTATATCCATTTAAAGAGTAACCAATTACACAATCTCGTCTGGGCAACACGTTAATGCAATTCTATTCTATACCTGCCGAACAATGGAAGGCGTCTAACAATCACACACCAGCCATTGATAAAATAGAAAATAATTATTACGGCAGATAAATCCGTAACTACGAATCGATGATGATGGAATGACACAATACAAAGAGTGAAAATCCCTGAGGGATTTTATAAGGGGTCGGGATACTTACGGGGGATGTTTATATATATATATATATATATATATATATATATATATATATATATATATATATATATATATATATATATATATATATATATATTTATTTATATACTATATGTATATATATAAACCAAAATACCTATAGTTATATACTATGTATATTGTATATACCCTGAAGGTATTATGTAACAGGGCAAAAGTGTTGGTAGAGCGCGAAATGAACACCATACATCATTTCAAGCACAATGGGGGGCGGCGAAGCCGTTAGATCGCGCGGCATTGGCACCACGCATGCCGTTATATCCAGGCGATTCCCTATGTTATGCGAAATAAGCCTGCGTGCATAGAAGACATTTTCCGCAAGAGCCGGTTATGCATATCCGATCCCTACCGACACCACCAGAACGCTACTAATATGACCATAACGTTCGTAAATAACAACAATCCATATTTCGCCCCCCTAACCAAAACTGTTAACCCGACATCAAAAGTCCTTACAATGATTGTTATTTCAACAAACCCCTTACAACTTTGTGAAGTTTGTACATTTTATTGCCAACGTTTGCCCTTAATTACCCATTGCCCACATATAACGATCTGTGGACATAATTTTACTTTTCTCAATTTATAGTCCAGATACAAAATATTGAAATCGTTTATATATTCTAGTCAAGCGATAAATAATCCACAAAATATTCATGCTTTTTTTTAAATCAAACTTATCTCGACGAATCAACACTAAATTAAAAATCAGAACTTGAATTCACATTTACTTGAAAACTAATTTGATTCCATAAACGTGCCGCGAATCGCGAATATCCAGACAGAATACAAAAAATATATAGATCTGATTCTGACGTTCAGAAATCTCTAAATTTACTTCATTAACTAGCGCATTGAAGTTTTTCTAATTACATTTCATATAAATCAATTGAATAATGTACAGTAATTATTTAAAAACACGTGAGCTGCATATTAAAAAAAATTTAAAATACGAATAAAAGAATGCTCTTGTATATTTATTTAAATATAATATATTTAAATAGCAGTACATGAAAATATTTTTGAATTTCAATGCATGTTCTATTTTCACATAGAAAGCGAGGATTCACATGAATACAAAATAAAATTTTTCTCTATTTTTAAATTTTATTTCCATATATATTCAACTGTATACAACTTGAAATAAAATTTCTTTACATAAATATAATAAATTAATGTATAATAGCGTAGTTCTCCAAATTGCGAATACATATTCAAATTTTAAATAAAACTTTATCATCATTTTATTATATACATCAAAAGAATTGTATTTTAGAAGCACAATGGAAACGCTTCATCTGAAGACTATTTATATTATGGAAATGATATTTGTAAGGCAATAATAGCGAGATGTTTGACAAATGATTCAAGAATTCAATCAATCATTTATGATGTTTTGATTTCTCTTGTTGCTTCTTAGTATTTCGGCTCCCAAAACGGGATAAGTATTAGTTTTTAATAAAAAAAATTTTAAATTTATTCTTTTTTTTTTTTTTATTGAATAAAAACAAAAATGTTGCTTTTGATATAACTGTTGTTTTATGCTGTCTAAAAGTCGGCAATGGTTGTTGGTGCTAGGTATAATATTGGTTCGTTTCGCGCTGCCACCAATTTGCATGAATTATTTCGCATCAATGCTACGAAATTTCGTTAAAATCAGCTTGTCATATAACTACTATGAAAACCCTCTTTTTTTATAAACAATCTATTTAGAGTTTCATCCATAATTGATGAATTTCAAAATATCTACCCCACCATTTAAAAAAAACGACATTAAAATAAATTTGGAACATTTATATATAAAATATTTTCGCCGCAATTCTACAATCAAATAAGTGATGTAATTTGAGTACAATTTTGAGATGTATGCCGTGGTTTTTTGTTGTTGAATAAAAAACGGGCGCATTTGAATTAAAAATTTAATGATAAACTAAACGTGTTTCAGATTTTTGTAACCGTAAACCATTAAATACGCATGCTTGAAGAAAGCAGTATTTTGGCTAGTGCTGTCAACAACGTCCTTGGAGCACGAAAGCTCTTCACACGCTTTCAGTTATCTCTGTTTTTCATGCGGCTATGACGTCACCATTCCACAAAGCTTTCCGCTTATTTCCCTTTTAGAGTGGTTTCGAGTAAATCAAATCGTTTTATTAGTTTTTGAATCTAATAAAAACATCTGCAGGAAATATTTGAATATTAAGAAATCGCGTAAAATTAAGTGGGTAATACCAGTTGTGCAAATAAAGATTATTTGAGATGGCTGTTATTAAATATCTGAGATGTAGATATACTCAAGTGGTTCTGCAATTCATGATTTCGCATAAGCTGCAGGTAGTGTTATTGATTCAAGTGCTTTTAGTATCAGCAAACATTCGTATGAAAAATTGCATATTACTTGCTGAATAACGTATCCACTTAACAAGATTTGTTTCCCCCAATAAAAAAGAATTTTCTGTTCTAATGTTTGGAATAAATGCTTATATACTCAAATAATCAAATAAAAGCTTGCAAAGCAAAATATTGTAGTTAAAGATTCTTTTTAAATAAAATTAAATTTGTTAGTCATTACGTCTATCCTGTGTTTCTATATGGATTACTAGATTCTTGTAAATGTTACGGCTAGTTAAACTGTCGGTGTAATTGATATAGATTACATATCCTAAGAAGATTTACATGTAACGTTATGCTTTGCTGTCGCAATTATAAAGAATAATTTTATTTGTTTTTCGGTATCGCCCTTAGAGGAAAATTAATTCAATTAATTTATGACTCAAAAAAAACATGTTTTTATGGTTGTAACAAAGAATTAATATAAGTTTTTTGTCTATTTATATTTAAAAATGCTAGATAGCAGATTTAAAATTTTTAGTGTATTTAAAGAGTATAAATATGATTGCGAATGAATTATGTATGCATGTCTATATGTATTTAAGATACAAAAAAGAATATATAGATATGTGTGTGTAGCGCAAAAATTCATGTTCTTAATAAACATTTTACAGATTTTTATAAGCTACACTTTTGTCGATTAGAGCTGAACTAAATCGAATGTGAATTCAATGTTATTGCATTTTTACTATGTAAAAAAATATCAATATAGATATTAGGGAAAAATCCAATATGGTGCAATTCGCAAGCTGTTGTCAAACAGATTCAAAATTAATAGTGGTCACACCTGTTTATAACATGCATTTGACGAGAGATGAATTCTTAATTATCTCTTGTGCTTCCTAAATTGAAGACACTATGTTACGGTCAGTTTCATTTTATATATTTATCTCATTCGCTCCATTACATGCCAACCCAATCTAATTAGATAGCCTGCCTTGACTGTCTTCTAATCCACAAATTAATGAAATTCTTTTCTCGTGTTTCTAAATTGGTGATATACGAACACAACTTTGATTGTATTTAAAAAAAATAATTAAATAGATGATCACGCAACATATACATTAACATGCAATATTTTAATGGGCCATATTTGATATTTTTCAATCAAATAAGTCGTCTAGAAATTGCGTCTCGCCGTGTTCGAACAGCAAAGAAGAGATTAAATGTTCATGTCGAGATTTTTAGCGACATAAGCAGTGATAGCACATTTTTAATCATAGCAGACTACGGATTAAATTATGCCTGCAGTACGTACACCAGTAAAGTAAATATATATATTTTTTGGAATGAAATAAATTAAAATTCGGTACGAGTGCCGACTGAAACATGTCTAGCTAATTGGTTAGTTATAAAAATAACCCACCAGAGACAATTCTATTTTATTATTTAATTAAATTTCGGTACATTTGTCTACAGTGAGAGGACAATGCGGATCAATTATAGATAAATTTAAAACGTGTCAGTAACATAGCCATCGTCTCATTTAAACTTCGGAAATTTGATTGAAACGCAAACATTCCAAATATAGATTGGTCTTAGTAATTCTATTTCGATTTTAGAACTCAATCGCGATTATAATTTTTATATATTTACGAAATTTATAGAATCTTTTAGTTTAGAAAATTGAGTTGAAAAATAAATTGACATTTTTGAGCTTTTTGCAATGTTTTATTATGCAAAACAAATTAGTTTTCATTTAGAATTTGAATTAAAAAACAGCACAAATATGTATTTGCTTTATTTTTAATATATTTAGTAACAATACTTAATATGTTTTATACGTTTTTTAAGTACGTTTTGGATTTATGATAAATAAAATTCAGTATAGTATAGAATACAATAAACAATATCTATTTATACGGAAGGTATATCCATGTGCATAATTTGCGCACAGAACAAATGCACATAAATTTGCAGCATGCCTACACCGCACAATATACACAAACCGGACATTCATAGAATATTTTAGATACTAATGGATATTCTTCTTCAGAAAAGAAGCTTAACAATAAGTATATCCGAGTCGCATAAATTATATTACAAACAACAGACCGCATGCATTTTAAATTCCCATTGGGTTTACTACGGTTGTCATAAAGAAACAATGGCAAGTTTCAGCACCATTCAACTGTTGAGTGAATGCTTACGAAGAAAACGTTTACAGCAGTTGAGTTATCCTGTCAACGCATATGGATTTCGTTGACTTAAAAAAATATATGTATATATTCTCACCGCGTACAGATGCGTTAAATTTACGCATTGTGTACATTTGTGATTGAATGTAAATATGAACTCGCGTACATTGTGCAATGGTGCAAATGTGCGCGTGTTCACTATAATGTGTACAAAAAAAAAAATTCTTACCGTCAAAATATTTCGCACACCAGCGATAAATTCGAAATTAGATTTTTGGAGATGACGCACGAATTGTATTTACACTACAAATTAATCAGAACTTAACCTAAAACACACTAGTTATTTACGATTATTTTTAGTAGCAACGTGCTCACCCCTTTATAGTTGGGAAAATACTGTAGGATCGGTGAGTCACCAAGCTATATATAGATTTAACTCGAAAATGACATCATCCGTTGCCAATGAGAGTATGGGTTATGCGCATGCGTTACACTTTACTGAAACGAGCTTTTACTGAAATCGATTTTGGCGCCGCGCACGAGCAATACAGGAACTTTCGGTTTTCATCCTGATAATGAATGGAATGCGCATCACACTCCGATACAAATTTATGCGGACGTATGTCAATTCTTTATACATCGCGTACAACACATTTTGGTTGTATCCCCCCTGAAACCTAATCATAAATAAGCATTCCTGAAGTACACTCAACCAAAAAGTATACTGAACACTTTTATCTCAAGGAGCATCCGGCTGAGATATAAAGTGCAGTTTTTTTTTTTTGGATGAGTGTACACGGCAGGACAAGGGCTGAGAGTAAAAAAGTACTTCAACGCATTTAATATACGAAAGCAGCAATGTATCAGTCAGATGTCATCAAGTTTAGCGATTTATGTTTACACTTTTCATTTCGATTACCTAGTCCCATAGTCCCACAGCTTTCGTTCATGAAACTGCAACTACAGTTTACTAAACTAGTTAAAATAAGAGGGTACTTACTCTAACAACAATGTCAACTATGAGTGCAACAGTGAACTTACTTTCTATATGAAGTTATATAGTACATAAAAATGTCTACTAAAATGTAATAAGCTCAAATTACTCTTAGTTTTGACAATATTAATTATGACAGTAATATTCTAGTGAAAAAGGTGTATTTTTGTAAAAATAAAATAAACTAAGTTAAAACAGTAATTACATTTTTTCTTTTAAAAGTTATTAAAATTGTGAATTTTAAACAGAATATTTGATTACTTAGAAAAAAGTAGACTACCAGCAAAATGATTCTACCGCTCGAAATTCAAATGAGCAGTGGTAAGGTGTGAAAGTCATTGAAGTTTTCAATTACATTGTTCTGCGCATTTTGTGCGACAGAATAATCCTGTCAATCTACATTTTTTTGCGCGTCCCGAAATAATGAAGACCTACGTTTACGAAAGCATAAACATAAACAGAACGCGTAAATGAGAAAATACAAGAAATCCATAAGTTATATTTGCATATTTCTGTACACGTTACTTTATAAGTATCATAAATCATCAAAGATATAATCGCAATGCAATTTTGAAGTTATTTCGTTATTAAAAATGAAATCAATTATCAAATAAAGCGAGCCATGTGGAATTTCGCAAATCCTCCAGCCTCCAATGCGTCCATTCCATTGCTGCGCTTATACAGACAATTTGGAACAAAGGCATAATACGTTAACACACAACATTTAGCGCATTTGGGTATTTTAACCCCGACCGCCAACCCCCAAAAACGCATTACCTACAATTGCCAGTTCATTCTCTATTATTAAATATGTAATAGATTCATGCAGATTATATCATATAAAATAAATATAATGGAACAAAATGAATATTTGATTAATAGTCCGACGGTTTAATAATACGATCATATATTTTTCTTTTGTATTTTCGAATTTTTTCAACGAGTTCCTAACACAATGGTCAAGGATTATATTGTCACACGAACTGGATTTCTGTAAAGTCCTACCACGAAAATTATGAAGGAATAACAGTTATATATATACCACGCCATTTAAAATTTCATTTCGCCAACTGTACAAATAAAAAAATATTTCACGGTTAAAAGTATTAATTAATACAACTTTGGTATTGTGTTTTTTAAACGAATATATTAGTGAAATTAGTAATAGAAATTTATAAAAATAAAATCACCAAAGTTTAAAGATCATGAATAAATTAAGTAAAACTGTGCGAAACTTTACACACCTGGGCTTTGAAATCTATTAACTTCTAAGAATATCAATTACCGAAAAGTTCAAATAAAACTTTAACAAAATTAACATTTTGACTAAAACTTCCGCAATTCAGCATAAATGTAATAATAAACCAATTATAATCGATGTTGAACAAACTTTACCTTGCTCGTCCATTTTTAAAACAAAGTACAAGCAATTATTAAAAAAAAAATTGATTCTTTCGAGTAGACCCAATAAAATATCATACTACAAATTTTAGTATCGTCTAACATACTTAAAAGAAGCTTTTCGTTCACTGTGGAACATACTTAAATCACGTTACGCGAATTTTATTACAACCGTCTATTTTATTTTCGAAAAATCGCCACTAATGGTTGCGTCTTAATGTTTAAATAACGAAATCATAAACCGAATCGTCTTATGCTACCATATTATTTACGCTTACAGCTTTTATAACGTTGATCCGTAGATACTTACAAAACATGTACCTGTTTCCGTCGTGTAAATGTTCGTCGTTCGTGTTTACAATTTCTTAATAGTATATAAGTAAAAAGTTTCTACCAAGTAATTCGCAAATTGAGCTTGCGTGTTATGTAACGTTTAATATATGGGGTGTTACGACTGTTCTGAATTATTTAGTGCTGTACTGATAGCGTTTGTATTTAATAGATTTTTTTTGGTTGCTGAAATTACTGTTAATCTAGGAGGTTTAATACTCCTGGAAATGCTGAGCACCGTCTTAAAAATAACGCCATTTGTAACCCCGTTGTTAATCATACAAATGTATTTTAGATTTTTAAGTCGAAAAATAATTTGATCAAATATCGTAAAAGCTTCTTGAATTATGTAAATTTTTATTTCGATATAAAATACAGATACAATTACATAACAATTTAATTAAGCTATTTTGGGACACTGTTTGTGGAAGTGTGTAAATTACGCAAAATACAAAGGCGTAATTTGTCTGTTATGCGACGTCGTGTGTAATAATAAGCTGTTATGGTTCATTGTATATACGTACGATTTAACATAGTAATTATGTGAAATACGTTATTTGGCATAACTTTCACGTTAATAAATTTTGTATTAAATCGCGGTTAGTTGGGGTTTGATTACTCAAAGCATTGACTCGTATTAAGTAAATATTGGATGTCGGAAAGTTTTAGTAAAATTTACAAACGATTTATCATACTGCCATATAGTGTTAAGAACAATGAACATTTTCTAGAATCTTGACATTTCTAGACCCATTACAACTAAAATGAATATTTTAATATTGGAACAATGGAGAAAAGACAACCCTCAACTCTAAAGAATTTAATCTGTCTAAACTTTAACCATTAAATCTCAACCTTATCTAATAATTCCATGCTTATCTCATTTCATTCACTAAAAATCTATTACGAAAAAAGTATATTCAATCCCTTGTTCTAAACAAAAAAATGTTTAGCTATTGTTTTTGTTACGAAAATAAATCAGATATTGATAGAAAATGTGTTAAAAAACTCGGGGAGAAATACGATGTGAAAATCGAGCATCCCTTGATCTATTTCAAAAATAAGTGGTCTTGAACGACAATTACTTTATTTTGTTGTGTGTGTGTGGCGTTATTTATGTTTTGCTAGACGAAAAGAAAGGTCCAGCATCACGTAATCCCGATGGGGTTTAGTATACACACGGCAGTAGCTGTAGCTGCAGCCATGATAAATAACACGCAACCAACACGAAACTTTTACCTTCACAGGTAAGAGAGTCAATTCAATTCCCAAGTTGGTACACGTCGTTCGTCATCTGTGGTAGTTTTCTACCGCTACCCGTAAATCGACAATCTTATTACAATTGCGGTGGAGTTGCATTTATACACCACGTGTATCACGCAAGGTGCACTATGCACCACACGCTGGAATTATTACCAGTTCCAAGCATCTGTTTCAAACAGCAATAACAATTTAATTATCGCTTCACAAGTTTAGTAACTGATACTCGTTTCTCCGTAAATAGCATGTTACTCATATTATTTATGATTGACATGAGCAAAACACCATTAAATCATTAAACGCGAAGTCGAAGGAAACTAATGATGTTTCGTATAATAACATTTAGAAATGGATTAGTTTTGTATGTTCAAGAGAGGGTTGCAAAATAACTTAAAAAGCAATATTTCCTTCGATATCACTCCCTAACTTTCGTATACGTTATATGAATCTAGAATCTAAAATAATTTCATTTTCAAAATTTTACAAATTCTATTTTAAATATTTCGTTTAGAATTTAAAGATTATTTTTAAGGGTGTACTAATTTGGATTTCTCGTAAGCGAGAAAACACTTATCGTTAATGTGGTGGGGTATATGAAAATTTGATTATTTTTAATGAAAATTTAAATTAAAAATATAATTTCTAGATGTTACTTTAAACATTTTTAATAAAATTGTTATATAAAAAAAATATATATTTATATTCCTATTAAGTTTATTTATGATTAACGATACAATTATATTTTATATGATTAGCGATAGGTTTATTGGTGGTGTAAAAACAATTGTATGCCAATAAAATAATGATTGTTTGTTTGACCCGTTGCACAAGATAATTCTCTTTAAAGGGAACACAGAGATAAGCGATTTCATTTATGAATTGGTTTCAGTATGGTGTGCAAACGACATGCTGCTATTATAGAGCCAATAGGTCACAGGCGCACTCGGTAACATTCTTTTTTTTTTTTTTTGTCCGCGAGCAAAACATAAAACCGATCGCGCTCATTAGCTTTTACATGATTCAATTCCTGTTTTTTTATAATTAATCTAACAGGTAGGTGACATTTCAATCGGCACCTTGCAAAATCGACTTTCCGATAAACACAACTAATATTTGTTTATACAAAATAGTATATGTGCAATTCCAAAGATTATGTTGAAAATATTGCGTAAATTTTTGTCAATATCTACAATTTTCTGTTTCAAATAAAACAAGTGCTTTTTATTTTATAGTATTAGTGATAATAATTTAATACGAAAAAATAATATTACATTTATAATTAATGATTAATTTTCGTAGTGTTTACTACAACAAAACACTATTTATAGAGAAAATTAATCTCTGCGGAAATAGTTCCATCGCCTGTCATTTACAGTTCTATACGTTTATTTGTTTCAGTCGTAATTAATAACAAATCGTTTGAATTAGCTTAATTAAATAATAGTTTCAGAGAATATACTACAATTTTTGAACCTAAAGCACTATTTTTTTTTAAGGTAAAAAGCAATTTCCTTATCAGTAATTGCAAAACTTGACTTATAACATAAAAAAAATAACTACTAACATAATTAAAATACCAAATACAGTCCAGATAAGTCGTAATTTGCAAAAAAATTAAAATCTTCCAGAGCTGTAATATACAATAAAATTTAGAAAAATGACACAATTTTATTAGTTATAGAATTAACTGAATGGGAAATTGAAATATATGAAGCAAAATAATTTGTAAATCATATTTTAATAGTGTGCTTTTGATTTCTGAAGTATTTTAAGAATCTAAGTAATAGATATGAAATGTTTTAGCAATAATGTGTAATAAGTAATGTAGAAATTTGTCAAAATATAGAAAAGCTCGGTGAAAGACCGTCTGCTCTCTCTACACACATCAAGTCGAACTATTTACGTGAGATGCCAACAGTTAAGAGCCAGATGGCGTGCTTTCTCATTGATTTTGTGAAATATATATATATATTACACATTGATTATGATAATGGTCTGCTCTTTAACAATGGTATCGGCAATTTGCAATGTCGATTAGCACCTGATGCCATAGGCACATGCGTGTCAAATCAAACAAGCACACTAAACACGTTGCGTGTAGTAAACACCGTATTGTTATCATTATGTAAACGTCAACGTTATACATACATGATACAATTCGTAAATACAGTAATAAAACATGTAGTTGTATAAATATACACACACACACACACACACACATATACATACACACCTTAGTTATTTATATATTCATTCATACGAGTCATAAATGTTCAAACAGTAAACGCAGATTATTTTTAGCAAATGCTAGTTGAATCATACATATCGTTGCGATATTAAAGAGATATCCCGAAATATTCGGGAAATTAAATAGATACGTCCTGCTTTCAACAAAGGAATCGATAAAATGTGCAAAATGAAAAGCACGTGAGGTCACCCAGTGAAGTTGACCTCACAATAGTCATTGTTGAATTACTCATCTGTTTTCCAACGGAGATGAAATCGCCGATCGAAAACAACTAAAATCCCTGGGTTTTACGCTGATGCATTCATGAGAGAAAAAAAAAAAACCGCATAATCGCAATAAAGTTATATAAAAGAAAACAACACTATTGCAATTTTAAAGTATGTAATTTCACAAACATTTCTAGTGTAAGATAAATATAGATTTATTTGATGAGAGTACACATTTCGTAAAATAAAATTCTATGTATGGAAAGCGCTTAGGGACGTAGTGTTCCCATATAAGTCGTCGTAGGTTATTCATATGAAGCGATATGATCTCTTTAACGGCTCCATCGTAGCAATCTTGTCAAGTAGACATATCAAACAACGTATTCAAGTGAATAGAACGAGGAATTGGTGGCGAAAGAAAGCAGGAACTTAAAGCGCACGGTTTTGAGGACCTGTTGAGTGGGCATAGTTATCGAACACGAAGGGGTTCGTAACAAACAAACATACATATGCATGTATTATACATTGTAAGAGGTGGAGATGCAGAGAAAAAGCTCTTTGACCGTAGTAAATGTACCCGTACACAATAACATGCCGTACAACATCACACAAACCTTTTTGCCGAGTGTCAATATCTCGTCGCTTCCGCGAATAAAGCGTTCAAATTTGAAGCTGTTGGACCTGTAAAGCTCGTTGTCAGAGCGTTTGCTGCACAGCTTCCTGGTGATCGCTCTCGATTTACACGATTTACAATCCCTAACAGATTCCCAATCGATATTAAATAAACCGCGTGTCTTCTTGGTGTCCTGAGGCTGCGAGTGAAGACGTCTCGACTTGCTGCGACGCCGTCGCCGTACTTTATCGCCGTGCTCATCTTTGTCGGATGTCGTTGCACTTTGTGTTGTCTTTCTGTCCGAGCAATGTTTCGATAAACCAACACGTTTTAGCACTCTGTCCATTGCAAACGAATGTACGAAACTGTATCGAAGTGCAGGCCGGCGCCGGCCCTACTGCGCGCACTCGTTTAGCGCACTCAGCTGTATTCGATTCGGAAACGCGAGCAGGACAGAAAGGGTTCGGCGTCCTTATATATCCCCGCAGCATTCTGATGCTGCGTCGCATCACCGTCGAAATACACAGAATAGACCATTCACGCTCGTTAACAATGGAACCGATGTTAGCTGTTTATCTCCTAGTTGCACCCATACACCACCGCCGCTATTCAACTAATTACCAATAAATAACGTGCTCGAATGACCATGTCAACGAACTGCACGCTGGCGACGCGCTACTATTTCGCGAGATGACTACGAATGCGCAAATCTATACATTCGACGCTTTCTACAATCAATTATCATATTGCCTATCATTTCATTCAATTACCGACTAAATAATTATTTGTTATGGGCTATTTTTCTAAATAAACATAAACGCTTAGGGGTTCGCGGAACAAATAACATAAAGATTACTTTTTTAACACGATGCAATTTCATACCGCACCGTAGCGTGGGCTGCAGAATGTCATAAGACATTAGTCAAAGAAAGCACAGATAAGAATGTCAACGATATTTATTCTATAAATATTAAAATAAATCTCGTTTGCGTTCAAACCTATCTTAAAATAAAATCCATTCGGAATAATTCAAAACATTTATATATAAAATAAATTTCGAATTTGTTTTAATATAACAGTAATTATATAGCCAGATTAGTAAAATATATATACATATTTCGCTTTATGTTTTACGGAAACGCAATTATGAGCAAAAGCTCTAATTTAATTATTTAATAATAGCGGTAGTACTCCTAAGGTAGCGTAATCGCTATATAATAGCAACTAATGACACATTTTCATTGATTTTTCTACGCCTTTTCAACCGACTATATAGAATCATTTTTTAAAAAATAATATACAATTTAAAAATTGTCCATTTCCTATTTTATTACTGGCAAGTGGGAAAACATAAAACGATATATTCGTTGAATAAATACAAAATATGACAGGTCGACAATGCAACCGGCATAGCATCCAAACATTTTGTGTTATATTTTCAGTTAATCATAATCCTACTTCCTGGCACGTCACAAGTGCGTAATCCGTGACTGACAATGAAGGGGTCTGGCCGGCTCCGGCTTTTTGTTGAATAAATCGGTTTAGCCTGCATCCCTTAAAACTTTAGCTACCCCTCAACGGTAATATATAAAGTCAATTGAAACAAGTTTACTACATGTATAAATAGACAAAAATACACGGGGAAAATGGTTGCCAACCAATCTTTAACGAAAATCTATAATATCGAATTTAGTATCGTAATACAACTTATATCATTAAGAAGCTGGATCGTCTATTTGAAACTAGATTATATTTTAATTTGCGGGCAGCAAATTTATTTTTATCATACTTTCGAATTCATAACATAGATGATCTCGTTTTTAAAATTACACCTCGTATTGATCCTCGCGTTTATATATACACCCATTTCACCACCACCTTATTTTTATAAAAATATAAACGTAATAAAAAATATTTAATCATAGAAATCAAACACCAAATATTAAAATTAAGTATGATTTTTTTTAATATTTATACCTGAAATATTTTACAAAAAACATTGACAACTTAGAATGCATATTTAATGATTTTACGATTAAAATGCTTAAAAAAAATACATAGGGTACATTACATAATAGATTCTATGAACTACAAATTTACAATATTATATATATATATATATATATATATATATATATATATATATATATATATATAATTTTTAAATATTTTTCCATGAAAAATGTATATGTACAAATTTGTTAGCGTTACGATACGCAGCATTTCTTAACGCCAATATATGAACCGATCTAGCTGTGAAAGTATTTTTTTATTATGAAAGTTATTGATATTATTTCCTGTAATAACAGACGGTTATTCTGATTATATATACATTAAACTTTACAAAAATGTTTTTTTATTTATTCCAACTAGGGTAAACATAGCTAATACTGTATACCAGCCAGTGATCGCCAGAGCGACGCTAAATGAAACAGAATCAAATTGAATGTTCTATTGGAAATAACTGGCGCTAGCAGTAATAACCAATTTGAAATCGTATCGTTTCAAAATCCCACCGACTGCATTATGAATTATTTTTAAAGAATCAAAGAATAAATTATCTTTATACACTTACAAAAGACCACGACGTTGTTACCCTTACCATCATTTATAAGAGATACCACTTACTTTTTTTTTTTTTATTAATTATTTAATGATAATATAAATGATTCTGTCATACGCCACTAATACAAGTTCGTTCGAATTCAAATGTAAATCAATATATTTTATTGAAAAATAATTTCACCTAGTCACTATTTAAATGATAATGAGACACCAATACTCATATACGTAAATAAATAAAATACTCGAGTCTATCCAAAATTTCACCTTGACAATTCCAAAAAGAGCACGAATTTTTAATCCAATGTAACAATTTCGATAAAATAAATCGAATAAAAATACCTATAAATTTGATTGTAATAAGAGAAAAATATGATGAATTGATTTAGTTTTATTTTTGTCGTGGTGGAGTTCAACCAAATCAAAAGGAAGGATGCAATAAATATGGAACTGTTGCCAATTATGGAACACTTTAGAATCGAAACAAAAAACTAGATTTAAATGAAATGAATTCAATTAAAAGGCATAGAAAGCAATAAAAGAATGGTATTTTTAGTGTTTATTGTTCTCAAAAACTGTATTAGTAAAAATACCCGTTTCGAATACTACATTGAAAAATATTAATTTAGAATAATACACACAAAAGTTTTAACATGTTTTTAAACGTCATTAAAATATATTGGTTGCGGGTAGTTTTAATAATGTTTCACTGTTTAAAAATGTCTAAAAACTAAATCGAGTTATCGAAAACTATAACATAAATAATTTATTTCACATATGTTTATCATTATGGTTTACCTTGTTGCTTTCAATTACTATCGATGATTTAGTGCCATGAAAGTTGAGTGAAAATATTTTTCGTTTATTTGAAAAATAATTGTAATCGTTCGAAATTTAGTGGGAACAAAAGTTGGCAGTACTAGCTTTAAGGCAACTGTTACATAGAATGTGTATCACGCTACGTGGCACTGTGGCTACAAAGTACCGTTACAAAACTCATGTGAAATAACATAGCTCCCCATGCCGCTTAAATAATATACCTTTAAATGATAACAATAAAATTCCAAAATATGATATTATCTAAGATCATCAGTCAGTTGTCGTGTTTTTGCAGTAATGTCGGTACTGTGAGTTGAAAAATGAGCCATGTGTGCGATTTATAATGCAATATGTCACAATAAAAAAATTTTAAAAATGGTTTTGCTATATTACATTGAATAAATCACGTCCAGCCCATACTCATGTACGTTTGCAAAATTGTCACATCATACTCGAATAATATACAGTGAAGTAACCCTAATATGTTTAATTTAATTTTTTTTTTTCCTACAATAATAGTTAAAGATCACAAGTCTAGTTTTAAATATCTTCTAAACTACCCAATCAAAATCACATAAAAATGCATACTGTTAGGAACTTTCAATTTGTTAAATATTACACTGATTTAATGTCAAATGATATTATAATAAATAAAACTGCGTTAATGTATTACAAAAAAAATTTTTAATATCTTTTTTTGATTGTAACATAAATAGTAATGGACTTGAAATATTATAGAGGTATTCAATAAATTCTCGAGTTTTATGACAAGCCGATATATTTACTCTATGTCACATAAAAAAGAACTAAACTTAACTACTTAATATGTACAATATATCGACTTTTAAAAAAAAATCCATATACATATATACATATTATTCTGTGAGTGTGTATAAATATATATATATATATATATATATATATATATATATATATATATATATATATATATATATATACACACGCCCACCCCCCTCTACAAAAACAAAACAATGATTAAAAAAATAAATTTTTAACTGCTCATGCTCTTCTACTACAGTTCAGGAATTCGAGAATTTACTGAATATTACATTTTATGAAGACTTGAAACAAAATATAGAAGTTGCTTACCAAATAATAAATACAGTTCGATTGTATTGTTGCAGTAATACTTCTACTCATACCATTATTTGTTGCTTTGTTGCAATAGAAATGTAATTAGGCGCGATACAAAATATTTTGTATATTTCTATCTACAGATCAGATTTTTGATTTTAGTAAAGTAAAATTTCTTTTTTTTCGGTATGTTACATAAGAAACATAAATAAGATGAACAATTTAAAAATAATACAATCAATCGATAACAAACAAATAGACCACCAAAAACTTACAGAACTTGGTATTAAAACATAATGATCCTATATGGATTAAACGAATTTGCAACCTGTAACGTATTTATACAAAATATTCTGTACCATATAAAAAAAATACAATCAGGATGATAGAATTTTGTATGGACATTATTTGTTATAAATGTGATGGACACAAAAAAAGAAATTCGAAATAACATAAATAATATTCTTAAACTATAACAGAATGTAATTATGTTTAGATAATTATAGAAAATTACCGATCAAATTTGAAAATTGGATTTTCTAATTAAAATAAATATTTTTTATTTTTGATATTTGGCATAATATAGTAATAGAAATGAAAACATATTTAAAGAATTTGAAATCGCTCATAGAGTGAGCGATGGATGAAAATTGTAATATTCTCTGTTACAATAAAAACTATCTCATCTATTGCAATTGTTGAAAATAATGTATAAAAATTTTTATCGTGCGCAATTGCATTAGTAACAGAGAAAATGTATTTGCTAATTATCTCGTTACATTCTAAAACGTTTTATGATGAATTCTTTTAGTCAATGTAACCAGTAAAATAAATATTCCACACATACACACATACATACATACATCTGACATACAAAAGAAAAAAAAAACAAAAACAAATTGGAATCACAACAACAATTCACGTATTATAATTGTAAACTGTTGCATTTTTCTTTTTCTTTCTTTTTGGACAAGACGTGACATGGTCGTGAAATGAGGTGATTTTTATCCGTTTTTCCACTGAACTATATGTATATATTTGCACCTCTTTAAGAACAGTAACGAAGCGTAGTATTAAATAGAACAATGTAAGTTTTATATGTACAGTTAATATTGTAATAATACTTTTTATATTTTTTTATTTTTTATAAATTTGTTGTAAGTACTTTCGTATTGTTCGTCCCCACAGATCTATAGATAAATTAAAAAAAAAAAAAAAAACGGAATGATTTGAGTTCCTTCGGCACGCGTGACAAAAATAAAAGATGAAAACAAGGACTTAACAACTATTATAAACATAAAATAAATGGTACGTAACACCAGTCGAATAAAAATTGTGTCATACATGCGGGTTTTTTTTTGTAATTTTTTTTTTGTTTTTTTATCGAAATGTATGTACGCATGTTTATAAGCAAGTAAAGCGAGTATATTATTTTTATTGTGTTTTTCAGATAAATAGTTTAAACTCAAACGAACCCGTTTCACTCCCGAACCACTTTTTGTTTTAATAACACAGTATGATCGTTCCTGGTTGTCGAAATCGAAATCCAAATGAAATCACATTATGTATTACGAATGATATAAATTACTATACTGTTGCCAATGTGGCATAACTGCACAGGGGGCCCACTCCTAGCTGGTCCGTTGTCGTTTCGATAATGGTTCGTTCAGCAAACCGCTTAGCATGTACTTCATTTGAGGCATATACTTTATTACATCATGAACCTGAACCAACGGCAAGTTATCGTTCGTCGTTTGACATTTACCGGATTCCTGTAGGATCTGCATTTGTTGTCTATAAATCATAACACATATTCACATAAAATACATTTGAATCTACCGCTTAATAATAAGAAACAATTCATTCAATAATCAAAATCAAATTATTTAAATGAGCATTTCTTATAGAATATTTACTATTTATTATAGTTTTATTAAAATTATTGAAAAGTTGTTAAAATAGGAGCACATGCATAATTGGTTATTAGTACACTGATAGAAAAATCATTAAAAAGAAAGTATTTTAATTTTAAACTGCCACAGCGTGCATTAATTGCAATATTAAATCTTTTATTTTGAATAAGAATACAATAAACAAATAGACTGGTTGAAATAAAATGAAAATAAATTATATATAATAGTAAATCAATTTTTAATATTTTATATAACTGACCTGTTCCCACGGTATAATTCAATACCAAGCACGTCCATTACCCTTCGGCAACTAGATAATGGCACCGCATTAAAAAAATGGTGAACAATATCGGGTAAAGTGACTAGTAATTCAGTCCAAACATAAGGTTTCATGTTTATACATGGAATCATTTTGCCTTCTACAAGAGCTTTTTGTATTTTATACGGAATGTGTGCTCCCGATGTGGGTGTTTCTGCAATCGGAGTTAATTTTTTACCTAATTCTACTGATGTACGTCCATTTGTGATATTCATATGGTTGCTGTCATCTGCGCGTAACTGAGATCTGTAGGACAACATATTTTAGTACATAGCACATTCAATGTGTGTGCCTATGCGATATGTGGATTTTGTTTTAGTATAAATAGCTAGTAATTTGGTCAAAACTGGAATGAAAACAAAATAAAATCTATTACCTCGAATATTATGGCGATAGCACAGCACAGAAAAGAAATTGTTTTTAAAAACTGATTTATTTATGCAATGGTTTGAAATTTTGTATCTTTGAGGTGTGTAGATTTGGAATATTTGTATTTTACTAAAAACATAATCTAGTACCCTATCCATGTATGTGTATAATGTGATTTTTGTTAGGTCAGTTTAAAATCTTATAGTTTCTTGAACATATTTCGTGTTAAAAAAGCGAAATAAATATGTGAAATTAATAACAAAAGTTAGATTGTGTTTAGGATCGATATTATTTATTTATTCCAACAATTTATGTATAAAGGATTTATATATTATTTACAAATAATAATCTATACCGAATTTAAATAACGTGAATTTTATATTATTTATGTATATATACTGTAAGATTTCGAACAGAGTCTAAAATATGTTATGGGGTATTTCACTACACAAATGTTAATTTTGTATAAAGACCACCATTCAACTAAAAAATACCACTAATACTTATTTAAAAATATATATATTCCATTCATTAAATATCAACTATGGATATCTAAAATAGTTTAAATTAAGCATGCATAATAAAAACCATTCCAACAATACGATGGTATTAGAAGCGTGTATAATATAAAATTTAAACAAATTTATTTTTAATAAATTATCTGAAAGTAGAAGCACCATTCAAAAAAATATATATTTTTCAATTGATTGGTGGCTTTATGCAATTGCATGCAACATAAATGGTGTTAGTGCAAATGTGGGATTGGGTAATTAGTAAATCATGCTCCTTAGTATTATGTTAATAAAGCAGAAATTATTTAACCATCCAAAAATGATATAATGTCTTGATGACCGTTTATCAGAATCAAATAGTAAAATGGTTTGTCCATAAGAAAAAAGGACTGATTTTAAGTAGTTTTAGGTACGTAAATTACTAGTTAATTTGTCAAAAGTATTTATACAAAAATCCTAATGTTAATAATAATTGGGAAATATGAAGTTATTCCAAATTTACCGGATTTGTGTCAAATTAATGCATTTATTCGAATACGAAATTCATGTTAAACAATTTCCGCCTGTTGTATTAATGTTTTTTAATAAGTGTATTCGAAAACGTAATTAATTGTATTTTATTTGGTTTTTCTGGCATACCATTTGATTCGAATTATGTATGTATGTTCGTCTAACATTACTTATAAATAGTTACGTTTTCGAAGGCACCAAAGATGTATCCCGTAATTAGGTACTTCACGTAACACATTCATAAATAAAAAAATTACGTTTCATTCAAAGGTGCTAAGTATATACGTAACCGGTTACGTAAGATATTAATTATGGGAAACATTTAATAGTACAAATGTAATAAGGTAAATCGCCAACCAAAATTTTAAAAGTCCAAAAGGAGGTCCGTAGTAAGGATAAGGTACCAAACCGGGTTGGTTTCTCGTTAACATACACTTTTTGCAAAAGCAAAACAGTATGCAACTGTTCATGGTTGATGAAATAATGAAAAAAAGTCAATAAAAAAACACAAAAAATTAAATAAAATCACACTACCATGCCACAGGCCCTTATTCTGTTACACTTGAATAATTGCCCAGATTTTACTAATGGTACTATTCTGTATCTTACATAAAGATTCTATAACTACAACTATAACATTACAAATAGACACAAAATAGTACCATAAAATAACAAAAAAAAACTAACTTGCAAACAAAAACCATAATGCTTGAATTAAGCATTTATGATATAACTATAATGTTGCTAAGCTCGCGATAACCCGTAAAATAAAGTTAAGATGAAATAAATTTGTTCTTATTTTATAAAAATTGGCGATGCAAACGAAATTTTCACATTTATAACTAGATCAGTTAGTATGACTTGTCATTATATTGAATTGCTGCAGAACATATCTACCGGACAAAGGATACCATTGAAGGATTATAATAAATACAAAATAAAAATAAATTAGATTTCGCAAGGTAGAATTAGTAATAAATATGTATTAGTTTATTTAACTGGAAGGGTGCTTATGTAATTAAATGAATATGCTTATAATAAGTTATTTGGATATTATTCTAAACGTCAAGCAGTCATTCAAGATAAAGGAAACGGGCAAGTATTAAATGCAGACAGCGAATAAGGGCTTCGATCAAATAAGTACCGTGACAGGTCAACGGCGTCGCCCGTATTCGGATACGGAAGGAACCTCGGTGATCCGTTTACGTTTCTCACTGGGATCAATGGTGGTGGGTATCGCTGAGGTATCGCAACATTCGTACGAGATGCTGCTTCATACGGATTGGTTGATTGCGGTGAGATATTCATCATCATCACATTGGGATTTGATGGCGTTAATGTTGGTGATGTGTACGTTGTGGGCGCCCTGCAATATAAACTTCTATCTTGTAATTAGCTGTCGAGCTTATAGAATTTTCGATTTACCGTGCGACATTCATTCGGTATTACTTTAGAATATTCAACCAAAATATTATTTATTAATAATCCATTAACGCTTCAACACTTTATATTACCAAATTAGTAATGATTTAAAATCGCAAATAAAAATAAATTCATCAGAATTGTACGAAAACATTATTACATGTCGGTGTCAAGTTGAAGCGATATCAATGTTTATTTAAATAAACATATCAATTTATATTCTTGAAATGTAAAATGATATCTGGCGTAATGAAATTTGATTTAGTATTTTAATAAAAATATATGGTTTGATAAAGTGCCTCAAATGGATTTCAAAAAGAGCATATAAAATAGTCTCAATCAAAATGTATCTCAATTTCCTATATATACTTCTTTCTCTCAAATCTTTAATTCCACACGTTTGATTAAACAATATGAAAAAAACATGCACAATTTTAATTATTTCATTTGGTAATTCGCGAAAAAAATATTGATAGCAGCTGCAGCCTAAATGTATACAAATATAAAGTAATTTAAAAAATATATTTAAACAAAATATAATGTTTCATCCATACAACACACTGTTATGTTTGGGTTTTCTATAAGGAAATGGGTAAATTAACCGACTGGACGGGGCAGGTATTTGATTATTTTGTTTCGCGAATGCAAAGATACAAAAAAATAATGATGAATACGGGGATGTGACACAATCCACAACCACTTACCATTCATCCTTTCCATAAGGGTAACTGTATACAGTTAAAAAACAATGCATATTAAAAAACAATCATATCGTCTGTAATGAATCTTTACAACGTTTACCAAGACAATTATGATTTTTGGGGAGGTACATCACATCCCTGACATTTTGTTTGTGTGAAACCGCAGACAATGCTTACCCAGTAGTTGGTGGAACAGCGCTTCGTACTAAGGGTGGCGGTGCTTGTGTAAGTGGAGGCGGAGGATAGTAGTGTTGTCTTTGGCCGGGACGAGGTGACGATGGCGAAGCACCCTGGTATGTCGCTCTAGCAGGGCTTTGAGCCATTCGTGCAATCTGGTTATTTGTTTGACTGGCAGATACGTTTTGAAACGCCGTTTGTCCTCCAGCCAAACCAGCATAACTACCATACAATGCTTGTACAGTTGTCGGTTGCTGAGATTGCTGTTGTGACTGTTGTTGTTGTTGTTGCTGCTGTTGCTGCTGCTGTTGTTGTTGCTGCTGCTGTTGTTGCTGCTGCTGTTGTTGTTGCTGCTGTTGCTGTTGTTGCTGCTGCTGCTGTTGTTGTTGTTGATGTGAAGTATGCATCTGACTTTGGTGATGCGAATTATGATTTGTTTTTGGTTGGGGTGCACATTTATGGACAACGGGTGGTGTAGGAGGTTGCCTTGTCCATTGGCCAACTTGAGTAGAACTTTTACCATTGAGTAATAACTGGGAGTCAACGACTTTACTCGGCCAGTAATCCTCGAAACCAGTACCAGGGGGGAAATAACTCTTAATAGCGTTGAGGCTAATAACGGCGCATGAATCATGTGCGAAGAGTTCGTTGCGAATGCCTTGTACTTTGCAGCAAAACTTCAAATAGGATAAATCCCAACCCTCTAGTTGGTCAGCTTTCATTTTTAGGTTTTCCGTTTCGCCTTCGAAATAGAATAAGGGAACGTATTTATTGTCGTTTTTGACGGTATAGGGCACTACGGATTCTTTGTTGATTCGTATGAAACCACAGCGGTCCTTCGGGTTACAACTACCTTGTATCAACTTCGAATAGCAGACGTCAAGGAAGTTGTAGAATTCATTCGCGTCACTTAGTCTCACAATTAGGTCTCGCGTCGTAAACATATCACGGCCGAACTGATAATCGCAATGTTTAATATTGATTTCATTGAGTAAACGACTCTCCGCATCTGTAATATAGTAGCTCCTGATACAGGTGCAACTGTAAATGTCCTGGTGTAAATAGTTCAGATACTTGTTCAGTAATTTCATTTCCACCATCCGAACTGCACAGTACTTTTCGCCGGTACGAAATATATACGGTATATGGCATTTGCCGAGTTGCACCCACCCGAAACGACCCCGCACTGATTCGTCGTCGGTTTTCTTGTCTTCTGGAGATTGCGGCGTCTGTCGGCGATCGTTTTTCTTGGGCATGTACCCAAGCACCCCCATTTGTTGTGCTGGTTGTCGTGCCAGTGTAGATGCAACTTTGGTTTTGTTGGCCTCAACCAATTTCGCCGCCAGTTCTCGGATTTCAGCTTCATCTTGTCGCTCTTCTTTTATTAAATTGGAAGACATCTTACCAATTCTCAACCGAAGTGCGCTGGAACAAATTGTCAACAAGTACAATATACCAAAATATATTTATACGGTCGTTCACAATGTTTCATCGGAAGAATACACAATCACGGCATCCGCATGTTTAGCCTTCATACTCTTGTATTTCGACAATTCAGATTCACGCAGAAACTAAACATACTAACGTATAGAACTAAATGAGGTTAGGCGAGTCAACTTATATTATGCTATGACCAAAGTTAGCGGCCATACTGTGCTCTAATCGCAGCACCTCGCCATTATTGAAGTTGAACACAGTCAATATTCACAGAGAGACGTGAAATGTACAAAACTGCTGTTTTCTCAACACAACAATGATGCACAATTACATTTATAACACCACAAATTATTATTTACTTATTCGAATGTTTGACAATTACAAAAGCCACCATGATCATTTGTGGAATTTCAAAACCAGGCTAGGGAAACGTTTGGTTAGCCTCTACTATAGGTACATTTACATAGATTCGGATTTCCATCCAGTTTTTAGTTTAAAAGACAAGATGGCCGTCAATCTAGGATTCGGACCAATCATAAGCATACCTCTACTGTTACATCACAATTACGACATCAATTTGATGACGTAAGAGTACCTGTTTAGAGGCTATGCATTATTGTTCCCAAGGTCTCGCGGTATTTCTGGTACAGTTCTTTCAAAATTTTGTTATTCTACACCGTTATACCCAAGTTATACCCAATTACGCCTTGCCATATAAAATAATCATATATATATGCATTTATTACTCTGAGCGGATTCGCATTAAATATACGAATTGATGTTCATAAATCATATTAATATTCAACGAAAGTCGATGACATCAATGGCCGCACTCAGTCATACTCAGCGGTTGAGTTACTTTAAAAAATAACGCTATTCAAAGTGTTTAAACGAAATTCTAAAGAGCTATTCAATTCATAATATCATTTTGCACATTAGTACGTTGACATACATTTCAAATACGGTGATTTGATTGCTCAATACTGAAAAATGAGCAAACTTTTAACCGCTTACTTAGCAACTCAACAGACGATTGCGACCGAACGCATGAAGTTCCCGCGGTGGGTTTAAACACGGCAACCTTTACGATAATTTTAGAATACAAATATGCTTCTTGTAATTGATTTTTTTTTTTAATTTTACTTGAAAACAGCACCGTAAAATTTTGTCAATTTTAGCAAAAATCTTTTATTGTTAATACCTCTATATACTTATATAGCATTACTAAGTGCCATTTATATTCCCGTCGTATTTCAATAATAATAATACTTACCACAAGACATGAAAACGGTATTTTTTAGGAAAAATGTTGAGGAGCGGGAGAGATGCATAAATATGATTGCGCGTGCGCAGTATATAAGAATTGTAAATTATGTGTACAAAATTTTGGATATATATATATATTTATTAGTCATAAATCAACAGTTAATTGTTGGCAACAATTATTATATTATTTAGAACCGTGGATTTCCGATTAGAATTTAATATCCGGATGCCAAAATAGACTACAAGAACCGGATCCAAAGCCTAGAAGCGGAACCGGGAATCAAGAATATTTGGCTCTTTAAAGAATTAATTTATAACGATTGAAAATACAATATACAAGTTTGATAGAAATTAAAACTTGATTCTGTATATTTTTACAAATAAAAGAATTTTATACGCGATTTGTGGTTTAGATTTATATTTAAATTAAAAAAAATACTATATTTGAAAGAATATGCAAGAACCACAATGCATTGGAACATTTAGGTATAAGGTGACGTCATGGATATGTTGACGACACCGAAGAGATAACTATAGTGTTGCGCGTGCGCATTTCGTATAGTAAATTTGTACGATTTTGAAAATTATCAAGATTATATATAAATAAACATATCTATTATTTATAACAATTGTAAATAGCAAATATTTGAGTGAAATTAAAAGTTGACTTGGTTCTTTGTCACTGACAATAAAAACAATATTATACGCGATATAATAAAATAATACTACGCGCGATTTATGATTTCGATTTCTATTTAGAGAATAGAAACACTTGCGTGTAAATGGTCACTAGTTTCTTCAAATATCTTAAATTGTAAAAGGGAATAGAAGTGGGATTTGCCGTGTATTTTCGCTATTTGAAACAACTCTCTAGACTGAAGTTGCTGCAAGATCCACAATGCATTGGAACATTTAGGTGTGTTGGGACGTCATACGTTGACGTCATCTAAGAAATGGCCATAGAATTGCGCATGCACATAACATAACAGTAAAAGTGTAGGTTTCCAAATTTTAAATATGTATTAAAAGTAACTAATGATCAATTGATTGTTAACTTATCTATTATTAATAACGAATGAAAATACTAAATACAAATTTACTTGAAATTGAAACAACTGCGCTCATCGCCGTTATAAAGAAGGTTTTATAAGTGATAAAATCAAAAATACTATACGTTTAGATTTATATTTAAAGTTCAAATATTTACGTTATGAATGAGAATAGAACTGAGATTTGCCTTAAATATTCACCATTTGAAATAATACTTCGAAGTTAGCTGTAAGATCCACAATGCATTGGAATGTTAGGGTATGCTGTGACGTCACGCATCATATGTTGAGGAGACCAAGAGAAATTTAGATGCGATTGCGCATGCGCGTATCGTAAGAATAGTAAATTGTGTAGGTGTGCAAAATTTTGGATATTTTGTTCGTCAGAACAGTGATTACTGAGCAAAGTCTTTTTTTATTATAATAAATAAATAATGGATTCTGAGGAAGAAACATTGTACGATGACAACGAAAATGATTCGGGCAACGAGTCTAGTGGTGACGATGTTGATTTTGCCATGGAAGTGGAGTCTGCGGCCAACAGAGACAGACAAAATGACACAGACGATTATCCGTTCGAGGTGCTGACAACTGAAGAAATTGTGCAGCACATGGTGGACTGCATCAAGGACGTAAACACCGTTGTCGAGGTATACTCATAAATCATTTCTAGCAAACCTAACAACCAAATATACAAGTCTAAAAGCTCTGTGATTTGATACTTAGATACCAGCAACAATAACAAGAATCTTATTAAATCATTTTAAATGGGACAAAGAGAAACTAATGGAACGCTTCTATGATGGGGATCAGGAGCAATTGTTTACAGAGGCTCGGGTTATAAATCCTTTTCGTAAAACTGCCATCATTGTCAGACCCAAGGTCCGTCACACTAATACTTGACTCTTCAAGTACGATGAACTTTCTGCAAAATGCAGTGTTTATCGAATATCTTACATAAATTTGAAACAATTTCATCTTCTATTATAGGTACCGAGAAGAACAGGTAGCACAGGCACTGAGGAATGCGAAATATGTTTTATGGTCCTTCCCTCATCGGTAAGCTAATACTTTTTTTACGACATGCGCATTCCATATTAACAATTACGCTTCAATAGTTGATGACGGGTCTGGAATGCGGTCACCGCTTTTGTACACACTGCTGGGGCGAATATTTAACGACCAAAATAATGGAAGAAGGTGTTGGTCAAACAATCGCATGCGCCGCACATGGTTGTGATATCCTGGTCGATGATGCCACCGTCATGCGATTAGTTAGAGATTCCAAAGTAAAATTAAAATATCAGCATTTAATAACAAACAGTTTCGTGGAGGCACGTCAATTTCAAACAGCGCTTCATCGACCATACGTAATAATGTATCGTTGAAACTTGCAGTGTAATCGTTTGTTGCGCTGGTGTCCATCCCCTGACTGCAACAACGCGATCAAAGTCCAGTACGTGGAACCGCATCCAGTTACATGTAAATGTAATCATACATTTTGTTTCTCATGCGGCGAAAACTGGCACGATCCTGTGAAATGTCATTTATTGCGCAAATGGATTAAAAAATGCGATGATGATTCGGAAACGTCCAACTGGATTGCGGCGAATACAAAAGAATGTCCACGCTGCAACGTGACCATTGAGAAAGATGGCGGCTGCAATCACATGGTAAATGGAAATCACTTTACTGGATCTGTTATTATTATTATTCAAATGAATTCTTTGTTTAGATTTGCAAAAACCAAAATTGTAAAGCCGATTTCTGTTGGGTGTGCTTGGGTCCATGGGAGCCGCATGGTTCATCGTGGTACAATTGTAACCGGTACGATGAAGACGAAGCAAAGGCAGCAAGGGACGCGCAAGAGAAATCGCGCAGTGCCCTGCAACGTTACCTATTCTACTGCAATCGATACATGAATCACATGCAATCACTCAAGTTCGAAAATAAATTGTACGCGTCGGTCAAGGAGAAAATGGAGGAGATGCAACAGCACAACATGAGTTGGATCGAAGTACAGTTCCTAAAGAAAGCCGTCGATATTCTTTGCCAGTGTCGACAGACGTTGATGTACACGTACGTGTTCGCTTACTACCTTTGCAAAAACAATCAGTCTGTGATTTTTGAAGATAACCAAAAAGATCTGGAAAGTGCTACGGAAACATTATCAGAGTATTTAGAGCGGGATATTACATCGGAGAATTTAGCAGATATCAAACAGAAAGTTCAAGATAAATACAGGTAATTACTCATTTTACAGTTTTCTCCCACCCTATTAGATAGGAATTATATATTTATGTAACTCTTAGTATGTGGCACAAATAGATCGCCAATTTTTTTAAATATAAATACAGTCTTTTTTTAAATCGATAATTGAACTTTAATTCTTAACTTAAAAAAGTCTAATCAGTAGTTTCCCTGGCGACAATATATTGAACCATTTTAATAGAAAGTTAGACATTGAAAACAAATTACATAGATGTTTGTACAGTCGGCACTTTGGTTTTTTAATGAAAGTTCAATATCGACATAAATTCACACCTGCTGTTTATTAAATTGCAATTTTACTTCCAGATACTGCGATAGTCGACGAAAAGTGTTATTAGAACATGTGCACGAAGGTTACGAGAAAGAGTGGTGGGACTATACGGACTAGTTTCAAACAAACTTTAGCGAATGTGGTTGGAAAACTGCTAAATATAAAACGGATTAAGAATAGCAAAGGAAAAGTAACGAAAACACTGAAACACACATACACAATTTGCATATTATTTAATATGCTCACCAATCTTCGTCACAAATAACGAAATGGCGGTCGCATGCGGTCTTCTGCCTACCTGTTATCTTTGGACATTTGTGCAAATCGTAACGCATCTTTTTATATATATATATTAAACAATGTATAAACATCAAACACTTTGATTGTTTTGCTACATGATATTAACCTAAAATTATTTTAAATATGTTTTTAACCTTTTATTTGAAAAAAAAATTGTCATTTACGTTTCAAGTTAATATATTGCATTGATATATTTCTGTGTAAACGCGGATCGAAGTTTATTAAGAAGTTGTTATTGTTGTTTGTTAAAACTGGTGTATGATGTATTTTATTTAACAAAAAAAAAATCTACATTCTATTTAATAATATTAATTATTGAAAAGTAAAATACATCATAAGATATAACATAAACGCTTTGCTTCATTTCTTTGAATCCGATACAGGATTTCAATAAATTCTTAAAAGTTATATTGTATAACAACCTTAATTTATTTCGCAGGAACCAAATTTTTCTTAGGCTGTGAACATTTGGAAATTTATTACTATTTAATTTGTTATTTATCAAATTTAAATACTCATAAAATAAATCAATATTCTCACACACACACACACACACCATAAATGGTTTACCATTCATAATACAATTTTAATTTGTGATTGATTGAATCTGTAAATTTTGCAAGTAAGTCCCCTAGGTATTATTATTATTAATGGTGAACCATGAAAACATAATTATATATTTGATTTATCATCCATAATAGGATTTTTGTTTGTTATTGATTGATTGAATCTGTAAATTAAGCTTAATTTAAGCAACTAGGTATTATATTATGGATGGTAAGCCATGAAAACGTGTAAACTGCCCTTAAAAAAAATGTAGTTATTGAGGAGTTGTTGCAGTGTTTTCGTAATGTTTGCGGCTATTCGCTAATAGTAAATATTGTTGGACACTGATCAGCGCTCCGAACTTAAGAAAATACTTTGGCTTCCACGAGAGAGTAGGGTTAGAGCACATCTACTTCTATGATCGTTCCAAAATCTTGTCACTTCATGAATACTAAATAATCGAACATTTAAAATTGCGTAAACTAATTCTGTAAATTATCTCAAAAACAGCTCAAGCACTAAACATTTATGTAACATATATGAAGAGTGCTCTAAATAAATAATATTAATCACATTTTTACGCAATTTTAATTGTAAGATATCACTTTGTTTATTTATATTTACATTTAAAAAAAAAAATACTTATTTGTTTGTGAGAATGAATAGACCGATCGTGTTTCGAATTAGACTTGTTTAGTAAATAAAGTAAAAGATAATTACACAAATATATCTCTGCATGAGATGATTAGTGTGTTTATTTGACTATCCACACTGTATGAGTGTGAAATAGTTGATTTGGCTGTAATATTATTTCTCTGACTGTTGATTGTTTATTTTTTGACGGTTACCCGTTCGTTTATAGTGTATAAAAACGTTTGAATTGTTATATTTTAAAAGTTTCTTTATAGTGATATTATAACATCCTTCAAATAACATGTTTTTATTTTTGTCTTTCATAGTGCATAATACTCCCATGTAACTTGTTAGTTATCAATACAAGTACTGTAAAAAGGGAATATAGGATAAAAACTTTTAATTCTAACACGTAGCAAATGTCGTATAACTTGCCGATAATTTATTTATTAATTGCTAGAAATGATCTCAATTATTTTTATTAGCAATTTCCTCTCAATTGTACTTTAAGCACCCCGTATTGATATTATTAGTTTAAGGACATAGTCGAATTAAGTTAGCATAATTTCCCAAATTAAACATAATTTTTTTCGTGATAGTGTTTGTATCACAATATTTATTACCATCTGGTTTATTTCACCGTAATATACATTTCGTGCAATAGTACACTAATTTACGTACGCAAAAAAAAAATAGTTGCAATTTATACATGTACTTAGAAGCTTTATTCGTAATTCAAATATGAGTTACACAAGAAATGTAAATGAGTTATGTACATTGTAAAGAGAACTAACAAGTATGAAGTACAAACGAGTGTGCCGCATTGTTTTCATCATTGGCACGCTGGATAAAAACATTTTGTGATTCGCAGATAGTTGTTTTATTTTATGTTAATTATATGGCATTATCATAATTTTGTTTGTGTTATTTGGACGATCAATTAAACGAAAAATACAATCGTAACGACGACAATGAACACACATTTAATTCTGCAGGTATTATATTTTATAATTGAACATATAAAGTCAAATCAATTTTGTGTGTCAACTCATCAAATAAAATTATTACAATTTTTAATCTAAATAAGCACTCTATAGGCTAGATTAATATTGTAAAAGTGTTTCACTCATACAAAAACCCGAATTTAATAGATTATATTTGTTTGTTTACGTGAAACTTTTTACTGGTATTAATTTATATGTCTATTATCTTATTAAGGCAACGGGGTTTAGAGTTGTGGTCTTTCAGTACTGTATGTATAACATACTTTGTATATAGAAATATATATATTATAGTTTTAGTAATAATTTAAAAAAAGTCAAGCTTTTTTTTTTGTATATAGATCTAATTTTTTTTATTGCGTACATCTAAAGAGTTTATTGAAAAAATACATATTTATAATAAAATAGTTATACGTTAAAATATCTCTGATACTTTAAAGTAAACACTAATTTAAAATATTTAATTTTTCATGTTTCTATCCAACATCTACATTTTAATTCTTTAATCGCAAACGTAAATTCTAATTCAATTTTCTAAATATAGCTTTATTTTATGATAATCGTAAATTAATAGGGAATGTAAATCTTTAAAACGTAAATTAGGTCATTTTTAAGGTATATTTTAAAAACTGATTATTATTTGGTATAAGCATTATGACGACATGAGGTATTAGTTGAAATAGTTTGCAATATGCGGCGCTGCAATAATCCCTACGTCCCCGCACCACCCCGTTTTAAAAATGTCCAAGTTCATCGGCGCAGCGTTTTAACGTTATTTAATTTAAATTAAAAATCAAACGTAACATTCTTTTCAAATGTTAAATGTGGTTTTAGTGAATTCCAAGTATGGCTACTAGCTATTGTGTTAACGGTAAGTAACATATACGTTTTTCATACATGTTATTCATTTATAAATGATATAGGAGCCACGTACCTATAGGAAATTAACGTCAATCTTTCCCAATAAATTATTGTTTCTTAATAATGTTATATTTGGTCGCTCCTAGAGACTAATTAATTCCAATGTCAAAATATGTAAATGGTTGAAAACATTGTTTAACTATAACCTTCAAGAATGCCATAGCAGAATGGCATTTCATTTTCGCGTTAATATTTTATGTTATTTGTTTAAATATCTTTATTTACGTAAATATTTCTAATAAATTAAAATATTCCATTTGTGCTCATACGTCAGGAAGAACAGTCATTTCCTTAGCGTAAATAGTTTTTTATGTGATATTTAAATAATACTTTGACATTTAAATTTTTTTTCGTTTAAAAAAAAAACGATTTAATACCATGTGGTATATTTCGTTGTAGTAAATTGCATGCATAATGTGAATTTCTTTAAATAAGAAAAAAAAAAACACAGACTTCGATATTCCCGTTATTTAACTCGTATGTGAAAGTACAAACAAAAACATTGTGGAATGTTTATAACAATATGCGTGATCGCTGTTACGGAAAACGTTTAAATTTATAGAAAATAATTCTTCTTTCAGAAATCACCTAATTATTCTAGCGTTCTTGCATTTAAAGAACAGCCTGTAATAGCAGGTGTACGAGCGAGAACTTGCCGAAGTCAGGTGCGTAACTGCTGTTTATAATTCCCTCCATTTCCACATGTTAGGCGCGCGATTTTTTTTCCCCCATTAAGTATACAAAACTAATATTACGTAATACTATATTTCAATAGTTTTTGCAATCGTTCCTTTTGAAGGATATAAAAAAAAATTGTTACCTCGCATACCGATTATATTACGAAAATAACGGTCAAAAGGCTTCCCCGATCGCGATCGCTAAACAATGCATGATACACCTGTTATATAAAACTCTAGGAGGGGAATTTGATGGTAGCATTTCATTTTAGGAACAACAGCCAAGCTTAATTTGTCCCGCGATCTGCCGCCGATTTGAACATACGTAATGAAACTAAGAAATGAGTATAACATATAAATATTACCATAAGAATAAATTCAAACTAAACGATGTAGAGAGTAATTATGATCGAAAAGCATGTGGAAAAACTATGTGCGAGACACCAATCACCGGTACAGGTACCCATTCGTTCGTTGGCCGTGTGCTTCTGCATCAATTCGTAGCGAGTAGATCAAATCGTAAAAGTGCTCCCCCGACCCAATAGGAAACAGTACAAATGCCTGCAACATTCCGCCATGCTAAAACACATGCTGGCGACATCAAATGGTGGTATTGGGAATCGTGCACCACGTCCCGATAGCTCAATGGTGATGGAATCGCGCGTCGACCAAAATAGGTTTCGACAACAAATGGGAAACAGTACATCGGCCGTCAGGATGCAGCAACAGTTCCCGTTGAACGCCTCCAACCTCAACTCATCGAAACATTCGCTGTGCGGCGGCGGCCCCATTTTAAGCAAATCGATAAACGGCGGTTTAAACATCTCACGAACACGAAACCAACTCGGCAGTGCAACATTTAGTGGTAGTATGTGCGGTAAAAATAACAGTATGGTCGTGCGCGTCGGTAAACAAATCGGTGTGAAAGAAATGCTCATCAGTTTGGGCTTGTTATGCTTGGTCAGTTTGTTGCTGGCGTTGCTTTCGCTCATTTTCCTACTGAAGATATCACCGGTGACTGCAAATGATATCAGGGAGTTATTGCGTGCGGAACACCTGACGGTCATCACCGCTGAAGACTACGCTGTAGTGTACGAAGTGACATTGGCCCTGTGCGCCTTAACATTATCGCTGAATTTATGCTGTTTACTCGTGTGTGCGATACAGTTTCTCTTTGCTGTTAAGCTAGTCAAGAGTCCTCACGGTGGAAGCGATAGGTATGCATCGTAAGGTCAACTTTTTTTTAAACAAAAAATACACAACTGTGTTAATGTGTGCTAATTCTATATAAATAACATGTTTATAGAACAAGCAAATACCTACAGAAATCATCTGTAAGTCGAGTGTGTGCAGTCGGAGGTTTCTTTATATCGATTCCAGTATTTTTAACAGGTAAACATCACAATTTTATTTTATCGTCATTTTTTTAAAAATAAAATTCTTTTTATTTAACAGGAATAATTCTATATACGTTTATTCAATTCCATTCAACACCAGCAATAGTGACCAGTGTGTTCATAGGTCTGGGTATTATTTTCTGTGGTTGTGCAATGGTTCACAATGTGTTCATATGGCAGCGCGAAAAAACGAATGCCGTCAAAGAGTTAGCAATGCAGCAACAACATGAACATAGTGTGCAACAACAGCATTTTAGTTCGCATAATAGTATCGCGGCAGTTACAGCAGCTATGAGTCCAATCAATAACTCAGTGATTAGTGGACTTAGTCCAATTTCATCCGGCGCCATCTTGAATGGCAACGGTAACGGCAGTATTATAAATAATAATCAATCGCATGTGAGTTACAATCACAGCTTTATACATTCCCCAACGAGCCAGTTGCACAATTCGGCTGCAGCAACACCGTACATCGGGCGCCCATCGACGACAACGCCGCCAACGGGTGACAGTCTTGCCAAATTATCCCAGTCACATCCCAGAGAAGCGAGTGGTAGTGTTAGTCCAGGGATGCCAAATCAGACGTTAGATTTGAGCAGTGTTGCAACCACGAACTCACCTCACGAGCTGTCCACTCTTGTCTAGTAGTATTCAAACGACAGCTTCTTGCCTCCAGTGTTATTCAAGTACAAATTCACTCGACGTATGAAATGCTCACATACACACTTGCCTGCCATTTTTCCTGCCTTATTTTTTGTTTATACGTATGTGTGTGTTAATCATAGTATTGGAAAGTTCAAGGCTATTATCGTTCTGATCGTGACGATACATTTATAAATATTGTTTGGTGCCATCTATGCGATGTTCAATGGTTCACCGCCAGGTATAAGTCGTCTCGATCGGAATTAGTTATTATTACTTATTCGTCAATTTTTTGTATATAAACATTTAACATACCAGCGACGTATGAATTATATAATCTTGTATGTATTTATTATATGCGATTTGAGTGTGAACGCGTGTGCATTTGTTGTATGTATGTACATAGAAAAAGTTATTTTATTTTTATAAGATATAACAGAGTAAATTTATACTATTTTTATACTATTGTTCTTTGACAAAATCTTGCCCAACATGTGCTAAATAAACTTATATAATAAAAGGATGTGCTTTATTATTAAAACAAACAAATATTACGAAACAAAATTATCAATATTTACTTCCAGTATCAAGTATACATAAGTCATGTATTTATAAAGGCAAAGAGGACATTTCATTTTGATTATCAAGATATAAAATGGTATATATTGCTTAAAACTCACACTTGTACAGTATTTGTGCGCTAGTAATACCAAATTACAAAAGATTGTTATGATGACGCATATGCATTGCGCGATAATTATTTTCAGGCTGCGGTGGCTCAGCAGACGGATGCCAAATGTGAAAATTTACAATATACTCAGCATTCGTCCGCTGGACAGAAATCGCGAATGGGTCCGTTGGATGAAAGGTAAAAGCAACCAACCGTCTAGCTGTCGGTGGTACCGTTTTTCCCAGTAATCCTGCATAAATGCGAAACTTCAGCAAACCAGAATCCCTGGCGAAGAAACGAATCGGAAATTCGCCGCAGGACTTTGGTCGCTCCAAAGCCGACACCCATTTATCATCGTAGCTAAACAACGATAGATCTAGGTATGGTGAACTACTGTATGATTGCGCACTGATTGGTAATTGTGCTAATAGACGTTTCGACGCTTCTGTCTTACCACCAAATTTCGCGCTTACTATTGTTTGTTTGCATCTGTAAAAATAATTATATTTTCAATCAAATAAAGCGGTAAAAACTGGTTAATAATGACGTTTAAAATTGTTATTATCGAAATAAAATCCAGAATAAAAAAACAAACCTTTGTTGTATGAGCCTTGCGTGTAAGTTATTCGAGGGTGAACAAGTAAATTGTGATTCCATATGAATCCCGGCGTTGCGGAATGAATCACAGAAGTTCTCAAACAACGATAGTAAATCTCTGGACATATTATCGTAAATGGAGAGTACTTTACCCTCGGCCATGTTGTAAATAACAAAAAACGATGGCTGACTATTTGGCTCGTTTGATTTAAGCGTAACCACATCTTCGCTGGCATACTTAATCAGTAGATGATTCTCATCTAAAAGCTGCATTTTCCATAAGCGTAACGCTTTGAAATGATCAAAATGCTTATAGAAGCCACGCAATTCTTCCGGGCTATTATGATTTGTACTAAGTCTGTGTGCTCGTTTATATAGGAACACGAGAAATCGATGTTTTAACGAGTTTATTTGTGTGTCGCGAAACGGACGTTCGGAAGGGAAAACTGAGTTTATAAAATAGGAATCGTCTTCGAAACAAAAACGTCCGATTTTTCTTACATCTAAAAAAATTTAATTAACTTTTTTGAAGCTTGTTTCTAATGAAAACTCACCTAGAAACATTCCGTCTAGTATTTGGAAGATGTGAATAATTTGATGTTGTACTGACAGCACTGCTAATATATCTTTGTACAAATAAAGCCCTTGATTGTGAGACAAGAATATTTTGTCTACTTTAAATTGTCGGGTATCACATAAGCGTCCAGCGTGCAAATCGACTAGATGCAATGAATAATCTTCTAACGGGGATCTAATGCAAATTTGTATTACATTACCATTAAATAGAAATCTGTGTGAATTCACCTAGGGTTGGGACAAACCGCTTCGTTATTCGTGTAAATCTGATAGAAATGCGGTCGTAGATCATCCGGAATATAAGCAGCTGATCCTATTATCACATATCGTCCGTCATCACTAAATAAACTACACTCACGATTCAATTGCTCCATACTCTGGCACACATTAATAGTGAATTTCGCCTGAAATATGCCATTTATTTTAATAGAAAACAAACATAAAACATAAGTTGCAATACCTTAAAAAATCTATCGAATACTTGGCTTCGAATAACATCTGTGTTCTTGTCGAATGCGTTCGGTATATGTTCGCAAGCAATATCATCGAGCAAGTCTCCGGCCGCCGATGGGCCATTATATAAATAAATCTCGAGTGATGTTTGGTCGGCAGAGAAAGCGATAAAATGCTTACCATCTGGACTAAATTTTCGTAAAAAGCAAGGCGGTTTTTCTACGTTGATCACAGTTAGATTCGGGCATACATTAGTATAAAATTGTCTAGCTACATGAAAATGTGTTCCAGGTTTCTTATAACCGAATATCTCACGGTCTATCAACCGATGTACTATATTCTGCGGGCGAATTTTTCTACTTGCTATTTTCCTACAGATCTTCATAGCTGGTGTTTGTTGTTATTTCGGCTATTAAGGTTACTTCAAATATATTGCGTTAAACAACTTATCTTCAAATACACATCACGCAATATTGAATAACACTACTCATTACCCTACTCATAAATGTATTTCCTATTATCATATTGTTTACAAAACTAAAGGCACACAACTCTTCGGACATAAATTTGAAGAGTGCGCGCAGCCAAGCGCTACTGCATTTAAACCTTTGTTATTATTTACAGTGCGCACTTAGCAACTTTACAAATAAATTTTTACTATTTTTACATATAAAACTTTATTATAACATGCAAGGCATATTATATACGTATTTTTTTAAACGAAATAAACAAATTGCATTATTAAATATTGTTTAATGTTAGATTTTCATACGTTCTTTCTTGCACTCAGTGCAAGTATGAAAACGCAGCAAGATATTCGTACACTGAGTGAAAGAAATTGCGTAGTGCGCACTGTTAGTCATGCTACTAGTCTCTAAACGGGTTCCATTCTAAAGCATATAAGTAAAGTAAAATCAGCTGCTTGAAGCCTCGAAGTGCTTCGAAGGCCAAAGTTATTATTTTTATATTGATAATCGAATGTGATTTGAATGTAAACATTGCAAAAATGGGATTATGTATGTGTAATTATTAAAAAGTAATTATTGCCAGTATTATTATTTATTGGATTGCAATTGTCGAAACTGTTAAATACCATTTAACCTTGAATGATTTATCTTCAATAACAAATTTGGTAAGTCACCAAGGAGAAATTGTTTCACCTAGATACTATTAATTTACCTAGATTACATTATAATTAGTTAGATCTTAAACAGTATATCACATTTCCATTTAGATTAAGTATGGAATCCAACCTTGTATTAGCGTTCATGAATGAAACTCATTGCGACGTAGAAACCGCCTATTCGTATTTACAATCAAATTGTTGGGATATCAATGCAGCTATCGAATCTTGGCGATATTTGCAAACATTGTCCAGTGAAGAACTTGCTGAACAAGATCAGACACCTCTTGATCTAGAAGGCCAAGATCGTAATGATGGTATGTGCCATAATAATATGCCATAAATTGTTATGTTAATGGGTTTAAATTGCAGTTAAAAAATTATCCAGAGGTATTTCAAGAGCTACAGATAATGTTAATCTTGTGTCCCGCGCCCGATGTGAATTCGCCAAAAATTTCAAACAAAATCCATGTTATAAAATGGACCGTTTCTTCATCGATACCTTGGAATTCACATTCACATTACCCGACTTGAATACGTATGGCAGTGAGTTTAGAAGATTTTTAGAAAAAGATCTCATTGAGAATTCTACGCTGGTGTCGCTAGAGCAGTCGGGACGTTTAAATTGGTGGACTGATGATGGAAATGGGCATAGTCTATGCCAGAGACTTTGGCCGTTAGCGACTACAGGCGATGGTAATTGTTTGTTGCATGCTGCATCACTGGCTATGTGGGGCTTCCATGATCGTTTATTAACGCTGCGTAAAGCATTGCACACTTATTTGGAATGTAGCGAACACAGGGTACCATTGTATCGGCGATGGCGTTGGCAGCAAACGAAATTAAACGAACAATCCGGGTTCGTCTACTCGGAATCCGAATGGACGAAAGAGTGGCAGAATATCGTGAATATGGCATCAACTGAGCCGCGCAGAAATGGCTGTGCAGGTGTGGGTGATCGGCATGGAGGCGGCGCGACAACTATAGATTCCGGCGCCAACGTTCTACCAACATCAGCGAGCACTTATGAAAGTCTAGAAGAGATACATGTGCTTGCACTTGCACATGTATTACGGCGGCCAATTTTAGTCGTCGCTGATGTAATGCTACGTGATATGAACAATGAACCATTTGCACCTATACCATTCGGTGGTGTGTATCTTCCACAAGAATGCTCACCTAAAGAATGTCATCGTTCACCCCTTCTGCTCACTTACGACATGGCACATTTTTCCGCTTTAGTCGTCATGGAGAATTCACAAAAAGAGAAAAATGATAAACCCTCTGCCGTCATCCCGTTAACTGATTCCGATGGTGTTTTGTTACCGCTCCAATTCTCCGTAGACCCAGGTTCAACTCATATCTGGACTGAAACACATGATCAGAGCTTTATAAACAGTATGATACCAACCGAAAAAGAACAGATTAATATGTTGAAAGAGTATCTAGATCTCATCGATTTATCAGACAACTCAGCTACGTCAGTCAGCCCCGAACTAGACTCCGAAGATGAAATCGAGAAACGTTTCGCTGAAGTTACAGACCTTACAGATGCCGATAGCACGTTATTCGGCAACAAAAATCGAGCAGCTAAGCAACTTCAACAGGTTGCAAGACAATTTGGCAGCATTGGGAAATCGATGAGTAAGAAAATAAAAAAGAATTTCGGTTCCATTACCAAAGTGACTAAAGTTAAAAAGAATGATAGTCTAAGGTGTCGTATTCTAAGCGCTGAAATCCATACTAAACGACATGAATACCAAGAAGAGATGATAAAGAATTATTTGTTATTTGCGCAAAAACGTTTTCTTCAAGAACAAAAACATAAATTCCCTGATAAAGACCCGGAAAGTTTGCGTCTGCAAGAACAAGCGATGCTTGAAGGACCGTTTAAATGTATCAATGCAAATTGCGACTCATTTGGTACGGTTCTTACTAGTTACATGTGCGATAAATGTTACGAAACTCAACGAAACGAGGAGCTCTCGAAAATAAGCACTGATCCCAGATTCGGCGCAGGTAGATCAAAATTCTATCGCGATCCAGATTTGGATAGTTACGATGCCGTTAAGAATTTAACCGTTTCTAAACCGAATATTAATAAAGATCGCACGTTGTACTTGTCGAAAAGTACATTCTATTACGACACTGGTTCCTCATTTGATACTGTACCTGAAAACCAACGTACGGTTAAGAATAAATTGGATTGCGTTACCGAAAATTCATCAACTCCTACCAATAATATTAATAACGATGAATTTGTAAAAAACAACAATGCTGAAATTGGCGATCGACATATTTCTAAATTTGATTTTGGCGACATTGATCAAAATTTAAATATTGATAGTAACAAAAAGAAAGCAATGATGTCATTGTCAAATCCTGATTTAGACACAAACAAACAATCGCCTTGCGTAAATTCATCTGGTATAAATAACCAGATAACTGGTAGCTTGGATTTCTTTCTCAATAAAAAGCAAATTAAAGAACAGCTTATGAAAGATACACAGAACGTGTCTCACAATGTGACGTCACTAAACAATAAAAGCAATAAGGATCATTTTGGCATTACTAATCAACTGGTTAGTAGCACTAGTAGTGCACACGATTTAAATGAAAACAAAAATAGAAATGGTGACGTCAAGTGTGCGCGCAAGGCGATTCACGTAACTAATTACGAAAAATGTCCTCAAATGGATGTTAGTTATAATTTATCGAGAAAATATCCTGAATATGAGTTAGCTACAGCTAATGAACCGCCTTTAAGAACATCTGAGATGCAGAGGACGCTATCGGACTGCGGCACATTACAACATTGTAAAACAAATCATTGTACAAATCTTGCATCTATTCATACCGATTTCTATTGCACGAAATGCAATAAAGAACGTAAAGTTGCTGGCATTGTCATTTAAAATCATTAATTGAATTGCTAGGCCATGACATATTACATGAACAACTTAATATAACCCTACCCCATGTATATATATATATTTAAAAAAAAAACATATATATATATATATATATTTACAAATTAACGCTAATACAAATCATAATCGTGTATTCTTTTGATTGCATGAGTGCCCTTATTCAGATAATGGTACCGTCATATCAGGGTGAGAATACGCACTGAACGCGCTTTTACTGCCCTTTATTCCAAACACGCACTCATGAAGTGTCGAGTGTTTATTAATTATATCGATTGCCTTGATTAGGCAGATTATTTATTTGATGTTTATTTTTTTGTTTTGTACTTAGATAGATTTTTTTTTTTGTTCTCTAGTCTAACCGAAATTCTGTTATTTTATTTAGTTAAAGCAAAAAAAAAAAAAAGAAAATGTATATTAATTTTGTTAGCGTGGATCGTGTTCTATCCAGTGATATAATAATAGTTATTTTATAGCTCAAGTGCCTGCGTTTAAATTTGTGCCTTGTAGCAGAGCCGATAACAATTTTTTTTTTACTAATTTGCTGCTAGAGTGTATTTTGAAATATTAAAAAAAAAAAAATGAAATATTAATGGTGCCAAATCATATTTGTTTTTCAAATTTGTTAGATTCCTGTGAAGAAATGATAATAGTAATATTTGAGTTTTTAGTCAATCAATTTCCAGGTAAATAATACATAGTAAAACTCCATTTTTGATAAAAAAAAAAAATTAAAAAATAGATATGGTACTTGGCAATGCATGCGACATCACATTATTTAAAAAATGCAATATTGATTTAATGAAACGTGTGGCAGTAAAATAAAAATAGATTTCTTGAAATTGTTAGTAACATAGAGCTTTCATATAATTTCAACTGAGTATTATTTCTATTTATATGTTAATCAACATTTGTTTGTGATATTATACTTAAAATACTCGAATTTACTGTATATTTTCTTAAGTTATTTAAGAACAACAAAGAGGGAAATGAATAGATTATCAATCAAACAGTTGAATATTCGTAGGACTAAAACTGTGCAGCTTTATTTTTCTATTTACAAGAGTATTCAAAATTGTATTTTGTATAATGTTAACATGTAAATATTATCTATTATTTATGTAAAATGTAATCTAATTAAAATATGTTTCACCAAAAATGTGCCCGCTTTATTTTGAAATGAAAAGAAAATATGAATGAAGTTGAAATTACAAGATGGTGTCGAGATATGCGTGTTTCATGCTTGCACCAAATACACCTATCTTCGTTTCTGTTAATTGTTAAAACTTGTGTAATGTAAAGTTAATGAATGACAGTTTATTTATTTTGGAAGCATCACAAATTTTGACCATGAAATGTGACAGAAAAAGTGTTATTGTACAACATATTTTCAACGTTGATATTTCTAGAGGTATTGTCTCAATTTTTATAAATTAGTTCAACATTTAAAATGTGTAGGTAGAGTTAGTTTCGAACATTGGTTAACATTTCAGAATGAGAAAACTCATAATAACTGAAAAATAACAAGTATAACCAGCAGCGAAGTCGTCGAATGTCAAAAAGTGTGAGTGCTCTGTATTTTGACATGAAGTGTAGTTCAGCATTGATAAGTAGAAGCAAAACAAATCTGCGGGTCTTAAAGACAGAAAGACTGATGTGTGAACAGTTAATTTTGCATTGTGTCTTTTAAAACATTTATTTAACTAGTGAAATGAGTCACTTGTCACCGTTTCGGTTATCAGCACCCAACCTCAATAATGATTTGTCAACAACAAGTTCAAATCCAAAAAAACGGAGAAAAAATGCCCAAGCTCCAATACAGACGGCTTCGATCATGCAAGATCTATTACCACCACCATTATCAGGATACGGCGATACGATAGTTGCATCAAATCCATTCGACGACTGTCCAAGTTCTATGAGTTCGGTGAGCATGGTGCGAAACCAGTCGAATATGGGTTTAGGACATATGGGTGTACCAGGACACCCAGGCCCCGGACTGAATGGCATGAGTGGTGGCGGTGGCGGTATGCCCCACATGAGTATGTGTCGACCGATGAGTGGCATGGGGTCCCCGTTGACCATGGGCTCGCCGATGATGCACAGTCCGAACGGTATGCAAAACAGTCACGGACACGGCGGCCATGGTCACGGGCACAGTAGTCACGGGCACGGTGGACACGGGCACATGATGAGCCAGTCGATGATGATGAACGGCCCCAGGATGAATCCTGGTCCACCACCACCAGGCTCGATGGGGGGACACGGACACATGGGTGGCCATGGCCATATGAACGGGCCACCCATGATGAACAGTCCAAACATGAGTATGAATATAAACGGTCCGATGGGCAGTCCGATGCATATGAATTCCATGAACAGCCCGCTTGGTCCCGGAATGAACGGTGGCCCAATGTCCATGAACCAAAGCTCGAACATGCAGAGTCAAATGGGTCCCGGTGTGATGAAGTACGAAGTGAATGGAATGAACGGAATGGTACAGGGACCACCGGGACAAGGACCACCTCCGATGAGCATGAATCAACAAATGAACGGGCCCATGGGAAACCCAATGGGGATGAGTTCCAACGCAGGTGGACCAATGGGTAAGTGTTGCTTTACATACAAATTACTGCATAACTCCTCTTCTTTTTGATACCCTTTTGAGTCAGTTATTTCCAAAATGCTAAAACACTATTTTTGTCTCACCCACCATGTCCAACGTATATGGTGTCTATGCACGTATGACATGGAGTAAATATAAGCTTCGTTAGAGATACGTTTTGGAATTATAACCTGAATATAAATAATGAGTAGAAAAATATTGTAAATAAAATAAGCTGTTTTTAAGATGAAGCGCGCGAATGTTGTAAAAAGGTAGAGTAATCTTCGAACAATCTGTTTTCCTAAATAAAAAGTTCAAATTCCATTGTAAGAATAAATTTGTTGATAAACTAGATTTACTACCCACATATCTTAAATGCTGTTCTGGTAGTGTGAATATATATATATATATATATATATATATAATAAACAAATATTGTATAGGTTCGCATCCTCATGGTTCACATCCTCATGGTTCACATCCGCACGGTTCACATCCGCACGGTTCACATCCGCACGGTTCACCAATGAACAATAACTTCATGATGGTGCCCATGGGCGCACTCTACCCGAAACCGATGCCAGTGAGCGCGGGCAAAGTGTACCCCGCCGACCAGCCAATGGTGTTCAATTCGCAGAATCCTAACGCGCCGCCGATCTACCCGTGCGGGGTCTGTCACAAGGAGGTGCACGACAACGATCAAGCAATACTGTGCGAGAGTGGTTGTAACTTCTGGTTTCACAGAGGATGCACGGGACTTACAGAAGCAGCGTTTCAACTGCTTACAGCGGAAGTGTACGCCGAATGGGCGTGTGACAAGTGCCTAACGTCAAAAAATATACCCCTTGTTAAATTTAAACCCTAAAAAATCCTTACCCTATATATTAGAGATATATATATATATATAGACAATATTATATACATATATGAACGAACGAACGCTAAATAAAATACATACGCAATCAATCGAAACACAAAAGCACCCGTAATTATATAATAAAATTCGATTGCAAATCAGTTGACTCGACCCGATCTGTGATATATGAATGTAAATCTCGTGCATGTTTTGTATCCACTTACTCTGCATTACATTACTAAGCAAGCATCTACTGAGCGATGTTTCTTCATTAACAGAGTTCAATTTTTGCAAGTGCAATCTTCCATCGCGGCATACATGCATTCTTATGTTGCTATCATCATTTACTATTTTAATATTGAATCACATGACTTTCAATTTTTAAATGGTGTTTCTTGTGAAGTAGTGCACGTGGTGTGTTTATTTTTTAATCATTTAGCTTATTTTTTATCTGTTACGTTTGATACCATATTTTCTTTTCATTGCTGGCCATGCACAACACTAATGTTCAGTGTACGTACCTCTATATTTTCAGTACACTGCTCTTTATAAGTAATTCCCACCCTCCAATAACTCTAGTGGCGCCACAACCCATGCGCCATCTGTTTCATCATCTGTTTTGATCTCAGATATACGCTCTTCAACTAAACTACATATTGTGCTTGTTTTCGAACTAACTAGATCATCATTGCCAATCTTTTGTCTTTGTTTTTTACTTGTATATTTATAAATCAAACAATTGATTGTAGATCATCTACACTACATATGATTTCGGTTCGAAACTTAAAAAAATAAAAGAACATCACCTCCATATTGATTGAGCGTATTTTTAAAATGATATGAACAGATGTCGCACACGTTGTGGTACTACAATTATTTGCTCAATTGAACAAAGTATAGTTGCTCCATTATAGAATGGTAAGTAAATAGTTTTGTTTTTGTATAAAAAATAATTACTTATAAACAGCAGTGTACGTTACGAACTCTTCCATGTGTAATGTACTTATAACTTGTAAGCCAATTTGTATATGATGATGATTTTATTTTTGTTTGTTTTATGTTTTTCTTCCGTGCATGCTTGTTATGATATTTTATTATTGCAAACATTTTTTTTATCGGAAATAATTGAGTAAGTGAATTTATATACTCATGTTTGCCTCTTTGTCACTCTTTCGCACTATTTAGACTTATGTTATTCCCTTTTTTATTAGTTCGATAATGAAAACGTATTTGTGTTTATAGTTTAACAACATTTAAAACAACGAGATTTTTTTTGTTGATGCGAAGATTATATGATGTGTGTGAACCACAGATTTTTTTTAAGCACGGAACCGTCTAGATCGTACTTGAGATACAAATTTTTTTAACATAAAGCAGTATTAATTTTTCTAATAGGGGGGGCGGGGGGGTTTTATTGATGCATTTTTCAAATATTACTATATTAGAAGTCTGTGGTTTTCTATATCGACAAATGTTAATAGTAACGCATGTATTGTTCATATTTCGTAACTTGAACGTCTATCAAAGAGCGTGAATTTATATTATTTTGATTTCATCACGATAACGATAGACGCACAAGTTACACGATTATTTTAAATGTAAATATGAACGATATTGGTTTTGATTTTTCTTATTTATTGTATATACTTTCTTTTCGAGCTTCGAATAGAAAGTAAACAAGAAATAAGCGACTCAATTTGTATTTACATTTCAAACTAATCAAATCATACTTCGTTTGTCGAAACGACCTTTAGCCGCACAGATCATAGTTTTCTATTTACCAATTGGTATTCAATAGGATTTAAAACGGCTACTAGTGTTATGTAGCCATTTTAAATGGAAGTAATTCTTAAGTGGTAACTAGGAAACCTGTTGTGCCATTAAACTGGCTCATTATCGGACACCGATGTTGACGAGTGGGTGTATGAACTGAATTGAATTCGTTTTTTTTCTGCCGGCACAAGGTCGATTCGCAGCGAATGGTGTATAGTTCTGTTCCAACAAATGACAAGTGAACAGTTTTGTATAAAAAGAATGACATCGGCTCAAATTGATTTGTTACGAACGATTTTTAATGATTTTTGTTACTATCTCTTAAGAAATATGCCGTATTTTTAAGTAGTATGAGTGAGTAATTATAATATGTAGTGTACATATTTTGGACGCTAACACTGTGTATTCATTTAGAATGAATGGTTGCCAGTGTGTTTGTGAGTTGTATATATATTAACTTTTATATTTACATCTGTGGTAAATTGTTACAAGAGAATGGAAAATTAAATGATATTTATTTGATTTGATACCGTGATGTTACACCATTTTCATTTACGATACTCAAATACCTTTTCTTACATCCAAATATCCCTACCTTCCAAAATTCTAAACAAATTATATCCTTCCATAAACATATAGAAGGTAATTAAATACTAAATACACCAGTTAAATACATAATACCAGAGATTAGTGTTAATCTCTGATAATACTGATTATTCTATTCTACATTGTTTAGCGCGCGTACTAAGTATTTTCCGCGCCGGCGCGTTTAATCTAAATTATACTAAAATCTACGTTATTAATGCTTGAGTAACAGTTCTATAATATACGAACATGAAAACGCTAACTGCTACGTCATATGTTGATTTTCGGACTGACATGATTTTTTTTTAAATTAAAAGGTAATTTTAAATAATTGCATAAATTAATGATATAGATTTTTATTAGTCACTTGTTTTTGTTTTCAACTTACGCCAAACATAGACAACTTTACATAAATGCAGTGTGTAAGATATAGAGCTATTGGGCACATTCAATTTTAAACAATTCAATTTAAGTAGTAACTTGGACAATAATAATAAATAAAAGACCTTACACAAAGCAAGTACGTATATACAGTTTTTTCCATTTATATAATTTTATTATATAGGATAACATTTATATAAAATATATTTGAGAAATTAAGGAAACCATTTCGAAAAAAATACTGTTTTTACAAATCGTAGACACTGAGAATAAAACTCACCATAACATTTCGAAATTCAGTAATTGTAGCTAAATCAGTTTAAAAAAAATTCTATCGCGAAACATTTTCTATATAAAAAATTATTAGACACAATCTATCTGCGCACATGAAATTACAACATAACCCCATTAAAAGCGATAAAAGTAGTACGAATTATATTTCATTTTTAGTACGTCTTCAGTATAGTACTTGAACATTAAATTATCCATAAAATTTTCTTTCTTTTTTTTATTATAAAAGATCTTATAAATTTTTCTTTCAAATACTCGAAAATACAAATATTAAAAAATATGGGAACTAGGGTGTGTGTGTGTGGTTTTGTTTAGTTATTTGGAATGATGTTTTTAAAATAAACGTTTTTCGTACGAAAATAAACCGTGTACGTTGCCTTCCAGTTGAGCGGAATACGATCTCATTTCAAACTTAAGTTCCCCAGAATACATCATCGTCCTATAAATGAATAAAAATTGATATTTCGTTCGATTTTTACCTGTTTTTCAATTAGTACCTAAGTTGTTCAAGCGAACGAGTACCAATATCTTGGCAACCATGTCGAAGACCACATTGCAAATATGGTACGAATCGCAATACTGATCCTTTATCTACTATCGAACCACTGACACCCTGAGCTACTTTCATTTTATCCATCTCACTTAAAAAAAAAGAAACGTTTACAAAAATTACAAAACAAAAACAACCAAATTCAAGCTGTTCCGAGTAGCCTGTATGATATATTATCTAATTTATCCCTTACTTATGGAAATATCGATCCATAGCAGATCCTTTGGCATCTTTGCGGTCCATGGCTTCCAAGCTGCCCATACCGCGATATTTTTTTAATCGAACACCATCAGAGAAGAAGTATTCGCCTGGAGCTTCAGATGTGCCCGCTAGTAGTGAGCCCATCATAACAGTAGACGCGCCTAGCGCGAGCGCTTTAATAATATGTCCTATTGACTGGATACCACCATCTGCGATAACTGGGACACCGGAACGTCGCGCATATTCAGCAACTTTGTAAACAGCTGTAGCCTGGGCCCGGCCCACCGCCATTACTTCCTGGGTAATGCATATGCTACCACTGCCCATACCGACTCTAAGCGCATCACAACCGGCTTCTATCAAATTTTTAGCTTGTCGAATAGTCACAACTAAACAATAAAACAGTTTCACGAATAGCTCATGGGATACAAGCAGAAATAACCATACCGTTTCCACCGATAATTTGCAGTCTAGGATATGTTTTTTTGATGAATTTAATCATGTCTATTTGATATATTGAGTTGCCTTGAGATGAATCCTAAAGTGCAAAAATGTTTTATCTATAGTCTATTGTTCTTTTGTTTTGAATTTGGGAAGGAGCGGCATTATATAACTGTTGTTTTTTTTTTTATAGAAAACAGTTATTTATATAAACAAATATGTTATTCATTTATGTGTAAATAAATTGTTGTTCTGCATTCTGCGCTATTACATATGCAAGTGGAGAATTAATTTCAAGGTTGACGTCATTTAATTTAATGTTTTAGTTTTTTTTAAATTGCAAACCCATCAAAAATAATAAATAATGCAAATCGTGACCGGATGCTACTCATATTACTAATATATCAAATTAATTGCCTATTAGCATTTTATTTCTAAAATCAGCTATATACGTTATGAATTTTAAATATGTTTAATAAGTGTGGAACATAAAACTACTGTAATTATACACATGCATTTAAAAATTATATTATAAAAATTAACATATATTAGGGTGTATAATTAAAATTAGTTAGCTCGGTACATACATATGATGACGTATCGTTGGGAGCTAACTATTTCCGAGAGTAATCCAATGAATAGAAACGTATATTAACGAGATATGGAATATTTAGAATGTATAAAAATATATTTACCAGAACAACAACATCGACGCCAGCCTGGGCTAGTAGGGCTAATCGGCGCTTATCTTCATCCCGCGTACCAATTGCAGCTCCTACCAAAAGCTGCTTATTCTCATCTTTCGACGCGTTGGGATAATTTCGCGACTTCTTCAAATCGGTACGCGCAATCAACGCTAATAAATTCCCTTCGTTGTTTATAATCGGTAATTTACCTTTTTTACTCTTCTCTAAAATAGAATTTGCTTCTTGTAGCGTCACACCCGACTTCGCCGTGACTAGATCTTTAAGTTCAGTCATTACCTAAATAGAAAACAGTCCAGTCACTTCCATATTATTGGATTCGAATGAAATGTATTACATTTCGAAGCTTCATATTAAGATTATTTTTCTCCTCCAAGAAGTCGATATCACGTGACGTAACAATACCGACTAGTTTACCGCCCAATTTACCGTCTTCGGTGATTGGTATACCGCAGAAGCCATGTTCTTTTTTCACTTCTAATACATCGGATACTGTGTTATCCGGACATAGTACAACTGGATCATGGATGAATCCATGTTTGTATTTTTTTACTTTCGATACTTCATTTGCTTGCGCTTCTGGATGGCAATTATGGTGGATGATGCCGATACCACCACATAGCTATTAATAAATATATTTTAATATATATATATATATATATATATATATATATATATATATATATATATATATATATATATAAAGAAAATAAATAAATTGATAATTAGACTTACAGCCATTGCGATTGCCATATCTGCTTCGGTGACAGTGTCCATTGGAGACGAAACAAGTGGTGCTCTTAAAGTGAGATTTTTCGTAAGTTGACATGTTAAATCCTGGAATAAATACATATATAGTAAATAAAGCTCTAAATGAGTCTAAGAATCTGGTGTACGTACAACTTCATCAGCCGAGAAATTAATGAAACCAGGTAGGATTATAAAATCACTGAAATTAAAGTGAAATATTAAATCGTATCTACAATATTTAAAAAACAATACTTACTTATAAGTTAATCCATTGCCGGAGCTTATTAAATCTAAAGCGCTACGACCGTCTTGAAGTAATTCGGCATCATTGTGTGAAATACCAGCCATCTGTTGAAATCGTATAGTAATTATCGCAAAAAATCAATAGCGTCCAAAAGCAATACATAAAGAATTTAAATTGACGTGCCAAAATGCACCGCAAAAACACGTGGATCAACCGCACATAAAGGATTAAACAAATCAACGATTTCACTAATAGTTAATATAATATTAATAGAAAAACAAACTCACCTTAAGTCTCTATTTGTTAGCAATAGTAACTGGCTATAGTTAACAGGTTGACAGTCTGTTTTTGAATAATTAAAAATCGTTATTATATTTCGCACCACGTTTCTTCTATCACATTATAAATGAAAAAATAATTTATCCATATACACGTTCTTTAAGCTAGAAACAATTTCGCGTTCACTACGTCCGACCAATCAGCGATCTAACGCAACCAAAACATTATCAATATCACTACCGATTTGTCGGAACGATTTATGGGTGATGGAAACTCATCGTTTCCCTTGGTGGGGTTTGAGCGTCGCTTTTTTAAAAGTGTTGTCATCAAAACGAATCATTTAAAAAACATGCTTAAGAAGCGAAAATAAATAAAATATATATAAAAAACAATATATTTTATTAGATCTTTAAGAAACGGGCATTTTGGGTTTTATAAATAAAGATTAGTAATGCAAAATGAGTACATCCTTGTCAGTTAGAATGAGATATGTGTAGTTTTGTTTGAGTTAGAAAGAGATGTATGTAGAGTGAAGGAGTGTGACGTAATATGACCAAGTCCTCTTAATTAAATGTATTTACACATCACCATCTGTCAAAAAATATTATGGGGGGATAGTGGGGGCAGTTCAGACGTCTTTGAAGTTGACATTTTTCTCATTTTCAATATTTAGATATGTTTATTATATATTTCGAACATTTCAAATCTCATTTTACACTATATAAGTTTTAAATATGTGAAATGATAATAAATGTTGAATAGTTGAATCTCTAGCAAAGGTATTAGTTCCGAATTGTAATTAAAAAAAATATGTATATATATGTATGTATATATTGAAACTTTCTGGTGATACATTTTTGGTCAAGGTTGTTTTCTTTTGATACATGAAGACTGGTATGTTTATAAATTAAATTACAACAACCATCAATCCGTACCACGTTTGATATAGTTTATCGTCCAAGCATTTAACCTCTAAACGCAACACCAATGGTATTTTACATCACTCACTATCGCAAAATTGTTTTATTATACACCTACGACACCTATAATAAATGAACAATTAATAGTGCAACGATAGCTATCAACAACTTTTTGTTTACAGTCCGAAGATATGAGTACAACTCTCCGAATGAGCAATCGTCGACGACACAGTCTTTTACTATATCCTCGAACATAATTAACAGGTATTTAAGTTTGTTTCCAATATTGACGATAATAACTCGAATGAAATCTGGTTTTTTGTTTGTAGGTATGTCTGCAGGGTGTATTAGGCCCAGTTACCTAGTTCTTCTAGGTTTGGTAGCAGCTACGCTACTCTTTTACGCAGCTTATGTATCAACATCACCATTTGTCGTTCGATTGCCAACACCTCGAACGCTCCATCAATCATTTAATCAGTCGCTTAGTATGGATGGTGTAGATCCATTACAAAATCATACGGATGATGTCACGAATAAAAATCTGAATAAAAGTAGTCCGCTTAGTACTGCAGCTAGTGCACCAATTTCGGGTAAGTTCAACATTACGGCCCCCTGAAATCTCTTTATTATTGCTATGAGTCAAGTGTTTGCTATGTTGAAAATAACACGCGTCATAAATTATTATTTTTTAATTAAAAATAATTCCAAGGATTTTTTTATTCATTTTTAATTTTATATCTGCAATTTAATTTTTCGTGTAATTCAATTATTTATTGCTTTTTTATTGTTATGAGAAACGAGAGAATTTAATACGCCCTTGAAATTTAACGTTATTGTCGTAAATTTCTTACACTTTACTTTATTTATTATATCAGTTACGTTCATGTTTTTGTTATCACAAGTATTACTTTATATATTTTTTTCTGGCTCTGGAAAATTTTATTACTAAACATATTTAATATGTTTGTTAAATTTGTCAATAATTTTTTTTGAGCGTGTAGACATGTTTCGGGTTTGTCGCTTACGCTTGGTATTCCCCTCTTGTGGTTTCACATTTCCTGCTTTTCTATTATTAGCAGATGTTTTATTTTAAAATTAATTTTGTTTACTTGGTCACTGGACTTTCGATATTTGACACTTTATAAATTATATGAAACCCGAACTTCAACTATCTAGGCACAGATAAACAATGTGCTTATCTATGGTTTAATCAATCCCACTTATCAAAACATTTATCATTTCCCCCTACTTTTTATATAAAAAAAAAATCTATGTTTTCTTCTCGACTTTAAATTTTCTTGTAATTTTTTTATATTATGCGCATTTCTTATAAATAAGATACATTATACAATCCTTGTTGAATCTTTTTTTTTTATATATTGAAATTTATTTTTTTATTTATAAGACGTGCTTCTTATTTGATAATTGGTCCTAAAAGATTTTCTTTTTCGTAATGTGGAATAAGTATATAATTGACGATGTTTTTTTTTATGTAGTTGTTCAACCACTCAATAACACAACATTGAGTGTGGCCGATGCCATGTCCATGGGCGTGTTGGCGCAAAGTATATACGAATCAGGTCATTTGGATGTGAGTCCGAACATATGTCCGGACCTAGGTAACAGTTTGCAGTTGTTAATAATGGTGACATCGGCCCCGAGTCACCATGAGGCACGAATGGCAGTACGACAAACATGGGGCCATTTCTCGGCGCGCCGTGATGTGTCTATAGCATTTATGCTAGGCTCAACATCAAACGCAAGTCTACAAGCGGAGATCAACTCGGAAGAGTTTTTATACGGTGATATTATACGTGGTAAATTCGTTGACACGTACGATAATTTAACATTGAAAACCATTTCAATGCTGGAATGGGTGGATAATTACTGTCCAAATGTAGCCTTTGTACTTAAGACAGACGACGATATGTTTATAAATGTTTCGAAATTGTTGACGTTTATCAGTAAACATAATCGAAACGATAGGATAATATTCGGGCGATTAGCGAAAAAGTGGAAACCGATACGAAATAAAAAGTCTAAATATTATATATCGCCGCACCAATACAAACCGGGCGTGTTTCCCGATTTCACGACAGGACCGGCCTACCTCATACCGTCGTGTGTTGTGCATGATCTGTATACAGCGGCGTTGAATCACACCTACTTTAAGCTGGAAGATGTATTCGTCACAGGTATCGTAGCTCACTTCATCAATGTGAAACGGATACACGTCAACGAATTCCTGAACAAACGCATATCGTTCAATCCTTGCAACGTCCAAAAGGGCATCAGCATTCATATGGTCAAATTTGGTGAGCAGTTTGATCTCTGGAAAAAACTACTCGACGGACGCTCGAAATGTAAGTAGACATAATAAAAAAAAAAAAACAAAAAAGAAAAAAAAGGGATGAATCTCACTCAACTCGTAAGTGCTCGTATACTTCAGAATCTCCCAATTATGAACATTTTCTTAACAAACTCACATCACGATATTGACATTCGTGTTGCATTTGTATATAATAGTAGTTTAAGAAATGCACACACGTTTAAAATTCAAATTACTATCATGTTCCATACTTTGTGTGATATTTTTACAAGATCTATTTTAACATTTAAACAATTATTATTTGTATCAACGAACACTGGCCACACTGATTATTTTTGTGTGTGCCAACAATTCGGATCTGAATCTCAACAATAAAAACAAGCATTATTAAAAATTATTTATTGCATCGAAAATAATATCGATGGTTCCGGGCACAGTTATTATTTGACTATTTCCCATCCTGCAAGTTTTGAATATTCATTTTAGATGTGTAAAACCATGATTGTTATTAAAAATGTAACATATATTAATATATACACATGTGGCTTAGACTTTAATCCTTCAAGGTCCTTGAATATGTTTGTCGTTTTATTTAGACATTTAATAAATGTGCTCAAACGGTGAATCCAACGATATACAGTATTAGATGGACAAAATTATACATTTTTCTATGTAAAATATTTTTATTTAGACGTATGATTTAATGTTACTATCGAATTTCATTTCGGAATAATCATGACATAAATAAAAATTTAACTTAATCAACTGAATTCTATTGGTTTTATTGTTTCATTTTCCTAAACATATGAATATAGGCATTTTCTAATACTCTAATTAAAATACATACTTATGTATGTAATCAACAAACATCACTAAATTGCGTCATCGAAACTAATAAACTATTTTTTGTATGAGACAAAAACCTCGTTAATCGACTAAAAAACTATCGTTTAATGTTTTATACCAAATTTGTCATATAAGTTAAAGAAGAAACAACTCGAACAAATGTAGTGCAATTTATGTATATAAAATATATGGGGTAGCATTTTATTGTTAAGTAACAATACCAAATATAAACGCATAATTTATCTTTATTAATACAATTAAAATAAAATCGGTGTTTCATAACAAGGCTTGTTTTATTTCTGGTTTAAAGAACATAGCTGTCAAAATATATAATAAGGTACAACATTAAAGAGCGGTTGCTCTTACATACCAATTAATAGCTCCCAGATTATTATATAACCCCATCAACACAAATAATGACTAACACAAGCAAACTACTGTTAAAATCCTATAAAATATATAGCATTTTTTGCACATTATCACATCGTCATTAATTATTGTACATAATGAACGGATTCAAATTTCATCAAGTTGAAATTTATAGTATTTTTTTTATTAATAAATTGCAACGCTAGTTATCTGTCGCACTAATAATCAGATATCCAATCATTTCGTTATTTCAGTAAGTCATCAACATTTTCGAGGTAACTTATTTGAAAAAAAATATTAACTGGGTTTAAAAAAAAACACACCATATTCATACAAAATTAAATATCAAATTCATCTCATAAAGTACGTTTAGTTTCATACGAATATGGTTGCTAGTGCTTATTTGATCTCAAAAACGATATGGATAAACATTGCAGAATTTGTTTTAAAAATTACGGTAAACTTGAAGCAAACTTAACACTATTACAAATACCCACTTAATCCTAGATACTGGTTTCATCTGCCTCAATAGTTTTTAGTATCTATAAATCAAACCACGGCAACATTACCTAGAATTTCGTTTTGTAGGCTCTTAAATTGTAAATTACAAAATACTGCATTACAAATGAATACTTATATAGCTACTTAAAGCAAATACAAGATGTATTCTATGTATTAAGTTATTTTGCGCGTCCTAACCTATTGGCATTGAATATAGACGGTTTTTATTTTTATCCACAGCGGTTGCTTATAATGACTCAGAAATCGGAAAGTAATTTCCTATTTTGCCATTACATAACTCGGTTAAGTGAATAAAAACGCCAATGACATCACTGAGACAATTGGAAAAGGTTTATAATATCTCTTTAAATGAAAATATAATTTGTTTTATTATAATAGTATTACTGGTCAGTTTATTGCAACAAGTTTATAAATTCGATGTATTTAAATAATTGTATTGCCGCATTATATGGCAGATATATCGTGTGCGGCGGTTCATAGTCAGCGTGTGGTGCTTAGTGTACCTAAATATCAATGAATTTGCAAGTACAACACGTGTTTTATTATTAAATGTGTACGGATACACAATGCGTATTATTTTATATACAAACTATCCCGTTGCCCTCGTTATTTTACGTTAGAAAGCATGTCACAAAATCGATCGGAGAGAAACAAAAATCTATTAATACTAAATGATATATCACGAATAAAATGAAAAAAAAAATTGTGGTAATACTGGATTAAAAACAACAATGCCTATAGGTTATATTGTGCTTTGTCATATAAATCTCTGTTAAAAATTAAACGGTATTTTTAAATATTTATTTGTTAATAAATTGCTGTAAAATAATCACTAAACACAATTATAATCGCGTATAAACAAAACAATAATTGAAGAAGAAAGGAAGATGTCTGTAAACATGTTAGCACCAGTTGAACAATTAAAACATACGAACAAATCACGCTGCTTCTTCTGCCTGTTGGGGAACGAACGACACCACTTCTTGGTATACTAATTCTACAAATGTCCACAACATAAGTTTGTTAGTGTAAATTTTTAAAAATGTTGTACACACCTCTCCATTTATCGACTGTAAGATCCATATCTTCGAAACTTTGATCGTACGGTGGGGATATAGGTTCGTCTGTCGGGTCGGCATATTGAGCAAGGTACGCGTGCGAAAGAGCTTGTTCAGCAGTTATTCGTTTTTCACTATCTAATTCCAGCATAAGCGCCAGTAACTCGATAGCTTGTGGGTTTGCACCTGTGAAAACCTGTCGCAGGTCTTTTCGTTGCATGGGCGGCAATGATTTTATGTAATTTCGGGCCTATTCATTAATAATATGTTACTATTTTTTATATAAACTCAACTAGGAAATAAATTGTGGTTGCAAAGCGATAAAAATGATTCTTACACTTTCTGAGGTAATTTTCTGCATAAAATCGTCATTGGGAGTACCTAAAATTTCCATGATTAAATTTAACTGATGAATATCTAAACGAATAAATCAAGGAAAAAATCGTTATAGTCACAAATAAATGTTGGTTGAGAATAAAAGGATACGATCTGAACCCGGGAATAGTGTTTTGCCCGTTAACAGTTCAGCCATAATGCACCCAACTGACCAAATATCAACTGTTTGGTTGTAGTGCATCCAATTGAGCATGATCTCAGGTGCTCGGTACCATCGCGTTGCAACGTACCCAGTCATCTCAGTTTCAGCTGGTCGCGCTAAACCGAAATCTAAGATTTTCAATTCGCAATCTTCATTTACTGCAATGTTCGATGGTTTCAAGTCCTACACGAAACTATACAGTTCAATATGACCAAATCAAACAATTTACTGATCATTGATGTTGTACTTACTCTATGAATGATTCCTGCTGAGTGTATATATTTAAGGCCGCGCAAAATTTGATAAACTAGGAACTGTACGTGATCGTCAGATAGTTTTTGTGTTCTTATAATGTTGTTAAGGTCAGCTCCCATCAAATGTGTTACGAGATAAATCTAGCGACAAATGCTGTTGAGTCAAAATGACTAGAATCTAATTTCTAAGTAGTCACCTGTGTTGTATCGTTATGCGGGTAAAAGACGTTGAGTAATCCGATAACATTTTCGTGTCTCATGTGCTTTAACAGCTTCAGTTCACGGTATGTTCGTTTCGCGTGAACTGCTGATTGGAAAGGTCGAGCAAGTTTCTTTATTGCGACTCTACTATTTGTAAGCTGATCCACAGAAGAACTATTAAAAAAAAAAAATTGTTACAGTTATTAAATATATTTGTGCATTTTAAAAATGCTTATTTAAATAACACATAATGGGTTGCTAGAGGAATATAATTTACAGTAAAATATTTGCTTTTTATTTAAATAACAACTCAATTTAATATTCAATGAGCACTATTATAATTAACTGGGAAAAATAAATAAATAGACCCCATTGTTTGTATTTTATTATTATGTGCATATAACATATTTTTACATAAAAATAAATTCGTTACATATCTTTTGTTCAACTAGTATCATTTGCAATAATAATTTAATATAATGATGTTTAACAACTTCCGAATAGACCAGAAAAATATATTTATTTTCTTATAATATAACCTACATATTCTGTACAAAACAGAGTAGTTATAATGATTACAGTGATCTGTAGTAGCTATGTAAACGTTTTTAGTTGTAATATGAATTTTCAAAAATCATAATAGCCTGTTATCAAGGTGTAATATAATGTGGGTGTAAAAGGTACATACCACACCTGGCCATATGCGCCAGAACCGACCGCTGACAACATTTGATAGCGTTCTGGGACTTCCCAGTTTGTTTTGTTTACATCTACAATATGAAATCCAGACATTTCACTTCACTTTTATAACAATAAGGACAATGTTAGCACTACACGTATATACATAAGACAAATATGTCACTACAAATGAAAAGCAAATATCAGATACTGTTGAATACAGGTTTGCCATCTGATAAACTTTAATAATATTCATTTTCAAAAAATTTGATCTGCACATACTTATCCAACTATAGGAGGGTGTAATTACTTATCCATTATAAAATATTGATAAACACTTGATTACTTATTATATCAGCAAGTTTTTTATTGATTGCACATTCAAAATGTATATTGAACGCCTGCTGTTACATTGGTATTATTGCATGTTCAAGAAGCACCAGTCATTCAAAAATTTGCACATACATACAAAATGAAATAAATACTTATAAATTAATAAAATTTCACACCATAATCCTCGTCGGATTCAATGAGTTCACATTTTTCTTCAGCTTCTAAAACTTTTAAGGCTTTAAGTAGGACGTCTCGATCCAGGCCATAAAATTCTATAAAATAAACAAACGACATTAGCGATTAAAACCATAAACTTTATCAAAGCCCGACCTTCATTAGTAACGTTATCAACTTGCGTTAGCTCAAATAGTGTGCAAACAGTATTCGTTAATCCACTATTTAGAGCATAATTATGTATTATCGAGGCCCACTCATCTAACGTATGCCAATAAATCTCCCAGCGCATTTTACTTTTATCACACGGCGCTGCATTTTTGGTACTAGCTAAATCGTTTAGGATCAACAGTATAAATTCCGTGTTTAGTTTACGGTCGATTGATGCATTGTAAAATAACGGACTCCTGTTGGCTTCTTGTACGTTTAGGATACTCTCTTTTTTCTTGCAATGGTAATCTAATACTAGACTGCGCCATGTTGCTAATTGTCGCGATTTTGTTTCTGCATGTGGTTGCAGCCTAAAATAATAAATATACTTAAGTTTCCAATTTGGTTTAATTATTATGTTATGGTTTACGTAAAGAACGGTGGAAAACTGTATTGCCACGGCCACTGCCAATCATCCTCATCTCCCATATTTCGTGTTTTTTTATCATTTATTTTAATTTGATTTTAAAACACAAAACAGCACAAATAATCGGTTGTCAAGCATATATTATTAATGTCATTGTTGGTAGTACGTATAGATTTTCGTTGCCGGGTTGGTATCATGTACCAAATCTTCCGCGGAATACCTTGAAACGTTTTCAAACAAGATTCTACAAATATCGAAACTAATTAATCTGCATGATACTTGCATGTTCAAATTTCTGAACGCAAAGAAAAAATTTGTATATTCGTCCACGAGCCGTTGGAACTAGAAGACGTACCAAAAATAAATAAAAATAGCTGAAGATGAATTGCACAGGTGGTAGATGTAAACCGGCAGCAAAACCAGCGAAGAAAAAACCAGCAGCAAAGAAACCAGCAACGAAAAAAGTCGGCATCAAGAAAAAAGAAAGCAACAACAACAAAAAGAAAACCACTACCACTAAGGTATATTTTCATCAATTTTTTTCCGTTTAAAAACTAATTAGTGTTTTGTATTTTCTGTTTGAATAGAAAAGCAGCTCAGGGGGTTGCTGCACTGGGTGCGATTGTCCCGCGAAACCTAAGAAGCCAAAGGAACGATATTATTCATCATCCTCGTCATATTCATCGAGTTCGAGCAGCGATTTCGATCGACATGTTCGCACAGGAGTCTTAATCATGAAGGGAAGGTGCTCTGGAGGTCGATGCAATAAGAAGTACTCGAAGAAGGATGATAGACGACGCTCGAAATATACTTCATCCTCCTATTCGAGCGATTCGTCTTCAGGAAGCTTTACGTCTTCATCGTCGTCAGACGAAGGAGGTTGCTGCCGTTAATATGCGGTATTATATGTTGCGAAATTTTTTTATACTTTTGAAAATGTTTTTATCTAAATGATTGTGATATATGTGTTTAATGTTATTTATAAATATGCATGAAATTATCAGCAAAATATATGAAAAAAAATATCTGTATGATTTGTGTATTTTCGTTTGTTATAGAATGTTTTTTATAGCCCCGCATGATCATATCTACAAATTTTTTTTCTGAAGGTTATCCATTTTTTTTAATCATATGTGGCAACCAATTTTGGGTTGGACACAGACACTTTTCGAACATTTTTAAATTCAAATCAACCGATTGAGTAATTAATCAGGTTTGCTAATATATTTCTACACGCAAATACATGGCATCGGTAGAGGTTGTTTAGGAAATAAGTGAAATTAACATAAGAAAGAATAAATTTCGTATTACTTATAAATTACTAAAATATACATTCTTGTTTATACAATAAAATTAATTCACACAGGAACAAACGTATTTTTTTTTTTCCTCTTTTAATATCTAATGTATGTAAAATACCTCACGCCATATACTGTTTTCGGACGTAAATACATACAATATATGTTTCTAAGTATATATATATATACATATAGATGTCTATATACATACATGTGCCATACCCGTTATCGGACTTCGACAAATGAAATGTGGCATGGATAATATATTCTACAGAAGTATTTTTCCATGAATAGTCGTATATTGACGAGTCTCCAATATCCTTCTACGTAAGTGTATAGTTTTATTAACAGTTTTACAAATTTATATAACATAAACATTCCAAAATAATATTCGAAATATATATTTTTAAATCAACTAATTAAAATTAATTTACAATATTTTTAAAATATTATTTAATACGGTTAATAAATTTCAACATATAGAAGTATGTTAATAGCGTAATTAAGACAATTAAATCCCAAATCGCGACAATTTAGAAATGAAACCATTCTTTTCTAATGCAGACCTTCCAGCTAAATTGATTAAAATATAACTTTTTTTTGGCGCTATTCTGTAATCTAATATTTATCAATATATTAATGCATCATAATTCTGTCATATGTATACATATATATAGAGTTGATAGTTTTCAAATATTATCATATTAATAAGACGGTTGTGAAAACTACGTAATTTTCGGTGTTATTGACATTGAAATACTTATTAAAAATTTCTTGTTTTAAATATTAGTAGGGCAGTTTTTTCATCATTTAGATTGGTATATATATGTAACACTTACGACAAACGTGTTTGTTTCTGTAATATATTTGTATTTGGAAACATATTTAATATGTTTATATATAGTTTGATTCAGTTTAAGTATTAATATTTGTTTTGAATTAATATATTATTATAATTGGTGCTTCAATATAAGAGTGAAATACATTTCTGCGTAATTGAACTTTGCATATACTTGTAATACAATTTAAAAATATAATTGTTCCAGAAGGCGCCAATATTAAAATATTACGCACCATGGATTATAGAAATGGTATAAATTGTCATTAAATCATATAAAATTTCGAAATATAATAGCGCAACATTTGCATAATTTATTATAGGTCCTGATCAGATTATACCCTCTGATAACTTATACAGCGTAGATCCTAGTGAAGCTATTAAACTGCGATCAACTGATCACGAATTTGACAAAGACACAAAACCAATATCTGTGCCGGGACTGTTGCATAAAACAGCAACTACTTACCCCGATGCAATTGCATTGATAAGCGCAATTGCAGATGATGGAAAACAAGTCAAATATACTTACGCTGAGTATGAAGATACTGTTCGGACGGTTGCGAAAGCTTTCCTTAAATTGGGCTTAGAACGATTCCGGTCTGTATGCATCTTGGGGTTTAATTGTCCGCAATGGCTTATTACAAACTTAGGTGCCATATATGCTGGGTAAAATAGTCAACAACGATGTTTATTTCGTTTTTTTCACTTTCTTTTGTTTTTTTAGTGGCATTTCTGTAGGAACTTACACTACTAATACAAGTGAAGCGTGTTATTATGTTGCTTTTAATAGTAAAGCGAATATAATTGTAGTGGAGGATGATGTTCAATTGCAGAAGATATTAAAAATTCGAGATCGTCTACCACTTTTGAAAGCTATTGTCCAATATACTGGTACACCAAAACATGAAGATGTGCTTTCTGTAAGTATTTTTCGCAATAGGTATTTATTAGTGTAATAGACACAATAGATGATTTATAATTGGTTTTAGTGGGATGAATTACTGGAACTCGGTAAAGAACAATCTGAAGATAATTTAGAAGAAGTCTTGAAGACAATTGCAGTCAATCAATGTTGTACGATTGTTTATACTGTAAGTATTTTTGAGTACCTAATTTCAAATGCGTCTTATAAAATATGTGACGTTTTTAAATTTTTTATTTTAGTCTGGTACTATGGCCAACCCTAAAGGTGTGATGTTAAGTCATGATAATTTAATATTTAATGCTAAGGGCGTCGCGCTACATATAAACATGGAGGAGTTGAAAGAAACCATAATTAGTTATTTACCATTGAGTCATATCGCTGCTCAAATATTAGATTTATATATAATGATGGCAAAGGCGGGAACTACATATTTTGCTGATAAAGGTGCATTGAAGGGTACATTATTGAAAACCCTGACCGAGGCGAAACCAACAAAATTTCTCGGTGTGCCCAGGGTTTGGGAGAAAATCTACGAGAAAATGGTACAAGTGGGCGCGCAAAATGGATTTATAAAAAAACAAATTGCATCCTGGGCCAGAGCCCAAGGTCTACAACATAATTTAAATAAAATGAATGGGTACGCAGTTATTTGTATTAAGCGTGATTGAATAATTCAATAATAATGTTTCTTCTTAAGAATCCATGGGGATACATGGGGCTACATGGTCGCAAATACATTAGTTTTTAAAAAAGTCAAACAAGCTTTGGGTTTTGAAAGAAGTGTAACATTCGCAACTGCTGCAGCGCCACTATCAACAGACGTTAAGATGTTTTTTATGAGCTTAGACATACCAATAATTGAGGTCTAAATATAAAATAAATGATAATAACCAAATAAGAATATTAATACTAATTTTTAGGTGTATGGAATGTCAGAAGCGTCAGGAGCACATACGGCGGGAAACAATACCAGTTTGCATATGCATTCGGTCGGCCGAGAAATTCCAGGTGTTGAAACTAAATTTTGTAATATTGACAGTGATAATGGTGAAGGAGAGGTAATTTTAATATAAATAATAAATCGCCTAGAAGTATTCACTTTTCATTTGAATAGATTTGCTATTACGGTCGACATGTATTTATGGGATATATTAATGATCCAGAAAAAACAAATGAATCTATTGATGAAGAAGGATGGTTGCACTCAGGTGATATTGGAAAAGTGGATGAGACCGGTCATATTTTCATAACAGGAAGATTAAAGGTTAAATGATAACTACTAATAATAATAACTTGCATTATAAATATATGCATTTCGTTTAGGAGTTATTAATTACTGCTGGTGGTGAAAATATTGCACCGGTTCCAATTGAGCAACTTGTCAAAAGTGAACTACCTTATATTAGCAATGCAGTACTTATTGGAGATAAACGAAAATACTTATCTATATTGTTAACTTTCAAGGTACTAAAAAAAAAAAAAAAATTTGTTTTTCATATATACAATAATGGTTATTTTTAGACTGAATTGGATGAAGAATCAAATTGTCCAGTTGATAATTTCACGAAAGATGTCGTTAAATGGCTGAGAAAGGTAGGGAGTCAAGCAACTACACCAACCGAATTATTCGAAGAAGGACCGTTACCACAAGTAAATAAATCAATGTTAATTTTAAAGTATTTTTTTTGACATATTTTGATGTTTTTATTAGGTTTTGGCTGCAATTCAAAACGGAATCGATAAAGTAAATGAGAAGGTTATCTCGAATGCGCAGAAAATACAGAAATTTGCGATTTTACCCAAAGATTTTTCATTGGCGTCTGGTGAACTAGGTGAGTCGATGTTTTACGCATTTCGCAGCGGAATGAGCATTAATTAAGTCGATAAAAAATGTCTTACATTTGTTTAACTTATCTAGGTCCAACGATGAAATTAAAGAGACACGTAATAGTTGAGAATTATTCAAGAACAATCGACGAATTATATATGAATGTAGGTTACGGCCAATAAATATCAATAAATTTCCATAATATATTTTAGTAATAAACAATACAACAATATATTTTAATTATGTACAGTTCAAACATTCGTGGCATTGTGTTTTACGCAATCATTAACTTAAATTCAAATTAATTGCAATTTCTCATGAAGTAAAACCACGTCCTGTGTATTTATGAACATATTTTTCGGAGTAAATCCGCCGTAGAAATTTTTTTAAATAGATAGCAATTAAATCAGTATTGACGAATGATTGCAATTAGCTCTCAAATATATTTCGGTCAAAAATTTGCTGACAATACAGGAACAAAAAAATAATAATTAAACTATGGGACTAGGTAATTTTGTGATGCTAAGTCACTATTCGAATACACAACCGGTGGTGACGCTCGGTGGACAGGTTTCGTATTAGAGCGCATCAAACGAGAAACTTCTGTTAACAAAAATTTTGTGCCGCGTACTAAAGTTATATGAACTAGATACTGTAAGACCATTGCACCAAAGCCTTTAAATAAACCCGAACTTCCTTCAACTGATAACGATTTATCGTAGCAATCAAAAGGTCCTGTAAACATATATACATACAAATCTGGAGTTAATATTTACTCAATAAAATTAGAAGTACCTTCATAATTGGTGAGAATTGGTAAAACAGAGAACCCACTATCAAGATTATCAACAATAGTTCGGGTTCCTTGCAAGTGCAATCGATGTAAAATTGTTTCAAAAGGAAAGAATAATACATCAGTGGTAATAAGCGCAATGAGAGTTGTGTTGACGTTATTTTCTGGTGTTGAGCACAGCTCAACAACATCTTTAGGAAGCGCTCCCTAAAATATTAGATATGCAATTAACCAGAAAACGTAACAATTGATGGTATTACTTGTTTTCTGATTTCGTATCTTTCACGAGCTTGTAATATTTTCGTCATGCCACCTCGGACGGTGATGAAAAAGAGGTGGCGAGCTAAGCCTAAAGCAACTGTTGGTATAATCAACGCCCAAATCGGGAGCAAACGACCCCGTGTAGGCAAACCCCAATGCACTAAGCGGATTGCGCCTTCTCGAAATACGTCTAGTACACCTGGCTTTTCACTGGCAATATCACTCTGGACTGTTTCTACCAATGATGCCGAGTAGAATGGCGTAATTATAGCCAAACTCACACTATCATAATTAATTATGTTAATTATTACAGTTCTCATTATAATATAGGGATTTTATAATCACTTTTTCAAATAAAGTGAATAGTTCAGATTATATAACAAGCATAAATTTGAATGTAAATGTTACTAAATTCATAACTATTATTTCTAAATGATTTAGTGCTTGATGCAAAAAAATAAACTAAAGTAATCTAGTTGGTCTTGACTGTAGAAGTTACTTATATGGCTACTATGCAGTGATAATGTTAAATGAGTACTGTAGGTTGACACCAGGGCGGCGTATTTGGTTAGTGTATTTGTTTTACCTACTGACCTTTTTAGTAAAATATGATGGAAAAAAGATTTCATAGAAGTATTCATGTCAACATCCCTGTAGAAGAGTAAAATTATTAACTAGAATATAATTAAATAAGTGTCGAATTTACTTTGGCCATGGTGTAATTTTCGATAGCAAGTCTTCTATTCCTAAAGTCATTCCCCTGACTAATAAAACACTGCCTAGTCCTTTCCATAACGTCGTGATCCCTTGACGCTGATGCAAACGCACAATTACTGGTAATAGCGTATAAGGAATCAAATGGTATTTTTTCGAAATATTATTGACCTTAAAATGAAAAATATTAAATTGAAATAACAACATTGCAAAATTGCGAGTTTACCTGACATTGTCTTCGAAGCACTACGAAAGGATGACATAAAAGGTTTTCTGCTATTAGACTAACCCAGCCTACTCCAATACTAATATATTTTTTAATAGTAGCTTCTGAAATACAATGACTGTAGTTGTATTTGACTCAAAGTGTGATTGACAGTACCTTCGTCTGCAGCCAACTGATCTTCGGGTAGCGGTAACACTGGGGGTTGATACTTAAGATCAGTATAGTACATTTTTTGATGCGGTGGGCCCCACTGCTCAGGGTTATCCTGAGACGAGTGGGGTCTTCCGTAATACGTGCGATAATCGTCCAGCGATGCCATTTCAATCACCTGATCTAACCTAAATATAACATATTAATATTACGAAATCATTCAATAGATCCTTAATAGATGTTAATGTAAAGATGATTACCAGATGATTTACATAAATAGTATTTAAAAATATCACATAGAAAACATTCTAACATAAAAAAACGCATTAAACATATAACTCAGGTTTTCAATATTTTTATTTATAAATTACTGATAGATTGATAGCATTTCGGTAAATAAAGAATTTTAAAAAAAATGTTTCGTACTTTTATTTGACATATGTGATTATTTAAGCAACTGAGCTAATTTCATGGGTGTTCCTGTGTCCGTTGCGACAACTTCACACCTGTATGAAATACGAATGATAAACGGAGATAACCGAGTGAGTAACCAATAGAAACGCAGGCGACGAACCAATCACCAGTCGACAACACAAACGTTTGATTGTCCAGTGGGTAAAAAGAATCTGCCTTACTCGTTCCGCCACGTACTTTGTCGGTGTACTTTGCAAAAAGCGCCGGTTGTTTCTTAACTCCCTGTCGCCTTTATACGTTGTTTAAAATGCAGTTACTGTATTTAGGATTCTTTGCGCTGTTTGCAGTGTGTTTTGCAACTGAACAAGATGTTCTCGATCTTACAGACAGTGATTTTCAAGCCAAAGTTGATGAACATGAAACAGTGCTTGTTATGTTTTATGCACCATGGTATGTAATTAGTATATGGTTCAATTAACTAAATGGTATTGACACGTCATGAATGGCTACATGGTTGTGTTTTGATGTAGGTGTGGACATTGCAAACGTTTGAAACCGGAGTACGCAAAAGCGGCTGAAGAATTGTTGATTAATGATCCACCAGTAAGGTTAGCGAAGGTGGATTGTACCGAAGCTGGTAAGGAGACTTGCAGCAAGCATTCTGTTAGTGGGTATCCTACTTTGAAGATATTCCGAAATGGTGAACTATCCCAGGAGTACAACGGCCCAAGAGATGCTTGTAAGTTATAAAAATAATAAATAAATACGTAATTTATATAAATGTCACGCGTGTTATAGCCGGTATTGCAAAATACATGAAAGCTCAAGTTGGACCTAGTTCTAAGGAGTTAAACAGCGTTGCTGACTTCGACAAATTCCTATCATACAATGACGTCAGCGTAGTCGGCTTTTTCGAAAAAGAATCTGATTTGAAAGTCGCATACTTAAAATTAGCGGATAAATTGCGCGAAAAAGTACGTTTTGCACACTCAACAAAGGATGAAGTGCTAAAGAAAAATGGCGTCAAGTAAGTTAACACAAACTAAATTAACTGTTGTCGTTAAATTAAAAAAAAAACCTGTTTTTGTTATAGTGACGGCATCGTTCTTTTCCGACCAAAACACTTACACAACAAATTCGAAGATAACGAAGTGTCGTACGCTGGCATCGTAGATGTTGAGGACATCCAACAATTCATCAAAAAGAACTAGTAAGTGAAACGTTGACGATCATATTTCATAATATAATATTAAATATTGTTTAGTAATGGTTTGGTTGGACACCGTAAAACTGACAACACCGCCGAGTTCAAGAACCCATTGATCGTCGCGTATTACGTCGTGGATTACGTGAAAAATGTCAAAGGCACAAATTACTGGCGCAACCGTATCTTAAAGGTATATTTATCACATGTAAACAAGCGTATATCAGTGTTGTTTATTTAACATATTTTTATCGTAGGTCGCAAAACAATTCGTCAACGATTTCACATTCGCTATCAGTGCTAAGGACGAATTCCAACATGAACTCAACGAATTTGGTGTTGATTTCGCTAAAGGTGACAAACCCATCGTCTTCGCCAGGGACGAAGACAACAAGAAATTCGTCATGAAAGATGAATTCTCGTAAGCATTTACAATAAATATACAATAAATAAAATTCTAAACATTGTTTGGTCAAATCATCACAAATATTGAGCGAAAAATTGATAAATTATAAACCACACTCGAATCTTGTCTAGTATTTGTAATTGGAGAATAATTACGATTAGGATGATTCGAAATATGAAATTGTGTTTTTAATTTACACATTATAAATAAATGGTTCGTTTGTGTAATTTGAAATAGGGAATAATTGAATAATGAATGATTGCAGAGTGGAATTATTCGAAGAATTTTTGAAGAACTTGAAAGACGGTAAATTGGAACCATACCTAAAATCTGAACCAATCCCAGACGTTAATGATGGACCAGTTAAAATCGCTGTCGGCAAAAACTTCGATGAAGTAATCACAGACAACGGCAAGGATACTCTTATCGAATTCTACGCCCCATGGTGTGGACACTGCAAGAAATTGGCACCAATCTACGATGAAGTCGGCGAGAAGCTTGCCGGTGAAGATGTAGCAATAGTGAAAATGGATGCGAGCAGTAACGATGTACCAGCTCCATATGAAGTGCGAGGTTTCCCAACAATTTACTGGGCGGCGAAGGACAGCAAAGACGCACCGGTACGCTATGAAGGTGGCCGAGATGCTGATGATTTCGTGAAGTATGTTGCGAAGCACGCAACAAATGAGCTGAATGGCTACGATCGTAAAGGCAATATGAAAAAGACTGAGCTTTAATTTTGATTAGTTTATCAACACCACCCTTCTCCTTCCACCTCAAATTTTTATAATATCAAGGTTATATTATTGCTTTTGTTTTTTATTTGAGTGAAATTAGTTTATGGTATGATTAAGATGTATACTGTAAGTTTTTTTAAAATAAACATTTAACCTACGAAGTAGTGAAACGTTATTTATATTCACAGTAAATTTGATTTGAAATTTATAGTAGTATTATTTTTTTATTAGGTTTTGGAATTTTTTTCGTAAAGTTTTGTAAAATTTTGTTGTACTTTTGTGATATCGTAATAATAAATACTTCTACACCAACATAGTCTTTGTTTCAAAATCGTCATTACCGTAATAATAAATACTAAATAAAACCAATTGAACTCAGAAAATTGGTTAATTGATAAAATGCAGACAATGCAGACCCCGTAGACTCGCGTCGTTTTTCTTACATATCATTTCGAAATTCCTATTTAATTTTTATTACGCATTATTCATCGTGTATCGACACCATTTTTAGATAAACAAATTTATCTTTGTCGTCCCTATTAAACGAAACCCATATTTTCTTGGTGACGTTGATTCATTAGAACCCCTCGACTTTTGATATATAGATGATCTCATTCATAATTATTCATACTTTCCCTGATCAAATTTGATCACCCCTCTAAGATAGAAGACAATTTTGTACCTCAGTAAAACGAAAGACAGAAAATTTATTCACGGCTAACCAAAACATTGTAGAACAAAATTACACACCCAAAAATATATAAATTAGTAATAAGCAAATAAATACTAAAATATAAATACATTTAAAACCATTACACAAAAATATATCTATCCTTTTTTAATCTCATATATGAACAGATTTCAATTCCCGTATTTCTTGTTGTTACCTGTCAGTCTTATTTAAAAGTGATCGAAAGCCTTAACTGTTCCAGACACTGTAAGTGCATTATTTAATATATATGTAAAACCGTTTAGAATAGTATTAAATAATTTACGCAAATGTAACATAATTTAAAATAGTGTCAAATATCTCAAACTATACGATCTTAAATATATATTCCAAGATTCCAATGAGTTACAAACATGTAAGTATATTTTGATTGTCTAAATATATATTGTATACAAGGATGGGATGAGGGACAGGGTTTTAAATTTACTTGAGAAATTCGCCATTTAGTTGTCTTTAATTGCATTTTTTTAAAAACACCTGAACAGCTTTCAATTCCCGTATTTCTTGTTGTTAACAGTCAGTCTTATTTAAATTTGATCGAAAGCCTTAACTGTGCCAGACACTGTAAGTGCATTATTTAATACATGTGTAAAACCGTTTAGAATAGTATTAACTAATTTAAACGAACGTAACATAATTTAAAATAGTGTTAAATATCTCAAAACTACGATCTTAAATATATATTCCAAGATTCCAATGAGTTACAAACATGTAAGTATATTTTGATTGCCTAAATATATATTGTATACAAGGATGGGATGAGGGACAGGGTTTTAAATTTACTTGAGAAATTCGCCATTTAGTTGTCTTTAATCGCATTTTTTTTTAAAAACACCTGAACAGATTTCAATTCCCGTATTTCTTGTTGTTACCAGTCAGTCTTATTTAAATTTGATCGAAAGCCTTAACTGTGTCAGACACTGTAAGTGCATTATTTAATATATATGTAAAACCGTTTAGAATAGTATTAAATAATTTAAACGAGCGTAACATAATTTAAAATAGTGTCAAATATCTCAAAACTACGAGCTTAAATATATATTCCAAGATTCCAATGAGTTACAAACATGTAAGTATATTTTGATTGTCTAAATATATATTTTATACAAGGATGGGATGAGGGACAGGGTTTTAAATTTACTTGAGAAATTCGCCATTTAGTTGTCTTTAATTGCATTTTTTTTAAAAACACCTGAACAGATTTCAATTCCCGTATTTCTTGTTGTTACCAGTCAGTCTTATTTAAATTTGATCGAAAGCCTTAACTGTGCCAGACACTGTAAGTGCATTATTTAATATATATGTAAAACCGTTTAGAACAGTATTAAATAATTTAAGCGAGTGTAACATAATTTAAAATAGTGTCAAATATCTCAAAACTACGAGCTTAAATATATATTCCAAGATTCCAATGAGTTACAAACATGTAAGTATATTTTGATTGTCTAAATATATATTTTATACAAGGATAGGATGAGGGACAGGGTTTTAAATTTTCTTGAGAAATTCGCCATTTAGTTGTCTTTAATTGCATTTTTTTAAAAACACCTGAATAGCTTTCAATTCCCGTATTTCTTGTTGTTAACAGTCAGTCTTATTTAAATTTGATCGAAAGCCTTAACTGTGCCAGACACTGTAAGTGCATTATTTAATACATATGTAAAACCGTTTAGAATAGTATTAACTAATTTAAACGAACGTAACATAATTTAAAATAGTGTTAAATATCTCAAAACTACGATCTTAAATATATATTCCAAGATTCCAATGAGTTACAAACATGTAAGTATATTTTGATTGTCTAAATATATATTGTATACAAGGATGGGATGAGGGACAGGGTTTTAAATTTACTTGAGAAATTCGCCATTTAGTTGTCTTTAATCGCATTTTTTTTTAAAAACACCTGAACAGATTTCAATTCCCGTATTTCTTGTTGTTACCAGTCAGTCTTATTTAAATTTGATCGAAAGCCTTAACTGTGTCAGACACTGTAAGTGCATTATTTAATATATATGTAAAACCGTTTAGAATAGTATTAAATAATTTAAACGAGCGTAACATAATTTAAAATAGTGTCAAATATCTCAAAACTACGAGCTTAAATATATATTCCAAGATTCCAATGAGTTACAAACATGTAAGTATATTTTGATTGTCTAAATATATATTTTATACAAGGATGGGATGAGGGACAGGGTTTTAAATTTACTTGAGAAATTCGCCATTTAGTTGTCTTTAATTGCATTTTTTTTAAAAACACCTGAACAGATTTCAATTCCCGTATTTCTTGTTGTTACCAGTCAGTCTTATTTAAATTTGATCGAAAGCCTTAACTGTGCCAGACACTGTAAGTGCATTATTTAATATATATGTAAAACCGTTTAGAACAGTATTAAATAATTTAAGCGAGTGTAACATAATTTAAAATAGTGTCAAATATCTCAAAACTACGAGCTTAAATATATATTCCAAGATTCCAATGAGTTACAAACATGTAAGTATATTTTGATTGTCTAAATATATATTTTATACAAGGATAGGATGAGGGACAGGGTTTTAAATTTTCTTGAGAAATTCACCATTTAGTTGTCTTTAATTGCATTTTTTTAAAAACACCTGAACAGCTTTCAATTCCCGTATTTCTTGTTGTTAACAGTCTGTCTTATTTAAATTTGATCGAAAGCCTTAACTGTGCCAGACACTGTAAGTGCATTATTTAATATATATGTAAAACCGTTTAGAACAGTATTAAATAATTAAAACGAGCGTAACATAATTTAAAATAGTGTCAAACATCTCAAAACTACGAGCTTAAATATATATTCCAAGATTCCAATGAGTTACAAACTTGTAAGTATATTTTGATTGTCTAAATATATATTTTATACAAGGATGGGATGAGGGACGGTTTTAAATTTTCTTGAGACATTCGCCATTTAGTTGTCTTTAATTGCATTTGTTATAAAAACACCTGCTAATTATAGTACAGTAATTGCATTTGTAGTAAAAAATTTTGTTTTTTTCGTTTTACATAAAAGACACTTCAAATAAAACGCTTTCTTAAACGTAATAGTTTTAAACGACTCGGTACAAATAGCGTAAAACCAATATAGTTCTTTTAAATGCTATATAAGTGGGTAAAAATAACGAGAAATCGATTGGTGACACCTGCATTGCGCTATAGTTGATATTTTTCGGTGTAGCTGTAATTTATCTATATCGTCCATGTATGAGCGAAAGGTTTTTAGTACGCTGTCACATTTTGCACATCGCTCATACATTACATTTCTTATAGACATTAATATCTGGCAATACATGTATATAGGCGAATATAGTCAATAAATAAAAACAAGAATATTTTTGAAACGGTTATTTATTAATAAAGTTGACATTATGAAGTACATTTCTTAATACACAGCTTTAACTAAATAAGATTTTTTTTTTGTTAGTTTTTTTTTATTTTTGTTCATATACGATTCTAAATGTAGAAACATTGATAAAGAACAGTAAAACAACGTTACGTGTGTATGTATACCAACAAAAGGTGCTTTAAGTAATGGTGAAGATCGTCAAATCTCGAACCATTCGAAAGCACCGACATCAGATAATATTCCCTTTTCTATACAGTAATTTCTTTTTTTTTTAAAACCAGCATTATACACAATGTGAATATTAAAATACCATCATTTTCATACCGTCTGATATATAATTCTGTGCAAAATATAGTTTTGGAGGATGTTACCACTGACATTCTGGCGGATCGGGAAACAAATAGTTAATTTAACACCGTATTGAACAATAACGATAGTATTTCAAAGAAAACAAAAATGTTACATTCATTTGTGACTGTGATTTTTAACAGATTCTTATTATGTTTTATTTTGACAACCACACTTGTTCATTTAATTATTTTTTAAACAACAAATAACGTAACCAATAGTTTTTATATTTGTAAACAGTTACAGGCTCAACTTATTGTTGTTGCAGCATCTCATTTCATAATACTGTAATAATAGTGACAAGATCGCTGATTTACTTATTTCAGTATATCTTTAATAATTATAATCTTTTTTTGCATCGACCTGCGTGCACTGCTCAACAATATAAGTAACAAATTCATAATATCTAAAAATTTCGACAAAACTTATGTGTTATTGCTAAATAACATGTAAATGAATAATATACATATGTATGTTAAATTATCATGCTTTCATTTTTATTTTTTACACTGTTAAATGTTCTTTGGGACATAAGAGTAGAAGCCAGCACTACGAATTCCAAAATGAAAACAATAAATCGAATTCAAAGAACTCCAAAACAGGGCGAACACTCAAAAGAGAGCAAATTAAGAGGGGGGGGGGGGGGGGGAAATGCGTGATGAGAGAATGTCCAAAACAGAGAATGGTTTAAAGAGATGTTTTGGATATTCTTTGTTTCAAGTCCTGTTTTGAGCATTTTCTGAGTTTTGTGTGTGTGTGCTCCCTTACGAGTGTTTTCTGTTTCAATATTACATTTAATGCATAAATATATTTATATCCTTTGTTTTGTGATTCTGTTTTTGAAATTCGCTGGTTTGATCGACACTCTTTTATGGTAGGATTAAAATGTCTTACACCATTTCGCATTTGATGCGATTTTATATTAGATTTACTTTTCGTATTATAATATAAATAATAATATGTGCCTATTACATTATTTATTTAGTTATCACACTTTCAATTTAGTCAACCTCTAAAAATATTGTCTGTACCTGAAACTTTCACGCACTTTGTTTTATGTACACACTTTTTTATATATTCTGTTTTGTTTCAATACGTTTAGGTATTTAAAATAGGTCTCGCTGTGTGGGACTTTTTCTGATGCCCAGCGCAGCGGGACGTTTTGACAAACATATTTTTATTCAATTGTTCCTTTTATTTACAGTCGTTGACGCGCGTCATTACTGGTCGCTAGAACACCATTGGCATTGTGTTCCGACCGTTATCTGACATACGCGGTTTTTTTTTTGCATCAACACGTACGTGAAAAATTGGTGGTTGTTTGTATCGTTGGCGTTTTTAGCGATGGCGATTACCTTGGAAACGACGAACCATCTAATTGCATATGTTTATACAGTGCGCTATACAAATAAGACATTATAATTAGGGCCAGAATGTTGAGTGAACTGTTAGATAATCCCGCGGATCCTGTCTGCATCGCTGCCGGACGTTCGCCTGCAACAGTAACACAACATATGGTAAGTACATTTGCGAAATTTATTCATATATATAATTAAAACAAATCAAAAAAAATTTCATTGGTAAATATATTTATTGTAAATTGAGAAACAATTTATGGTTTATTTACAAATAACATATAAAATCGAGTAAAGTAACCAGAAATTTTGCTATACATATATTATATATATGTAGGTATTTTATAGTTCTTGCATTAACGATGCTTGGTATAACGTAACCCGCAACGTTCATATTTTTGCGCATTCTAAATAAATTACGCGAGCAGAATTAATTTCTTAATTAAATAAGATAAAATTTATTTGCGGCCGTACTCTTTACGAGAAGCGTCGCTTCATATTATTATGCTTGTACATTTGCCGCAAATATATGGTGAATAATATATAATACAGTAATGTAGAGTGCATTTTTAACGGCGACTGTATAATTTTACTTAGATTATTAAACTATATCGTTTTTTATGATATTCTATGAAAGAAATATGAAGTATAAAATATAATAAAGTAGCTAGTGCATTATGTCGATTGAAAGATTTGTGCGATTTTTATGCGAATATCGTGTTCATCTTGATATATATTTAGAAACTAGAATTAATTCATACGATAACAGAACTGCCCTTTCTTCAGCACATATCTCTGGATTTATCTATATGTTTTAATATAATTTGAGTCTGATTTATATGCTTCTAACATGCTATGAACGTAAGCCACTTTCATCAGCAGGAATAAATCATGTGTGCAATATACATGGCCTTACATTACGTTCAAAGCATCATATTACGTCCATTAGTTTTATGATTTTTTTTCATACTTTTTAATACACATTTTTATTGATTTAATACATATATAAATAAATAAATTTTGAATTAATAGTACTTAAACTTGTTGGACGCCCAATCTGTGCAAATTGGTGGCAGTTGCTGTACCTATACATTAAGATTATCTTAGAATAAAAAAACTTGGACTATGATTAGAAAAAAAATTTATTTTACTATAAATTGACTATTTTAGTTTCTTATTTTTGTGTACAATAATTGGTAATATAAATTAAAAATAATATAAAAATTGACCGTTTAAGTTATTAATATGTAAGAATAATTCAAGTTAAAATATATTTGAAGTAAACATTTAAATTTGGCTGTGTTAAATCTATGTAAACTATTTGAACAATGACAAATAATTTGTTTCGACTTTTCATTCGCACTTGATCTACATGTAAAATTAATGATTCACTTGACTTTCTCCCAATGTGACCATCACATCTGGCGTAGTACTTCAGTATAATATACCGATTTAATATTACATGAAATATATGTAACCGTAATGAAGAAAGATTACAATGAAACCGTTGTTTAAATCTGTATACATATTCGTTACTTTACTCGTTAAATTTCGTTCAGCGTGGGAGAGAACAAAAATAATAAATGGGGGGGTCTTAAGTATAACATTTTATCCAATTGTGCATAACAACGAATTGTGTATGTGCGCGTGTATCGTAATAGTTATTCGCTCGACATCTATTTTATAATTCACTAAAACAATCCAGCGTGCTTAGCGAAATTGCCAGCACGTCATAGAGCGTAATGTCTTTAGCGTACATAATAGACGCAACTGCTGGATCTCGGGAGTAATCTATCTTGAAAACCGCGCCTCTGGCGTAGCGACAAGTTTCGGTGTCAGTACATCACGGTGGCTGGCGTTATCCTCTATTTCACAATCCCAACCCCAGCCCCACCTCTGGTAACCGTTTCATGTCAATGTTACATTCAAGAGGCTGGTTTTACACTGTCGAAATTTTTCACCCCCTTCTTGCGTTTTCGCTCGTTATTGAACCATTTGTATTTTTTGCTTTATTTTATTATTTCTAGGTACTGAAACCACTATTTATTCAATATGCATAAATATTGCATCTACGGTTATATTTTCAACTGCTATATTGACTAGTTTATTTTGTTAACAAACTTTTTCTATTATCAGTTTTTATTTGCATTGTTTAATATGAAACTATGATCCGGAAACAAATATTTATTTTTACAAACTGTTTCCAATCAAATAAGTTAATCAAACGAATATTCTATACAACGGAACTCGAAAATAACAAACGTATTTAGATTCAATTTTGTTTTCAGTAAACTATTTTTCTAACGAAATAAGTATTTAATTAATTGCATCTACGATGCAACGGTGGTTGCCTGATTTAGGAGTAGTAGTTATCTTTTAGTTCTTTGGTAGGGAATAAAAAGAATTAGGTTTACGTAACATTTTATGAAAAGCTTAGGCAGATAATCATTTGTATTAGCGATGTTTTATGATGTGAAATAATTCGTTTTTTTTTTATGATCCAATTCAGTGTATATGACGTAAATAAAAATAAAAGGTGAATACATTTTCGTTATTCGAAATAAAACGAATTAGTTTTTATTTCTAAATTAAGAGCTATTAATTCTTTTAAGCTTTTAACAAAATTTGCCTACTGTAAAATATGTTTGACGTCATTCATTTTCATTCCACCGCATTCTCTATTCCCTTGTACTTGGGCGTTAACCGCAAACCGCAGTACACTTTCTCCCAACACGTAGATTAATTACAGATTAAAAAAGCGCATTTTTTACCGTTTTACTTACAGTTTTCTCACCCAAATATTAAAACAGCTTCCTAATTTAATTATAAAATACAAATATGTACATAATACTTAGTAGATTGGTTTGCAACGATAAAAAAAAAAATTGTATGTTAAAAGTGAAATCGGGTCATGTGTTAGATCGAAATTCATTATGATTTGGTAAACATTTGCAATGAATGAAAAACAAAAATTAAGCCAAATATTACAAAAATAAAAAGTATTCCCCAGTCCGAATCCCGAATGATATTCTTTTTACTTTGTGTCACTACATTACAGTTCAAATTAAAACAAAAGCAAAATACACAAAAAAAAAGAAAAATACAATGCACACAATTGGCAGTTGTAGAAAATGCTCTCTATTTTTAAAATTTATATTTAGCGATACAATGTGTTGAAATATCAAATACGACAGTAATGTTCGGTTAGTTTCCGGCAAAGAACTAACAACATCCTATCAATTATCCATACCGTACATGTATACCTTTGTAGTTTACTATTTACTGCAGACCAAAAAACGAAAAAATAATAAATTGCTTGTGAAAGTAAATCGATGTATTCTTTTGTTTGATTTCTAGATATAAAGAACGAAATTCGTAAACATGACAGCACATTTTCTACAATCTACACAATATAAAAATCAAACAAAATTACTAATCCTGACAACTAGCTCTGATTTTTTTTTTATTGGTTTTATCGATTATAAAAAGAAATATTTTTACATTTCTTTGTATATCATCGCAAATATATCTAAAACGGATATCTGTATATATTTTGAATATATAGCAAATATATGTATTTATGAATCACGGTTGAAAGTATGATTCTGGTCATCTACCTTCGTTGAAGGTGAAAATAAACAAAGAGTGTGATTCAAAATTCTCTTTTTACCAAGCCTAAATATTTATTTCTTCTCATAGTCGGGTTGGTTTGTAGCAGTAAGGTGATACGTATACCTTTATAGCAACTTTGTGAATATTTTATTGTATAAGCATATTCGAGGATGCGTAAAAAATAGAAGGGGGCAACTTGTAGAAAGTTGGGAATTTATTGAAGAAAAATAACTTCCGCCAGTATGAAATAGTGTGAAATTTTCTATTACAAACCGTTAAGATATATAGGCGAGGTTACGTTAAGAAATTTTCCATATAAGCAATGATAAAAGACCGACCAAACCAACATATGGTGCTTTCATACTAAAGAATTTTTATTTTATGTACTTACTATGTAAAAATGATTACTCGTTTTTATTTACTTTCTATTTAATCTATATATAATGATTAAATTGAACCATTAAAAAAACTTTTATCATATTTTTTTTCACATCATCAATATAATAGTTACCGGTAAATATCAACCGATATTACTAATAAATATAGAATCTATAAAATATTAAAAAAAAAATCCGAGTATTTAAATTAATTTATGTGAAGGACGGAATAAAATAGAAAATAATATATTACAATCTAACTATATTAAACATTTAAATTCAATGCTCATCATTCACCCTTAGTCAGTCACGAGATACATAAAATTATGTATAGTTTCCGTAACATTCCTCAACTATAGAAAATTACTTTATTATTTTTTTGTTGTATTGATTACCAAGAATTATTATTTTATTTTTGTATGTAAAGACAATTTATATCGTAAGATACATTTGGTAAATTTATAAATAAAACATTTTTTGTTTATATAATATGAAAAATAGTATTGGGTTTTTTTTTATTATTTGATAATCGATTAAGGGTTGGTATTAAGAATAATTTTGAAGGTAGGTAAACGAACCAGTTTAAATATTCTTAATTGCAAATGTACCCTGAGGATACTTGGTATACAAAAATCAAATTTACAAGAAATTTGGGGTTAACACAATGATGTTAACGTCGTTGAGAGTAAGAACGAATTATACGGTAGAAATGAGCGAGAAAAAGATAATGCTGTTTCTTCTTTCGTTTATATAACGTTATAGAAGCGAAGGGATTTTGTTGTCATCCTTTCCGGTTCCACAAGCGAATTAAGGAATTAATAACTGTACAGAGATTGACGCTACTGGTAATTGCTCGACAAAAGACAAAAGATAATTGCTACATTACCGTAACGCGAAAATGGCAAAAGAATTGTTGAAACGCAAGCAACCCGAAATGGAATCCATGAAATGTATGAGAGGTTCGGCGAATGGTGGTTTCGTGTCGCGAACGTCTTTCAACATACTTACGAAGTACATTGCATCTGAGCATTAAACCAATTTTGAAAATGATTAAATTTTAGATTTATTTCCCGGAATGTTGATATGTAAGTGTGTTTCGTCTGGACATTACGTTGCATTCCAGCAGAATACAACGTATGCACATAATTAACTAACGTCTACCTAAATATTTATGTAACAAATGTATGCAATAAAATTATTACGGTGAGTAATCGCTCTTTAGAAATTTGATGTTACTGTTTTGTTTTAATACGTTTTAATACGTTTACTGCGAGAGAATGCATGGGCTGCTGATGATGTGACGTTATTGAAAAGTCTGTCGCACGTCGATTGTATCAAATGAGATGGTTTGGACATTGAAAGAGAATCGATAAAAACGATATACCCTTGTGATGGGCAATAGGGCGAGCGTAAAATACTGAGAGATTGAAGGTGTCCGTAGAGCTTATTGATAGATAACTGATGGAAAATAAGTTGAGGACAGGAAAGTTTGCGCAAATTAAATAAAAGATCATGAATGAAAAGTTCTATAAGTTTCGCTGAAATGACCAGGAGATAGTCTACCCCCATTTTCAAGATATAAATAGAAGAAAGTTTGCATCAAAATCAATATATGTAATCTATAAGCTCACTGCTCTGATTTTATTTTTATTATTTTCGAACCACGAAAATGAAAAACATGTTATTCTCATTTTTCAATTTTACATTTTAATGACAATACATCGTGCAACGACATATTTAAATATTGTTATATTAGTTTTAAATTGTAATTAAAATAGGTTGTCGATATAATTACGTTCAAAATTGCTACGACCGGTGTCTGTGACGTTAATAACTACTGCTGACCAGTAATTTGTATAAATCACGCCATACACATCATATTAACAAACACATCCAAACAATGAATAGAAAAATTAAAACAAACATAATTATGTGCCGGTCGATATAAAATAGGTGACTTCTTCATACGAAGTAATTTGCGTTGTATAATTAATACACATTCAGTTCATGCTCGACGGTAGATGGTTTTCGTTTGTCCTCATAGGGTTTCGAGTTGTTAGTTTAATTTTTGTGGTTAATTTGTTTGAGATTTATAAAGTGATAGGTCAATTTATACGTACCATTTAATACGTGAACCCGTACCGATGCGACGTCCGCATTTGATGGGCTACATGAATATTTCCCAGAATCGGATAGGTCAGCATGCTGAATGAGTAAAAAACTGGTCGTAACATCACCCTTTTCAGTAATGACACTGACTCCACCCCTGTTTGAATCATAGCTGATTACCTAAAAACAGAGATAAAAATCATAAACAATTCAACTCTCCAGCAGTTATCTGCATAAAATCAAAGGTGTGGCCTAGCACTTCGGTGAGCCAAAGCTATTTTGAGGAATGTTTAATCAAATAAAGAACACGCGATGCAAATCATAATTAAATTAGACACAAAAACCTCAATACGCCACAGTGACATAATGTCATTGATTTGTTTTTGTTAGCATTTTTTTTTTTTAGTATTTTTATGTTGTATAGCATGATACATTTCCAGATTAAATTACAAAATGGGATTTGTGTTTTAAATTGGAAGTAACATTTTCTGACGGTTTCAATTTGCATTCAGAAAATTGCATAGTTAGGAACAATGGGACAATTATCTTAGTGGGAATTTATAATTTTAGAAACACGAGCAATTTATTTTGTCGGTTAGTTATAAAATTACAGTGACTCAGAAATTTAGTTTTTCGTTTTATATTTTATCATATAAAATATTGGGCATAAGATAAAAATAAGAAATTCTATCAAGTAGAAAAATACAATAAAAAATTAACATTACAATTTTATATTTTTTTTACAATGCGACACAATGCTAAATTAGAAAATTTGTTAAATGCAATCTTAATTTCAATGCAATCCAACCTTATCCACTGTAATTGGATATACTCATACGCTAAGATAATAAAGCCACGTTCTCTTATAAATATAATTCCATCAGCGATGTAATTTACTATGTAATTATCTTGGTATATGTGCATGTCTTACAAAATGTTGTACGCTATAGTGTATTGAGCAGTTCGCCTAAGCGTTTAGAAATGAAAACTACAGTGTAATACAATTTTCATTACATACATTAGAATAATATTCAATTAAAAAGAGTACACTTCAAAAATTACGAGTTTCCAATGCATTAAACAAGATTTGCATCATTTAGAAATGACCAGTTTTTTTTTTATAGTTTTAAATCTCTTTAATCAATTTTTCTTGTATAGTTTAGAATTAAATTGAATTAAAAAAATTACTCTTCAAATATTACAAGTTTAAAATGTATTAAGCAAGATTTGCATCATTTAGAAATGACCAGTTTTTTTTTTTGTATAGTTTTAAATCTCTTTAATCAATGTTTCTTGTATAGTTTAGAATAAAATTTAATTAAAAAGAGTACACTTCAAATATTACAAGTTTTAAATGTGTTAACCAAGATTTGTATTATTTAGAAATGACCAGTTTTTGTGTATAGTTTAAAATGTTTAATTCAAATAAGTTCACTTAGAGTAGTTAATATTAGTCGATTTGTATCTTAGAGAAATATGGATGACAAATGAATGCGGGGAAAGGGGTTTGATGCACAATACTTTTATTTGTATAATGGATGTAATTTAGTACTAATTTTCAAGAGTCGCGCCGGTATCGGTATCATAGGCGGCCTTAAGCATAAATATAGTAATTTGAGACAGTTAAAACAGGAGTATGGCAAATAACAAGCATTAACTAGTAAAAGCTTTCGAATATAATAAAAACAGAAATACCCTGTAATTTTTAATTTAGTTGAAGCACGTTCGTGTGATGTGAGCGCGTTGCTATGTAATGAAAAAAAAAGGGACAGGAAGACTATACTATACTATACTATACTATGCTGAGGTCCTTGTTTCGTATATTACGCAAATGATTTTTTTTACGGATGTTTTTTTTAACAGTCATAAGAAAAGTTTGATGTGGTTTATACTAAAGTTTTTGCGCGGCGCACAAAAAGTTCTCGTTTTAGAATATAATTAACACGTATACAACGTCACTGTTTGCGTATAATAGCCAACTAAACTTTCGCGTAACTCTGCTGTAAATACAATTTGTTTTAATACTCTCGTTTCCTTTTGATGGAAAATTAATTAAAGGTGAAAATTTTAAATACATCCACACTAGGCATAACTATTTAGTTATATGCACAGCAAAATGCATATCTTCTTTTAACATACATATATACATTTATATATATACATTTATATATATATATATATATATATATATATATATATATATATATATATATATAAAACGAGTGTAATTAATACATAAGTCCTATATGCTGATTGTTTTGGTTCTCCATGTATTTTTATTTCATTCAATCGCAAATACCGCATGCAATCATGCATAAGTAAACACACATATACGCATGAAGGAATTTAAAAAAAAATTTAATCACAGAGTATCAAAATCATCGGCGCTCAATCAATTTCTTTTAATTGAAACCAAAGAAATTAATTGAAAATCATCTATGAATAAAATATTTTATCTTTGAGTGATTGAAACATTAATTTGATATTGTAAAAAAAAACAAACAAAAATAACGCTATATAAATATTGAAGATTAGATTAATATATTAAATAAATAGTTAATACAATATTTAGTATAAAAATGATGTGCCATGAAAAAAGTAATTACCGACTGCTATATGTTATAAACATTGTTTCCATATGCTCGTATATATCCGAAATTTATTAAACAATTAAAAGCGAATATTTATGAAACCTTATGATTTTGACGTCACATGATGTGACGAAGAACATAAAATACGTTCCGCGTACATTGAACAAACAAAACCGTGTACATCATTTTGACATTTGTGTTTTTTGTTAATCGGCTATTTACTATGCGCAGTTCGCATTTTTTCTTTTTTTTTATGTGCGTGTGTGAAACTATCATAAACTGAACGCAATGCAAAATAAATATGAACAAATTTTTATGAAATAACAGATAAAATAAATTAGTTTTATTATAAATTCAAAAAAAATGTTCGTATTAAAAACAAGTCATATCTTGATTTATATTGATTTATCAAAGTTTCGCGTACGATACATATCATAAATTTATTCTGGTTAAAAAATTACGCAACCTAGATTTATTGACGTTATTGCTGTATTTGTAACGTGATTTGTCACTGTATAAGGGGAGGTTAATTGGGCCACACCCGAATTATTAAATTAAGGGAAAAATCAATCATTTACTGAATGAGACTTACTTCTTCATGGTGATACCAGAATATATACGCTGGTGGTTCTGGGCTGAAGCGAATTGAACAAGTCAAGTTGATTGTACTTCCTTTATCAACGTGTAGATCAGGTCCACCAAGTATAGCAGCAGTTGGAACTAAATAATAATAATAGTGAATAACCTCTTAATGAAACATTATGTTATGATTACAAGCGTAGTGTATATGCAAACCAACACACATTCACGCATATAGCATTTCAAATCGTTAAGCCTCTCAATACAATGATCGATTATATTTAGCTATTATATTGTTGTATATATATACGCTTCTGAATATACATCTAATACTAATTAGGATGTCTAACTGAACCGATTATAATTACACCAAAGGGACCACTTATTAGTAATGCTCATCGATTGCACAAAAAAAGAAGAAGATAGTTTCGAATAAAATCGTTTTATTATAAATATTAATCAATGTAACGTTGAACTCAATAATAAAAAATTGTCTATACTCTATATTTTGCATATAATTTTACTAAAATTCAGTTAATTTCAATAAATTTTAAACTTCTAACAAGTGTATGTTAGTATGCAGATAATTAGGATTCAAGCAAAACACACACCCAAAAATAAATTCGTAGTTAGTTTCAAATTGTATTGTTCGTTTGTTTTGCACTTCTAACTGCAATATCAACTACGAATTATTTTGCTCAAAAATGTATAAAAGATGTTAATGCCAATTCAAATGCCAATTCACCAGGAAAGTATTTCAAATTAGTCAATAATTTCGTTTTTATACATTTAGAGCAACATTGTCAAGTTTGATTAGGAAAAACGAGCAAACTCTTAAAACACAAGGTGGTTAGAATACAACTTGACCAAGAAACTCTAGATATGAGCACGCAACTCACAGTCGTCTGAAAGCAATGACAAACATCGAATTGCTTTTCTTTAAAACAACTTTATTACAAATTGATTGTTGGTTTATTTATTTCATAATATACTTTTATAGAAAATAAACCAATATAACGATAAAATAACATATTTGTTACAAGATGAAAAATATCAAACTGCTGTTATTTTTGTCGAAGAAACGTGTTTATAACATGTTTAATGTTTTTCCGACTAACATTTCAACTGTTACAGTTGCGGGCAAAGGAAAGAAATATGGGAAAATGATTATAGATATAAATTTTTATTATTAGTTGAGTATTATAGAAGAAAAAATGCTTAGGATTCAGGAATGATAATTATTGTTGTGTTTCATGCTAGAATAACTTGGTCACAATTCAGCAGTATACCAAACACCTTGATTTGATAATATATCGGACAATCTGTCGAAATTTGGACTGCGGAAAATGCAACGGTTCTGTGGCTTGAATGTCTGAAACAATGCGGGAAACATAATGTAAACAAACGGCTTTGCTGTTACCACCACGCTGCAATTCAGGCACATTGTCTTTTCGTTGCTTGTTCTATCTTTCTCCTTCTGTCACTCTATATAAATGATTATTGTCTTTGTTTAACGTCTCCAGAGTATGGAGATATAATAATTCAACTCTGTCGAAATAACTTATTAAAATATGGGAATTGTATATATTAAGCGTAAACGTTGCATGTTTTGAAATAATAAAAGTAATGTGCGGCTACAGTCTGAATAAATACTTGCGGAAACATACACCACATACAATTGAAATGTACAAAATTTGACTTGATAATAATGAAATTTATTTTGTGGCTACGTTAAGTATGTATCAAAACAAAATTCCACAGCATACAAGTAGCCAGGAATAAATATTATAAAACTATAAGTGAACGCATGGTGGAATAGCTGCAAAAAGATTGTAGGAGCAGTAATTTAATTAAAGATTCAGATCAAATATATACAATGAGTTTAATAAAATCGTTATATATAAATGTTGGTTATATTTGGGAAACAATGGTCGAAAGAAGCAATTATTTATATTTTCAATAGTGGAATAATTAGGTTATCTATTGAAATAATGTTGGCATGAATCTGGTTTAAAATGGCAACTAAAAGCGGTTACAATATGACGCAGTAACGCTTTCAGTTTCCGGTGTAATTGAAACGCATAAAGGATTTGTATTTAAATCTGTTTGCATATATTATGAGGTAGTATTTGAATAGCGACAATACATTAAATGTTGAACCAACGAACCGGGTGCGAATTGCGATAACCGAATGCACGATTAATGATATTAAACACACTATTTAACTAGTAATTCATATTGTTACCCATGCCTAAAGATCATTATATCTCTGATTTAAATATCATGATACAAATGCTGCTAAATTCAGTGTTTATTATAAGGGAAATAATAGACATTGGTTTTCAGTTAGCAACAGTCAACATACATATATATCTATATATAATTAATAACCAAGCACAATTAAATTAATTTGCACGAAACACGATTACAATGAATTCGCTAGAATTTCGATAAATACTGGCGAGAATTTATTGCGCCGCCCTTGAATGTTGCCTGCTGATTTGAACACTTAATTTTTACGACCACCTAGTTTAAATTCAGGATAATTATTGGCGAAAGTTTAAATGGTGTATTTGTAGAGAGAAGCCGCGAGTTTCCTATGGTATGGTTAGAAAACTCATTATGCTCTAGTATTGTGCTGTTCGGTTTGGCATCGGCAGCGGCATCAGCAGCGGCAGCGGCATCGTTGTCCTGAAACACGAAACGAAAACTCGGTCGAGCGCACATCGTATTTCGGAACGAGTGTTGTTTGGTTGGCGAACGCATTCATAATTGAGTTGGGCAGACGAATTCGCGGTTAACGGCGTCGCCCTCGAACAAAAGCGATCCATCGAAAACCCTAGCCGTTACACGACATCAAATGTGTAGTGTTGTCGGTAGTTGTTCCAACCGTACCGTTTCCACCAAATGCCTTCCAAAACCAATTTCGTTAATTTCTTTTTATTCTTTATTGAATTATTCTTAATTGTATCATACATCTATTTCAAGAAGACCTGTCTAGCAATTTCACAAAAAAAAAGAAACATCTCACCAATCAAATTTTATTTCTGGAACTATTAGTTTTCCTTGTTTCTCCAAAACTATCATTTTTGCCCTTTACATTAATAATATGCTCTACGCTTCTGGCAACTGGATGCTAGGATCCTTTAAGGGTCCACGGTTTACATTTAAAGTATTTCCAGAAAAATATACGTTCACTTTGTCAGTCAACAATTTAACCGCGATGGTTAATTAATAGTTCAAGTGTGTAATATATTAATTTACATATTTATAATCACGGTTATTTACTATTTGTGTATAAAATAGATGATGTATACATTGCACCTGTAACATACATCTCTCAAGTACTCGAAGTTATTTATATTTTATCTTCATAGCAGAATAAATATTGAATATTCATTTGTATAGTTCACTGGGTTTACATTGTACTTAGTTTTCTCCGCGTATACCTACTGAAAATATACGATCTACTAGTACATACATATATATATGTACATCCTCTGGAGAGCATCGGATACAAACGATGGTGCATATATATATGTATGTATGTGTGGAAGAGTCTCGAGCTACGGGATATTCTCCCAAGCGGATCTGGTATTGACTTTTGAGGTTTCCAACTGCCGACCTAAACTAGTCGTGGACATTCACTTTAGTTCTACTGAAGGTTCTTCAATATTACTAAAGGACTAAAATGTTTCGGAGTGACTACAAGTACAAAGTTCGACACCATTTCATCTAATTTTGATTAACCCTTTTCTTACTCATCTATAAATTGTGCCCGACCGTTGCTTTTCATCCAAGCGAAAAGGTTACCCATCTATTGTGGTTCGTTACGAATGATTTCTTATTTAATGGAAAAATAACTCGAATAACAATCACGACAATATTACAAACAACTGATGCGATTAGAGTACTACGTTTAAATTAAATTCCTGCAATTCCAGAATTACTCAATTGTGTAATTCAACCGAATCAAATCTCTGTCAGTTTATCACTAAAATGGTCGCAGTTTGATGAATTTATACTATGATAATGATAAAATATGTATTTACACATGATATAAAATTTATGATACAATTGTTGAGTAATGGAATAAACAATGATAAACTAATTACATACAAATAATGCAAAAAATATAACTAAATTTCAATAGTTGGTGCTAATTACTATTCAAATAAATCAAATATATTTTCTCGCGAATTTCGAAATATATTTCAACTGGTAGTGTTAGAACGTGAATATAGAGAAGAGAATAGGTCTAGATATAAAAAATACAGAAGGTAGGGTTTACAACTTAAGTTTGATTTTAAGTACCCCACAGTTTAACCAACTTGTCCTTTCGTCGTTCCACTTAAAAGTTTTTGGTCCGATCCGTCGATGGACTACGATTCTCGAGAGTGAAATAAACATAACCAGGCGACAAAACTCGTTTTCAACCAATAGTTTTAAACATCTAATTTTATAGGCCCACTTGATAGTGCGGAAAAGTTTATACATCCGCTGAAAATAATTATGGTTCAGCGTAACTTTCGAACGAGCTTTTGAATACCGTTCGACTTGAACCGATAACATCTTCAGATCAGATGTTTATTGATTTAGAAATTGCTAATAATTTTGACTGCGAATTATAAACAAAATTGATGATCATTGGTACCTATGAAGATGTATAGGTGTACTAGATAGGTATGCATATAAACTTAAGGTTTGTCTGTGGAGGCAATGGTGTTTCATCTAGTGGTTAATTTGACACGGCATCACGCTCACAGCGGTATATTACACTTAGGTCCCATGGGATAGCAATACAGAGGCACCTCGAGAGAGAGGAAGCCGCTCGTGTATGGTACCTACGCCAAATCCAATTCCTATTTCGGTTCTTGCTCTTGTATAATTAATAAGATACGTGCGAATAAAGAAAGTAAAAAAAAAAACAAGACAAATATCCATTATCTCAGGGAAGTGAATTCCGTGGAGGGTTTAAAAAGACTTTGTGCAAGAGTCTAATTACAGTGTCACAGCCAGATTCTCTAAAGGTCGGAAGGTCATGTTACAGAGTGGAATAATGCATGTCGTTTACGACTTCACTTCTATTGTTAACAATTTAAACATTTTAGAGTGACAATGAACTTTCTCCATTCTGGTAGGTAAACCCCAAACCCTACACAGTTCCGTTGTTGTTGCTTTGTTCATTACATCATTTTAAAACGTTTCGTATACTGACTGACTATGTTTTGTTTTGTTGTATCGTCGAAAATAACTGCGCATCTGTTTGTTCTTACTTTGGTTTATTCCTATGTATGTGTGTACGTATGTATGTACCTGTTCCTCTGTTCATACAGTCACTGCTTCTCTTTCTGTTTGTGTCGCCTGCGTCGTCTGTTTCTATGAATATGTGTGTTTATCTAACTGTCGGTGTGTGTTTGTGTATTTGTTGTTTGTTTATTTACTTACAACTGAAACGAATGGAGAGCCCTGTGAATCCAAAGAAAAAATATTGACACCATGTGTATAAATGCATCAATAAATCATTAGACACACCAGAATAGTATAATGGTATCCATTCATTTTCGATTCATTGATTTTCAATTCGTTTTGCTCTGATGTGACGTGCTATGTGTTTTCACATATTTTATTTGATTTATTTTGTGATTGTGAAAAATGTAGACAGTCATATACTGAGTTTATCGTGCAACTATCTTTGATTGACTGACTTTTCACAAAGACAATTTTTCACTTATGTTGTGGAAATTGCATTGCAATTTTATAAGCACTCGTTATTTAAAGAAATACAGTCGCTACTCACAAAACCTACACCGAAATCTGCAAGAATTACTGTCATCTAATTCCTTTCTTATGAAAATGCATATCAGTCTTCTAATAAAATACATTTCGAGTATAATATCCGAGCAAAAATAGTCAATTAAATACTCGGGGAAAATTACCTGTCATCACATCATTATAGTACCGATGGCAATTCGTTCGGGAATTTCAGTTATATTGAAAAAATAAATAATATTTCATATTTTCATGCTGTACATGCATGGAAAATAAATAAACATATCAATAAATGTTATTCAATTTTAATGTCTATTTGAATTATCATATATCATTGTTTATTTTACAATAAATATTCTAATAATATTTTTCTTTAATTTCGAAATGTACTAGGAAATATTTTAACAAAAACTAATGTTGGTATATCCATGTTCGTTCTTTGGATTGAACAGGATGTCGACGCTTATGTATACCTATTGATATCATTACTAAGCACATGGAGTGTAGAGTTTGTATAATGAATGAATGTATGCTTATACGACCCGTAGGTATGCATAAAACAAGGATTACATGTTTTTAGTTGAAGTAAGGGGTGTGTGTGCTATGCAAAATACATATAGACGTCGAGTACCTTGATGACAAAGTTTGCGGAATTGCGTTGTGTTCACAGCAAAAGGGATTATTCAACGCGTGTACAAACCTACAACTGCTTCTCTTTCTATATGCATACATACACATATATTACTCATACACACGAACACACATACATTGCTAGAATGCAGCAAAATTGGATATTTTATAACTTTAAAGTTCATCTCATAACGCATTACAAAATTTTTATAATTAACTCTTATTGTTTCCTCTAGTCTAATTTAAAAGTTACAATACATTTTTAAAACTGAAATTAATAGTGCAATTCAAATCTTTAATTTCGTAAGCAGAATTTATAAAATGTTGATAAACCTCTACCTTTATATTAAATATGCATTTAAGGACAAATCATTGCTCATAATACATATTCCCATTAAATAGGGTGGCAGAAATCGCCATACATTCATTCGCATTTTTCATCAAATCACTTTGATTTTACTGAATTAATTCGCAATCATATTTATCCACTTATTTCGAGAATGGTCTCGCATTCTTATTGAATTAATTAGTTTTAAATGCATATGAGTTTTATGACACAAATGAGAAATTGTACCATATCTAATCCATGATTAAGTGCTGTAATTTGATTCAGCTAGGTAGGGAATCACTGAGCATTTAGAAGTTTCAATGTTTCAGTCAGAAGTAATTTTTCAATTTTTTAAAGTGACGTCTGTGCTGTAGTTGCACAGTGACGTTCGGCTGAAAAGGTAATAGAGGTGGTTGGCTGCATGCTGGTGTAACCAATTGGTTGTTGCAAGAAACATAACGTTTGTTGTTCTCTTATTTGTCTAGTGATAAATCGCGTGGCCGCGTGAACAAATAGCTTCTTTTTGTGTGTAAACATTGTTTTAACGTTCACTTACCATTACTAAGTACAACGCCAACGGGCAACATGGAAATTATTCTAGACGTCGTGCGAAAAGATCGGCTTGCTTTGACTGGAAACTATAAAGCAAACATGAAACTTTGGTTGTACCACATAAGAGCGACACTCACAAGAGCGTATCCAGTTGAATGAATTTCAAAACAGAGACAAGCGAAAACGAGTGACACGCCATAAAAGCAACAAACCATAGGACCGTACAGAGGAGTGACAGATTATAAGGGTGTCATGTCAAAACCGACTTACAAATGTTATCGATTCCTTAAACAGCGATAGGTAAAAATATCCGAACTCAAACACCATGCGAGTGATGGATGATAAGAATAAAGAAAAAGTAGAAATAATTTTGTCTAAACTAACTGCATATGTTTTGAATTGTTGATCATTTGTTTGTTGGAGTATTTTCAGATGTTGGTCTTATGAGAACACGATGTGAGACACTATGACAATGAATGTTGTGTCGCTGTTGTTTTGCAACAAGAAATTTAAGCAACGGGGTGTAATCTCAACCTTTTTCCACTATACTCATGCAAAAGAAAAATGTTATGCCTGATGAGGCACATAAACCAAGGTCTCAGCTATCATTTGTTTTAGAAAAAATAACGCCTACGAAATCCATGGCTGCAAAATACCACTGCACAGCACAGACAGGATTGCGTCTTTTACCCCGACCGGAGGTCCGTAATCTTTTCATCCGGCACGCGATCTTGGGCTAACATAACGCCAACATCAACGCGCATCAATAACACTACAACGCTAGGTCAACACTCGTGAATTATGTATCTATATGATTATTTTATTCACCTTTGAATGAAGGCTACTGTTTTATTAAACATTCATGATTTTAATTCTGTATATAATCAGCCAAAGCCAATTTGGTTTGTCTGATTGTTGCATTGTTTGCGAATCACAGTATGAAATATACATACATGCATACATACATACATACATATATACGTACATAGTTGCAAAGTATATTTTTGTCATTTCGAACGTCAGAAACTTGTGTTTGGTTAAATATTTATGCGGATAATATCGCTCAAATTGAACAAATAACTTTTAATATGCGATTGAAAATAAATAACAATTGAATTGGGTACTAAAGATAAATGATCGACCATTTTAAAATAAATTGAAGAAAAAACGTATCTAATTTATTTTATAAGCTAAATCTGGGCCCGTGCCAATTTTAAAGTGAACGCCCATGAACTAGACGGGTGGTTGGTTGCCGAAGTAATAATTTCTTTTTCCCGTGACGTCCATGTTGGTCCAGAACCTGGATATCTGTACGGGAAAGTGAAGTATTTCATCTGCGGTCACTGAACCAAAGTGCTGCTTGAAGTTAATGCGAAAATAGACGGTTTTCAAGGAGTTTACATCCGCGAAAAGTCACCAGACAAAGATTTTTTTTTTTTAAAAAAAGTTTCTTGACGTGGAAATCGTGAATAATTCACGCAAGTATTTTATTACGATCCTAACATAAATATTTAAATACAACTAGTTTATACGAAAAGGAGAAAGATAGACACGTTTAATATCCTGAAAAAAAAAAAAACATCCATATCATTTAGAAATAGTTAATAAATGTGGTAAATTATTGGAAGCATTTTAAATGGACTTGTGTGTTATTAGGAGTTTTCAAATATCTGGATTGGACGTATGTATTGTTTACGGATAGAATGCACTGTGAAAGATGTCAATGTTGCAGACACTTACCCACAACATTTAGTGTGACAAAATAACTTCTGACAGGCTGAGTGCTGATTTGACATTCGTATATACCGGCATCCCGTTTTTGAGCCCATTTAATTTGTAGAATCCATTCGTCGGTTTCGCGATGATGGTTCGCCTGGAAACGTTGATCGCTCGTGTAGGTATAACCTCCGACAGTCAAGATGTGGATGTCCCGATGTCTGATCCACGACACCTGTCAAATAAGCAATTATAATAACATCGACACTAACACAAATTATGTAGTATGCATTGTTTTCTATATATTCGTATGTTCGCGACAGTTATGATTACTAGAGTTTAAGCTTAAAAAGGGCTTTCATCATGGTTATATAGTAATATGCAAAGCTCAATTGTATGTTATGTGTACGTTTGATACTATTTTACGTTGTGAATTTAATAATGTTATATTGATTGTTAATATCAATTTATTGCTTTAATTAAACTGGTGAAATCAGGAGCATATATCAGTATTCCATATTGTAATTTCCATTATTGGAAACAGCCTAAACAAAATATAAATCTATTCGTATTTTCATTCATAACTTATAAGCTAGTATAGATGATTCAACTGTTCTTAGTCAAAATCACTGTAAACATTTTCGTTAATTTTTTTCCATAAAATACTACATTATAATTAACTAATTGAAAGTGTTAATGTAACGTAACAACTAATTCAGTTCATTGTGTTTTATTAATATGAGGCGTATAATATGGAATCGTAAATGGCGCATATTTTACAAAATAAAAATATTTTAAATTTAAATACGAAATGTGAGTCATAATTTTTTTTTTAATAAAACATATTTTGGTGTTATCTTTATAAATAAAAAATATTAGTAAATTTATGAATTTTTGTAAAATAACTGGTAAAAAAGTATAATTTTGGACAATATTTGAATTTTTTTTATGAAAATTCACATATTTACTATTATTTTATGTATTGCGATAATATTTGAAATTTAAATACGGAATGTGCGTGATAATTTTTGTTTATTAATAAAATATATTGTGGTTTATATTTATGTCGCATCACGTACATACGTATATGTGTAGACAAGTATAGAAAATAGAAATATGAAAGGACGGAAAATGACAGCAGGCAAAATATCAACTTTCCCGACTGCTATAGATTATTTGCCAGATGAATCGCGCTGTGTGCTGTGGCGAAATAATATATGGAGTTTGACTGTTATTTATTTGCAAGTGCCCTGGTTGGCATTGATAAATCCACAGCTAACTGGTTTGATTACGTTCGCCATTCTGCATTGTTCGTAAAACTCTTTCGTCGACGTTGACGTAAGCATGCGCAAAATCATGTGTCTTGTGTTTGTCTCCCATTTGGGCCAATGTATGTTACGTTAATTTGTCATTGTTGGTGTGACTTAATTTGCACATCATTTCATATTTCGTACACTACACACACACACACACACATACATATATACATACATACATATATACATACAAACACAAACACACACACACACACACACACACACACACACACACACACACAGACATATATATATATATATATATATATATATATATATTTATATATTTATATATAAGGGTAAATCTATGTATGGTTAGATGGAAACAAAGATAAAAGCTATTGTTGAGGTGATGGAAATTTTGAATCACAACACGCGCATTTCCATTTCAGTTACCTTGTTTGCAAAGTGTCGCAAGTCCTTTATAACAGGTGCGCAAACTTGTTTCAACATGTTTGCATGTTATAATGATGGAGTTTGCAGACTACACGTGCATCGCTAACTATAGAAATAAGTACCCAACTACGAGTGATATGGAGTCATCTTGAAAGTACCCACTCACAATTCGCTCCAAAACTACATGTTTCAACATTGATCATTTACATGTTGTTTATGTGTAATATGTCACTACATATACAAGTTTGGTTTTCAGTTGAGATATTAAGCATAATTCAAATTTGAATTAAACAGAAAACAAATTTATTTCTATTAAAACACTCAGAGTAATTTCACAAAATTCTTTATTTTAGACTAGTCTAGGTCTAAAATAGGTCTCAGGACCTGAAGAATATAAAGAATCTGATTTTATTAAAATGTTTCACCAAATGTTAATTTTATTAAATTTAGTTATTACAATTTTTACAATTATTAACTTTTGTTTGCAGGAATAGTTAAGTTAAATACTAGTTTTAGAAGAACATTTCGAATGGTCGAAAGTATCAATCTTTGGTAAAATCGAATACTGTGACATAGAGATCTGTTATTTAGGGTCATATATGTATATGTTTATGTATATGTATTTATAATGAAATTGGGACAATCTGTATAATTGTATGTGTGTATGTAGTTGTACGCTGATGGCGATAATGAAAGTTGGAGTAAAATTATAAACTTGTACGTGTGGTGATATATTACATCCGTATGATATTGGTTATGGTCTCAAGAGATATAAAGTTGTAAAAATACATTGGTACTCGGCGATTTCTCATTATCGTGAACTGGAAACTCCGCCCATATTTAGTTTCACCCCTATTATCGGTTTCAGTAATAATGAAGATGGATATTTCAACACTTGGCAAGGGCCACTCGACGCGACTCGACTCGACTCGATTCGACGCGACGCGACGCGATATCGATTGATCGATTCTGATCGGTTGCCAAATGAAGCAGGTACCGCGAATTCTTTCTGTACTTGTTCACATCAATCCCAACGGTTTCAATTATCACCAAGTGATACTACACCTGGTGATAAATAATTCATTAAATTATAAGTGATATATTTACATTAAATCATTATATTTACGGCTTCAAATGCGAATGTGTGCGTGATTTATATACCTATACACATTATAGTTACAGCTACACTGATGTTTATATATTGGGGTACATTGTACAGTACAGTACAGTACAGTATAGTACAGTACAGTACAGTGCAGTGCAGTGCAGTGCAGTGCAGTGCAATATAGAACAGACGCACCACTGATAATGAACGAGCAACTCTGGATTAGAGAGTGTCGACTACACATAAATACATATATACATACATACATACATACATACATACATACATACATACATACATACATACATACATACCTATACGTATGTATATGTACGAACCGAGTAACATTGGTTGTTCATACGTTTGCTGGTTAGTTCGGCACACAATCACACAACCTATAAATATGCGGCGATGAAAAAAATTTAAATAAAAAATACAACATGCGGCTGAACAAATAACACCATTCAACTTTATCCTATCATACATATACAATTCAATTGAGTCCTTTTGGACTTTTTTTTGAGAGGTTTACAAGTATTATATTGATTTGATTTCGAGCGTATGCCCATTTAAAAATTAATTATTACTGTATATAAACACTTTTTTCCACCACTTGATTTCATTTACTCAATAATATAAATTTAAAAATGTTTCGTTATTCATCTCATACAAAAAATATTTTACACTAAATGACAGTTTAAGAAGTTTTCCGTGCATGGTATGATTTTATCAAAACTTATATGGAAATAATATCGTAAACCGAACCTAGCGTAATATGACTAGTTTTTTTATTTTATTTTTCGCATGATAAAACATATTTCGCTAAGTGAGTACGACGTACACATAACATCGTCTCTTGGTTCTGCATTATACATTAAAGTTTTATAGTTTAGTCTATAGTCTAGATTCTAGAGTCTAGATAGAATCTATAGCATTGGAATAATGTAGAAACGCGAAAGGCTGCAATTCCGTTTTATTGTATATCTATAGGTAACTTAAAAACATTAATAAAATATATCGAGATACGTGTGGGCGTGAGTTGGAATATTAAATAATTCCATTCGTTTGTTGTAATAAAAAACTAAGAGTGACGTTCTCTGTAATCCCCATGGGTTCCTTTTAGTGTGTTTCTGGCGCATATCATTTTTATTTATTTTTTTTCTTTTTCCTAACAAATACCCAATTCACTTCCTCATGCGAATGAAAGTATAAAACATGCTAAAAATACATCAAATAAGCTCTTTCCGCTTCAAAGCCCAGAATAAGCGTATATACATAACATATAAGGAAACAATAAAAGAAAAATAATCAATTGTTTGATGTATTACAATGGTAATTTTTTCGCATGTTAAATTTAAATTTTAGTTCCTTTTCACAGTAATACACGATTTTTAAATAATTAATGAACTGTCAAAGTTACAGTTTGATTCAGAATTTAATCAAAGTTATTACCGAGAACACGGAAACATTTTCATTTTCATTAAGTTATAAACAAATATTTGTATATTAACAAATAAAAGTTGTCGTTTTCAAACGAGTAGTTATTTGTGTTTGTTTTATTTTTACAACAGTTAAATGATTTAATAATAGATGTTCACTATGTTATTTTTAGTAATGAGAGTAAAAATAATAAATTCCCATTACTGTTGAATTTCATTAATATTTGCGTTTAATTTACTAAAACCTCAGATTATTTTATTGTTTATTTTATTTGTTTGGTATCATCAAAAACCTATCATCCACACTAGTGTTTTATATCATTTGCTCTTATTAAAAGATTTCATAGCATCGACAAAAAACCATTGCACCAACGGAAAAAGCCTTTACCGACAAAAAAACAATTCAGATACTTCATCATTTTCAGGTTATGGAGATAATTCCTTTGAATTGTTGAGCGGTTATATATATATATTTTTTTTTTTTTTACCAACGACAAAAATGATTTCAAAAACACAATATACGATTTATGATGAACGATGAACGTTTTTATATGAATTTGTCTTCTACTAAAACGATTAAAATCAAAAATTCACAATCAGATAAACGTCGTACAATTTATATTAACGACGCGTTGCTTTTTAATGGTATACTGTAAAATTTTGATATTATCATTGGTAATTCACGCAACTTTGTTAAAATTAGCTTAGCGTGAGTTATTTGTTTTGCAAGGTTATGCGTATAAATTATATTTCAAGACATGATAAGGCTATATGCCTATATATAAATTTGAGTAAGGTATTTTTAAAATATATCTACAAACAATATTTCATTTTCCGTACCACATGACATTTTTGTATATTTATCATTAAAACAACAACGATTTTTTCAAATATTAATTTCTATTTATATATAACGTAGAATTAAAGTAAACATATACGAAAATAAATTTTGCATGGAGATTAGATAATCATTGTCCATATACAACCTAATCTAATCTTCAAACAACTAGTATTTATGTATGATTTTAAAAACAAAAATGTTTTTTTTTGCATTTGTAGGTAAAATAAAATTTATATATATATATATTTTATGTTAATTAATTAATAATAATCGCTTTCTTGGAAACTCACATTTGATATAGATCTCTCATTAACTTATTCAGTTATAAATGTGTTTTAACGTTTGCTGGCGGAAATAGATAAAGTGCTTTTTTAACAGTTATTTTTTTTCCCGTAAATGCACCGTCGTTTTCCTTATTACGACAGTCTGCAAGTTGAATTTTAAAATAGCTAAATCTCGTTCGTCTCATTTTCGTCTTTACTTTTCCGCCAGTGTTTTTTTTTCCGGGCATTCATGCGTGTTTAAAACAAAATTGAATCTTATCGTCGCCGAATGAAAATTCTCAGTTCGATACGACAACTCAACGAACCATAAAGACGAGATAGGTGTTTGTGAAGAAACAAGGGCGGCTAAAAATATCAGCGAATAGTGTATATGCGCTCGCGGAATATCTTTTCGTCCATCATTCTCTACGTATAGAAGATTTACGATGTATTCACTGATGACCGAACCAAGTGATATATGAAGATTTGTTATAAATACACAACCATGAATAAAGAACATTCACGCCATATATATATATATATATATATATATATATATATATATATATATATATATATATATATATATATATATATATATATATATATATATATATATATTTAGGTCTCAATTGTGAGAAATCGTAAAAAACCAAATGGTTTTCGCTGCTATATGATGAAATATTTTTTAGGATCTTTTAGTTTCAGTTCCTCTTTTTATAATATTACAGTTAACATAACTAACATAAATCTTAAATAGTTGTGTATTTTTCAATGTGCTTAAGTTTTAAATTAGGATTTGTGAACTATTAATTTAGAAGATTTTGTGTAATAAAATAAAAGAAACTTTATTTCGCCGGAATACAGTTATATAGATTTGTGTTTGTGATTTGTTTGAATTTAATATGATAATTTTACTTAAATACATGAGAATAAATATTACTTAATCGAGACTATGCTATAAAAAAAAGTTTGCACGAGAGTATTTTCTGAGAAAATTAAGGAATGATATATTTCATTTTCTTATTGCAACTAAATATATAAGAAAATTACTTGACTCTGACCGAGCTTCATACAATTGCTGCTGCTATTAAATTTTTATTGCGCTGCAATTAGAATCTTTTAGTTGTAAAGACGGCCTTAATGTCTTTCATAAGACAACTTGATAAATTTGAAATGATGAAAGTTATATAGCGAACAACTTGCTTGTTAAAACAGATAATAAAGATCTTCGACAAACTTTGAAAATAAAGTGAAAATAACCTTCGTTATGTAAACCGTACTAGTTTGATTAACTTCATTTAACTATACGTTAGGTTAGTTGCAGGAATCCAGCAGTATTTAGTTTCAACATTAACATGGATGAACAAGAGAAGTTAATATAAAAAAAAAGAGTCATCAATGTTCATAGAAGATATAAGCGACAACTTTGGCTTTACGAGTGAGCGAATAATCACCAAGATTCTGGCTTTTTTTAAAATTAATAACAGTTGATTAGTGTCGTAGCTTAACAAACTATTTTAGCAATTAAATATTTGTTGTAAACATGAATAAACAAATTTGAAAAATATTATTTTAAAGCTGTAGTTGTAATAATATTTATTCTGAATTTTGATATGATAATCAAAATGTGAGATTAGAGCTATGCAAAGTTAGGTGTTTCTTAAGAATAGTAGCAAATCGAGTAAGTAAATGTGGTATAGTATCGGTTGGGAGTCATGAGATGCAATAACCTGTCTCATGTCTCAACAGTATCTGATGTATTGATTGGTGAAATGCCTGCCACCGAACTAGGCCGGTTAGTGGTGCCTTGCTTTAATGCAATATAAATTAACTACTTGTGACGTCACTATACGAGTATATATATGTAGTTTTTCTTTAATAAAATTGCTAGAAACTTAATACAAATAGGTAGCTCTACCTGACCTGGCGAATCAAACGAGTATTTGTATATAGAAGAAGTATAATATTGTGGCTGGAGACTTAATGCAATAATAACAGATAAAGTAATACAAAATACACAACGGAAAGACCTATGAAAACAATATCTATTTGGACCGTCCGATTTTGTTTACGTAGCAAGTAGTCACGTGCAGGACCCATATCTAATAGCCTTGCCCTGCGAGTTGAATTTGCATGCTTCTAAGGGTCGATCCGGTGTGATGGTAATGCATTTCAAATAGATACGGTAATTAATTGCATTATGCTTGCAAAACGACGCTGTTAGCATGCATTTCAATTCAAATGGATTTACCAACTGTATTGTCTAATTTTAATGCATATTTCCTCGACCAAACTGTTTTCTGAAACCATTAAAGAGTTGATGTCTATATAATATGATTGATTGGTTTCGCGTGCTTTCAAAGACGATTGTACTTTCGTCCAAAATTATACTTTTGATATAGAACCATTCAAATGGTGTGAATATTTCTACGTGGATAACTTAAATTGATGTCTTATTTGATGAAACTAGCACACTGCTTGAAATGACGTTCAAATCGTTTTATGACGTTGTAATAACATTTTTTCCGGTGAACTTTTAACGACTATTTAACGTTTGTGGTAGCTGAGGAAGTCTCTCTATTTTATATTACGTGTATTCTTTATTTAAGAATTAATATGTGGTTCTTAGAATACGATAAATTTAGACGTTGGTTTTAATATATGCGGTATGCGAAAGAAAGGGTGCTAAGCTGAACATCGATCGGTGTTTCATGCACAAAATAATTATTTGAAATTTTCAATTAAATTTTCGAATGACATCCTCAATTATGAGCAAATTAATTTCTATAAGATAACAAAAAATGTCATGACAAATTGGCCTCGAAAAATACAAATGATATCTAGATGTAACTAGTGGAAGAATTTAATTAAGATAGGTTTGAAAAAGTTTGTATAATGTTGTCTATCATTTTAATACAAATCTTAGAAACATGAATCAGAATTTCTTTAAATAACTGAAGTGAAAGAATATAATTAATATAACTATTGATTGTAGATGTATTTACTTTTGAAATTGATTTTTCATTTTATGTACGCCTTGAACAGTTACTAAAAGATGCACGTGCATTTAATATTTAATTTAAATTCGAGTCATTTATAAAGGACTAGTTTCTATATCTAAATATAAGTTTGTTTTTCAGTAGAGCCAACATGTCAGCGGTTTTGAATTGTAGAATACCTATAGAGTTAACATAGGGATTCAACATTTTGTTTGAAGATTTGATCTCCCTCAATAAATAGCAACATCCGGCAGTAACGGATCTAGACTTGATGTTTGAGCAGAGGAAAACGGGATAACAGAATGGGCGACATAGTGTCCACCGCGAAAGCATCGTACCCTTATCCCACCTTACCGTTGAAAATCCCACACCGTGAATATAAACCAGTCACTGGAAAAGTTGTGGCTACATCTACAATGCGTTTTGAATTATGCCAAAGCACTTCTAATGCCCAATTTCACGAAAAATGTGTCGCGTTCAGTTCAGTACAACAGCTTCAATGCGTTTTTATATGTTAACAGTTAATATTTTTACTAATACATCTAATATAAAAGCGACATCCATTATATTTATTTTTTTTAAATTTTTTTATCAAAGACAAGTCACTAACAACACCATCTGCCTATTTTTTTAAAAAAATTTAATGTCAGATCTGTTTTCAGGAACCGTAAAACATTCATTTTTAACTAGTTATTTCAAATTTGGCAGAGTCTAGATTTCAATGTTATTAGTGCGTAATCCTTTATCAGTAAACTACATTTTGTATTTGTATGTACAAAAACGAAACGATTTGTAAAAAAAAATCTAGCTAATCATCTTTGACATTCAACAATCATTATTATACCAAAAAAGTGGTATAATAAGTCAATATATTTTAAACTTATTAAAAATGATGTCAAAGATAAAAAATGTGTAGTCTTCTTTGTACAAAGGTTCAACAAAATGACGTTATGTAATCTAGGAGTAACATAGCTACTTATATAAAGTGAAATTGGGTAAAATCAATAATATTTTCATTCAGAAGAAACATGAGCTGGCCGAAATTCTTTGTTGTTTATCCCCTTTCTTGTTCACTCATTAAACTTGTCTTCTGTAACACCTAATTCCACTCACTTAAAAACCTTACGCTTCGTCAATCATGTTCATCCATTTATTCTTAGACCAATCTCTTTTTCTTCCACCCTTAAGTTTTACTCTGGTAAGCCTTTTTCACTAATATATCATTCGGCATCCTCTCCAGATGGTCTTAAACCGTTCCGTGCCCACTTTTCTCATTACATTCTTGCTTATTTCACATTCTTCATACGCCACCGCAAACGTCAGTTTGTCCATATGATACGTATGTTCTTTATTTATCGCTAACTTCACATTTAAACTCATTGAATAATATTAACGTTTGCATTAAAAATATGAGAGAACTTAGAACATTAACTACGAATAAAATTTGGGGGGTTGCAAAAAAAAAACAGTTCGATGTAGTAACTGGTGTTTAATTGGATAATTAATAAAACCTCGTTTAAAATTTAAAAGTATGAATAACTAGAAATGAGAGTTCAATAAAAATCACTGTTATCATGTAGTATTATGAGAGAATTAACTGAGTAATTGGTAATTGTAAAATGTTCTAAATTTTTGCTATTAAAACTTAATCAATGTGTACTTAACTTCTGAATATGTTCCAAAATAGTTAATTGATAAACACCATAAGTTCGATTATCTTATTATTTTAATATTCAACACTATTTTACAATATGGGATCCAACAATTACAATTCTTTTCAAAATAAAATCATTTATACATTAACACACTAATCGTCGCATCACCTGTTCTACATACCAATATCATCCATTCCATTTGACTACCTCCAAACTCGGGGTGTAACGGCTCATATTCCGGCGAGGTAAAGCAATCTAGCACATTCCAGTATGCAACTCAACTTGTTCGTTATTATGGAACCCTACATTGGCGATTATATTGACGAAATTATCCAATATTAAAATTACTTTTAATCGTTTAATCTCGTTTTAAATTCTTCATCTGATCAATAATTGTTTTTAGCTGTCCGTTGTACCCAATTTTATCAGAACCTATAAGTCCTTTTTTCCCTCTTGTTAACGGAATCCAACCTAGCCCCTTAAATTTAATACCGATGCGGATTATTTTACGAAAATCAAATATCACGTTTCTATAATAAATATAATATAAACACACACATTTGTATGTGTTAACAAGCAAGTCATGTTGTTTCATATTCATTTATGATAAATGTGAGTTTTGAAAGCAGATATAAAAAAGTGTATGCTTTTTTTTGAGTTGTTTATCATTTGAATTTGATATGATATAATGAAGGCTTGTTCATCGGTGAATCATTGTTGTGTCCGTACATTATACATGTGTATATAACGCCAGAAAGAAAATTAATTAATTTTAAATTGAGTTTCATTCTGTCATGTAAATTGGTATTGATACTTTATTCTAAATAAATAATGCGGATTTAATACAGTTTTACTATTGGTGAAACTATTCATATTACTAGTAAAATGCCTGAAGGTGAACATTAATTTATTTTACAAACAACTAAATGTTATTTTTTCACATTGAACTTATTTTTCTTTGAGCATGAAACTAAGATCAATTTTTCATATCCGATATTACAATAAAATATTCACATACTTATAATGCAATCTGTTGTATAATATTGCATATTCTCCGCTATTCTATTATTAGTTTTTATTTATAAAATTATACAATGAAAACTAAAGCAATTTTTTTTTTAAATAAAATTCAAATGCAGTTGAGTATTTATAAAGAGAATATCTCAGAAAAAGAATACAAGAACAAAATCTATATCTGTTTATATAGCTACATATAGATATAGTTCATATTATAAAAGATATCCTTTTCATATGTATGCCGATATGCATTTAATGCAAACATTGCATTCATTTGGAATGATCTTTTAATAAAAAGGTCGACGGTGTGCATTAGCAAAATGGATATAACTTGAAAATAAGCTATTACTCCGTCCAGTAAATTCAATTTGCGCATATCGTTCGCGCTGGACACGTCAGCATACCCAACTCAACGTTTCGTGCTTTGAAATTGTGTTGTGAATAATCGGAATACATTTGTCTTCATAATAATTTCCATAAACAAAATTGTATTTTCTTCGTCAGTCATTTTGACACTGCGAATTACTTTTGTATAAAATATCCAGGAACCTACAGTTGAATCACAACTTTCAGTACAGATTTCAAAACGTTTACGAAACCTTCATTAATTATTTTAATTTAAAACATTTCAACGTTCTGTCCAATTCTTCAAAATTCTATGATATTCAAATATTAAACTAAAAATACATTTTATGATAAAGTAATAATAGGTCAAAATTCAGCTATTGTATAATATTTCATTAATTTAAGTTAAGTTAGTTTTCATATCATATAATTTTAGTTAAATATATTTGAAATTCATGTAGTTTTCAAATTATTGATTGTTATAATTAATCGAAGAATACGTTCAATTGTAAGAGAAAAGTCAAGTTAATATTTGCAAAATCGTTACAGTTTAAAATTGATATATCCATAACAGACCTAGCGAACGCTAGTATTAAATATTTAAAATTTAATATAAACTGCTTGAAACATTTTCTTGAATCATTTTTAGACAGTTAATAATTTGCTAGCAAACATGATTTATTTTTTTAACTCTTTCTCCTAGTAATCTTCCATGTAATGAAGGACGTAATAAAATAGATAAAAACTGTCTGAGAAATTGCAAACTTTATCTAAACATAAAATATAAAAACTTTCACAGTTTTTTAAAAGTATTTAAAATTTCCGGAGCCTAATATTTAATTACTTTTTCTCTTTTAATACATATTATAATTTTACTGATTGAGGTGTATTGAAACTGAATACTTTATTTAAACTAATATAACTTTGGAAGTATAAAGCTTATTCGATTAAAATTATACATTTGCATTCAAATACATTTTATGATTGATCCAAATATATGGAGGATATGGAATGAATTTATATCAAATTCTTTTGATTGAAATGCGCGATTCTTAAAATTTTCGTCCGGTATAGCTACCTTTTGATTTGTTTACCTCTTTTATGTGTAATATATTTTTTGTAATCTAGTTGTAGATTTTGTAGAAAAAAGTTTTTGTACTCTTTTGAAGTTGTTCTACACTAGAGTTTGAATAACACTGCTCTTTCTTCGGATACTTTTAAATAAAGTAGTGGTTATAAAATATACAAAGTGAGTGCTGGGCAAAGGTATGCTAAAGGCAATTTTGAAATGAGAAGGCTTTGCGATTTTCATGCTAACCTAGTGTGCACTGTATACTTTTGACGTTGCACTATTTGAATCACTGGCACGTACAATGTACAAAATTATTTTCTTATACCGTAACGCTGCCGGCACTTTTTTTTTAATTTATGTTTTATGATACTTCCTTTGAATTCGCTGTTTTTGCATGTAAACAAAAACGTTTATTAGTCGGATATTATAAATTTACTTCTGGTTTAAAGTGTGTTTAATTAAAATAAATAGAAGCTATATAGTAGTTTGAAAACTTATCTCAAGACACGAAAGTTTGTGGCGTCGTGTAGCACGTTTGTTCATTATAAATATCGAAATGTCAGAATTATACACGTTAATATTATATTTAATATGCACTGGAATTTGAAGATTAAAATGACTTTAATATTTATACTATAATTGTATATATACAATAATTCTATATATATGTATGTTTATTTGAAAATAAAATTAGTTTTTCACAAATATATCCTTGATGCTTTTTCATTATAAAAATTAAATATTAGTACATTAATGGTTCTAAATATATTAATATATAATTATATAGGTCTTCTGTAGTTGAGATTGTTCTGGGCGAGTTGGTATTCGTGTTTGTACCAACACTTAATTTTAATTTTTATTTTTTTGAAAATGTATTTATACGCATGTTTATCGGATAGGTGAATAAGATTCGTTATCAAAATAAGCACATGTTAAAATTATTCATTATTATAAATATCAACAATTTTTTTTGAAAATGTTACCTTCACGCAAACCTCGCTTTACGAGTTTTAAGTTGCTTTTGTAACGAAATCTACAATCTAAAATCTAAAAAGAATTTGTATATAAAAACCATGTATGCATGATGCCATACGTTTAATTTTATCTGTATTCAAAGTAATATATGCATCTGATGCCGCAAGTTGTTCGTCATATTGTTTGATAAACGCTATTGGGTCCAAATTATATTTATGTACTGGTGATTAGATGATTGAAATATGATTAAATATGTCGATTGAGTATTTCAGTGAAATTGTATATTGAGTGTTTTGTTAATTGACAGAGTACTGAAATGTGTGGCGTTTGTATTTATTTTCGTATTTAACAAATAAATGTTAATGTAGTTAATAAAATCATTTTTACGCAACTTTGATTTATAAATATAATATTTTCTAAAGCGTATGGTTGAAAATGTATCAGCGACGTTTTTGATATTTTCCAAGAATATTGTTTGCTGGCGTAATAGAAAATCATAAACTTTTTAATAGAAAAATTATAAAAAACTTTTATGCTTTGTCATAATATTTGCTGAGTGAAAACAAGTTGACAAATTATAAACAAAGTCTAACGATGCAAATGAGGCACGTGTTTGTTTACTTTATTTCCTTGTTAGAAAGGTGTAGACAGTCTTTGTAACCGTTGGATATAATTGTGAATTACCCAACGACAAAGCTTTGAGTAAACATAATTATTAATAATATAATATATATATAGCAAAACAGATCTACATAAGCGATAGCATTGAGCTAAACAAAATCATATAATGAAGAACATAACATCGATAATTAGAGCAATTGAAAATAGTGGTTAAGCTGCAACCAAAAATATAACGAGAAAGTAATAATATTAACTTTGTAAATCGAGTTGTTATGAAACATGATATAATTGCCAATAAATTGTTTCGCGTTTACCAATACGTAATTCTATTGCAGAACCAAACTAAAAGCATAGTTATTAGTGATAATGATGTTCCTAAAACGTGTGACCAAAAATGACCAAAGAGTAATAATAACCTTGTTATATAAACGGCAATTAAATAGTTTCGCACGTTACATTACTGAATTATATTGAGCAGAAATAATATCATATTTATTTTAATGTAAATTAATTACAATTAAAGAGGAAATAATAGAGTGTTACTTATATAATAATTTTAAACCATTATAATAGCGTACAAAGTATAATATGAAAATAATGTAGTTTGTTAAATACAGTTATTATGATGATATGTAATCAACGTTGAAATATCGTTATAATATTTGAGTATTCGACTTTACGTGGTAAGCACACATAGAGAATTATGTTTAACGCGTCAAAAACGAACGGCCAACAAGACAAATATTTGTCCGGCTTCAGCCGATGAAACCTTAATGAGGTTCAAATAGAATAAATGAATTATTATGGTCGCGTATAAGCATAATTATTAGCAACGTATCGCCTTTGTTTGTCTCAAACATTGGAGCTAATATTGTTCCGCGTTTATTATATTAACTCGTGTTACATTTTGCATGTACTATATTATAAGCATTTATGTGAGCAATAAATGGGTAAATTAATAATTATACGAATGGCTGTTGTTGCGTACGAGGTTATTTATGAAAATAATTTAAATTTTAAATGAAAGAGCAAACAGTATAATTGGAATCAAACATAGGTTTCATTTGAAAAGGTTTTATTCAAAAACAAAAATCATATAAATATATATATAAGCAGTTTTATATTTTGCTGTAAAAGCTTTAAGACCTAATTTTTAAACGCATTGACGCTTATATTTATAAACTAAGCTAAAACAATTCAGTCACGAAGAGTAATATTTTGTTCGTAACTCATTATAAAAAATGTTGACTTGATTGTTAAAAAATAAATTAGATAAAAGTTTAAATGTAAAAAAAAAAAAATTGAAATGCTCTAGTTTTTACTTATGATGGAACTTCTTAAACAGAACTCAACTTATGATAGGAATCATGTAGCGGAAAACTGACATTCGTGAAAAATGTTTTGTAGCGACCTAGCCTCGTCAAACCAGTTCGTGGCCAACCAATTTTCGTGAAAACCGGTTTGTTCTAACCGACTTCGTGCCTAAACCGGTTTCGTGGTGAACTTTTGCCAAGACAAAATGTCCCATCTCTAAGGTATATTTATTTATAAAAATTTCGTTCAAAATTCAAAATTATAATTATTGTGTTTTGCAATTTTCGATATTTTTTTATTACCAGACTTTATATTTGTCACAATATTTGCATGCCAAAAATAAGTGTACACGTAAATAAATTATTCTCGTTGCCTTTTTGTAAAACGGAAGAAATATGTATTCACTGTTCCTCAAGAATTGTTATTGAGTAAAACAATGTCAGTTAGAATAGAATGATAGAAGTTTGCAAACTTGTAATTTAAGCTGAGTAAATTGTAATTTGGTATTTCTGAACGCTTGCAGTAATATCTATTATACATAACAAATTGCAAGTTTAATTAAAATTGCAATTTCGGTATGTAAATATAACATTAGGAGAAAGGAGGAATCTGTATATGGACTTTAATAATATTGGCATATTCTTATAAACTACGATATCTAATGATCATATATATATCTATTGATTTTACAAATATATATTTAAAATTCTTAATAACATTTCTTCTTTTCGGATACAAACATAAACAAACGTAATATGTTTTTGTGATACATTTCTCAAAAAAATGATTCAATAATATTTTAAAACAAAATCTGGTTTCGTGGAATACATATATAGCTAGATATATTGGATTTATTCCCCTACAGTGTGCAAAGGATACATATGACCTATATGAGGTTACAGGTTGTTTTTGCAAAAGATTATTCATAAATAAAATACATATGTTACTAAAACGATTTTATATGAATATCTGCATAACATTCATGCACTACAGCTGTAAATTGCAGTTACGTATAGTTTATTTTTATAAGCAATAAATATATTTTTTAAACTCGTGTGGCGCTTGGAGACATTGCAATGTATTGATATATACTTGCGAGAGTAATAGTTCTGCAAGTAGCACTACAGTCACCGGTTGGTTGATGAATAACTAAAATTTAATTTGGCAAGAACTAGTGTTTGCTTTCTTATTAATTAAAGACGAGTTGAAAGTTTTCTCGTAAACAAAGTTGGGAACTGCAAATTGTTCAATTTGAAAACGTAGGATAATTTTCGGAATTATACTAAATACTAAAACTTATGTGAAACAATTCTTGCACGATTCATTTCAATTTTTATACAGAAAACTGTACAATATTAAAAAAATATATGTTGTGAGTGTGACACACGTAAATATTATGCATGGTTGATAATAGTTTGTTAGCCGAAAAATATTTTTGTAAGTCATAAATCATACTTAGAAATCAACTCAAAAAAATACAATGAATTGTTATTCAAGCCAAAAGCGTACTGACATAGGTAAGGTATTACATCAATGTTTGTTATTTTATTTGTGGCTTTTACGCAAAATATTTAAGTTAAAGAGGGGTTGTGAACACGGAGCATTGTTTTGTACAAGGTTGTTTTTGTTAGATGTATATATAAACAAATTAGTTTGTGTAATAACAGAGAGGATAATCAGATTCTTGGTGGGTAATGTGCTCATTACGTAATACGTACTATAAACTGAACAATTCTAATGCGTGTCTGGTACCAGTCACCAGTGTATGTAATATATATAAATGTACTTACAGTTTTGTTACCAAGGTTTCGCACCCGGCAACTTAGGTACGCAGATTTACCAACGAGTGCGGTCACATTTCTCGGTGTCATTGTGTCGAAGTACGGTTCGAAACGGCTCGGTGAAATTGCAGGAGCCGGTGGTACCGTTGCCCCTTGATCTGGCAACGCATTGTACCCAGCACCTGAACCGCTGCCGTACACACCACCGCTCACATAGATCGAATCTAAAACAATTGCAAATTAATCAAAATGGGACACTTATGAATATACGAAAAATATTAACTATTTGCTTTATGTTTCAGATATTTCGTCATTTTCTGAGAGTATTCGTTCGTAATTATTGTTCATTAATAACGCCATAAAATATGCTGGCAAATTTTAATATGGTATTCATTGCGTTCATCCTGCAGCTTAATATTTACACACTTCACGCGTTCATTAATCCTTTGAAGTGCAAATTTAAGATCTCGTGTTACAACAAAATGCGGTATATTGATAATATCAGATATAAATCTGGTAATTTAGAGGCGCGTTCATATGCACGATAGTTTCAGATTTCTCGTAAACTGAAATCTCGAGGTCGCTTTTTTCATGATGACTGCAGATACTTTATTTTATATCATCTATAAAAAGTAAAAACAAACAAAAACTCATTGAATTGACAAATCGTTCGATAAAAGACATTTGTTTTTGAAAGGAAAAAAAGAAGACAATTTATATATTATATATATATATATATTTTATATATATATATATATATATATATATATATATATATATATATATATATATATATATATATATCTGCGGTTCTTATATGACATAACATATATAGAAGACGTGAAGCGTACGTGTGGGAACGGTTATCGAAATTTGTTTCCATTGTACATGAGCGTCGAGATGGGTAAATAATAGCGGCTATGTAGGTTGTGAAGCTTTTCAATGCGCAAATTCTGGTAATGGATACAAGTGGGGGATTTGCAGAGATATTTCCAATGTTTACAGTATTTCCCACTAAATGATTTTAATTGCTTTCATTGATATTCAATTTATTGCACAACATTAAGAACTTTTAATGAAAATACCAATCAAACGATGTTTATTTACCCTACAACATTTATTCATCCCATGAAATCGACCACATTCGTTTATACAACATCAAATAGTTGCACGTTGCATCAATTATCTAAATGCTAATTTTAAATAATTTTCTTATTAATGAAACCCAGAAACAGTCAAATATATCATGCGCTTTAAGTATTTTCGAATAAAGTACTATCAGTATGATCAAAACAGAACTAAGTGCGTTCGTATCAAAATAATTTCTAATACGCAGTAATTTATTTTTGATTTTTCTAGTAATATTGGGTAATTCATAATTCGCGATCCTCCTCCACCAAAGCAAATTTTAAAGGCACTCGAACAAGGATTACTAAAGCTCTCAAAATAGAAGAAAAAGCGTAATTATGTATTTTATTTGGCTTTATTGTAATTTTTCCATTCTAGTTTGTAGAATGCCTTGTTTATTGGAAAAATGTTACGATATAAAATAGAAAATATAGTCTTTTGAGGTTTTCAAATATTGAACATGAGAAAACCTTGTAAAGTTTTCCCAATTTATGATTCGTTTCCTGAAAGAAATTGTATTTCCTTGTTGGTTTGTGTAGTTTTTTTAATTTTATTTTGACGACTACTTATCGAGAAAATCTTAATGCTAGGTTTACAGAGAACAGCGCCGTTATTTATAGCTACATATTTATTTCTTACTAATGATATGTTTATTTTCGTCGCAACGATCCAATAAATAGTGTTATTTAAAAGTTTCCAAAACTGTATATACCTTTTTTAATGATCAGTTTTGTTTAGAAACGCCTTTACGGATACCACATGGTATGAGATATGACCTCCTAATTGTATTTTGAAAAATAACGATTTAGAAATATGTTTAAATAAATTCACAAATTTATTTATGACCTGTGAGAGAATTTGGAATGTTTTCAAAGAAAACATAATAATTCAGATGTGACAAGTCAGTATATTTTATGTTGAAATGTTTCTGTATGTGTATATCTGCATGTGTGTGTGTGTGTTGCAGGGGTGTAGGTTTGTTGCCATATGAAGGAGTACGACCGCCATGTTTTATTGTAATCGCTTTTTCTTTCGTTCTGTTTGTGGGGGCGATGTGAATCTGATTGATAATATCGTTGGTTTTTAAAAACAAAATAACTTTTAGAATTCCTAAGTGTTGTTTTTCACTGTAATGGGGTTCAGATACACAATATTTGTATATCAGTGTTTGCTCAGACTTGTAAACAAAAATCGATTTTATTTTATTTAATACTTTCGTTGGTGGGCATTCGGTGAAACATTTTCAAAAATTATAAAAGATTAAAACACTTGGTTAGTTTCACAAATATTTTATTAAATTGTTTACATATGTTTCGACCACTCGGTCATCATCAGGACTAATACAAAAAATTTTGTTTGATTTTATTTAATGAATTTTACTATATTGAAGACTAAATTTATGTTAATTTATATAGATTCTTCAAATTATAGTTTAATTTAATGTATCGCACTTTTTGCTTTTAAATTGTATCGTTTATTAATAATTTTTAATTAAAACCGTAAACGTCGTAAATAAATGAGAACTCGTTGATACGAGGTCAGCTTAGTAAAATATCTGTGTATCGTCATAATGTGCAATTAAAAAAAAAAATTTCTAACTATACATATATAAAAATACAAATAATATAATTAAGATCATAGGGTAAGGATTGTAAGGATCACCTTATTAGTAATATTTTAGTAATTTATGAAAAATAACGTAAAATGCTGTTTTTTTTGTGCGGCGTTTTTTTCTTCAAGTAATTTTGTTTTATTTCTATGCCTGGCGAACATATGTTGTTACGTGCTTATTGTGTACTGAAGTGTTAAGCGCGAACCATGCTCAGCGTATTGTTTTCCTTGCGATGTAAAATGATACGTTAATCCCAACCCAACGTCTGTTACGTACATTTACACGATCCGAACGTGGTATACTATTTAATTTTCCTAATTCACGCATAGTTAATGCGCCTATTCCATTCAATTTGTAATATTCACAGAACGATTTCAGCATACGTGCAGAGAAAACCGGGCTAACATAGCAAATAAGGAAAGAAGATAAACAAATGCTAAATTGCATACATATATCAAATGACTTTTAATAACCATTGTGTTAGTTTGTTGATTTTGGCATACGTACGAAACCGGGCTAAGATGGCAAAAGAGCAAATAACACAAATTTCTCTAAAATTTCATTTGTATCTCAAACCATTTCGTTGAGAATTTATTGTTTTTTTAAACCATAATGTCGTTTAGTTCATTCTACGTAATTATGAAATAATTGATTTTTGGTTGAAATTTGATTTACGTTTAGTAACAAAATTCTACTGGGACAAAAACAAATTGCATTGAAAATTGAGTGAACTGAAGAAAAAAATATCATTATCCAAACCGATATTCGGTTGACTGCACTACAGTGTACATATACATCATTTAGTTAATAATATGTTAGTTAAATGTATGCTTGTTCATGGATGATGATCACACACACGTATATATATATATATATATATATATATATATATATATATATATATATATATATATATATAAAAATATTGTATATGCATATACATGTATGACCGCCGACGAAATGCAGATTAGAGCTTTTATACGCATATTTATTATAACTTATTATACGTGCCATAGCAAATATGTAGTAAGCTTAAATGAGCATAAATATGATAGGGTAGGTGCATTATAACCTTGTATGTAATTTATTTACACTTGAATATATGTTGTACGCCACGTGTATTTTTACGTTTTATAACACGTTAAATCAGCGTTGCTTCTGCTGGTTTAATAATTTTAAAACGTCCACTAACAACAATCCGGTTTCGAATAATTCATAAATTTCACCGAATTCATGTTCATATGCAAGTGGGCGATGTTGCTAAATAGCACTCCATTCAAATATATTGTATCGTTATTTCAACTATGTACATATTTTACAAACCTAAACCAGCCATCTGGTTGAATCCATTATACCATTTCATTTTGTAGATATTTGTAAGTAATAACTAATATTAGTTTAGTTTTTCAACATCTTACTGCGATCTTAAATAACAGATCGTCTATTATATTACCAATTGGAAAAAGAAATCTACAAACATATTTAATACCGATCGCTTCCTAAAAGAAACTTATATAATAATAATTTCCTAGTATTTGTAGATGTAAACTAGCACTTTTATTACACGATGTATTGCAGAATTGCATTTTTTGGTTGCTATATAATTTTTTTACTTATTTTATAATGAATATTTAGTTATGTTTCTTTTTATGTATTTATGATGAAATATACGAAATTGCGCGGGTACACTTCTATTTTCTATTAAATTGTGAGTACGATGGTGTGTTGTAAAGATCAAAGCGCTAGTTTTGCTTCTTTTCTTAGAAATTTTCTGATTGAAATTATAAATTTAGAAAAAGAAATTATTTCATTTTAGGGGTGTATATATATATATATATATATGATAGATGCTAAGATTATTCATTTTTTCACTATCTACTGTGAGCTGCATGAATTAGTGCTGGCATTATGTGTTTTTTAAGTATACAATTTCACACTGAGACTGACATTTCGAGGTCAGGAGAGTTTGAATTAATTATAAAGTATTTATCAACCACGGCTGGGCAAAAAAATTACGTAGACGTGAAAGAATTTCGGGAAACGAAGTGAATCTGGAAATAGCAGTGGAAGTGTATTATGTATGCGCCCATTTTTATAAATTGAATCAGCAGAACACTCTCGGCTCCCGGTTTTTTTTCCTGATACCTTCGGTTTCAAGCTTTTCGCTACATATCTTTCGGTTCATATTTTTTTAGATGAAATATATATATATATATATATATATATATATATATATATATATATATATATATATATATACAGATATCTGATTGACTGTCACATACATGCACATATTTTATGAAATTTGAAATGTTCAAAATATTCATATATAAAGATGAACCCATCTTGAATAAAATACCATGACTGTTTATATTTTGACAAATTCACCTCAGTAACTGTACATTTACAGAGCCATACAATATACAAATACAATACATAATAAAGAAAATACAAGATCATGTACAACTATTCTATGTATTTAACAAGAGCAAATTGTAGAATTTATTTCCCAAATACTATAAAATATAGTTTACGACTCAAATTATTTTAAAATAGAACAAAAATGTGTGGAGAAATATGAAAATTTATAAAATATAACATATATCATTTTACATATAACAATGAGCTTTTGTTGACATGTGTTTTGTGTTGCACTAACACCTATTTTGTTAGCTTATTTTTTTATCCCTCACGTTTTTCTGTTTCGGTTAATCTAGATTCTTTTTGAAAAGGTTTTTCTATGTTATTTAAATTTGTGCGGCATGATTTTATGCGTACTTTTGTCAGCGTAAATATTTAAATTAATTGCCGAATAATGACGTACATCGTTGTCACCATTAAAATTGATGTGAAAACTTCAAATAAAAAGAAAAATTAATACAGCTTATTTTTATCGGCAATACGGCTAATGATTCCGAACAAATTCACTTTACATTTTATAAATTATGTAGGATGAAAAAATGTATAAAAGACCTCATTAGTTTTTGTTTTTTTTATAGATTTAAACAGAAATATTGATGATCCATCAACGTTTAATTTTATTAGATCGAATATGCAAACATGTTCTGATTATATTTATATTCATGTGACATATATATTATTTATTCCTTTCTTTTAAAAGAAGACAAAGTTATAGATAAGTTTAATTGTATCAACAGTTTTAGCACTATTCTACTTTATGAACTTAGGAGTTATTGTTATTATTTATTGTATTTACGATTAATTTCAAATAATATTGGAAAATTAAAAATTAAATTTTTATTTAAATAAATAAAGGTTACATTAGTCTACGATTAAATACACAAAAATCATTTTGACGTGAACAATAGACGAAATATAATAGAGTATTAATAAAGTATTAGTATCCATTGTAGATAATTTTTATATTGCATTGTACCAAAATTATTAATGTTTTTGATACTATTTAATAATGGTAGTATTTTGGTTACATTTCAATATTAATTGACCTACATATATACGAGTTTGTTTTTCTTTAATTTCGCTCTATATTATATCTGAAAGGGTCATTTAAGTTATCTATTCCCCGTGAACTCGTTACCTTAACACAAACAATTCTATTGCTAATACCTGTATTTTCATTTTACTATCAACGATTTATCTGTTTTGTAGTAAAGCCAAGGAAGTGTTTCATTTATGAGGATTTACTAAATAATAATAGTATGATTATGTTCTCCAAAATATATATATATTATTAAAAGCATTTTTGACAATCATATTCCTGTGGTACATCTGTTTTATGTCTATGGTCTTTTAAAGTTTTCATACTTATATGTCTTCGGAATTTATTGGTTTTGAACCTTAATATTTCCCATATATCTAGGGAATATGGTTACATTTTAGTATATCAAACTGCGCCGTAAATATTTTTATAGAACAAATTCAAAAAATATTTCCTACGTCAGAAAACACGATATGTTTAATTTATAATATTTTTACCACATAATAAAAATATATTTGATATGAAAACAAGTGCTGGTTTAATATTTTTGCTAGTAGAGATATATATTTCTTCGAGAAAATTGTAATTGATATTATGCAATATGGCATAAAATAGAATGAAATATCTAGTACATTGTGATATGCAACAAATAATGCAATATAGTAAAAATCAGTTATAAAAAGTAATGCTATGTGAAATGGGATACGGATGCAGTGGTATGTGGTGTGATCGGTGTCTAACATTGCGCTACGATGCTATACGTTGCGATACTCCGCGAGCATGTTATGTAATACGAAATACGATAATACCGCACAAACTCCTCGCATCTGTAATCAATAAGTCGATTTGTACTGTATTGTTAGTGAGGTAAATGTTTCTCAGTGTCTCTACCAGATGACTCATGTATTACATTTCTTATACGAAAGAAAATAAATTGCACGGAGAAGAGTTTGTCATTGTACCTAACAGAAGTGTCCCCAAGTTTGCTAACTTGCTTTCTTTCATTCACTCACTCTCACATATATACAGAAAACCAGAGGTGGATTCTTGCACGCATATTACCTCACATGGAACGCGTATTACGTACACTAATACAAATAAAACGCGAACTAGATCTGTAAATAGTAAAAAATAAATTTCATTTTATTGTGCGTGGGGTTGTCGTATTGCAGACGATTATATCAAGATCTTCGACTAATTGGTCAAATTTGTAGTTTTATTGTTATTTGAAATCAATTTAATAAAGTTCTCAATTTAATTTATTTCAATCGGTTTCGTAGTTCTTTAAACTTCTTTTATGATTAAAATTTCTTTAATTATTATGAGAACAAATTTAATTTAACATATATTTTTAATACTGTAAATTATTTTATTTTAATTAATATAATTAGAACATAATTCTCTACTCTTTGTATGAACTAAATAAAACTAGTTGCGTATTTGTTCAGTTTTTTCAATTGACAAGTGAAAAGTAAGCTTAGCAGTCTTCAGCCAAATTGTGCGGAAGAGAAAAAGTATAAGAAAGCGTATCTTATATGTAAGGGTGTCCAATAATTCAATAACACCTTTATTGAAAAATACAAAAAAGCGATATTAGAAACGTGTGAATTCATGTTTTTGTGAACGTGCTAAAATTATACCAAAAAAGGTCGATAAAGATGCTACGAATAAACCCCAGTCGGCGAAATATTGATTGACGGAATTTGAATGCTTACGTATTTTAAATGTAACAGTATTCAGCGGCGGTGTTTAGATCAAAAACTGGACACATACATAAATAGAAGCGTTGAATAACGGTTTTATTTGTTACGTGTGCGGTTCGAAATATAGTTAAAAAAGGGAAAACATGAAAATAAAAATAACTGTGCACCTAACCGTGACATGTGTCGAGAGGACTTGGTGATTTAAAAATAAAATAAAAAAAAAAAAATAGAGAAGAAAATATATAAAAAGGACTGCCTTGTGATGTGAGTGTATTGCGCCCTAAAACTGCTAGCTGTATATGGATGGAGGATGGAGGCTAGTGAGGAAGCAGCGATCACGCCCGATATCCCTGACAGAAATGTGGATTTATGAAATAAAGTACAGCGGAGCAGACACAATGCTCATGGTAGTGACGAGATACAGTGAATATCATACCAATCACACCATATTCACACATTCGTACATTCATACACTAGCAACCAGCATGTTTAGAAAAGAAACCCACACATTTATTTTTGTGACCGTAATTGTAGATGTACATAACATACATACATATTTATATGTATCTGTGTGTGTGTGTGTGTTTGTAAGTATGTACATCTACAATTACCGTCACAAAAATAAATGTTCGCTCTAGTGTATAATAAACACTCTTTGATGCACTCAACAAAAATAGTTTTTGTAAAATTCACTAACGCTTCACATGCTTCTAAGAGCAACAAAACTCACACATTCATTATCATGAACCCACGATTGCTATGATCTTACTCACCATGCACATAAGGTGATATGTGACTGGTAACGTATGCCGAGGGAGTATATATCAAACTACTACGAAGTTTAGCTTCCGCAGAAGTAATATCATTTGATGTCTATTCAATTTATGAAGCTTATGCTATATCATAAAATCTAAATATAAGCTTAGCTTTAACTATTCGGCCCACCGAATTTTATGCAGCCTTAGGCGGAACAAGGATGTGGTGGCGGGTGACAAAGTTGGGAAAAAAGTGGCAGTGAAAACCAATTTTTATTTCGTAAATATTGATCACAGCACGTATATTTATTTAAGAATTACGTACTAACCCAGCTTTGCGACCCAAAATTAAAATTTTATCGCTAAGATCTCCCTAGATGTTGGTGTTCTACGAATCCATTAGACTATTTTATGTAAATCGAGCACTTGCACAAGTTAGGCTTCGGCTTGGCCATCATGGTAATAGTATATTATAGCAAACGAACGAGTAAGTGGTAACGGCAGACCGATAAGTAATCGATATGATAATGTTGAATAATTCATCATCGATTGCTTCTTCGATGTGTTGTGTGTGAATTCTGAAAAGGTATTGAATCGCACGCGCGACCTATCTATATGCTATGTAACAGATGAATAATCGAATTGCACTATTTGCGCTATCATACCATCAACTTTATGGCGCATACCGTTTAATTCTGTTTATATGACTAAAAAAAAGCAGCATCTTCAAGAATCTAGTTACGTCAATTCACAAAATCGAAACAGAAAATAGAATAAATTTATATAAATATTTCGTCGGCGCAATAAGGTAAAAGGAGCATTTTTTTTTTGCGAAAACTACATTTTAGTAAATACAATAAAGATGTTAGTTATTTGGGTGACATATTTATTATATGTTAATTTTAAAAGTGATTTTACAAAACATGTCCATAAGCTTACCAGCATTTTTTATAGTTTAGAATATGTGACTGTTATGAAAGCGAATTTTACTGGCGTTGCCAAGTAATTAAAGCTTGCGACGCTATTATATATTTGCACCGCGCCGCGATGACAAAGAAACTAACAGTTTTGAAAAAAAATAATACTTTTATCTTATTTTGCTAAATTAATTGATAAAATTTGTTTTAGTGTTTTTTAACAATTTTCTTTGCCAATTTGTACAATTATATATTTTGATAATTTAATTTTTTTTAAATCACTGTAAATATATTTTTGTTTAGTGATAATGAAATTGAAATAAAATATCTTATATTTAGTTGATTTGGCTTTTAAAATTCATAAGCTTCATGAGGGCTTATTCAAATTGGTGTACTTTACACTTGTTTAACAGATGCAAATGCAGCCACACGCAACCATAACCATTTTATGGAAACATACAACAAAAAAATGCACCTATATAGAACAGTATATAAATTGAAATAAAAGGACCTTCAAACATAGACGACTGCAACCATAAACCGACATTAATGTGACCCGAGTGGCATATGTGTACGTATATTCAGATATTTTGTCCACTTGCAGGTGTACTGTACCATGCCAAGCGGCAACGCTGGCTAAATATACGTGCTTTTATTATACCCTTATTTTAACGACAATTCTCGAGCACGAGCACATATATTTCTAATACTATTTCTTGTATATACGTTACGGATAATGTTAGAAGTTAGCCAGTTTCTAAAATTTAATATCATGTCAGGAGCAGTTCATTGTTTTCTAAAACTGAACTCTAATATTTATTATCGATCATTTACATTTTTATGGGTCATTTATATATTTTTACTGAACATTATTCTTTATTGTTTATTTCATAGGTAATTTATTTATTTTTATCATGCAATTACATCTATTAAAACAAGAACCTTATTGATCGCATATTTCGTTTATCGAATTGAACTATCTATCAATTTAATTTTACAGTTATTGTCTCCTTAATATCAAAAATATAAATAATAGAACATTTCAAAAAAAGGAGTGCCTGGTATTTTATGAAAAACGGAATAATGTATGCATAATAACAGTCATATTTTATGTGTATGTATTTTGTAGTGATATGTTCGTGGCAATTGTGAGAATGAACTAGAAAAGTGATTATCTGGATTTGCAGAATACGTTCTGAAACCATTCAAATGGTGATTTGTTTTAAATGTTTTAAAGTAACAAGCTTAGATTCACTAATATATAAATAATTATAAGGCTAACGAGTATGGAATCACTTTGGAAATAAAGTTGAATGTTGCCACTGGCAATTATGGTCTATATAAAATAGCTACCTTGAATCCCAAAGGTGTTCATACAAATAATAAAAATACCCATCCATAACCTCTGTTTGGTTTTTTTTTTTTTGTGTATCCATATTCGTGTCTACAGCCAGACTATAGAAAAATACAAATGTTTAACTTGCTTAAATTAGTTATGAAAGGAAATCCCTCGAGATGGAATATTTGAACTTTATATAATGATTTCATAGTCCCAGGGTACTATATTATTTGTCAGAAGGTTCACTCTATCAGAGCTTACCAAATTTTGGAAAAAAAAGTATACTTTTATTCAGTTTTGACGTAGCGGAATGTTCCCTTGGGAAAAATCAGTTATTCGTATTTGTTTTTGGTGTAAACGTTGCAACAAAATTGCCTCCAACGTACGTAATGAGTTTTTCAAAATTAAGTCTAGACCATATAAACAAATGGAAGTATTTTGAGTTACAGTAAGCAATAAAAGAACTGTTTCAAAATAAAAATATACATATATGAGCCTAAAGAATCATGCTATAAAACGATCGTTCGTATAACTGTCAGATTTTACGAAATAAAAGGAAAGAATTAACGTAATTCCCAATGAAATTTACTTTTTTGAATGTGTTACTATTATATGACGTTTTTATCTTATCCAATCTCAGAATTTATTATTTTTTTTTTAATAGAATAACGCATAAAAAATTACAATTGTAAGGCTTAATGTCGTAATAAGATAATAAAATAAAATCAAATAGTAGAAAATAAAATAGTACTTAATATAATTAAATATGATATTTTGAACAAATAAATGAAAATGGTTGTTACAAGATCAGTTTTTTTCTTTATGTGTTTTGATCATGTGAAGAAGAATGAATTGATGCCGGCTGTCTGGGGCGACGATCACAATTTAGTGTATCTGTATCATATCGAAACGGCATTTATCCAATTCGTTTAAATTTTGTTCGTGAACGACAAATATTAGATCCAACAAGACACAGTAGTGTTTTGTTCATTGATGACTTGCGATTTAACGCAAACTCAGCGATTCTGCTCACGAAGCAGTGCACGTGATGGGGACCGGAGATCAGCGGAATCATTTCAAACAACAATGGCTTACCAAAAAGGTACCACCTCAATGTTTGTCATGAGAACACTGCTAAACTCATATATGTACTATATACATCATTCGACCTCGCGTGTTCCGCTTATTGGTGCATCGCTGGCTTTGTAACCACAATTATACCATTTTCAACGTACCTATATACCGATTCCGAGATTTACCATAATCGGCCACATCAAATATTATTCAACAAATTTGAACTGCTAATATCCAGAACTTATTTGATCACTTGTAATTTACATAGGCAATAATAGGAAGCAGAAGAATTTCTTTTAGAGCTTTCATAGTTTAAATTCATTTAATTAAATTGCTTTAGTAAATTTAAATAAATAATTTAGTTTAAATAGTTATATTTCAAAATCATTATTAAACTAAATTGATAGATTTTATCATCTACATTCATGTATTTCAAAAAGTACTTTGTAGTTAAAAGGGAATTTGAATTAGTTAGCTTAGGTAGTAAGAAATATTAAAACCTAATTATTTAATATATGCGTTTGTGTTTATTTGCGGGAATATATGAAGATGAAATTATTTTATGGATTTTAATGTTCTATTTTTATTGGCTCGTTTATTATTCAAGGGGTATCTTCTTCATTATATCTTTAATATGCCGTTCACAAATTAATTGTGTCAGATGTTGAGTGTCTGCAATACACTTATATTAGCTATAATAATTTTATTACGTGAGATATTTCCGCTCGGCCTAAAATAAAGTGAGAGACGATTTAACATCTTTTGGCACTTCTTCAAATTATATTGCCTATCTAATAAAACTGTCGGAATTTTAATTTGTTACTTTGCATAAAAAAAATATATATATATTTTTAGTTAATATGTTGAATTGAGTTTAATTATTTTGCTTGATGAACTGAGTAAATGTTGAAAAGAAAACAACAAAATTTTATGTGCACACCAGTAACAGTTAGAATGCGCGTGTCTAAGTCGAGAGTACACAGTAATGCAGGTTATCGTTGGTTGAAAATTCTTGAGACGTTGTTTTTCGACGACGACAGATGCTGGGTGTACGGCATTCCACAGATTTAAGTCGACGACGTTGACGTTGTTTCAGCGTAAATGCTCTTTCAACATAGTCGATTTAACCCTTCCACGGTCTGATAATTGCGTCGTAAGCTGTGGGGAAATGCAGTGCTGAAAACATTAATAGTTGAGTCGTGACCGTGAATGAGTTCATAGTCATTGGAAAATATGGCCAATTCAATTAGCGTTCATTTAAAATTTATCGCATTCAATCATCTCATACTTCGTTTTATTGCTCATAGCACAAATAAAAAGATTCAAGTGCTTTTATTTTTACAAATACAACGATTAATTAGCAAAACTAGTCTAGGCTGCTTTGTCTTCGTGTTATTTGTAAATATTTTCATTTCATTACACATATTTAAATAAATATTCATTCATATAAACGAGAGGTATATTGATTTATTAAATAGTCTTAATTCATCTACGATGATATTTATATTATGGTTACATTATTATTTCGAGTCATCTCAATTCTTTTGCAAATAGTTATACATTTTTTATTTATTCAATATTTTCTTAAAAAAACATCCAAACATTTTTTTTATAAAATTTCTCAAATAAACGCATCCACGAATATAGCTAAATACATCAGTATACGCAAATTCTCCAATTAAGTTATTTTATTATTGACGATATTATTTACTAACGATTTCTGATAGAGCAAAACATAATAATGAACAAATTCCATTTTTCCTTTATGAAAATGTGTGACGGTTCATATATCAAAGATTTGACTCCTGCAAGAAATTCTCCAGACATAAAACAATTTTGTACCAACCATTTATTTTTATAAACCGCAGCACGGTTCATATATGGTCGTACATTTTTATTCTGTAAACTCCAGAAATATATCAAAAAAATATGTTACTTCATGTTTGTGATGTTTCTAAAGAAAATCTACTGAAAATCAAAATGATTTGTATCGAATTTAACCCGACCAAAACCTTGAGAGCGCTCAATTTATCTATAAATACTTTCAAAAGGATAGATACACTGAATCGACCATCATCATCGACGTTGAATGAAATGTGCATTAAACGCACTTTTCGTTGGTAAAATACGTATCCTACAAAGTTTAAAATTCAAACTTAATTTCTAGTTTATCAATTAATATATATATATATTAATTAGAAAAGCTGAAATGAAGCTTCTAGTATGTTAGCGACCGAAAATTGAAGAAGGATATATAACGAGTGTATACACGAACGATTTTGTGACAGTTCGTAACCCGCTCTAAAAATAACTATAAATATAATAACTGATCTATATCTATAATCAAAAATATCGACTTGTAATTGGAACACACATTTACAACCTTTGAAGTTTAAGCTATTTGTAAACGTATATTAAACACTTAAATACACTTGTATTATTGAAAAGAAACGTACAATAACGGAAATTACACTTCGCAGTGCGTATGTCACACCTACATCTCTCGCCAACACAACACGTCCGTTACGCAACCTATATTTTACTGCCAACTTCATCCAGCAAATAGTGCCATTTAGAATGTATTGACCCGAATTTACAACCGATTTCAAACACGAATTATCTATTTTAAAAAAATGCACAGTATTCTGTTTAACTAGATTTTGACTACCCAGCATCTTCAGGTCTATTATCTAAGTAATACACTTAAAGATATTACATTTTTGGCGAAACTAGACGATTTATATTATTTATTTCATAATCTAGTGTAAAAAATACTGCTTATAAAATTACGTTTATAATTTGTGTTAAAATTGTGGTCAGTAAATTTTATTTGGACTATTTACTGGATAAAGTAACATACATCAAACTTCAAAAATACTTTATTAATATTATTTTTGACTTAAGTATTTATATCTTAATCTAAAATGGTATTTGTGAATTTCAAACAGCGAAAGCTTAATAGTGTATATAAACAAATAAGCTGCGCATTAAGCTTTTTTTGTAACTCAAGTTATAGGTAATTTATTTACGCGTTCGGTTGTTGCTGTCTCCCTATTTCGCATTCTTTGCGCCGTCGGTCGCCAAAAGTGGATAAATGTGCGTGGGGTAGTGTATAAGACCGCTCGTTGAGACGAGTTAATGCGACTGGGTTGAAATGAAAGTAAATTAATAAATTTCCTTTTCGTAGGTCAAAGTGACTGCGTGTTGCGTGCTTCCTATTTTATAAATAAATCTACAACTGGTGCTAAATGAAATGTGTATTTTGTTCCATAAAAAAAATCCGTCAGCACTGATAAGTACAGGGTGCTGTTTTTAACAATACCATTCAATTGTTCACGATTGATTTATAATAGATAGAAAAATTATTACTTTCAAACAAAATAATAGTTGAAATAGTTTATGTTCGATTTTTTAACGACAGAAATGTAATTTATCTTTTCCAACCATTGTGTATATTGTACATCTATTTAAATATTAAGATGTCAATAATGTACAGGGTTTTATACCACCCCATTTGTTACATATGTTTAATATGTTTAAAATGTAAAGTGTAATAATGATAGTCAACTAAATTAATAAACAAGAAAAAGAAACTATTTAAACGAAAACTAAATATTTTATTGAACTCAAATGATTACGAAACGAATATATAAACTTGAAAAATATATATAACTTGTCTACGTTCTATTTCTTGTAAGTGTGTTACTGGCAAAGCAAGTAAAAAAAAGAATAGGAGCTCATATGTGGCTATTTATATATCTGAAGTGAGTACTTTTGCAAAACACCTCGAGTGTATGAAGTGTAGATATGTGATGGTTCAGCATCAGGCAACTCAAGAATGGGGTTTTAAACATACCCTTTTATTCAAACACAAGAACTACTCAGAGTTGCAAGTTGAACGTATAAAAAACCGTGGAACAAATAAATTAAACTCAAGAATTGTTCCTACTTCAAAACAACAATGTGCTAATTAAGAATTTCTTCATATATACACTTTTTCTTAAACGAAGGATTTATTTACAACAATTGTCTATGTGACTAAACTAAAATGTTTTTTTTCCTTGATTGAAACAGAAGATGAAGAAAAGGAAAGAAAAGAAAAGTAAAAGAAATTCGAACTGATGAAGGATTAATTAAAAGCAATTATATGAACAAGTAGCGACAGCCAAACAATTCCCTGTTCCCTTATTGATGAAACTGTATTTAATCTTTGGTATAACACTTTGTGAGAGAAGATAAATTTACTAAAGTTTCAGTAATAAACACAGGACAATACAAGTTTTCTTTCATGCGAAAACACAATAAAAAAAGTTGCGTAACAATGTCGCCATTTTGTTTTTAATGGTGATTTATACAATCTAGTTTAGAGACAATAGAAATTACTATGCTAAAACATATATTTTTAAAATGCTACTCAAATTTATTAATAAATATATCAACTTTCGCGCTGAATTCTAATTGGAAAATAAAACGTAAAAGTAAATAATTAAAAAAACCGTTATATAAGTATCTACAAAATCGATCAGTTTGCAATTTTAACTTGAAGCAAACTATTTATAGGTGAATAACTAACAAGTTTCATTCAGTTGTAGTGAATTTTAAAAATAAATTGCCCATTACCAATTTATTGCTTATTAATTAATTCTTTTCACAAAACTAGCACACATCATGCATATGACAGCTTCAAACCTACAATGAAGCGCTATATTGAAATTGCGCGTAGCGTGGTTTACTTTAGTTATTAGAAAGATGAAGAAGTCTGGATATTATTCGCACGATTGCAGTTGGATTTGACGTGAGGCATTGAACATATTTTGTGTATTGCATTTGTAAATATTTTTCGCCCTTACTCGGTATATAAAAGATACTTTCATTTTGTAAAATGTAGAAAAATCTAAATTAAAATAAGGTATATTATTTATACAATTGACAATTCATACTCTGTGCACAACATGGGATATGCTCGTATTTTTGTATGAAAGTGTTATTGCCACCATTCGGGTTTTAATTAGCAACTAGATTGCTCAAATACAGATACATTCAATGCTTCCAATGCATATCATTGTTTCTTAAGAACTACAAAAATTTATATAAAAGTATTTAATGTTGTTTATTTACTCAAATAATGGTTCGTAATTAAAATGAGCAAATATACTAAAGTGTCATTATTTGAAATAATGGTATACTAAAGTAAATAGCAATGCTATACTCCGAGATCGTAATATTTAATAATAAAGTTATCATTAATACATTTGAGTTAACGTAAACGCCCGTCCAGCGTTAAGTTCCCCAAAGAGTTGCAATTTAATGATGCTGAAAGACGTTCGGGGTATTGTAACTTGATCAAAAAGTTTTAAATCCAAAGAAGAAGCTAATCTAAGGGTAATATTTTCAACCGGCTCTCGCTATCTACACTCTCTGCATACTGCATGACGAAATATGTGTGGTCGATATTACAAAGGCGAACTTTTTCAAGCCTCGGCGCCAATGGGTTAAACTTTGTATAATATTATTTGCATGTTGTAATTCTACTCACTATCGTGGACACATTATCCTCAAAATACGATGGCGAAACCGTTTTAGATAACGCTAGATTATATATTTCCTTGTAAAAATAAGAAAATATTTCACAAAATAAAATTGAGCTTATTGCAATAATTTTGTTTTATTTTCCCGTAATAATATATTTCTTAGATTTCATATTACAATAAATTTATATAATTTACAAAAGACTAAACACAATACAACTTCATAAAAATGTATTTTTAAGATAAACATTGACTATAAATTAAGATAAGATGTTTCAACTCTTCTAAGATAAACCATTGTTAATAGAATCTATAATTTGAAAATTTAATATTAATAAATAACCTATACATTGGTAGTATAAATAAATTTAAGCCAAAAACCTGGAGATTTATTATAAATTGCTCGCTTGTGCAAACTTCATAGTTATAATTATGATTTATTGCAGGTAAATAAATAATACAAGCAACGCCTATTTCTTGGATGTATAAAAAATCATTTCGGTGGTACGCCCATAGTTTTTTTTTGTATTGATTTATATTCGGAGATAAGTGAAAATTATTTTACATTTGCCAGAATTCCTCTTTTGCTAATTAATTGCTAGACTGAAATAACTTTTTATCACAAATGATAAAGACTGTTATTTTGCGGAGGGAGCCAATATCGATATTCTTTGAAGGATAAAATTTAAGTAGGACATATTTTTTTTCACGTCTACGTTGTATGATTTAAAATAATAATTATAACATTAAACAATTGTGTTGAAGTTGTTTTTATGATTAGTAAAAGAATGAAACAACATTTTGGTTTCTTAAATCTTTATTTTCTGGATAGACATTTCTAATTTTGTAACTTCACATTCACTTTATCTCCCATTATACTCTACACAAACATGCTACTCTGTCAGTGCCATTCTTTTCATACATCATAACTTTCGAAATTCGATTCATATTAGTTTCAAATCCACAAACATTTTTCTTTAGAATCACCTAAGCTGAAACTGGTATAATTTAACTATGAAGTAGTTCATAGTCAAACAATTTGTGTAGCAGATGAAAGTTTAGCATTTATATGGCAATATGTTCTCGCATCTTATTTCTGTCAATATTCAGATTTAATTTTGAAATACACGGCAGTGTGGTTTTGTAGCAGAAGCAAAGTTATAATACTAGCAAGAACGGGATGTGGTATTTCGTTTGCGATGTAAGCCGCGCCGCGAAAGCATCAGTTAATGGTGCCAAGACGAGGAATTAAAACGCAAGGGACTCACTCGCGAGTCTTTAGATTTTGCAGACCCACTAATAGCACCTTCAAGGCGGTATACTGAATTCTTATATTTTCCTGGTGTTCTTATTTTGGCCACAAAAGCATTCTGGAAAACGTAAACAATAGCGACTGGAAATGGGAAGTCGGTCAGCCAGGTGGGCGTGGTGTGGCGAACAGGATGATGATGATGAGAAAACTGTAGCCTTTTGTAGGCGATGCTTGAACAAGGGAGATCCATGAAATTAAAAACAAAATATTGCACGTCTTTTTTATATTAAAATAAGACGTGGTTCTCATATATATTCTTGATAAATGTTCGCTGCGCTATGTTTTATGTATAAAATTCAAGAATTTGATATGAAAAAATGATTAACATATTTTTTTTTTTTCTGACTTACAATATATGATCTTAACAATGTAGACGAAAACCTGCAAATCTTGAAGCACCAACATTATTTATGATGTAGGTTTTCGAATACGTTGCGAAAATTATTCATATTAATGAAAATGCTGACCAGAAACTTTTACAATTCTTCAAAATAAAAGGAGGTATTCTAAAACAAGCAAATATACAAATTGACTTTTGGAAAGAACCGCATAGTAAGTAAAGTAAAATTTATTGTCTAAACGTAAATCTTCATAAATATCTGAGATAGAATGTTACAAAGTTTGAAAAAAAATGATGGTTAATGATATAACATATGAAATATTTTACAATATTCTTTGCTGAAGAAAATGCTTTTATTAGCACATTTGTTAATTGCATGTAAAGTTCAAAATTTTGAGCCTTATATTAAAATTTTGACCATACATTCACACGTTGAGACAATTACAGATTACAAAATCTGTTTATTCTAAAATATGTCTCTAAGTGCAGATTCTCTGCAAAACAATATATTATTTCGTAGTTACCCTACATTGTTTTTGTTCTAATGAAGTGTTTGAACATGTAATTGTCTCAATAGGTAAATAACACACAGATGAGTAGGATTAGAAGGGTTCACAATTGTTGGTGAAGGGTGATAGACATAGGAGCCGGGTCAAGTAACGATTCGAAAAGCAGACAAATTGTCAGCGCGCCATAGAGACACAGTGCTATCACTGGTTTGGTTTAGTTTGGATATTCAATTCCCGATAGTAGAGATCGTAAGCCGTCAGGCAGGATGGCACACATATAACCGATTGAATATCTGAACCTCTGAATCCGTAACAACATTTGCGGTGGCCTGGTATACATCAACACAACCATATATCCTGAGCGCATAACGTTCTAATCTACCATGGGACCATGGTCAGCTTACAATGGTTCAATTAGGCTTCGCATGCCAATCTGAGCGACCAACTACCCTCCTGTTCCTCGTATGGGGACGTTAAGTTAACAATACATGTGCTTACGTATGTTTACTTAATAAACATTTATAGCTATCGACTATATTTAATAAAGACTTTCATTCTCACTAACAAGATCGTAAATAATTTTTCTTCCATTTTGACTACACGTTTTGTCTGCAAGTGCGATTAAAGTATCAACGATACTACGTTCTAAGTTGAGTAGGGTTGATAATTGATTCTGTTAGTTACAAATAATCCTTTACAACGTACTGAATAAAATAACTATTTTTTAATAATCTAATGGTTACACATATAAGCGCAATTTATTTTAGATCTTACTTTAGTTTTCAACTACTTTAAAGCTTACGGACGGTTTATGGAAACTTTTCTTTACGTCATATTCAAATGCATAGTTTTCTAAGAACTTAATTGAACATCCGAAAAGGATACAGTTATAACGACATCAACTTATAAGATGGGCATTATACTTGGTTGAAAGTTATAGATCAATCAATCTATGGGTATTAAGTTAAGTACATGGTGACAACAAATCCCTTTAGAACTTGATACATTATATGTATATATGGATGTATATAAAACAAAAAATATGAATATATATATATATAAGAAGGCTGTTCAAATTTATCAATTTCGCGAAAATCTGAAAGCAAGTTTAAACTTGCGGTGAAGAAGTTTGCAAACGTGATCTTGAATGAAATTTCATCTACACACAAGAATAAATAGAACCAGTATTTCGGCACATTCACGACTAAAACTTTCTTATATAGAAACTTGAGTTTCCGTAAATGTAATGTTAATGTAGACGCATAAAAAAAAATTAATTTAATCTATTCAGATAAAATTTGTTGCGAGAGTAAAATTTCAAGATTTATAAAAAAAAAAAATTAATGGGAATTCACATCTAGAACTTTTACAGTATATAAATGCAAAATTTGTATAATAGTTATTAATGTATTTTCGTTTTGAGGTTAAATGATTTGTAAATTCAAAACGAAATGATTGCGTGCCTATAAAACGAACGGAAATAAAGTTTAATAATAAAAAAAATCGATTTGTATGTACATAAAACGCATATGCATGGCATAAAAACTTAGAGTTTTAATTTACTTTGACAAGTTATCCCACTCATAATTTTATTATCAAAAGTTGCTGTTATGCCAGTTGAATATTGCTTTTAATGACTACGCAAAACTAAAATTGCTCTATTAAAAACGAATATAACGAGCATGTGTTTGTTTTGTATATATATACACAGTTTAACATGTTTCAGATATTTTAGTTTACATCGTTTCGATCTACAATTTCGTTTATTAATTTATTGTTCTATTTTATGACTAGTTAATAGTCAATTAAATGATAAAACTACCTATATGTTTTATGATTACTAACTGACCAATTTCCCTTAAGTCCAGTTCTTTTAAATATAACGTTTTTATAGCAACCATTCCATGTAAATAATTTTGAATATTTATGATTTTTTTCCATAAAATGTAGCGTAATAATAATGAATTTTAAAAAATGCGTTTTTTTTATATATCGACATAATGAAAAACCAAAGAATTTAAATAAATATTTGTAACGTTATTTATAACTTCTAATTACATTTTTCATATATCAGTACAACTTTGATTTACATTTTAATTTGATCTATTGTTATTTTTTATTTCCAATCAACAAAAAAGATTCTGCATACGATTTGAAATAGCATGTCATGGGGACAATGACATACATTTAATTTCATAAGAATTACAATGTGGAGGACAGTTTGATTCATACAGGGTTAAAAGCTAACATACATACGAAGCAATAAAGTTTAAAATGAGATTTTTGATAGGATTTTTTTTTGGGAAGTTAAAGCGATAGAACAAATACAAAAACAATTGGTTATTACAGTTGAATTATCTTTCTGTGTTGTGTGACTGGCAAACAATGAGATAATGGCATGTTCAGTTTTGAAACTTGTTGATATACTAAACAATGTTTTCATTTTGGTATGTCAAAATAATAATTAACTTAACGATATGTTGACAAAGTTTAGTCAAATAAAATAATAATTGATAATGAACACATGCGAGAGCTTCATAGATCAGGTTATGAAACATTTCAAACAACATATGTATATACTTTCGTCAAATTAAGTTAGGATTGCACTCGTTTTGTATATTGCTCAGTCCACAGAATAACATAAAAGGCATTGTTTTAATTTTGTTGTACAATGTTCATGAAAAACTACTAAGTGGTTTGCTGGAAATATCAGCATTTATTATTCCAGGAATTTTAAATTATATTCATAATAATTATAAATAAACATAAAATAAAATAAAATTTATATTAATATTGTGCGAAATCGCACCATTGAGAATTGATAATATTATAAATATTTGATAATTAATGATTATAAGATAAAACATTACAGTTTCGAATAATAATTAATAAAGATTACTGTTTCATTATCATTTATTATTTACATGTTTCACAAATGTTTGTAAAATACGGTGTTGTACTGAAGTGGCAGATCTTCGTTGAGTTTGCTACATTTGTGTAATAACTCTAAATATTAAACAAGTTTAATCAGGCTGAGCATGGTGGCGCCACGCCGTTGTAGTGAAGTGAGCTTGGACCAAAGTGGGGCTAGATGCCAATTAAGGTGTACGGCTCGACGTTGTTCCTTAATTTGAACTGAAATTAAAGTGACTCCTGTAGGTACTGTAAACGAATTTTGATTTTGAAATTCTACAATACAATGACATAACTGAAAACTTAATTGTTTATTTAAACATTGTGATCATTGTCATTGCTCTTTATTACTTCTAAAGTAGTATACCAAATGTAATGATTTTATTTTTCGCTACCAGATATCGAATCAATGATAGTTTTCAACAAAAAATAAATCGTATAGTTTTTTGTTTTTGTATCATAATTATAATAATTTTATAGAATCCGAAAATAAAGAGAAATTTTCGTTCACTGTTTTACTTTTAAAATTATATATAAAGTAGGAATTTTTAAAGTAACTGGTTTCATATTAAATTAAGCGAATGTTATTTTAGTGTAAGAAGCAATAAAATATTAATTACTAAACTAATAAATTATGAGCAACAAACAGATTATATGCTGTAGCTTCGGTAATAGTAATCTGTTTTGTGTGGCGTGTTCTGTAAAATTCATTGCAATATCCAGAGCAACGCTATGAAAATTAGGGAAATCTACGTCCGAATTGTTTCATAGGGAACGAATACCGTGGGAGTTTAACATATATTTATTTCCGCAGTTTTTTCAATTTGAAGATGATATTAAATTTTGAGCAACTGCAACACTAGTTAAATAATTTCAAATTTCACGGTCGCAACATTTAATAATAAAAATGCCATCTTTAATAGATTTTTGAGATTTCCATTTATGGGAAATCTAAAAGTATTCTGCGGTTTTCATATGAGCGATTTTTGTAAATAAAAAAAAGAGTATCTACTAAGTGACTACGTATTGCTGTATAATATAAAAAAAGCAAACACTCCTGATGATTATGTAGAGGATAAATAAATTAATTTAGTTTTATTTACAAACTCCCTTATAAACGCGAAGTCATTGAATAAGTGAGGACAATAGCTATCGATGTTAGCCGAGTTTTCGATAGGATTTCGGTCGCAATTACAGAAACTTGAAGTAGAGTGATTCTGTATGAGGCGATACTGCGTCGAGTTGAGTCAGTCGAATGGGAGAGAACTATACAACGTTTTATCGTAGTATATAAGCGACCTAGTTCTTAGGTCAGAGGTTTCAAATACGTAGTTTACCTTTGAAGATGTTAAATGAAATTGAACATGGATATCAATGCGATTGACACCTATGGGAATTGCTCTTTAATTTATAAAACTATGCATATGTTTCTATTGATTTAGCCTATTTCCAATATAATGTTAAGTATTTTTAAATAACTAAAGATATGTTTTCTAACTTATTCAAAAATAGGATAATATATATTTTTTCTGATTTGTATTTACTATGGTTTGAAATAATTTGAAAACTTATTTAATTCGGGAGCAGTTCTTAATAAAAAGAATCACATGCTTAACAATAAATGATGATGTGGTAATTCTTCCCTTGTGTAGTTAAAATACGTAAAATAAAAGTTTGTTGTTTACGTTAGCTAGTATATGTACCAAAAATCAATACTTCGGTGAATTCCGCAATTGGTTAGAGATATACATATATAATATTTTTCTTTATTTGGATCAAAGTGGCTTTACAAATAATATAAACATTGTTACCATATCAATACGGAACTCAAGATTTTTGTACGAAATGCGTTGGCACAATTTTATATCAGTACCATAGTAGGTACAATAACGTAACGAATTTAGATACTTTTCTGATTAGATACCTACTAAGGTCTCTAATCAGAAAAGTAAAATGTAATTGAAATTCAATATTAACTTAAAGTTGCACACTATTATCTAGTCTGCCTGTTGTCAAATTAGTTTGAGACTGCTGCTTTAGGCTTCGGCTTTGGTTGGTTAGATCTGTATGTGTGTGTGTGTGTGTGTGTGTGTGTGTGTGTGTGTGTGTGTGTGATAGAAGCGCGGGCCCGTCTTCCGGCAGTGAGACTGAGAGATGCTCGCAAGTTAATAGGGTAAGATTGTGTGAAAATGAAGGATAAACTTCTCTCCGACTAATGTTAGCCGGAGCGGAGGGATTTTATTTTAAAATGCGATGCTCCGTCTTGGACAGACTGACGGACGGAATGGATGGATGGTAATTTGCAGTAGCTCCTTAACTAAATAATACACAAAACTTGGAAGTGCAAATTTTGGAAACTCCATTCTTCTCCATCGTTTCCAGTGTTACTGCAGATGAAACATCAGCTGACGTGTAACCAGCTTTATAATAATACAATGAATAAATCACAAGGAAAACGCATGGTGTAATTAAAACGTTTTGAGTGTTGATTATTTCTCTTAATTACTCAAATGGTTTTTGTTATTTCGTCTGTGATTTAGTGGAAGTTTCGTCACAAATGAAATATCGCATCCGTCGCATTATTAAATTTAGCTAATTGCTTCAATCAAACCTAAACTAAAACTAACATAAACTAACGCTAAAGCTAAGCAAAACTTTACCTAAGCCTTACCCAATTGTAATGGTAATTTAACCGAATCTAAACTAAACTTAAGCTAAATCTAACTTAAAGGCAACTATTCCTAAGCCATACCATAATTACATATAATCATGACCTAAATCTAAAACCTTACCATACCTAATCTAAACTAAACCAAAGTCAAGCTAAACTAACTTGAAATTTTGAATTATATTTGCTGGCATTTCATGATCAGACTGAAGAGACACTAGAATGTATCTATACATAGTGCTCAGTATATATGCCTACGTGTGATGCAAAGTTGGTAAATATAGTGCACTTGGATTTGATATATTCCAGCAATTAAACCACTGCAAATATTACACTCTGGAGTTTATTAGCCGAGTTTGAACAACGTTTAGAATACGGCAACTGACGTGGGTCTAAACTGTCCGGTACAACCGAGTTGCAAGGCAAAGTCAAAATTAAATTTCCACGGTTAGATTCTGTTTCTTGTACTGCCATTAAATTACCCAGCACACAAATCTTTATCTAATTTGACCTTCTTCTTTAATGACTTTAATATGGGTAAACAGATTCTGATTATATCATGACGTTTCCCCTTGTTTACCAGTGTCTTTTAAGTTCATTATTTATTATATACAAAGCATTATATTTCACATTGTTCTATGAAATGCTCATATGTGTGTACCTCTTTTATAAAAGAAAAATAAAGTGTGAGGAATGCGTTGTCATATGAACAATGCTGTATTGGTTGTATATTATTTTTGACTCGCATCACTAGTTGGGGCTGTTTTCGATATGTCACAAGAATGCCAAAGAATGCAGGATTTAATAGAAAAACATATAATAAAATCTGCGAAGTCAGTTCTCTTTCAACGCAACTATCTATCCTGATTCAATTTTATATATTCAATCATTTATTTTCATACTAAATAATCTGAATTCAATTAAAACCCTGCATGTACTGACAAAGATCACATCGATTACATTATTGCCAACATTCGACAATATTTGTTTTCCTTTTTCGTTTTTTTTTGTAATAATAATAATTTCTATACCTTATCGTTTTGAATTTCGTTATGATCGAAGATGAGAATTTTGTTATTTCATCTATTACATTTCACATTTATCTAGAGAACTGCGTGCAGCTTGCTCTCAATAGTATATAATGAAAATTTTCTTCTTGGTTGCAAATCTCTAAACAAAATTATATTTGAACTTTTGTTCTTGAGCTAGTGGAGTGTTGAAATACATTTCGTATTTTTACTGTTTATTATACTGGGTCACGTTCAGGTTCGTGTCTAATTTGATTTATTTTCACTTCATTTATTCGTTATACATCTGGAATGAATCATAATTCACGACGGCCGCAAACAAATTTCGTATACCACGATATGAATTAGGTGTTAACTGTTTTATGTTACATGTATTACTTAATTTAAAACGAATTCTGTCTTTTTCAAATAAATTTTTGCAAAATCTATATATAAAATCTATATATTTATTTCATATATTTAAAAGCTGATAACATTATCATGAAAAAGAAATCAGCCGGTGAAATAAATCTGCATATTCCAGTTGGATCCAAGTTGAGTAATAATTGTCTATAAATATACATAAAGAGAAGCAAATTTCTTTTGTATGCATGAAAATTGGTTCGGAACTCATAAACGTAATGTATTTTTGCATTGAAGAATCAATATTTGCTAGATTCGGTAACAATGGTGCGACTGAAACCAGGGCCGCGGTTGGTAGGTATTCGAAAAGTCACTGACGTGACAATTCGATGATAAAGATAAACGACTTGGCTTTTTTTCCAAAAACTTTTTCTTTTGAATACAATTATAACGTTTAATTTTATTTCTTTTTGCTATACATAAGAAGAAAATGGATTATTATTATCCGAAGAAATCGATAGGGTCGACGAAGGAAATTGAATGTAATTAGGCGAAAAATCGAGAGGCCATCCTTCAACTAAGTGTTTTGTTTTTATCAACTTCGTCGAAGTACTAGATTAACTAGGAAGACCTAATGTTTTATCTATCTATTGTTATCAGTTCAGATATTTTTTTGTCGTAGTAAATATAACAGGATTTAGTAAGATATGCCAGGACGTACTTGGAGCATACGCCAATAGCGATAGCCTTGTACTATCTCGAGTTCGCGTGTCACTGGTGTCTTGACATCTTTTTTACGAAAGCTAAAAAGCGGTCAGAATTATAGCCAAAAAATAATTCGTTTTTTTTCAAATTACTTTGCAATTAAAATGATTATGTTCAAATCAGGATTTTCATTAAAAAGAATGAAAAATATTGTGCGAAAGATAAAAATTCAATTACATTTTGAGGTTTAAGGGTTGTTTTGCACTAAAATAGATAATTCGTCATATAATTGTGCGATGTTGCTGTTTTATTATCTCCGGAATTTTAATTGAGAATTGTAATTAACTAAAACAAATTATTTAATTACAATAAAAATTTGTATATATATATATATATATATATATATATATATATATATATATATATATAAAACAAAATATATATATACATAATTTGCTGCATCAAATCTATTCGCGGGTACCATTTCAGTGAAAATGAATAGATTTTTATAATGTCATTGTGAAAGTAATTACTAATTTCTAACACGTCCAAGAGTTTGGTAGAATTTTCCCTAAAAGAAGTACATCATTGTTTTCGAACATAATTGATATTATAGCAAAAAATGAAAACATAATTTTCTTGTGCGAGACATTCGCGGCAAAGTTTGCGTAAAACTTTTTAAAAAGACTCGTATGATGATGGAAAAGCAGACCATAAAACTGCATTGTGAAACTGATAAAGAAGTTTAAAGTTATTTATGGATAACATGAATTCATAAAATAGAAAAAATGTGAATTAATATTTAATGTCGAAGTTTTTTGAACTTTTTTTTTTTGGTCACTTGCGTGTTGAACGAATAATATGAGTGTATGTTTTTAACGACAATTTATCAAAGATGTGAGCAGTGAGTGCATTGTGGTTATGAATTTACGATTATAACGTTTTAAAAAAGATTCGTCGAAAAAATTTGTCCTTGATATGGTGTTTTCACGAGGACCTTTTTTCTACCGTGTCTTTGTTGCTTCTTATCACCACCCCTGGTTGAATAACCCCGCATTATATCACGTTCTAGTGAGATTTTCAGGGCGAGAATCCTGAACATTCACATCATCCCAATCTCCTTTCAAATCCGGAGGTAAAACAACGATCATATGAAATGATATAGTATCTATTATTTCGATATTTCGCTTCTTGTACGGTATTCTTACTTTAACATACGTGCATAGGTAAATGATATCAAAATATTCATCCATAGTCTCCACAAACTGAATTTAAAATAAAATAAAATCTAATATTGTATGAAAACATGAGGATATATTTATTATTTATTAATTGCATCTAAGTTTTCTCAATTTATTTAGCAACTAATGTGTGTAAAAGTTATACGAATAATAGCTAATGAAAAAATGAAGGCACCGGGACTAGAAAAGCAGAATACACCATGTTAGTTTTCATTTGTTATAAAATAACAAAATAATTTACGTAGAAATGTTATTCTACGAGTAATTTTTTTGCTCACAAATATTATTCTTGATTCTATAAATTTTTGACCTTATGACATGAATCTAGCGAAAGAAATGCCTGCCTGTTTGAAAAAAGTCGTGGAACCGTAGACCCAATATATTCGGGCAGAGTTGCAGATTTCAAGTCGGTTTCTAAAAGATCTCTCGATTCCACAAAATATTAAATGAAATATTTGCTGAGTGCCGGCGCAGAGTCGCCTGGCCGGCGCCGGTTGGTGGTGAGCGAGGCTGGGGTACGCGAAATCCCGGGCCTATATAACAATGCTGCGCTCTGCTCTGCTGTGCTGGGCGTGCAGCACATGGCCCAGAGCTGGGCGTTATAGGCGACTACTAGAGCTAGTGCTACAGAGTGCCGTTCCGTTACCGGAGTATGCACTGTTCAGGGTACATTAGTTCATAATAGGAAGGAACCGTGGATAGAGGGTATTGTGATTGTGCGTTATACTCCTACTGCTGTCTGGTACTCTAATACCATCACCGTGCGTTTCTCTCATCCTCATCGTATTCTCTAATATCGTTTTTTTCCCACTCTCACGTCACATCGAATCGATCCGAATTTGGTCGGTTCGCGCGTCACGTGCCCGCTTACTTTGTGATACGACAACGTATCCGTAGCCGTTCCTTGTTCTGCTTTTGTGTGCAGACGCTCTAACTGGTTCGTTTTGTCTGGGGTGAGCAACCGACCGAATAATAAGCACTCGGTAAACAGTATATTAAATATGGCAAATTTATTTAGGATACTTTGTTGGTTACATTTTCGTCGTACCTATTCGTTGATCATTTTAAAAATTGTGTTAACGATACTATTAGTATAACATGATTATGCTATGAAATATTTACATACGCGAAAGATGGAAACCTAGCGGCAAACGACGGGTAGGTCCTGACTGTTCAAATATTAAACGTATTCAGTCCATTCCGCATTGTTTGCGGGAAATACATTTTGCCACACCGCTCCAAGCTATCGCTTTTTAACATTAATATTTGAATTGTACTCACATTTTTATCAATAATTAGTTAATGCTAGTGCGAGCCTTATACTCTAAAGAATATTTTAAACATATATAGCTGAAGTTACAAACACATTTTATGTTTTCATTGAATTTGGTATATTGTATCGTAAATACAAATCATAAAATTACGAAAAAATTTTTTTTTTATTTTGAGAAATAAAATTACTCAAATTTAATACGTTTCTGGCATCTGGATTTTAATTTCTGTTTCTACTGACGGAGGACACTAAGATATTACTGCATAAACCTTATTGTAGTTAGCAATTCAAATCGATACATTGTCGAGCTAGCTTGTTCTCATATACTTTCTGAATAATACAAGCAGAGCTCGACAAACGCGCGAATTTCTAGTTTAACTAATCAAGAAATAAAGTTGTAAGTCTTCGAAAGATTTAAGAACACACTGCCATGCTACATATCATTATTTAAATAATCAGAGAAATAAACATATTTCTTATACAGAACATAGCAAGGAAATCGAAAATCGGGGCGACTGAGTGACGCATTCGTAATTGTGGTAGACGAGCGTGGCAGGAATAGACTGACGTAGACTTGGGGAATGAACGACGAAATATATTTGGATGGATTGTTGAGGTGGGTACGAACGGATGAACGGTAGAGGGAATAGTGCCAGAATGAGACAGGCAGAAAGAAAGACGAATGTTAGTATGACGTGGTTTTTCCGTGTCAGGCATTCTCCACGTTCGAGGTCCTTCGTTGGCATTATTGTAGTTGGTCTTGATTGTTTTCTTGAAATTTTAAAAATGCTAGCGCGACACTTTCAATTCCGCTGTTATTAGTGGAACCCTTGATGGTCTCATTTAATCATGGCTTTTATGTGCAATCCTTTTGTTATAAGTCAACATCACATTTAATAGAAACAATTATTATTCGCGTTCGTATCGCACTTTAATTTATTTAATACAATTACAGTTTATTACCGGCACGTGTATGCTTTGCGAAACTTCTAAATACTCTTTATTATACCATTTCCTTTTTGCTCTACATTCATAGTTGAATCCCAAGAGTATTTAGAAGGAGAACTGTCACGGAGGAACACTTAATTTGTCAATTGGTTGTTCGTTTCTTTATCATTTAATAGAACCTTATAAAAAATTCTCGAAGCACTAAATTTAACTTGAACTTTATATTTATGTGACAGCCATCCAGAAACAAATACTTCCAGTAGATTTGGAATTTAATAAAACTGACTTAATTGTATTCTATTCTCAACTGTTTTTGTTGACAAGAAATATAAATAACATTTTACTGCATATATCTTCGTGTTGTGATTTTGTGAAACATAATGTTTTGACAGACACGAAATTCCAAGTAGAATGTCAGGTTTCTATGCCACAACTGAAATTGAACTCCAAATGTTTCATTTTAATACCAGTGAGAATTGTGACAAAATTATATTTAATCCTTTATAATTAAACTTTCTTCAGTAATTAACATAGTACTATTTAATCCCTCATTCGTATTTAGAAATCATATACTCACCATTAAATAAAATGCTTATTGTTCATTAAAGCAATTATGTCTTCTGTCAGTTATTTTATAATACTTTATGATAAAAATAAATACCATTTCCATGAATTTGAAGTTGACTAACCTGAAACAAATAGAAAATCTAATTTAAAACATATATTCTACATCTATTTATCTGAATAAATAAATAAATAATTATTAATATTAAAATAAAAGAAATAAAATCAGTTTATGCATTTATATTTAATAAGGTTTCGGGTTCGCTTCAAATATTATGAAAATATAGTCAAAATTTTCAGTATATATGTATATACAAATATGCGTGACTTGAGAGCCAAGTTGCTTAATATCCGGACCTATGGAAAATGATTTTCATTTGGGTATCAACGGATTCGTTCAACATATGGAATAAATTGCTTGTTTGCCTTTTTTCGTACAAGTTTAACCCGAGTTGCGTGTTTTAAAAAATTACATCCAACAAGAAAAACGTTTATCAGTATACGAAAAAAAATATATGAAATTTAAATATTCTTATAATTGATTGCTCGATAATTGTGTATCTATGGCGTGTTCCGCCCGTTTCATATTCATTAAAATTACCTGAAGTTTTTTGAAAGTGTCGAGTGGATTAAGCGAACGTTATCTACACTCAAATATAAAAACATCGGATCCATAATAAATATATTTGAATTATATACCATTTATTTTACACTAGCAATAGTTAATCTTTATTCGGATACACGCTGTGTCTGATATGTTTCTGACACTTATCAACTGGCTGTTGACATTTACCAGTGGTAGTAATGGAAGTAATTTGTAATACTATTATACTGATAATTCGATATTTAAATTAGACCACAGCGTTCCTCGGGTCACATTGCTAATATCTTCCCAAAATTTATGAAACCGTAAGGGTTTGAAGATAAAATACTTGAAATTTTGTACAATAAATATGTAATGAGTTTTGCATTTGGGTGTTACTCTAGGGTATATAACATAAATGGCTCTTGTAATTATCACGATAAATTTCGATTTGGGTTGTAATACCATGAATTCCGAAATAAAATCATTAGTGGGACACTCTAGGGTCCCTCACACGTCTGCTATGAATCTTTGAGATTTCATATGTGAATTCATGGTGGTGTAAACTAGGCTTTATAGGGAACGTTTCGGCAAAACGCATTTCAATGATATATTCGTATAAAGTCAAGGTTATGAGGGTATAGTACCATAGATATTTGCGGTATTCGAAGTAGCATTACCATCCGAGTAAATCGTTGACACCATTGCGGTTTATTAAATACGGCACCTTTAGTTTACATTGGTATGCAAACCATTGCTATAGGTCGTTCTCGCACCAAGGAACTTCGTTGTTGAAGACAAAACGGCCGCGTGCTTAGGCAACGGTCGGCTAGGGTGACAATTGCCGTGTCATACGATAGGGTTTCAACGCATATTTTGCACTGAAAGTTAGCCACTAAAATATTGGAATGTGACTAACAGAACTTTAACACAGTCGGTTCTATTAGAGTAATACTTCTATTGATATAATGATTTATTTGTTGTTAATCTATAATGGCAAAAATAAAGGTCAAGGCAAATAAGGGGAATTTTTATCCTCTAGTAAATATAAAAGATCGATAATTCAATCATGTTTTGAGATCTAGAGACACGCAGAAAGTCTAAGAATATTTTATTATTTACGAAGCGTGTCTCAAATCAAAATGTTGACAGATAAATTAGCAGCAACTTTTCTAAAAGACTTTTGAATATTTTACAGATACCGTTTACTTAGTTACCCAGTTTAGGTTAAAATATATCGTTCGCTAATTTAGAAGTACATCATATGATGTACTCATTATAAGATCTGGTGAGGTTGAGTAACTGCTTGGTAAACCATTTTCACCATTTAAACTGTTGTTAACGTTTAATCACTTACTCGTATAGTTGCTAAAAGTTCTTTTTTTTTACAACTGTACCTAAGAGAATTCAAAATGAAACGATAAAAATTATGAGTTAATTTCGATGGAAAATTCTTTGCATTTTTGCTGGTGCTTGTAAACGTGTTTAATTCAGCACTTGCCGATAAATTAACAAGCACAGAAGCACAAAAACTGTACGATATACGCCTTCTACGGTAAAGTACTCTGCACCACGTCCACTGGGTAACACTTTTTATGCGTGATTCCCTGAAAAACCACACCCCAACTTAACGTGTGCTCTGTGCCGGCTCGTTTTTCGCCTTAAATAATTTGTCAATTAGTTTAGAATCATGGACTGATGACTCGCGTTTTCACCTGATACCAAAAAAAACCTAAAATGGCAGTTAATTCATATTATTTCTAATATCTGATTCACCATCAAGCTTTAATGAAATGTTTATGAAAATTTCAAAAAGCACAGAACTTATATATAAATATAGTACGAACTAGCGCTATCGAGATTTTGTTGTATATATAGTAGTAGTTTACAGTGCACTTTGCTTAAAACCGGAAAATAAATACTTAAATACATTAATTAAATACTCGCACCATCTGAAATTACTAATATAAACTTCAGTTGCATCAGCAACGATCATTTGCGAATATTTATTTAAATGTTAGGATGCAGTATAACAGTTGAAACACTTAGCCGAAAACAAACAATTTCGAAAACAACTTAGAACAATAGTACACATGCTTCAAAATGGCACCAATCGTTTAAGACATTTGTTTGCGAGGTTCGGTTTGCCAGAACAATTAGTCACTGATAACGGCGCAGTAAAGTGCTGTTTTCATCAAGTGATTTTAAAACCAAATAAACCTACCCATTTTATTCAGTTAACAGACACCGAAAACCCTTTGAAATTTATCAACATGAAAGTTGTTTGTAGTCACAGCTTGGTGGAAATAGTTTTACGTATCAAAATAAAACTTTTAATTTGAAAATTTTCTTGAATATCTCGTCATTTCACTGAATCACTTGAATGAAACAGTATAATTAGTAATACTTAGCGTTTTGTATATTTATTTAAATTGTATTTTACAATATTTCATATATTTAATCGTTTTTGTTTTAAAATCGTTTTATACTTAAATTATAATATAAGTGTAAATATAAGCCAAAGTTATTTTATGTATGTACGAATAAATTTTCTAATATATGCAAAGTATATAGTTTCGGATTCCAACAGATATTCGATATCAGTTCATCAATTACTAAATTAATATAATAATTATGACTATATTGTAACAACTATATTCTTTGTATATACTAACAATTTTCTATTTGTGAATCTATGGTAAATTTCTGGTTGATATTTGTACAAGTGGTTAGATAGGATGTTTTATCAAATTTTATAAAATTAAAAATGCAAATTTATTTATACGTTGCTTTTCAAAGAAGACTTGAAATAATGTTAGCTTAAATCAAATTTAAACAAACAACTTAGGGAAATCATATTAACATTGGTACCGTAATACTTGGTTAAGCAAATATAACCGTGAACGTTATAGTATTAGGCTGTGGTTTCAGGGTTAAGTACACATACGATTAATAAACATTGGTTCTATGTAGATATGGAATTTCCACCAAGAATCAGGCCATCCGATCTGCAAATACAAACTAGAACAGGTATACCTAATTCGTATAAGAACATACAAACTTCTACAGTTAATTCCAAACTTTTTCTGTTCTTAGTAACTAATAAAAAATATCATCATCTATGATCAAATAATAAGAAAAAAATATATTAAAAGAAATTTATTAAAAATACTTTTGGAATCGGTAGCCTTCTATTCTATCGTAGAACTAAAACTGTAACCGGCTGCCAGTGTTGGTTTGGCTACGAACCCAGTTCCATTATAGTTAAATTATGTTTCGGGGTAGTGCAAGCTGCTTGCGTTACATATAAGTTATAGTTGTTACCCTTTCCAATAAACTCTTTCGTGTTCTTAAGCTGAGTGCTGAAAATTATGAGACAGATTTTTTTTTTGACAAGTTACAATCTCAGAAAAACAAATTAAAACTTTAAATATTTTTCACCTGCTTTTCTCTTTAATAAATATGCACATTAACTTAAATGTTGGTATATAATAGTTCCAAGTTTTATATATACATATATGTGAAATATATCTACGGCATATAAATCTCAATTGCAATAGAACATACTGTTTTCGTCTTTAATAAATGTAGATTCTAAATAATTAGAAGTAAGTAATATAACAAAAGAATTGTGTTGTATTTTATACTTGAAGCTAGTAAATGAAGAAAAAGGAGCTAGATTGAAAAGCTGAATTTGATTTAGATGAAAAGTACAATGTAAATTTGTAAAACAAGCATGTTCGCAATTTTCATAATAAATAGTTACACTTTTATGAAATGTAGTTTGTTATTTTAGAACTACATAGTAAAATATTTTATTGTTTAAGTACGAAAAAAAAAAAACGACTTCGCTACATTTATGTATAAAACACGCAAAAAAATCAGATCATTGCGCGAGTTTTACGCCGAAGAAAGAATTCATAAATCACCCGTAAAAAACGAAGAGACAAAGTACCGAAATTTTATGCACAAAAGAAAAGAAGTACAAAAAGAAGGGAAAATAATTGAAGTTCTATATTTTTTGTATGCGTGTGCAATGATGTATGAATTTTCAATGGATTATTTGCTATATATATATCGACAGATTCCCGCATAAGATCAGTGTCTGAGTTCCATCTTAAGTTCCTTGGCACGTGCTCCGGCAAAAACGACGATAGCTCAGACAAGGTCTGATGGTGAGCAAGTGGTGTTTAGGGATGAGTTGTTGCCTCAGAGGTAAAGTAGTACAGGATAAAGTTTATGACACAAATTTAGATCATTCCAATTGAGGGTGCATGATGTTATCCATGATCTAAGGTGGGTATTATGCGTCTTAAGATTTTAGTTTAGCTTGTTAGATATTCTGACTTCATTTGCAATGTAACTTTCTGTATAAGTAAACGACGGATTATAACTTTGCTGTTTTATGACAGATCGTCGAAAAAAAAAAAACAACGGTTTACTTTTCTTTTATTTTAATTTCTTTCGCAAAACTTATTCTTCATTTATATTCAAGAATTTAAGAGTTCTTTTATTTTTAATCCGTGTTTTCTCGTGTAGATTTAAAATATTTTTACAAAGTTTATATTTTTAATATATTTCTTCGATTATATTTGAAATAAATAATAATACAAAACAAATTAATTTGTCAATTGAATTTTGCTTAAATACCGATGAATAAATGATAAATAAGATTTATATTTATTGAATATTTTTGACTTTATTCATATAGGAAACAAATTTTATCAGTGTCGTTTCGGTCACTACTCCAGAAGCTGGTTACATATTATGCTCTAGTTGGAATTTACAAATAACAGTGGTCACAGTTAAAACTATAATAGCATTAGAATCAAATCTTGAATTGGCTGTTCACTTTCAATATTTTGGTAGATTTATATCGTATATTTATAACAAAATTGCCATCTATGCCATAACGCTCGTTCTCTAAATAATACATTCTTGTGTCCTCCGTATAATAAATTCATACTTTATTATGTAGACAACTTCACTCAGATCTTTTCAAGGACAAGGCATAATATTATCCAATTGATATTTTATACAATTTATAAAAACAAATTCGCCGTTCGCAGAGTTTTTTTCTGCTCTTACTTATATCAATTACGCTTGTAGTGTGTACCAAATGAGAAATAATATTGGATGCTATAATATTTTAACATATTTCTTCCGTTAGCGTCATAAAAAAATCTGAATATTACGAATTTCATCGAAAACAGAGAGCAAAAAACCAGGCCCAGCCAACGCGTACTTTGATGCTTGTCAATAATATGCTAATGCCTTTACACCAAAACCAATCCGTGTATTTTGGGGTATACCGCAGGTGCTCTACATCTGCTGCTTAGGTTGTTTCAATATCATCAACAATAAAGGGTGTCATTAATTATATTTTATAACCTGATGATACTGTTTAACAGGAAATTAAATCGAATAAGGTATTCGAACAAAATAAAGGCACTGTGGGTTTGTATAAAATTATGTCTATTTCTATTTAAAAATTTAAGAGTTTTCTTACGAGTCTGTTATGGCATGGAATTTAAGGTTGTTTCGTTTTTTTTTTTCATTATTTTTAATTGCAATTTTCGAGGCATAATTAAAATTAGATTACTACACGTATTATTATTGAATTTTCTAATGATGGTAATAATAGCTTAAATTAAAAATTTCTTGAAAAACAGAAAGTTATTTTATAAATTTTCCTGATTAAATTACTACATCGTAAGAATTTACACTGTGCACTTGTTGTTAAAGGCTTAAAAGGTTTTTGTCAAACGATCTTTTAAATAAATCCATTTATTTTATAAATTTATATACGCGGCGATCTAAAGTGTAGCGTTATTGAGTCGTTACTATGACGAAAATTTTTTATTACTATTTTATTACGTGACCCCTACACGAAAATTGACAAAAACTGCCGAAATAAAGGGTTACATTCATAGCAGTGAAATTTACTTTGAACATAATCAACTTACAACGGTCTTCCTTTACATAAGTTTTCACTTATAAATTCATAGCGTTTTTTATTTCGTAGTTTAGCAGTAAATTATAAAGAACTAATAAAAATGATACATTGTATGTGTGCTTGAATTTATTACTTTTCCGCTAATTTAAATTAAGTACATATATTTACAAATAATAACAAGCAACAACAAGCACAAATTTATCAATATCGACAAGTCCATTTCCCGTTGCAGTTTACGGGCAGTGAATACGAGATCGCACTTTGTTGCGTGATGCCAATCACATTGCTATGTTTCATTTGAACGTGGTATAACTTAATTTACACAACTGAAAACAATACAGCGACTGATGCAGCAAAATGAATATCTTTTGTGTATGCCTATTACGCTATCAGTAAAACCATCAAAATTCATCGAATTCATTTCGTTTCGTTTGAACCAACGCTTCATTCCCAATCCCTTATAACATAGAGCAGAGAGCACATCCGTATTCAAAATTGTCCTGAGGTCCTCGGCCTTAGGCATGGCTTTTTGTAATTTACGTGTTTGGAACTTGTTCAAGCATTTCTTACTAGAAGTTCTCGTTATGTACGCACCGCATTCATGGGGCGCTCAGATTTTCTCGATTACGATCGAAATTCTCACGAGTGGAAACACTGACTGGCGTATATGAGCCAGAGAAAAAATCGTATTTAATAAACTTGGAAAATAATAAGCAACACTGTACCTAGCTCATTTAACTAATACTGTAAATCATTTTTAAAGAACTTGCTCTCACAACGTTAACAGATATTTATGTGTTATCTACAAAATTTAAGGGCGTTGCTCAAACTTTTCTTGATTAACATTAATTACTTATATTTGAGATTTATTTAGTGTACTTTAAGACAAAATTAGCCTTTTACCAATTTACCAAATTACATGTCGAAAAATGGCGGCTGCAAAACACATTTTCAACATAAATGTGTTTACATCCCGGGTGTACAATAAATATAGACTTAAACGTATATTCTAACACTCATGTAGAGCAATGAATATATGAATTATATTTACTAGTATTCAATTGAAACGTAGTAGCTTAAACGAAGCAGAGAGGTCATTAAACAATTGCGGCTAGGATTTGTTCGGAAGACAACACACGTCACCTTTCATAACATATTTTCCTGTCACGGGCTTACATCTTGCGAGTTGGATAAAATAACAATAAATCAAACTAGCTTAAGTCTCACATGTCCATGTTGTGTTTGTCTAGAAGCGTATATGGCAATCATTTTTTTCTTGTTTCTTCGGTCTTATAGATACGCATGTCTTATAAGATTGATGATATCGCGAGTCGTCTAGCAGTGTACGTATGTATCTTATGTGTATATATATTTTACTTGTTTATTCGAATGCTACAAGTAGATTTTGAACCAAAAAAAAACCTTTCATAATAGAAAGAAATAAACATTGTTGAAACTAATAATATGATTTATATTTGACAGCACAAAACAGATGCCATTATTTCTGTCCCCAGTTAGCATTTCAAATTAGACCGAATTGAAATGTTTCAAAAGTTTAAACGATATTTAAACATCTTTAAATTGGACTTTATTATTGAATTTAGTTTCCACCAAGAAAGTTGATACATGCTTATTTCATTTCAACGAAACTTACAGACGGAATATTGTTTCGCGGTAGCAACATATCCATTTTTATTTCATTCATATTTTATATTCAAATAGTAAGGAAACTTTGTGCAAAGTGATTTTAGGTCTGTTGCTTATCACAACTGCGAATCGCAATAGCTATTATTTAAAATGCTAACGAAAAAAACATGTTTAACTTTATTAATTAAATTCGTTTACTGTTGCAGAGATAGTAATGCTTTAAATAGAAACAGATGATATCATTTATTTATTTCTCAGAAGAATAACAACAATCCAGTAATATTTTCTTATCAATTTTATGCAAATTATTCAAGCCGACATATTGCGTGAGTATAATTACAATATAAAGTATAGTGTGCTATATGTTAAATAAATTATTATTAATCATTATGCTAACAAATATTCATAGAATATAAATTTTATAATTAGTAGTTATACGTGACTGATTTTGTGAAGATCAATACCATACATTTTTTACATACAAAAACTTTAAAAACATTACTATGAAAAGCGTTTAAATAATATTGGTTTATGTTAAATTTTTTTGAAAATTATTTCTTACCATGAACTTTGTTATAATTGTCTAAAACATGAAAGTTGTGTACTTGATATAATTTTGTTGGCTATTAAAGAAAGCTACGATGAAAGATTTTTTGTAAATTATGGTTAAAGCTAGTGTCTAAGTAGTGCTGAAAAATGTGGTCTTTTTAGTTTTATATATAATCAACAAGGGTGATATGGTGTCGTAAAAACAATACAGGATATTTATAGTTCAAAGTTTAAATAACGCAAGTGGGGGCTTGTCGTATCGCACGCTAAAAATGTTAAACAAGTAACACTTTTGAAAAAGTACTAATGTTGAACAAAGCTTTGTGCTTATATCTACAAAGCGAAAATGTTTTTACCTCGCGAACTGAAAAATGTAATTACTCCTGTGAAGTTCTAATTTTTTCGACACCGAAACGTTGATTAATTTTTTATTCGCTTGAGTGAAAATCTTAATAAGAGATAAACACATTTCCCAGCTATTTTCGTAGCAGGGACAATCTTCGTTTAGGTATTTAAAACGCTCATTATTAGCACTGTTTTAAAAACTGGGCAACGCATTATTTTATTTAGTATAGAAATCAAATTTGTACTTTATTAAAAATGTAATGTATTTTATTTAAAATGTGTATATGATGAATTTTAGTAAACTAGAAAATTAATTTAAGTCTTATATTAGTTTGACCGGTTTATGCTCCATTCAAATCTAGAAGTAGCAATTTTTGGGATAAAACCGCGGTATATAATCTCTGGTATATACCTACCTACATACATATAAGTTACAAGTTTATGGTTATGTTTTCGATATTCTATTTTACAATATGAACTGGGAAAATGGCTATAAATCATCATGGTACCCCTTTCTGTACGGTACATTAGTATGCGAACCATTCGTTATAGAACAAGTTTTGTTAAATGTGTTATTGTTCGAATGTGCCTCAGTCTCAGACATAAGTTCGACTATGGTACGCTTGTTTGAAATATACGAAAATATATTTCGCGCATAAAACTGTCCGGATCTCGCAGATCAAAGTTAAGTAGTTTGAACTAGTTTTCTTTGAACTCACTTCTCTTCTCCTTTTAAAGAACGTATAATACCTACGTTGTGTAGAACGTAGTCTATGTAAAATGTAATTACTAATCATTGCTGTCTGAAAGTCTAATGGCGCTCTAAGTTTTTAAAACTCGTAACTCGTCCACAGCAATAAAACAACCAAATCTTATCATTTTGGTTTTTACGCATTTTTCCTAGTTTAACTTGTTCACTCACCGCGACAAAACCTTTTAAATTGCGACACTTTTCTTAAATGTTCTCATTCTACATTTTTCCATAATAAGATTTTTTATTTCACCAATTTTTCTTTGTTATATTGACGAAGCTTTTTGTTTTCATTCTATCTTTCGTTTACATTTTATTTGCGCATCTGAAAAACTGCTTAACCTTCTTGTGGCAATGAAATATTAGCAGGAGAATTCCACTCAAAATCCAATTTAATGAGTAATAAAATTAATTATGTACAAAAAACAATATATTACTGTTCCACGAAAACCGCCAATGTTAAATGCAATTTTAATTATGACGCTTTGTATAATTAGTTTAGTATGAAAACAATAACGTTATTAGCGAAGTTTCATTTTGCTACAATTTTAATAAGAGTATGTAACATACTATTTACAATAAAACATCTGACATGAAACAACATTCATTAAAATATATTTTATATTTTTTTGTAAAAATTTTTATAATAGACAAGCATCAAAATGAATGCAATGAATTGTTTTGGCGTGAATAAGAGACGAACTTAATTTATATGATTTCGCAAATTTATGCTTTACTATTGCTGCCTCAAATTAATTTGTGATAATTGAGAAAATATGTAGCTGACAACTCTCGCGTACATAAAAAAGTGTTAATTTGTAATAGTGAAAAACATTGTTTTGAAGTGTGTAATAATTGTTGACACTTCTGTAAGGTAACGTATTGTTTTCAAACTGTCGCATCTGTTGAGAAGACATCAGTTTTTTTTTGCGTGGTGGTACATGACGACAGTGTTGTGTAGTGTCGGCTTCACAAACTATCTTGACCTAGATAAATTTTACTTGAGCTATTACATTAAAAAACAGCTACATGTTGAGCAGTTATTAACGCTCTAAAGCACAGATATTTTAATTATAATTTATTTGTAATACTCGTATTCATCGATAAACTGAAATTGTTTTAAGATTAAATGTGATTATTGTGCATTAAGTTAACTCTATTCTGGAGGAAATTCTAAGAAAAGGAACCGGAATTGTATTGTGCTCGTTCAATTTAAAGTGTAACATATCGTGTATACGGAGTGGGATACTGTTGGTCGCCACTTGCAATAGCACTGGTAACGTTTTGTCCCATTTGGGATGCTTTCGTTTATTCACACATTTGTACAAAGAACAAAGTGCCGAGTTCGAAAAATACGAAGTAAATTCGATAATACACTTCACCGTACACAGCTACCTTAAATGTTATACCTTTGCTACCGTCTCGTCTCCCAACAGGGCGTAAAATGTGCTACACCAGGTGTACGTTGGAAGAAAAGCATATAATTGTGTGTGCTTAGAGAGATCTTTTTGTTTGTTTCGCTGGATGATTAACGAGTACTCGTTTCAGATTAATTAATGTTAAACTCATTACTGTCTTTAATGCGGATAGATGATAAGGTTTATGTATAAGACAATTGCACATTACAGGGATTTACGAATTACTCACGCAATATACAACGGCATAAGATTTTGTTCAAAGGCGCCTAACGACACTTGATAGAACTTTACATTTAGAACGGAACCTTAAAAGTGAAAAATTCAGGAGATTTGGAGCGGTAATTTACCGTGAGATGCCTAATGATTTTAACTACCTAATTCAAATTCACTGGTAATCATAGAGTACAAAATTGCAAACTATTAAAATGTAAGTGAATCAACTGCATGCATGCAGCAAATAAATTAAAAATGTATGTGCCTGAAACTCAAGCGCTCGCTATTCTAATTGTCCGGTATCTTTGAGAAAAATTGATCTGACACGCAACAACTTCAATTTACCATAAACATGAAACACGAAGAATAGAAAATTTTCCGTCAAAACTATTTCATACAAACACGAGTATCCAGTATCTTTACTGAATAAAAAATGAGTAGCAAAAATCTTTTTCCGGTACAGCATATTTATATATTGAACGTCTATAGAAACTATCGCTATACCATTAGATACAGTATCTGTTAATATCTATGTAAAGTATATTTACTCTAGCTATAAATATACTATCTATTCATATCTATATGTGATATATATATATCACAGATGTAGTTCTAATTTAGCTAATGTTTTTTTTAAGTTTGTATATGTATATAAACGCACTGTATCCGACTTATAAATCACAAAATGAGAATCATGATTAAAATTAAGAATCACTTGAAGACATTCTGTTAATTTAACTGTGGAACATTGAATAAGCATATAGCTTATTAATAAACTCAAAATTAAAATTTTCTAGTAACAGCTGGTGGTGTAATGAAGCTTATCTAATTAATAATTTTGAAACAGTTCCATGATTTTTGAAGGAAAGGAAATTGCAATTTATTCAAAAATTAATTTTGATACAGATACAAAATATTAGAAATTAATTTTAAATTACTTATATAGGACATTATAATATTATTATATCATATTCGAGGAAATAATAGTGCTAATGCTATAAGTAATTTTTTGACAATATTTGTTACTTGGACAGTAATGATAATAATAGTATTTATAGAGGTAGTTGTCAAATTCAATTAGCGTAGTTAGTTAAGAATTAAATAATAATGTTGTAGTAATTATATGTGTAGATGAATCGATTGATTTAATGGTATTTTTTATGACAAATTGAGCTTAAGTAATAAAAGATTATAACGGAAAGAAATTTATGGATTTAAATGAGGCCAGGGAAATGTGTAAAACGAAAGATTCATTCTAAAACGGTTTTCAATCTTGGTAATATATTTGTTTTTCAGTCATTTTTCCTTTACTGGAGTAATTTTATTACGAATATCAACTCGTTGTTGTTTCGGTTCAATCTTCATTTTCTTTGGTCTTTTTTTAAACGAAACAAATTGTTTTTCTTCCATTTCAGTGCTTCAAGAATGATTTCGTGCTATTTACACTTCAGCACAATTCTTCGCTACTTAGTCTTTGCACTTTACGTCTTGAACACATTTTGATTAATAAATAAAAAATGACACTTGTTTCTTTATGCAGGTCAAACAAATGCTATTGTAATTGATAATTTAGCGTGACTGTATCTTAAAATATCCGGCACACATTTACATTATGCAACGAAATCGTGGAAGTAATAATAATCGTAATTAATTGTAGTTAAAAAACGTTAAGGTGATGGCGAAGTCTGTATAGGCAATTTTTGTATGCAAAAAGCCATTATAATAGACTTGGGTAATCCCTAACGGGCAATGCTAATAAAGTAGTAGCCTGGAAAATCAGACCTTGGCCTGTCAAAACCTTCACATCTTTTGTGTGAATTTATTGGCTATGCAAAAACATAAAAATCGCCTAAATTTATTACCCTCTGTATTTTGCTTTATCGAAAATGCCCGTGTCACTGGAAACGAAATATAAATTTCATCGATAAACTATAGTTTTCTTCTTGTTGTTTTACTTCAACTAAAACTACTTTGTAAAAGTACATTTATCACTTCCACCCAATACACCCTTCGTTTTTTAAACCAATTTTCATGTCATGATAAGTATTAGTTTTTCGTATTTTTTTCCGCGTGGATTTTTAATAATTTTTTAGTGGATTTGTTTTGTTATCATATCTGGCTGCAACGAAGTAAATTTTGTTTCGTGCCTGGTGGAGTAAATATGCGAACAAAGGGATACGCTCTTTTTGTCAATGAATCAAAAAGGTAAATTGACGATATTGGAATTCGCAAAAATCGTTTTCAGATAGAATCGCTATTTTTAGATGGTAGTGTTAATAGATTGGCTCGAAATGAAAAACGCACGAAAGGTTAGGCAATAAAAAATTGTTGGACTCAAATTAATTTGCCACACACAAAAAAAACAAAAACGAAATAACAATAAAATTTAAAAATGTTGCTTCTACGCGCAGATTTTCTAAATTCATAAAATCGTTCATATTTATACGAAACTTTGATATCGCTCGATAATCCATTTCAAAGTTCACGTAAAATATGCAATATAGAAAATAAAATGAGTGCAGGTATCCATGCAGAAGCATTTGGGAGGAATATGATGTAATGTACTTTTAAACGTTATTATTATAATTTCTTACAATAGCAATATTCTCTCGGTTGTCGGTATCGTTTATACTGAACAGCGTTCTACAAAGTGTGTTGGTGATGGTGGCCATGGATACGGTTATTCAAATGAGAATCTATACTGAGTGTGTCGTAAAACGCGCGTTTATGCACCCTCGTCATTCAACGGTAACCTCGTTCACAGTATCAAACCAGAGCCAAAACATAGTGTTGTGTGTCAAACGCATATCACATCGCAACTCATATATTACACTTAATGGGACGTAATAACCCTTCTAATTTCTTTGAACACTGCGGTAAATTAATGTATGTGCGAATGTGTGTGCGTGTATCTACAAATACTTACAATCGACACCTTTGTACTACATTTTTCAATTTACAATAAAAAATTAAATCAGTTTTAAGATTTATTATGCATAAATAATACAAGGATTTCATTAAATTATATTCTGTTAAATAACGATCGTTATTATGTACACCGGATTCAAATCATTTATATTGTTGATTAGCGAATGATATTAGGGACATTTTAGAATTAACCAATTACCCAGATTTCCGTGTGTCGATCAGTCGGTCAATCAGTGTATCAAATTAAGGATGTTACAGTCTTTGATGTTACTATATATCGCTTCGATGTTGTCATTGGAACCAAACCAAAGTGACTTTGGAATTAACCATATAATTTTGCAAACATGTTTGTATGTCATTAAATCTGAATTGAACGCATCGATGTCATAGATACACAATCCCGTAGAGAGTTGGAAAACTTCAAAAGTATTAATAAATTGTTAATCTCCTCGTACTTGGGTGATAGTATTGATTAACAATGTAAAGGTTTCAGGATTATCGATGTAGTTGAGTTTTTGGATAGTTATGTCCTTAATTTGTTCTTAAAATATGCAAATATGTTAGTTGGGTAAACATCGATATTCCATGATTATTAATTATTGGTCAAGTGAACATGAATAATGTTAACATACTAATATGTTTGTTTATCATGAAATTGTTGTTACATGCGATATTTTGCAATTCGCATTGTCAATATGATGAATAATAAATTCATATATGTTTTGCAATATTGGTCGGCTAACGGCAATAGGTATATTTATATGGAATATTAATATCACGTAAACTATATAAATTTCGCATAACCTTGCTGTTATACTGGCAATCTGACAGACGTCATTCGCTATTTCATGTATAGATCCATCATCGAGCGTGTAAAAAGAATTGTTCTAAATAAATAATATGCCTTTCTGCAGTTGCGTCATATATCCGCATTTCTCCTTTTGGCTATTTTTGAAAGAGACATGAATTATTTAAGAAGCTTTATTTATATACATAAAACTTATTTATTTGCTTCTATGCTATTTTAATGTGAATTCTGTTGACTTTTTTCCGTTTTATTTATAAGGAATAACGCTTGGTAGCCACGCAATAATTTTATAAGGGTGCACCGAGTATGCGCAAACGGCATATCCGCGTTCAAACCACACACAGTTGCACGTTCTCTAAAAACAGTCAAGAAAACACAAAACTTTTAATCGCGGTGTTATTTCCTTATGTTGCTATGGCTACGATGATTCTGAACCACGCAACTTATTATCAAATTCCTGAAAGGTAGAATAGACGAATGGAGCGCTACGGTAGCTAACACGCAAAGATTATACTTACGCTCTTGATTACATTACAGGGATTTCATTTTTAAAGTTCTACACTCCTTGTCGATGATTTTCGCTTTAATTTTCTTTTAATTTTCAAATGAGCTTAGTTCTCCGTTAGTTTTAAAACTTTGCAATTATCAGATTAGTTAGGGTATTTGATTATGTGTTTATCTAATATAAATATTATTTGTACACTTATTATATGTATAATAATACACGCTAAAATCATATCAGAAATAAATTACAAAAGTATCTTAATATATTCCTTTACAAGTTTTTATCAATATCGTATATGTTTCTAGAATTGAACCATATTATTAAATGTTTTAAATAATTGTTCAAACTTAGTATTTAGGTTGAAAATTAATGGAATTGGAAATTTTGATTAGTTTTTATTGTTGTTTTCATTAAATTTGATATTTTATTGTAAAATTTACAAATATTTAACCTTTATATGTAAATAGATTTGTCAAAATATTTGAAAATGGTATATATCATTTTTTTATTGGTCATACAGTAAATCGTTTGAAAATCAGCTATTTAAAGTGAACTTGAAAAGTATACCTGTAAGATAGCTCTATCGAATAGCACTAGAGGAATATCATTATCATCGTCCGTGCCATCGTTTCATTCATCTTCCATTTTTCCGTCCCAAAAACTCATGGTTATGGCAGATGCGTACATAACCCATGCAGGACGACCATATCATCCAAATAGAACAAATAAGTGCTCTTGTGCTCACGCCTCGTTGGTAAGTCCTATAAGGGAGCTAACCCATGCCATGCGGCGCCTGAGCTCGATCGATAAGGAAAGCAGTCAGAAGCAAAACAGAAACGGGCTCAAGGAGTCAGCTTGAAAAACGCCACGTATGAAAGAGGTCGCAACTTGGGAAGCTGTGGGTGCTTTTGTTTTCCCTCATAATTCTTCCTGGGCGTAGTAGAATCACAACATACATAATATAGTACCGAAAGGTGAAAAAAATATTTACTGGAATAATCAAATCTGCGTTGGCATCCAAAAATATCGCACGCATTGTCTCCTCGTGCTCCGGCTGACTTTTATGTCGGCAGGGTAGACCGTTGCAAAATAAATTTCAACTAAATATGAAGTTTGGGGTGAACACGTGTCAAATAAAACCTGCTGTCACAAACACACATTAGGTCCCATTCACGCTGGACGTCACACCACATATGCCACCCCGATCTACGCTGCTATACCTTAAAAGCGATAAAAGATACTGACAAGAATGAAAAAAAATGATATTTACTCATCTGCGATTGTGAAACACATACAATGGAATTGTTGAATAAATGACCTAATTTTATTTTATCCTTTTTTTTGACCACTTAAAATGTATTTGTACGTGACAACGAAACTATAAAAACTAGTAGGTCCTTAAACGTATCCAAATTCTTTGATCTATCAGTAACAATTATATGTTTGTTAACCAGAATATTTTCTCATATGTAATAATTCGTGTATAAGTAATTCATTTTCATTATTTTCAGTTTTTGTGTTTTAATGTATAAAAATATAATGTAAAATAAGCTTTAGAAAATCTACGATACGTTTGGTACACTAATATATTCAAATTAAAATTTTACAAGAATTGCTATGCGCAGCCGGTCTGCATTTTTAATACTTACGTATGATTCAACATACAATTTCGCATTTTAGATTGCGTTTCCACTTGCTGTGTGTATATGCCTCATGAAAATAATAGACATTTATTTAAATATTACAATGAGCTTGTCTACTTTTTATTCTTTTGACATCAGCTACGTTAAACAATTTATTCAGCAAGAATTTTAATACACTTTTGCTTATATTTAAACTCAAGGCAGGCTAAATGTTTTCATTGATTTTTTTTTTATGTACGTTCCATTATACAGCAAGATGTACCTAATGTATACATCAATTGTATATATTTATACTGCGGTATAGTAACGTCGTTTACGAACATGAATACATTATTAAATCTATCTTTGTAACAATAATATTAAATGAGTAACAAATTAACATCATTGCTGTTTTAATTAAATGTTTGACTGTATAATATAAATTTTGAAAATAATGTTTTTATAATAGAAAAATGAAGTATCGCTGGCTGCACATGCCTAGGTGTTTTAAAAGAAGTAGAATACACCTAGTATAGTAATAGGTTGTTGTCATTGAAATGTGTTGGTTTGATAATGAGTTTTTATATTTTTAATATACCAGGTTTTAATACCTGGATCTCCGTTTTATATTAACTTGACAAAGCTGTAAGGCAAATGACGTGAAAGCAAAGAGGAAAAAGACATTTTTAAAGTACAAATCCACACACGCGGATTGTCGCTGAAAAGAATGCAATGAAACCTTTTAAATCAGGCTACCTGGCGGTTCGTTTGCTCGTAAACCTTCAAGTCGTTGCCTTAAATAGCATATATACGGCGAACAAAACATCTAAAAAGCCCCGTACTACATTATAAATAAGAATTTATTTTTGTAGGACGTTGTAAAACATCTTTAATAGAAAAAATAAAAAATACACGCCCGTTACTCATATTTATTTCCCTTCTGAAAATGGAACTTGTATCGTAATTTAAGATAGAATAATTGAAAAATAATGCCATTATACTTCAATAGTAGATTGAAAATTCGATACGAAATTGCAATCAATTTATTGCAATGGCCTGGAAAGTTTTATTGATTTTAATAAGTTTAAGGCTGTAACAAGTAAATATTTTTTCCACGAATTTATTAGCGTTATTTCCACAAAAATGAAATAAAAAACTCCCGCAGCGCTATTCTTTCTCATTAGTGCAAGTTTAATCGTGTTGAGTAATTGTCCCGCAAGGAAATACTTAGGAATTAAATGTCATCTTTAAGTTTGTGGCTAAAATTGCCACACTGACACAAAATTAGTCTTATAATACAATTACTATGACTTATTTGACAGTTTAACGCAAAAATTAGTAAAATCATATGGAGAAAATAAGTAAGACTCTGAAAATGTGAAATTTTATTTTTATAATATTTCCAAAAATCCATCGTCATTTTGAAATCTTTCATTACGTGAAATAGAACAACTGCAGTTCTATACACTTATTGTTTTGGTTTAAGACCAGTACACTGTTATAAAATATAACGAGAGTGCCAAAAATCTACGAATCACGTACTCTCGATTTAATTACAGCATGGATGCTGTTTCCGCATTTCGAGCCAAAAGGTCTTAAAACGAACTGTATTGTGTTACAAGACGCGCACAATATTAAAGTGTTATTATTTTGCCTTATTTGTCAAGTATTGATTCTAGCAAATGCTGTTTTTTTTTATTGTTATGAATCCTATAAGTAGACATACATGCAAATCCAATATTGACTACAAAATTAAAATAATTAGTTTCTTAAAATATATTTCTCTTCGTACGGATACTCATCTTGTGAAATGTATGTGCTTGAAATAAATTGAATATATCGCTTAATATTGATTTATCATGTTGATAATGGTTGAAAACGCTTTTAGGAATGAATCTATTCTTTAGGTTTCTTGTGAGTGGTTCCCTCTTACACTAATTTCTGAAATAGTAATTATTCTCTTTTTTACGAGGCATTTACGGACGAGTGGGGAAGGGAGTGGATAGCGAGGAAAAATGAAAGAGTCGAAGAGAAAAGTTCAAGTGCTTCATTATTCTAATTTAAATATTGGTGAACGAAGTTCGTTGTTGATCTTTTTCAGTAAATTTTAATTATGAAAATTCTTCCATATCTGCTTTAAAATGCAGAATTATTTGTTTTAAAGCGGCATTTATAGGTTTAGTTTCCTTTTATCAGAAATAGGATAGATTGGAGTATATTGGCAAAGATTTTCTTGTAAATGTACATTTGCTAATCTCATTGTATTTCAAATGTATTCCGAATGCAAGCGTTTTTGACATCCGACCATCTCATTCGCCTACTTTATACTTGAACTTTTGTTAATTAGTTGGCTCAGAACTTTTGGAAAACTACGGACCTCGTTTGATACAGTACTAAGATGATACATAAACTGAATATATTTTGGTTTATTTTTTATACGGTTGCAGCCATTGTCTCATAATTAAAACTCGTACTTAATTAGAGGATTATGTTTTAAAAGTTTACCACTGTTTAATAAAACCCCATGATGTAACTACTCGAATGTTTTAGCATAAGCACTATTTATATGGCATTATCTTAAAAATGTACCCATTTCTTCAAATTCAGATTTTCATAAAAATATTATGCAAAATATATCATCAGATGAATAGAGGTTGATTGTTCCATTCGGCTCTTTTGCTGTTAATATGTATTGGCGTCTTATTTTGACTATTACGAAATACTGATATTGGAAATCCTTTATCTACCTCTTTTTTTTTTAAATAAAATTCGAATTTATGAATTTATTTTAGGAGATATTATTCTCAAACAAATAATTCATTTATTCTGGGAAAGATCTACCAATTATGTTAAGATATTGGATGAAAAGTCTATGCTAAAATGAGAGAATAAAATAGCCTTTTAACAATTGTGTCCCAAGATATAGATAAAAGAGTCCCGGTTCTATCAAGAAAGTAAATACAAACACAATTGTATTTATTGATAGATGAGCACAGAAATACAACATGGTATACAGAAGCAAATATTTCTAACAAATGTAGATGTTTACTTTTCAGTAAATATCAAAGTTTGTAGTATACGTAAGAAAGACTGAACTTGATCTCTATTGAATAAAATAAATATGATAATTTAACATTTGCTTTGTTTTTATTCTATCGAACAAACGCAAGAATAAAAGTTGCCACATATAATTTGACTTGGAAGTTTGAATTTTGAAAGCTACTTGCGAACGGTATTTATATTATATTATGCGAAATGTTCACGCCGAAAATATAGCTTTGCCATTTCGTCCACGTATACTTTACCAAATGTTGTTTGATAAACATCATTTTATCAGAACTGCTCTGAATGTTGATTCGTGCATTCTTTGTAAAAACTTTAAGCACTTGAATATCCAATACCTATATAATATAAAGTCGCAATGCAATAATAACTTGAAAATTTTAAAACAAACTTTAGCAATACGAATTACTAGTGGAAAAAATAAAACAGTCGACGAGTGGGTAATATCACCAAATGTGGGCCAGCGGTTTTAGTTCGGAATGCACGTTTTCAAAATGCTTTATATGCTGCTTGTAAAAAGTCAATGTTTCAACTCTAATAATAAAAAAGTTATTTTTGTGTAACAAACGTATTAGAACAGTCGAGTTATGAATCGATACATTATTAGACACTGTTAATAAGAGAGCTGATCCAAAAAATGAACTAGCATTTGCTTATATTGAAAATTATACTTAATTATTATATAATGCAATCACTTTTCCAAATGTTTTATTTAATTTTTTGTTAGTTTTTTATTCTTATTAAAACAATTTTGATGATTATTTGAAAACATATTCAATTACATATAAAAACATACAAATTATATTGATGATTGATGAAGAAATGCAGAAGGAGGCAATAACAAACGAAGCGAAGAATTGCGTAAAACTAATTCCGAAGCTCTCGGATGTTAGTATGAAATTCGCTTCCTTGTGTGTTTTGCTTGTTCGTCGGTTAAATTTGACCCAACGATGACGAATCAACGTCGAAAACGGTACAATTGTAACGCGGAAGATTTTCAGATGTTTGCGTTTACATACAAATACAAACCCAAGATAGTACATTAATCAAATAAACGCAAAGGCCAACTGTGCACTCGGAAACTCCATTATATCCAAAATGTTACACCCAAAGAAACGACAAATCTCGTTATGTTGCCTACGACTGCCAGTTAGTGGGAAATGACGCAGACAAAGACTAACTATATATGTATGTGTGTATGTGTTCGCTGTCTATAATATCATATTACTGATAACATGACGAACTGTCATATCTCTTCTTAACCCCCGGCTTCTTGAGCCGCTCGCTAAAACCTTCGCCCGCGAATTTCCTCCGGCTGTAACAGCCTCGCTTACAGCTTCTCGGTTCGTCATGCTATTCAATCAATTGTGTATTATAACCAACATCTATCTATCTATCTAAAAAAAAGCACACTCATAACAATTCTATAACTATTTTATTTTTACTTACAATTTCCACATTCCTTCATAATAAAACCCATTTTTTATCAATTATGATTTTGGACTCTATCAATTTAAATGGATCTTAATGTGGCATATAAATACTATTGAATAGTATTTATATATTAAATTTTTTTACAAATTATGATAATATTGCAAACGGTAGCATTTTGTTCGTGAAAAATCAGTTATAAACATATTCTCTTCGCGAAATTAATGTCTATATTTATGAAATTGTAAGTTGCGAATAGTATAATTTGCTGGTACAATTTAACTAACGATAAATCATAATTAAATATTTGATTTTATAAAAACAATAAATAACGCTTTGTAAATTGAATAATAATTCAATTATATTATCGAATATTCATAAAATATTTGTAATTTTGAATTTATTGATACGATGGCGTGACCTAAAACGGAGTAAAGAAAAAGAAATAGATGAAATTCAACTTGTTTGTGTTCCAGCATTGGGTAATTTTTTATTTTTTGACGCAAAAAAGACCTCTCCCTCTTTTTATCACTTATTACAAATGACTTATTCCAAGCTAAAATTTATTCGTTGCCAATGCTAGCCGACTTCATCGGGCAAATTGAAATAAATAATACTTATGTAAGTTGACCCCCCAACTTTAGAACTAATTTTGTAAGAGAATCTTCAGGAAAGATCGATAGATCAATTCGTCGTTACCAATTAGTTTTGAAAGACAATTCGTCAAGATAGATTTATGAAAGTTACAGATATTTTTACGTTTTTATTTTCTTATTCGTTAATTGCATATGCAAGAGATGGCCTTAATGCAAATATATTATATCTTCTTGGACTTATCCATTTATGATATATAGGAAATATAAAAGAAATTGTGGAAGGAATATTGAAATTATTGCTAACGTTTGCATAATTTTATATTCTTTCTCTAAATTAAATATTTGTTTCCTAAATAAAAATCATTTTTTTGTTCATATAGTCAAATAAATATATTTTTAAAGTTAAATATAGAAGTATTACATTTATAGAATGTAAACTTTGTTTTTGATGTATTAGAAATCGTTTTCTAGTTCAATATAGCAAACAATGTATGTTCAAAATTCAATTTCATGTATCGAGCTTCATGAAAATAAAATATCGTTGCTGTGTTTCACATTTTTTGTTGCTGTCAAGTTGTGAATGTACATATTATAATATTTAACACGTTTTACATTTACATATATTTGAAGCCCAGGTGTTTATATACTTTTTTATTTTTATTTTGATTACTTTATTCAACTATATATGAAGTGTTATAGTATTAAATATTTTACCTATTTTTTTTATTAGTTTTGACAGTTTGCTCAAGTTCAATAATATTGTATGCTACGTATTTGTGAACGTACGACAATACTAAGCAAATCCAATAAAAAATTGTTGCCAAAGACCCTTTTTTGACCGGTCTATTTTTATATTTAAGATTTTTGACAAACACACAAAAGAAACATACTTTCATGGATATTCCCTAACTTTAATTATAATCTAAAACTACATTTTCGTAACGACATTTTTTATTTCATCTGCATTTGTTTTGGCAAGGTAGATTTTGAGAGATGAAAAAACTAAATTTAGGCAAGGTATACAAAGTGTAAAAATGATATTGTGACTGATAAAAATGGTTATTTAATTTGATGTACCCAATAAATAAATAATTCACCGCGATAATGAGATATGAATGCTACGATCATAGAAATGTTGATGATAATGTTATCTAATACGTGTATCTGAACAGTTTCTTCGTATTCTTGTGAAATTATGTCTATTTGAACGATGTTATTGACAGCACGTATATGAAGCAGCATGTATATGAAAATACCTAGAAACATATAACGTTTATTTGAAAAATTCAGTCTGTCTTTATAGAATACAACAGGAAATGAGTTCGCAGCATCTTTTTTATTATAGAATTTGGTCTTAAAAGTAAAACCCAATCTTTAGAAGTTCCTTTTTTATAGCAAAGGAAATAACCATGTCAGTTAACTGCTTGTTTTTGTTTTATACTTAGAAAAATACTGGTACAGTAAAAAACCAGAAATAAAGTACAAATCGATTTTTGTAAACTGTAGATTGTTTGAGGTACACACTCATCAGTGCTAGTTAATATTTAGTTGAAGTTGACTTGCTATAATCACTTACAATATACTTCGTGTTTTTCGTGCTGCTTTTATTTCATCATGTACTTCAGCGAAACATAATGAAAATTAAATTTGTTTAATTAAAGCTAGTCAACAATGTACTATTAAAACTTTATAGACGTTATAGAAAAACAATTTTGTGTCTTCTTTACTGCAATTAAAATATAGCGTTAAAAAATGTTATTATGCTTAAAAAAAAATTGATGAAAAAATATCCTCCTTGTACGCCACTGGTTATTGTACATTTTTATTCATTTACGATTTTAGTTTTCGTAATTGAAACATAGCCATCGAATATTTCCTGTTCAAACCAATATTGACAAGGCTTTGTCGATCGTCGAACCAAAGTCAGTTTAGCAACAGCATGTGTACTAGTGTGTGAGAGTGATTGATTTTGATGTTTATTTGTGGAAAAATACATTGCAAAAATTTAGTTTTAATAACGCGTGGTCTATGCTGTAATGTTTTAGTGTGTGGAATTTTGGATCCAGTTTTAACAACGTTATTGTAAGTTAATATTTGATTTTTATATTTACTTTGTAAACTAAAGCTTTCTGTAACATGTACGCTAAATATATAGACAATATCTATGTACATTATAGTAGTTTCCTAGGTGAGGATTTTCTATTCAATGAAGTTTCAAACGATCAGTATGTCTGAACTAATAAAATAATATTTCCTGAGTATAAAATAATCAGGGAATCGAAAAATTGTTTCGTAGAAACAATTCTTTATTCTTCGAACATATTTTTATCTAAAAAGCAAAAAAAAACTATTATTTTTATGAATAAAATAAAGTAGAAAGCCCTAAACATAATTAATTCAAATTTCGTATTGGATAATTTATTACGCAAATCATATAAATTATAATACATATCATATTTAATAATAAACATATTGTGATTGAGAATTAATTAAAATGAAAAAAGTTGTAAGCATGCAAAATAGAAAAGCGTAATGAATTTAAATGAAGCAAAACAAGTATGTAAGGATTGAGTTGAATGATGAAAGATTTTTTTCTGCTACCTCATTTGTTTGGGAATAGGTATGATGTTATGTATGTATAATTTTTGTTTCAAAATAAGTTTCTTCAGTGCGATTATTGTATATTAGTGTTATTTGTTGGATAAGAATCCAATGAATATCTTAATTGACTATAGTATAGTTTTATTATACAAAACTGAAAACGAAAATTTCATGACATACATAAAGCATAAAATACATGTGTTTGTACAATTGGGATGTGGCACTAGTGACAGAACACGAGAACAAACAACTGGTTACGCAAAAAAAAAAACCATAACCACGACAAGACCATCAGATATGAACCGCAACAAAGAATGACCAATGACGGTCTAAAACAAGAAATTTTAACAAGGATTAATGTCGCCTGAAATGCCATAAAGACGTGTTTCGCAAGAGGTATACACTATACTGTGTACTTGTTCTGTACTCATCGTTGTCGTCGACGCCGCGGTGGCTTCGTATTGTTTTTGCTATAATCTCCGACGGCGGTTTTACTCGTAACCTAACCCAACCGAAACACCATGTTTATGATAACTTCAAGATTACTTGAACACGTCAAATGAAATCTTATGTTAGATTATACATCCTTTCTGCGTTTATCAGTATTTATCTATTTTTTATTCATCGCACACATAAGAGAACTTCAAATTCAATATTAAATATACTACTTGCGGTTAGTTATATATCAACGAATTATAAAACAAAAATATTGCTGTTGACTGAACAAATATTTCTAATTTATAATTTTTAAAATTTTTTTTAAATAATTGGATGTTATAATTTGTTTTATTTGACATTCGGAAATATTAGTTTGTTAGACAAAACTTTTAAGAAACCTTAAAAATAATTGTTTCCTTGATTAAAAATTTCATTCGGTCAAAGTAAGTTTACAAAATATAAAGGTAGGCGTATATCTTGGTTTTTTGTAACTACATTCAACGAACAATATTTTTCAAGCAAAAATGCAATTATAAAAGAATAAAAATTACACTAACGGATGAAAATTGTTGCAAATATTCAAGATAATAAAAAGTTGCTATTTTGGTAGATCTTTTTACTTTTTTATACGCAGTGTAAGTAATTATTGTAACCATGAAAAATGTAGATCTCGATATTTTAAGAGAAATTTACGTTTTGACCTTCCCTGAATCTATTCCGACTATTTTTTTTAATGACGTCTGTGTGTGTGTGTGTATGCGTTCTACAGCTTAAACGGCTTTAGTTAAAATTATGAAACTTTAAACTTAAGAGTAAGAGTAAGCAAGTACACGTCCCATTTTGAAAAAATATTAAGCTGAAGCGCTTGTTTACTCCAGTTTTTTTTTTTTTTGCAGTTGCTGCAAAAACATCAGAGTAAGACATTGCAGATATTTTAATATATAAAATGTAAAATAAATTAGTAAATTATTGAAATAAGAAATATTCTTGCATCAATTTTTTTCATTACCGAATTAATAGAAAATTGAGTGAAAATTAAAAAAAATCACAAACAAAATTTAATATTTTAACTGTTATTATTGCATTGAAATAATGATAGTTTTAATAAACCAATTTATAAATACTCATTGCAATATATTGTATATTCCATTGCAATTTCATTACTTTTAATTACAAAATGTTATATAAAAAGAACATTATTTATTGGTTTCTTTTACTTTGATAACTGCCTCCTAAAAATAAATTACTGCTGTTTTTATTTAGAGAAAGTGATTTTGAAGAAGTTTTCAAATTAAAACAAAATAAATCCCCTATGTTAAACTGATGGTAATTTGGTTAATGCTATGGTCATCAGGATGAACCTGCTTGAATTACTGTGTGGATTATTGAGGCAATCAGATAGCGTGGTTCATGATTAAAAGGCAGCGTAGGGCTGAGCGACAATTTACGGAAATCAGTCAGAAGGATAACAAGCACCGGTCGTTTGGGGTGGACGCGACAATCGACCAAGATGTGATTTGATTGCCCTAGAAACACCATCCTACCAAATCCTGGATACCCATCCATTCATCAACAACCAAATAAACGTTTTACTTTGAAAGATAAATGAATTTCAAATAATTCAAATTTACTAACTCGATACACACAATTTATCAAATTTAATAGCAAGTTACCCGTTTGATAAGTAGTATTTAGTAACACGTTTTCAATATCATTAAAGTTTTATTTGGACTGACTATTTTGGACGTATTGCAATACATCTGTCGTATAGTGCAGTATAGACAATTATTTGTTGTCAGCGTTTTGCAGATGGAAATTCTGACAGCTGACAATGCATCGCAGATAAAACATGTCCGAGGCAACACAAAAATACGTTTTGCAAAAGAAATATGATTAGATTGCCTATATATTTCCGTTTGAACATCCAGAGAAAATGATTTCTATATCATAAGTTTCTATACTTTAATACGAACCAGCGAATATCTTATATTGTAAAAATGATTGATTTCCTGAGCAAATCTATATATTGAATTATATCAATTATTTATAGATTTATAAAGACGATAATGGAACCAATATGCTTAAAAATTCTAATGTATAATTTAATTTCAGCACTGATTGCAGTACTGTTTTAAAAAAATGATATATAAATTATAGCACATCGCTGGTGTATAAAAATGTATATCATATATGTGCATATGTAGTTCAATTCTAAATTACTTAAATGAAAAACATTGCTATTATAATAGCAGCAAAAATGTAACTGCAAGATTAATAACACGCTATCATTTTACATTAAAAAAGATAATTAACGTCATTATTCAATACAAAACATTGATTTATTATTTTACATTCACTAGTTAAATGAATATTTGAACAGCAACAACAAAAATGATAAATCCCTTCGTTAAATTGTAATTGATATTGAAAATCAAGTGCACTCCGGTGTGATAGATTTAGAGATTCGTTGTTTATCAAGGAAGTGGTTCTAGTTTTGCACCAAATATAAATTGTGGTTTTTGGCTGGTCGATACTGTACATTTTGAATATTAGTTTACAAATTTAACACGTCCTTTTGTATGCTGTATTTAAATTACTTTGGTTTACGTATATAAAAGATAAACTTAGATCGATGGCTACTATGCAAGTGAACAAAACGTATATATTAAGTTACGTTGGTTACGAACGTACAAGGCGACACTATAATTAATTGTCTCGTTGTTATTTACATTTATCATGCGCCCTTACTAGCGCGGTCATTATTGGAAAAGTCAGCAACCTTTACTGGGTCAATTCGAGACGGTAATGGTTTTTCGTGGTCTTCTACCAAGTACAGTCAAACCACTACACCTTAAGTTAATTAAATTTTTGGTCGAGCAAAACACTAGAACTTTTATATCTCTGTCGCATTCGTACTATCGAATCGTCCATCGTTCTCAGTATTCTTTTACAAAACCAACATATATAGCTTGTCGTAAGTACCCGTGCGTCAAGATCTAAAACTCTCTGTACCGTGTTATTGACAAGTGAATATAACAAAAACTTTTGAACACTAGGAATGATGGTTTGGTCAACGAACAATTCTACAAATACCTTTTAGCTGTTTTATATTTATAAATACTAATTTGACCAACGGCAATTCATCATATCTATATTCTATGTCCTAATTTTTCAAGTCCCAAGTCTGTTCTACAAAGATGCTATTATTTCAAATAGTACAAGGCAAGTTAATATTTAAACAGAAGTTGAAATTAAAAAAAAAATTCAGTTTTGTTAAATAATTACTAATAACGTAAATTATTAACTTTATTGCAATACCACAAATTAAATGATATTATACGCTTTTATTTACAAAGTTACTAATATAAACATTTACGCCAGAAATATGAAATAATAATATTATAATACTATTATTTCATATTTCTGGCGTAAATGTTTATTCAATAGATTCGCAATTTGAATTATAGTAACGAAGATATTACATTTTTAAGTAGAAATATTTCATAGATTCATGAATAAAACTACTTATTTTAACTGTTTTCGAATATCTTGAGGTTCCGTACTAAATATTCATGTTTATTTCTTATTTGTTTGAAGCATAGTTAAGTTTTAGTGTTTGTTGTATCTACCGTGCCAGTGGATTTTCTTGTTTGCGAAATATGAAGTTCATGTAAATGTATGTATGTACAGGAGTTAGGAGCAAATGGAAATAAGTGAGGCAGAACGCAGAGCTGTTTGGTTATAGATGAAGGGTCTCTATATGTCTTGAAAATTTTAGATTACGATGTGATAATTTAGTAGGTTCTTGGTATATAATTTAAGTTGATTCCAAGAATTTCTCGAAATATGAATATATTTACATTCGGATTTAGGGATTCTAACATTTTACTTGGATTCGAAATCAATGCCAAATAACTGAAACGTTTGAAAAAATCGTTCTGATTTTGGTTGCATTTAAATTATTTTTTGTAAATTTAGATTCTAATTTTAAAATAAACTTGGTATGTTTTGGATTTGCCTAAATATAGAATGATATTATTAACATTTAGTTTTCTTGTGTGTGTGTTTATTCAGAATTATTTTTTTTTATAATACCGAACTTCAAATATTAATCCAATTTTTAATACGTTTATTTTTACTAATTAACAATAGAAACTATAATAGATTTTCAATAATGAAAGAATATTGTTTACATAGAATGTTTTTGTTAGAAATTACGAATTCTTTCTATATTTTTAGACAATGGCATGTATTTTCTTCTATACATGCGAAATGTAACAATATTGGTGAAAACAATTTAATATTATTTTCCGTTGTTTATTTACTGTCGTAAATATGGCTTTAACAAAAATATCCTAATTCTTTTAACGCTAACATAAAAATGGTTATTATTATGAAATATGAAGGTTTCTTTTCTCATTCTCTTTCAAATTTGTCAGTTGACAGTTTATCAAGCGCTTGACGATATTCGTTCACAGTCCATAATTTTTATAACCTCCGTTCATTCCCTTTTTTATATGATTCCATTTAACTAAATATATAGCACCGGAAAGCTTCACATTTAACTAAAGTGCCACGCTTCCATCGGATAACGAAAATTTACGTGAAATTTACCAACGATCATTGCGATAAAAAGGGGTACAAAGGTTACGGAATTTATTTCATCTAATGCTGAAATAATTTGTCAGTATCAATATTAGGTACCTATATTGGCGTCGAATACATATGTTTAATCATTATCTCGAGGACGTAATAAATCGTGCGAGCTCTGTGCTGGACTGTGTGTATTTAAGTGTACGTGTGCGCGTGATGTTTTAAAACCAAGCGAAGCAACGACCGCAAATGCGATATTGATAACTGCATCGGATATAATAGTCATTTATTCAGGAATTCAATTAAACAAGGATCGCGATTTAAATTTATAGAAATATAATGGTCGCTTGATAGTAATCTGCGTATCTTCGATAAATACTAATATCCGCGGCTATTTTACAAACGTTGCCATTTAAATTTTTTTTAATAATGTAGCAGTTAATATTCAAATATTTTTGTACACATTTTTTTTCGATAAAATAAATAAATTCTTTATTTTATCTGTACTATTTAAGATGTTATACATATTTTATAAAGCTATTGCATATTTTATATGGTTTTTATTATTTTCAATGAAAACAAAAAAAATAGAAGTTAGGATCACATCGCAGGAAGTACTTTTCAAAATCATTTATAATATAATTTAACTCATCTTGTCTAGAAGAGATAAATTGAAACAAACTTGAATGAAATACGACATTTATTCTTCTGTTCTGGTAGTGTAGTTGGTTTTAGAATTTTATTTAATTAATCTAGTATAGTCATATTAAAATGTTCGTACAATGTTGAGTTTTGTTCTTGAAATAATAAAAAGCATATTTTGTTTACTTTACGTCGTAATTATTTTGTGACGTTCAAATGAAGAAAATAATAACACAGAGATATAATTTAACAATGTTATGCGAAGTAATATAAACAACTTGCTTTCCAGCATCTTTACTCTTCAATGTAGTTATTTTACAAAATAAATTACAGTTTCTTAAGCGAATGTTTTAAAGGGACAAATTGGTCATAGAATGCATTCTTGACCGTGCTATGGTTGCATCTTGCACCAAGTCGAGCATTTGCCTCTTTACGTACTCACAATGCGCAGCGACTCGAGTAACTACTTTCTGAATTCTATAGACCAATGAGGCAGAAGACGGTTTGCAATCGGGAATGATCTCGATTTACCTCTTAAGTGAGGCTTTTATGCCCACCAACACATCGATTATCAAACATCCTAAATTGTATCTTTTGCAGTTCATCGGTTGGAGAAAAAAAAATCATGGTATTTATCCCTCTTCTCGTTCGTTCGTTTTTCTCTCGACAGTTGTCTACCGAACAGGATAGCTCTATTTCAAACAAATTTTAATGCTCGAAATAATGATTCCTTAAAACACTATTCTGTATTAAATTGTCACCACTAAACAATTTAAAATATTTGAAAATCAAAAAACATTTTTATACCATATGAATCATGCATCACAAATAATATAAAATATTTTGTTCAAATGCATAAATTGCAGTAAAAATATTTTAATTCAATATCGACGGTGGAAATAAGCGTAATTGACAGCCTGATAATTGTTATAATTTTAATTTAATCTTACTATATCAGTTTACAAAACATAGTTTTTTCACCATTGACAATTATTTCACATGGTAATAACTAGGTAAATGGGTAACTTCATTCAAATTTCAAAGCGTACTAATGTTACTACATTTTACCATTTCTCTATACACAACGAGTTACAGAATTTAACTACGGAGAAGTTTTCCTACAGTATTAACTAGATAAACCGCGTAACCACGTAAAAGTTAGCAAGGTGGCCAGCGTTAAGTACTCTACAGGGATCTTCGCGCGCATTTCCTTCAACTGTGAGTTTACGTGTATATATGTATATACACATACATATATTAAACTACACCCGTTGCCGTAGCCAGTTCTGCATGCCTATATTCACGATGTGCTATATAATGCTAAACAGTCAGAGAGTTCGTCTATTATGACCACTAGAACGTACCACTAGCAATCGTGCAATCGTGAAAACTTATTCCTCACTTATGCAAAACTATTTCAATTTAACTGAGCCAAACAGATAGGTAACTATATTTCTTAGTTCGTATTGTTGGATGGCAGCATTAATGCTTAATAACACCATCACCAAATTTCCAGCTCTTCAATTTATGGAATTACATAATTTGGCCCGTATCTATTTCTTTTTAAAGCATCATGACATAGTTTAAAATACTATTAAGATAGATTTCAATATAATTTCATAAATTTCGTAAAAAATGCAAAAATATTTTATAAATTTGTTTATTGTCTAAAAAACAATGATGCGAGAAAATAATCTAATTTTTCATGATCTATGATCATAATGTTTGTTGTAATCTAATCTAATACCGAATTTAAAACAAATCTATATAAAACTTTCACCTCAACCTACCCAAATCATTCTAAAACGTCTGCTAGTAATGTAAATTTACTATCTGTTTGGAAATTACATAATGTATCGCTTTTGTCTCATCATCTAAACTAAACCTAATTTAAAACTAATCTAACTGTATGATAAACCAACCCAAATCTCAACCTATAAATTGAAATTGATGTTTGATCTTGCCGAGTATACACTAGCAGGATGACCGTATAGATATATACATAGATATTTAAGGCAATAACTTTCGACAGTAAACTCTAATGCAAGTAGATTGGAGGAATTGATGTAGTTGGATATGTCTGTGTTTTTTTTAAAGGTAGATATTAATGAATAAGAATGACCCTAAAGGTCCGTTCGACCACTTGTATCCAATGAATTTTTCCAAGCGTAAGTCACGTCGTTGGTGAACGGCAATATATTTAAGATTGCCGTACACTCATAGCTAACAGTGGATTTAACGTTGCCGGTCTAGAAAATCAACTGTTCTGAGAATCACCGCTCGTGAACTAACTTTATCTCTACAATTCAATTAACTGCGCTAGAAATCGAAGATATTCTGCAATCAGACTTATATTCACGTTTTTTGCCATTTTGAATTTCGTTTTTGTTGATCGAATAATTTTTAATATATTCGATAAATAGTGAAAGTATTTTTGAAGCAAAGAATTTAGCTTATTATATTTGCTACTCACAATGTGTGAAATCAATTTAATGTGATTGTTTCTAAATTTATTTTATTTAAACTTGTATAAAATATATATATATATATATATATATATATATATATATATATATATATATATATATATATATATATATATATATACAAATAAATATTTCGTTATTTGAATGGCAATTATTATTTTAATAATAAAACGACCTTTGTTTGATATTGAAGATATAAATATTTTAGTACTTATAATGTATGTACATGTTGTCTGATTTTAATTAAATTAAATTATTTAGTGCGTTATATACACTAAAAATCACAACCAGCCAGTTTTTATTAAAAATATCAAAGCTTGAAATCATTTCCAAAGTATAATTAATGCAGTGGTGAATATTTAAAAAAAAAATGCAATTATCTTTACAATCATATATAAATAGATATTAACAGAAATCCGGAGTTGCGAGTTAAATATCAAAATTGATTTTATTCTAAAACGTATTTTAATGAATTTTTTAACAATACCAATGACCAATCACATATCAAATATTTTGGTGATGTGTCTAGTGTATGTTAACAGTTAAGCATGGTGTTTTAATAAGTGAATACTTGTTTTATTACTATGAATAAATAATGACAAATGATGAAAATTCAATAAGATAGAGGTGCTTGATAGTGCGTAAATTTGAAATGAATTGTTTAAGATAGATGGTGCATGACGTAATTGTTCCCATTACATTAAAAGACGTGCGTGACTTTTGGTTGATTCAAGCATGTTATCAAGCGATTTGAAAAATGCTCATTCCATTAGCATGCGAACTTGAAATGATGAATCTGATCCGCCAACGGTATATTGATGAAAACAATCTATTTAGTAAACAACTCCTGTTTGGAAATTGAATATTTCACGGCGGTGGTGCGGTGGCTTTACTGGCTTCTAATGCGGTTCGATTCCTCCAGTGAAAAATATATATCTAGATATGTTGAATACACATATTTGTACGGTTTCTAAAGTTGACCATAGCTAACATTAAGAATCATACAAATACAGTATTCCATGTTGATTTTAGATAATTAAACAGCGATCTACGTATATGCAAAATAGACACACACACACGTGCGTCAGTGCGTGTGCGTGTTATATATATATTTTATTTGTAATTGTATAATTAATATAATAATGTAAATAGGCTAGTGAAATATATTTATAAATGAAAGTGTTAAACCATAAATTCAATTGAATGGATCTCGAAAATTGTTGAAATAACGCAACTCTAACAAATAATTTAGCGAAATACCGCTAGTTGTATATTAATATATATTATATTAATATGCATAACACTATGCCTTTTCCCAGAAAATGAGGTGGCAGAAAATAAAAATTTTACAATTTAACAGCCTCACGCTATTATACTCCATCGGCTCTCATTATTGCATTACAATAAAGTATTTATGAAATGAAAAGGAGTGTCTTTAATTTATGTATACTCTACATACATACATATTTAAATTAATTTTGTTTCATTATGCTATGGAAACTAAATTTAATAGTTTGTTTTTGTAATAGTTGGGTGCCTATGCTTTTAGTTATAACTGAAAATATGGTAAATTATTAATGCTAGCACTATAAAATACTAGAGCACCATTTGCTATTCGCAATATTCATTTAAATATTAAACCTGATGTCCGCATATTAAAAATTGATAAACAAGTCGATGGTGAAAATGAAAACCACATTTCATCATTGTTGATAGTTTATGTTTAATGTGTCATTTATGATGTTTGCATTGATATACATGATTTATTGTAACTTATAACGGAAAAGTAATAAATATTTTTTAAATTCAAATTAGTGACACAAACACAAAATAACCTTTTAACGAGCATTTAAAATTAGATTAATTTAAAAAAAAAACATGATAATTAAAATTTAAAATACAATGTTTATGATATGTTATTTCACCTGATCGGTAATCAGATACATAATTGCTCCATATATGACGTCAGTCGACAATTTGAATACTTAGGCACATAATATGAACCTCATTCATTGCAGAGGGAAATTTGGAGATAAAAAATACACATTTAGAATTTTTTATTCAATTATTCAGTACACTGTTTATTCTGTATTGTATAACATTGCAAAGAACTTATCTTCTCGAGTTCATAAATTGTTTGTGTTCTAAATGTGATGCAGTTGTTTACTATCATTATATTTTGAGATTATGAAATTATTAAGTATTTATACAAAAAACAATAGTTTTATAAATGTATGAGATTACAAACGTAACAATATGTCACATGGAATATTCGGAAAAAGCAAACAAACTACACAAATGTGCGAAGCAAATAAATGCAATTAAACTGTCGAATCAATGTAAAATCACAACCAAAAAATGCATTGCAACAAAATGTTTGTAACTGAGTTTCACCCTTTCATACCTTTCATACTCATATATTATGATCTAAATAACAAGTATGGATATTTTCGAATTGATTTTGAAACCACGATGACATTTATTTTATAGTACCAAAGTAATTGAAATAAATTATTTCGCAGAGTATTATCTAATTAAAATATCGCCTTAATTTTATAAAAAAAAAGAATGCTTTTGATTTTATCTACGATAGTAATCGGTATATATTGAATCTGTTTTATGAATAACTGATAATGATTATTCTATTTTCGTGTAATATTTATTAAAATGAATTTTTGATTGAACTGTAGCAGTCGCGGCTAAACATCGATAACAAAGGAATAGCATTTCGCAGCATGCGAAATGTCCTTCATAGATAAATAAAAATGTAAAATTAGTTTCACCAGCTAGAGAAACTTTTAACTATTGTAGTCTGTGAAGCAAGTCATAAAAGATTTTAAACGTTAAATAAATATATATATATAAATGGTTTTATGAGTACCAATATTCCGGGAAGGTTTGGAGTTATTTTAAAGTTCTTTGGTTGTTATTTTCTTTTCTCTACTCTAGCTGTAAGTAGCCTTGGAATAAACAACCCTAAGAAGGTCACTCACTTCTAGGTTGTGGGAGGTACACGATATTTCACCCACCAATAGTAGAAGTAAACTTTAAGCGAGAATTTGATAAACCAATGAAAAATGTTAAAAACAGATAGTTTGAGTAACCCAAAATTGTAAGGGATAAATTTTACCCTTGGCTGAAACAGATTATTCTTGGCAGTGAAGTTTGAGCTCTTCAAGCAACAAGTTGTACGCTTAAAGTCGATAGTTAAAAGTGGTTTAGCTAATATTAATTAACTTGAAATTGTAATTGTTTCCTTAGTAAAAAGTGTATTGTAAAGTGCGAAATGTACAGTAAGTAACTTTTAAGTGTATTAATAAATAGAACCAATTTTATATGCCAAAATCGAATCGTATATTATTAAAGAATTAATCTTTCGCCCAACCAAGTCCTGCATTTGTCATTGTGTGAATTCAGTTAAATAATTATAACAACGTGTTCTCAACGAGTTGCTATCGTCAATAGTAACTCGAATAAACTCTTACCATTAAGAGAAGAAGAGAAACTTGTAAAATTTAAATTGTTATAACTGGTGGCAGCTAATACGGATACGAATTCAAATCAGTGTTCTAATACAAATAAATATTCAAAATGCCTGACCAATACAATACTGGAATTGCCGCGGATGCTATGGCTTCAATTACCGGTGTAATAAATAAAATTCCAAAATTTACGGGAAGCAAAGATGACGTTACAATTAAAGAATTTTTAAGTCAAGTAGAGAAAGTTAGTAAAATTGGAAATTGGACCGTTCCAAATACCATCGAAATAGCTAAGATTTGTATGTCTGGTGAGGCAAGGGTTTTTGTTGAATCTCACCCAGATACAAAAGACACGCATTTATGGGAAACATTTCGTAAACATTTATTAGAAAGATTTGCACCCAAAGATACACATGCACTTATTGCTAAAGAATTTCATCGGTGTATTCAGAGAACCGGCGAAAGTATTATTGAATACACAACTAGATTGCGATGTATCGGCTATCAATTATATAATCCTGCATCCACTCAGGCAGAAAAACTATTAATAGAAAAAATATTAGATCAACGTCTGTTAGATCAATTTCTGGAAGGTCTACTACCCTCTTTTCGTCGAACTGTACTTTTAAGTAATCCAGAAACACTCAAAGATGCAATTAGTGTCGCAACTAAAATTGAAAATGTTGAAAAACAATTAGGAACATCTGAAGTAGATAAATATAAGTATGATCAAAATGATATAGTCGCAGCAGTTATTCAAAAGTTATCCCAACCGTCGCAAAATAGAGTCAATCACCAAAGTTTTAATCCCCAGCAAAATTATACCCATGTAAATCAACATGAGCAATTCAGTAATTATCAGCCTATGCAAAATAACTTTTCAAATCAAAATTCATTTCAGATGCCCGGTAATATGTTTCAAAATGCTTCTGGTAGTCAGTTCAGCAATCAAAATCCGCAAAATATGTCGTATCAAAATTATCAACATTCGGGAAACCAGTTTAATAATCAGAATTTACAAAATCAATCAAATCAGAATGGATATCAAAATACAAATTTTAGAAATTTTAATAATCGCCAGAACCATAATGTTCCGAGACATGTAAACCGAATATATAACAACCCAAATGCTTCAACTACGCAACCACGGTTATACAATAATAATTCAAATAGATATAATAGGCAACCAAATAATATGTACAAAGACAAAATGTGTTTTAACTGTGAAAGAATGGGACATATTGAACGCTGGTGTCCAGAAAATAATGTTGCGTCGCAAACAAATGCGTCAGTGATAACCTGCACGCGTTGTAATAAAATTGGTCATAATAGATCAAACTGTCGTGTTAAAATTACCCATACTCAAAATGCGAGTCCTTTAAACTACAACCAGTCGTCGGTTGTAGCCCAAAATCCGACGGCTTAATTAATATTGATGTAACACGAGATATAGTACCGGCGATTCCAGATAACAAAACAGGAAATAAAGTTAATTTTGTAATCGATAATAATTTAGTAGATTTTTTATTAGATACCGGTGCTAGTATTAGTATTGTAAAGAAATGTGTTTTAAAAGGGCAAAAGATAATTCCTGTAAGTAAAAATCGATTAATAGTTGGCATATCAGGACAAGCGCTTCCTGTAATTGGTAGCGCAAATATAGAAATTGTTTTTAAATGTAGCAAAATAAGTCATAATTTTATAGTATGTGAAGATAATTTACCTCTATCCACCAGTGGGTTATTAGGATTAGATTTTTTGAGAAAATATGGCGCGGAAATCAGTTATCTTCATAATAATCTTACATTAGGAAGTGAGTCTTTTCAGATAGCTACAGTTACAGCAGGTAATGTTCCGGAAAAGAAGGAACCATCGAAGAATTTTCTTGAAAAAATAGTTTCTGCATCGCACGTTGAAAACCAATCAACACTGTCTGTGTCTGGTTCAACGTCATGTTCGGAAGTACTAAATGAAGAAGAAATAAGCAAAACGAGCACTGTAAATCATGCGCTATTTGGTTCAGCGCGTCGTACAGCCGTTCATCAGAACAAGAAATTTGTGGACACGCAGTTAAGCGTAGTACGTACAAGTGTTGTTTTAGAAATTCCGCCTAGAAGTGAAGCATTCTGCTTTGGAGTTAGAGAAATCTCGCAAGAAGAATCCGGGTTTGTTTTAATCGAACCAGTCGAGATACTCGTACACGGGGTAATATCAGCACGAATCCTAGCACGGAATACTAAGTTTATTCCAATAAGGTTATTAAATGTAACCCAAAAATCATTACTAATACCAAGCAAGACAATTATTGGTTTCGACATCCGAGTAACGGAAGATGAAATAGCGAAATATTCTGATAAAATTATGAACATTAAAACATCATCATACGGAGAACTATTCGATATAAAACATTTGAAACCTACTGACCAAATTCGCCTAACAAATTGTCTGAAGGAATATGAGGATATATTCATGTTTTCGGGTATAAAACTAGGATGTACCTCCAAAATTGAACACCGAATAATTACCGAAGACGTACATCCAATAGCCAAAGTTCCGTACCGAGTACCACATGCACAAAAGGAAATCCTAAGCAGTAAAATAAACGAGTTGCTGAACGATGGAATTATTGAGGAATCCGATTCACCTTGGTCAGCGCCAGTAGTCCTCGTAAATCGCGCTATGTCAGATGGTAGCACGAAGGTAAGATTGTGTATTGATTTCAGAGCTCTCAATAAAGTTACAAGAAAAGACTTCATGCCATTACCTAATCTTCAAGAGACTCTTGAGCAATTGGGCAATGCTACATTATTCACGACCTTGGATTTGGCAAGCGGATACCATCAAGTTTCAGTAGCGGAACAAGACCGAGAGAAAACCGGATTCAGTACTCCTTGGGGTCACTACCACTGGAATCGTATGCCGTTTGGTTTATGCAACGCACCAAGTACATTTCAACGGCTGATGAACTGTATTCTTAGTGGACTAACAGGAGAACAATGCTATGTGTACCTAGATGACATCATAATATTTAGCCGGAATGATGTTAACGAGCATTTAAAAAAATTAAGGAATGTTTTCGATAGATTACGTAAACATAATTTAAAATTAAAACCAGATAAATGTAAATTCATCAAATCCGAAACCACGTATCTGGGTCATATTATCTCAGGAGAAGGTGTAAAACCTGATCCAGGAAAAATCGCAGCTCTTCAAAAATATCCGATTCCAAAATCAGTGAGAGACATTCGAGCGTTTATCGGGTTAGTTGGTTTCTACAGAAGATTTATTCATAGATTTTCTGAAATAGCAAAACCGCTTACTATGCTAACACAAAAGGACCAATCGTTTGTGTGGAACGCAGAACAGCAAGAAGCGTTCGATACACTACGTCAACATATCTGTAAGAGCCCTGTTTTGAAATATCCTAACTTTAATGAAACTTTCTTCTTAGCTACCGATGCTTCGGAAAGTGCACTGGGAGCCGTATTGAGTCAGAGAATTGATGGTCATGAACATCCAATAGCTTACGCCAGCAGAACACTCAATAATGCTGAAACCAAATACAGTACCACCGAGAGAGAGTGTTTGGGTATCATTTGGGCCGTAAAATATTTTCGATGTTATCTTTATGGTAAGAAGTTCATTATCTTAACCGATCATAAACCTCTCAAATGGCTGATGAAGATAAAAGACCCAAGCAGTCGCCTTTCTCGTTGGGCGTTAACGATAGCCGAACATGACTTTGAAATCATACATAGACCCGGAAAAGAAAATGCAAATGCTGATGCGCTATCTCGGATCACCGTTGGACATATTGATGAGATCGAACCCATTTGGGATCGCGAGCAAATAAAAGCAGCTCAGCAGCAAGATCCAGAACTGATCAAACTGTTAAACAAAACAAACAACGGAGACCAAGGTAATGAATTTTTTTTTGATAACGACGGCTTATTGTACAAGTTAAGGTCACTGGATGAGCGTGAAGATCGACTATGCGCACCATCTTTGATGATTAACAGAATTATGAAGATGTACCATGATTTACCACAAGCTGCACATCAAGGATTCGAGAAAACATTATCCAGCATTAAACGGCAGTTCTACTGGAAGAACATGTCTACAGCCATCAAAACCTACTGCCAGGAATGCAAATCTTGTAATCAGCGAAAAACATCTCCTCATCTACGGCCAGCACCACTTCAACGATTCCCAGAGGTCCTCAAACCTTTTGAAAGAACGTCAATGGACATAGTTGGACCTTTTGTTCGTAGTAGCCAAGGTAATCGCTATATTCTTACATTTCAAGATGCATTTTCACGATACCCGGAGGCGATTGCTCTACCCGACCAGAAGGCTGAAACGGTAGCAAAAGCATTCGTGACGGAAATTATAGCTCGACACGGGGTTCCACGACAACTTCTCACTGACAAGGGAAGTAATTTTCTATCGGATATGTTTGCTCAAGTATGTAAGTCATTACATATACGAAAATTACAAACTACCGCGTATCATCCGATGTGCAACGGACGTTTGGAACGCTTTCATCGAACACTGAAAGATTGTCTCTCACATTATGTACAAAAAGATCAGTCAGATTGGGATCAATGGCTGCCGTATGTACTCATGGCGTTGAGAAGCTCTACTCATGGCGCCACTGAAGAAACGCCATTTTTTCTTCTGCACGGTAGAGATTTCGAAATGCCTTTTGAAGACGTACTTAAAGCACAACGAACCAAGTATAATGTGGATTCAAATTACTGTACTGAGATGAAAGCCCGACTTCACGATGCATATACCGTGATCAGAGAAAAATTAAAAAGAACTGCAGATAAAGCCGAAAAACAATATAACAAGAAATCCGCACCAGTCAAACTAACCGTTGGAGATTATGTCCTTCTCTTTGACAGCACTACTAAGCCTGGGTTGTCTCGCAAATTAGAGAAACCATGGATTGGCCCATATAAAATTATAAAACAAACAAGTCCAGTAAATTTTGTTATTAAAAATGTAAGTACAGAAAAAGAAGCAGTGGTACATGCGAACCGACTTAAAATATACATGTCCAAAATTGCCGAAGCACCAAAGAAACCAACGGATACTCCAATTATTGTCCCTAATAAAAGTGATTTATTAAAACATTTCGATTTACCACCGATACCACAGCACTTACAGCAAGTTGAAAATCTGGGACCTATCGATCCTGATAATTCAGATTCTATCACTAGTAACATCGAATATGGAGATACAGATAGTGATAGTAACGAAACTGACGACGATGGTGATGACCCACAAATTAACAAGCATCTAACACGTAGTTCAGGACGACCACCTGATATACCTTGGATATCAACAAGTCGGATATAATTATTTAATGTGATTGAATTAATGTTTTAGAAAGGGACTAATTAAGAAAATATTTTGTAATTATTTTATATTATATGTAATTCTATGTTATAGTGTATACAGCAATGTTCTGGCTGCTAGTAACCACGACTCCAACAAGAGCACAAGGTAAACCTATGCTGGATAAAGGATTGGTCTTCATTCGAGAAGAAGAGATATTGTTGACGGGTGATAAATGGATTCTAACTACCGACTTCGATCTCTCCAATGTAAAATCAACCTTGGAAGATTTTATTGACATATTAGATCACATCATGGTATCCGACCTAGAGCTAGACAATGATATGGAATTATCTCTCAAGAATACTCTAAGAGAAATTGTAAGTAAAGAAATTAAAATTATTAGAAGCGATATTAGTAAATTAAATTCAAAATTTAGTCATATAATAAGAACTGTTGCTCCCTATGAGAACGTTCGCTCAAAAAGAGGACTGATAGACATAGGCGGCAATATTTTGAAATTCATGTTTGGTACTGCAGATAATAAAGATTTAATAGATTTAAATGACAAAATTAATAACATCACTACAACAAACGATGGAATTTTAAATTTGATGAACGAGCAAGTAACAATTATCAAAAATTTACAAGAAAACAAAAATAGAACTAATTCTAATCTTGATAAAATGGAAACCATTGTAGCTTTACTAACGAGTAGGATTGATCTACTCGCTAACGATTCAAATGCACAGAAAGAATCATCGCAGATAAAATTTGTGCAAATGATTAATATTAATTCAGCAATGCGAACTGTAGAGTATTTGTTGAACGATGTAAAGGAAAACATAGCCGATCTTGGCAATGCGTTGGAAGCAACGGCCTTAGGCAAACTCAGTCCAATATTTATAAACCCCTCATTACTACAGATTGCTCTTAAAACAATTCAAGATCATCTTCCTGCAGGACTTTCTCTTTTAACTTCACTTTTTGACAAAAATGTTTACATTTATTATGACATCGCGATAGTACGAGCAGCTTATTTTAATAATACAATCAGAATATTTGCTGAAATACCCTTGAAAGCCCCTGGAAGATATTTTACAATTTTTCGGGCATTACCGTTACCATACGATTCGGGAAACGCGCATACTAAATTGTACATCTCGACCCGATTTTCTTATCTCGCAGTTTCAGAAAATAATCAGTTATACTTCGAATTAGAAACATCTGATCTAATACAATGCCAAAACGGTTATATCAAAATCTGCCCACCTACTCGAACAATACGTCGTATTTCTGACAATTCCTGTTTGTCATCGCTATACATTGGCAATCTTGAAGTAGCTAAAGAAAAATGCGATCACATGATTACCCGAAATAGTCGATCGGTGTGGTATCGCGCTAGAAATACAAATTCGTGGATTTTTAGTGTTGATCGAGACATTTTAACTTTTAATTGTGCAGATAAAATTGGCTATAATACCAGCGGTAAAATAGTAAGTGGCACTGGAATTTTGAATATTCCCTCAGCGTGTATAGTGCATGGGCCAAATTATATACTTTTACCGCATTCATTTACAAATTCAAAAATAAATTCCAATCAAATTAATATCGTCATTCCACCTGTTGATGCAAATATAACAAATATAGCAAAATTTCAGAACGTATCAGGTTCTAATGAAGAAATACTCGAGCTTTTAAATACATTAGATACCGAGACTCTGAAAGAAGGAATGCCTGTAGCAGTTTGGCAACAGCATATAAAGAAATTAAGAGACGGAAAAGTACAAAATTTAACTCACTCATTTAGTTATGGTTTTGTAGCTTTAATCATTCTTGTTATAATCATCGGGGGCATATTTAAATTTAAAAAATATTTATGCCAAACATATTTTAAGAAAGATCGTCAATCTCAAGATGTTATAGAATTACCAGTAGTTTCATCGGCTCCAGTAGATAAAGCTAGAACGCGACTTCTTCCTGTATATTGAAATAATATAATTAATTCGATCGGATACCAGGTCCATAAATTGTTAGACTTAGGAATTTGACGCTCCTATCCGTTGGTAGTCAACCAACATCTTTCGCGTGATATTATCTTTGGTACTTTTGTTGGGAACTCGCGTAAGATTTTGGTGAACTAATTTTAAAAGGAAAGCTCAATGTAATAATCTAATTTAAAAAAAAAAAAAAAAAAAAAAATTGTTTTTTATTGGCATATAATTTGGATAAGGCAACTGTTTGTGGTTACAATTGGGATTTAAAAAAAAAAAAAAAAAAAAAAAAACACATTTATATACATATAATTACTTTATTTTATTTATTATTATTTTATTTTATTTTATTTTTGTGTGGGACAAAATACTGCGTAAGTTTTCATTGTTTTAGCTAGCGCTGTTATGACTCCACCAACGTGGGCCTCCAACCATTAAACAACCAGTGTAATCCACCATAAAAAGTCTTTGCTATTTCACATAACACGAGTCCTGACTAATAGTTGGCGTTTTGAACCAAGTATTGGACATACCATACACCTACCAAGCTCGATAAATTGGTCAACACAAAGTAAAAGATCGTGGATGAGATGAATTGCATAAAGCACTCGCCGATTGTGGACATGGACAAGAGAACATATAATCCATCTTAGGAATATATGTTCAAGTTTAAGGAGGAAGGAGTTGTAGCAGTCGCGGCTAAACATCGATAACAAAGGAATAGCATTTCGCAGCATGCGAAATGTCCTTCATAGATAAATAAAAATGTAAAATTAGTTTCACCAGCTAGAGAAACTTTTAACTATTGTAGTCTGTGAAGCAAGTCATAAAAGATTTTAAACGTTAAATAAATATATATATATAAATGGTTTTATGAGTACCAATATTCCGGGAAGGTTTGGAGTTATTTTAAAGTTCTTTGGTTGTTATTTTCTTTTCTCTACTCTAGCTGTAAGTAGCCTTGGAATAAACAACCCTAAGAAGGTCACTCACTTCTAGGTTGTGGGAGGTACACGATATTTCACCCACCAATAGTAGAAGTAAACTTTAAGCGAGAATTTGATAAACCAATGAAAAATGTTAAAAACAGATAGTTTGAGTAACCCAAAATTGTAAGGGATAAATTTTACCCTTGGCTGAAACAGATTATTCTTGGCAGTGAAGTTTGAGCTCTTCAAGCAACAAGTTGTACGCTTAAAGTCGATAGTTAAAAGTGGTTTAGCTAATATTAATTAACTTGAAATTGTAATTGTTTCCTTAGTAAAAAGTGTATTGTAAAGTGCGAAATGTACAGTAAGTAACTTTTAAGTGTATTAATAAATAGAACCAATTTTATATGCCAAAATCGAATCGTATATTATTAAAGAATTAATCTTTCGCCCAACCAAGTCCTGCATTTGTCATTGTGTGAATTCAGTTAAATAATTATAACAACGTGTTCTCAACGAGTTGCTATCGTCAATAGTAACTCGAATAAACTCTTACCATTAAGAGAAGAAGAGAAACTTGTAAAATTTAAATTGTTATAGAACTAAATTCCGGGCTTCAGAGGGTTAAATTGTTGGATCGAATTATTTTAGGCCAATAGAATTTTATTTTTTGTTTCTGTAGTTTATATGACTGAAAAGTATTTAAATATTCATCATTTTTTGTTGTTTTTTTAACTCAACCAATAAATATAGTACTCTGTGTTGTTTTTATTCAGTTCCATGACGCAAATGGCTTGTTTTAAACGGTATTTGGAAATCATTTCAACAGTTAAACCCATTTCATATAGTGATTACTTGCATAAAATTCAAATGAAGGTATTTGGATAAGTTATATTTTTTCAAAGTCCAACACATAAATAACTTAAATCTATATAAAATCTCACCTAGCCCAATCAATATAAATGATTTTGATGACTGGGGTTGGGGTTTTACTTGAAAGAAAAGTAATATGGAAATAGAAAATTCATAATTTATAATGTAGAATGCATATTTTTTATCGGAACAGCACGACTCCAAACGCTGCGAATGTGTGTGAATATCTTGCCGGAAACTTGACTGAAATTAGTTCATTGGTTCTGCTGCTACGAAGGGTTCGTGTTCGAGCTGTTAATAACTGTTCATATAATATGCAACCCATACGAATGGTGTATTTATGTCACTCATATATCGCTGCTTCGCCCCTGGAAGAAGTGTAACGTTAATGTTAAAAGCACAATATGAAACTACATAACAAATAACGTAAATAGGCACAACAGCGACGGCACGTGCTCTAAGTGTTTCTTCAGCAAACAATACTGCACTCGTTGCATATAACAGCTACAACCTACATTTTCGTCTTATGCAGCCGTGGTGAACCTATGGTGTGTATGTACATAATGTTTGCAGATCTATTAGTGATTGTAAATAGTCACATCTGCTTCTATATTTTATGTTTATACGTCTGTGTTTTATACTATTAGAGATATAGTTCAGTAAGTTGTCTTTTCACTCAATCAAAAAGGGAGCGAAAATAATTGTGATGTGAGTTATGTCGATGTTTATGTATTCGCACAGATAACGTAATTATATATATATATATATATATATATATATATATATATATATATATATATATATATATATATATATATATATGTATATATATAGATAGATAGAAAAAAAAACAATAATTATGACTACATTTATAAAAGAGTAAGCAACAAATTCTATATTGTAGTGAAAACTATCGCTATTGTATAATGAAATCCTGGAATTGTAGCGAATACCAAAATAAATATGTCAATCAACGAACTATTATTAAAATATAATGATAGACTTATTTTAATTTAGATTCGCATATTTTTATTATAAGTTTACGTGTTAAAATTCTTACAAACACTAGGCTTTGAAAAGGAATGAAAACAAATTCTATTCCTGAAGTGTATTCAACTCAATTATAAAACATGTGTCAACTTTTGTCATATTACAAATTCGACGAGACTAAACCGAATAAGTCGATGACTCGTTAATGTGTCATCAACACATTTTGACGAAGAATTTGTGACCGCATCTATAGTAAAATTGTCATAGGATGAGTTGTTCAAGCAAAAATCAGATAATCAGGTTTTCCAACAAATGGTGCACTTGAACTAACACAGTAAAACTGAGTTAAAAGGCACATTGATATAGGGAAATTCAGAGAGCCACGTTTTTGATGGTTTGACGTGCAACAAAAGAATATTAAAACGCGCTGCGCCAAGAAGTGGATATAGACGTCGGGGACTTTGAGCATATAGATAAACGGACCGGCTGCAGACACTCGCGGGAAATTATGTTTGCTTGCTACTTTCGAACAAGATATTTAACCAATCATATTTGCTTTATCTGGTTGACTTTTGATTTTAATTACAAATCACATTTCGCCCTGATTTCACCAATGACAGTTTTAGCTATGCATCAGGTGAACATATAGCAATATCCAATCAACGCCAAAATAATATAATATATAATCATTTCAATTTAGTCTCTATTTTAACTATAGTAATTTCTCATACATATATATATATATATATATATATATATATATATATATATATATATATATATATATATATATATGTTTAATAAGATATTTAATAAATCTGATTTTGGAACAAAAAATTTACTGAAATGGAATGCTTTTAACATTTTTAAGGCAATGCCAAATAGTAAAAAAATATTCGGGAGACAATGATTCACAGCGTATATTTTAAATTTAAATTCAAAAATACGTTTTGGACAGCAGTTCAAACATTGAATATTGTGTATTAGGTAAGCTTCGCTGGGTATTTTCATATCCAGTCGGCTGTTTCATTATTGATTTATTTTTGAACATCTCAATGTTTTTCGTATTTAAAATGTGGCACTTTCATTCGTTTGAAATCAGGTTTCACTTTTGACGTGCAAAAGAATCACAACTGGTATCCGTACCTCTTAAATTTTCATATTATATTCACTTTAGTTACTAAAGATTTATTTAGTTATATATATATATATATATATATATATATATATATATATATATATATATATATTTGTTAGTAAATTTAAGATAATTTTATTTTATTTTGGTTAATTGTTCAAAACTTTCTGCTTTATTTTAATACTGAAAAATTGAACATGATTATTTTCAATACAATAAATGGCAGAAAGTAAACGCTTTAGGCAATGCCCATTAATTATCAAGATGCAAACAATGGAAATGTTTTATATATATTAAAAACAAAATTAAATTCGTCTCAAAGAAATTGAAAATTAATAAATTTATATTAAACTTTTCGTTAACTTTGCTTTATGTTCATTGAATAAAATTATGAAATTATTTTGATGAATCATTTCAAAAACAAATACTACGCTGGGAATGTTCACGATCTAGCTTATTATTATTATTTTTTAATCCATATTTTGATATATATTGTTATGATCTCGCTAGCGTGTACTGAATCACCTAAAAACAATAAAAGTTTAAATAACTCCATAGTACGGTCAGTGTCCTCATCCTTAGGTTCGTGGTTAGTACAGTTATTTAAATGGCAACGGGTTGTCCCTTACTGTATCCGATACTTTCTGCTTAACGTTTCCCGAGCGTGTCATAATATTCTATCATTATTAGACTCAAGAATTCCAAATGGTTACTACACTTGTGTTTCCACCACAAATATCTGTTTTTTTTTTCAACAACAAATAATTTCATTTCGATTAAAAACACAATACTCTTTGTAACGTTTGGTTTCCCTGCTGGCATTGCTGTGGCTAACGGCAAATGAAAAGGTGTTCATATTATCGTATTAATGCCAACATTTTTTACATTAATTTTTAGATTGTATTCATAACATAAAATAACTTGTTAATTTTTGAGTATGCTTATCTATGCTTGAGAATTGAGACAAACAAGATGCCTGACTTACTTATGTAAAAGTAATGTATGCTAGTTTCCTATGTAATTCTATATTGGAATGAGTATGATGTTAAGCGACATTCATTAGCTAGACCTGATGTAAACTGACAGAACTTGAGATTGCTTGTATTATCTAGAACGTGAGGTAAACTTACGTCATATGAACATTACTGAATATCTCCGAGCGCATGGGTGTATCAATATCTTGAGCAATCTTTATCTTAAGTCGATCAATATAATGACGGCTTTCTAGTTAGTTTATATGTAAATTTCGCAAAGTACATTTTCTCGTAGATCCATATTTTAATACTGTTTTGAGATTTGAAATTATTTTATTCAGACAATAGGAGACTTTCTATTATTATGTTTAAAAGTAGGCAAAGTAATTTTGCTCTAAGAAAGAAAGTAGAAGAAAAATTTACATTGTTTATTAAGAATGCAAAAAGAACAATTATTCGCAGAAATTATTGGATTATTATTATACTTTTTTTTACATAAAGTACTTTAAACATATTGGTTTACAACAAATGATACAATCTTATAAACAAATCGTCTTCGTATATATTTTTACATGACTTTAATTCAATAATTTTATTTTTTTTTTATTATAATATAAATGCGAAAAGAAAAGGTCATTTTACAGTGTTATTAGTTGAACTTTGTTGAAGTTGAACATACAAACATATATTGATTCCGAGTACAATTAAAATTGTAAAAGTGAAGCAGATAATAAAATTAGATGACCAGATTTGCCCGACAGCCTTTTATTGGTTTTGAATGTCAAAATATAATTGAAAAGTTTTTACAGTCGGTATTAACTATTACGTTTCGTTTAGAAACATCATTCATACAGACATGAAATCAATATACAATCATCATTAGATATACTTGTTTCAACACAATAAATATTTGTAGTAAAGTGCCATTAATATGAATGACGATAAATTGTATTTTCGAGAAGTTTAGATTTCTTTGTTGGTCCGGAAAATTTCAGAAAATAAATTTTCGTTTGCTGAAATTCAATATTAGCAGAATTATTTAGATATTTTTTCAAGCTCCAATATGATAGTATAAGTTACAATAGTAAAACATTATGAATATAAAATTAGGTATGCTGTCTTTGACATAACCTTTAAAGTTCATGTTTATTATTTCAGTTCACTGTATACCTTTATGTTCCATACAAATCGATCAAGCAGAATTGTAGGACTTTTCCAAAGCATATCGTAAAGCGCTGCGCAGAAAAAGACATAGGGAAAAGGAAGGTAAAATAAAATCTGTAGCTTGTATACACTACATAGACTTCTTTTCAAATGCATTTCAAACTTCACGTTTTCCGGTTTATGCCTTGCAATGCCATTAATTGGATACGAACTCTAGACGTGTATTCTTTTTATTTGAATATATCAAGGTTGCATGAAATTTCTAAAATTAACTTTTTGCTGTGGTAGATTGTGTTAAATATACAGCTAAAAAAGTACTAGTATATGTATATTGAAAGTATAAACGAGAAACGATTCTATTGTTTGCTAGAATCAGAACTGCAATTGATGTTCGGTGAAATTCAGAACAATGTAACACATACACAGTGTTATATGCAAACATTCATAATTAAAGCATTTTTTTTCAGTTTAATGTTAATCATATAGTTATAGTATTCGTAAATTTTAATTCGGGTACCGATATCATATACTAGTTCAAATTAAACGAAAGTTAAAATATGTAATATTTAATAACTCATATCTATAAAAAGTTGATGTCATTTTATGCTGTGACTAAAGTTATATGCAACTCTAGATAAAAAATCTGAAATTATTTAAAAAATTTCATGAAATTGTAATACTTATATTTTATTAAAATTTTAAAGCATAGTAGTAATTTAGCAATGAAATAAATTGATGAATATTCAAGTAAAACATTTATAGAAATACGTTCCAATTTTGAATATTATTGTGAAATAACAATATAATATTGTAGACATCTCAGAAATAAGGGCGGATGAAAATTATGAAAGGAAATGAGTTGGAACGCAAATGGTTAAATATTAAATAACAACTAAGGGTTACTAATGCAAAATTTACTAATCTTATTTCGCTAATTATTAAGTCAGCTTTGAGACTTTTAATATAAATTATTATTTAAAATATATTTCATAAATTTAATTACGTTTTGTCATTTTTTCTTTATTAAGAAATCTGTTTGAAATCCTTTTACGAAATTAAAATCTGAAATTTTCATAATTTTATGTTGATCTTGTGATTAAATAACTCTTCCTTATTTAAAAAATGTGGCATTTTTGTCATGCCTCTTTTTATTTATCATTTTTTGTGAAAATATTATTTTTAAAATTAATTAATTTTCCTAATTATAATACTGTGATCCTATTAAGCAAATACAGTAGTAAATTTAATTGGCTTCAATTACTCATGTCAAATGTTTTAACAAACGTATATTTTCATTATAGTTCTACCGGTTTTTCTGACAGTGACCACTTCTGAATTTTTCCGCATTTGCAAGTGATTTTACTTTTTATAAATAAGAAATTATAATTAGAAAATAGTTGCATTTGATTAAGATATTTGCTTATATAAGTCTGTTTTGTATTAGTGCGTAATTTCGATTTAGAAACCCTGAAAATTTTAATATTGATTTTCTCTAGTGATTATTTAAGTTATTGGGAAAGTAAAAATAAATAATGTTATAAGTTTGAGAGGGAGTGGCAACTCCTCTCCTTTGACCACAATATATAGCGACGTGTTTTCCTGTATATACGATTCCAATGAACTGTCAAGTCGATATAACACCATTTCCTTTCTGCGTTATTTATTATACTGAAATGAATATTATATAGAACACTTTACGCGGTGAATATTATGGTTTAGTTGTACAGTGCGCGCTTCATGATACTGTCAACTCATTTCTTACTTACCCTAAGTTAATATTATTTCAGATATAAATCTATTCTGATATATACATTTTTTATACGAAATAATAATATTTTTTTCGTCTCAGTTAATATACTGCACTAAAATTTGGAGCCTGAGCTTTACGTACTTATTAATTTGTATTTATGGATACGTATTTAAACAAATTTGTTTAATTTAAATTATCATTTTCCGTTTGAAATATTAATTTCATATTTAGTATAAACTGTCTGATATTTTTAATTATTTAAAATTACATCCTCAAACAATCATTGCTGTATGTAATCATTATTCATACATGTTCATTGTATTACTATGCAGAATCCCGTATTTATTATATTATACTTTCAATAATTTCTAAATTTTCGTTTTTGAATATAAAATTATTCGGGAATTATTTCAATAGGTAATGAATTTTGCTTTGTGATGAATAAAATAAATATTCAAATGCAAGTTGTTGTATATGGAATATAATTATTTTCCAATCAGTTAAACCAAGAGCATTTCTGCTTTTGTTTAAATTGCAAACAAATAAATCCCTGGTGGTTCTAATTTGTCAATTTCCACATAGGTTTTGTCCATATCTCACTTTTTTTCATGATATTAGAATTGTTATTTTGATATTGCAAAAGTTATTTATTGTTGCCAGCAACTTTACTCGAATTGTAAATTCAAGTCGGTTGATTTTTCTCGTTTTACTATTCGCTTGCACATACTATTAATCCGAATTTGAAATTCGATGTGGTGCTTCTTAAACAAACTCTTTAAGTCAACGGTCAATTTGCATGACGTCGGTAGAATTGGTTTCGTCAAGCTACTAAAAAAATACATTCAAAAAGTATTTCATCGAAATCTCTAACCGAATAGACTAAAAGTCTATACTTTTCTAAATAAAAATGAATTATATATATGTCTATAATTTGAAAATATTGAATTGCAATTTTATAAATATTAAATAGGAACCATTAATTATAATTTTTTTTTTTAATTAATATTGGTTTTGGTCTATGCGTGAAACGTTGTCAACTAAATAAACAATTAATATTATTTTTTATCTATTGAAGATATACGCTAAAAACATACTTAATTAAAAGCAAATAATATGATAATGACTTTTAATGCAAGTAAATGATATAACATTCAATACATATTTAATTTTGTATTCAGACAACTGCATATAGTAATGCAATATTGTTTGATAACGAATCTGTTTGAATATGAATTAATAAATGAAAGAATCTGAATGTAATCAAAATTTTGCTACATAATTTCGTAATATAAATTGTTTTAGAAAATATACTGAAAACCTAAATTACTACTCATATCTAAATGCCAGTTTCAACTTTTTCATATTTTGAATTGTAGTTTTTAAATTATATACCTTCATTGCTTTGATTTATAATTTTGTTTGTTTTGTGTAATTTTCCATTGAATCGCTTTTTAAATTAATTTAGTTATTTTCTACGCGATCATCAATATAGTAATGGAAGTATAAATTGACTGAGTTTATTCCCGGTTACAATTAGATGTATTGTTTCATTTGAAATTCAGTCAATTCCGCTCTGTAGTTAGAACTTAACGAAATGAAAAGTAAGGGTCGAACATTGTAATGAACTGATGTCAAATAAACATTGGATGAAAAGGGTCTTTCAGTGTAGAAGTTGAATTATTTTAAGATTTACAAATGAAACACAAAATCAATACTTGAGTTTTTCGTAAAAGCTTCAATTGTAGATTTACGCAAATATTTAATGTTTTAACCAGATCCGAACCGAACCATGATTGGCAACATTAGCAAATTCTATATTATTTAAATGTAAATCCAACCCTGCTAACATCAGAGTTTACAACGGGTTCTCATAATTATCTAATAAGGATTATACGAGGTCCGAAGTAAAGAGATTAACACACATTTCAATTTGACTTAATATCACCAAGTGGAATTTTCATTAAATAAAGTTACCGTAACAACATAAATGTCTATTAATTTTTTTGGTCAGTACGCTATATCGTCCACATTTCAGATCATTAAACTAAATATAAAATTAAATTCCTTGTAGATTTGACAAATATTATTTATTTATTTTTATGTATATATACAGATAAATATATCTTCGTCTCCAATTTGAGAGTAAGATGTCTTATTTAATATATATATTTTTTATTATTATTTAGACTATTGTAATTAATATACAAACAAAATTTTACATGTGTAGTAATATTAAAAAATATATTTTTTCAATTGAGTATGAGAGAAATTCTGCAACAGATAGGCAATTCTTTCGCGGTTGGTGATTCCGGTTAATTTATACCGAGACAATGCATTTATGAACACGCAACTCTTAAAGGAAGTTCTAATTAAGTTATTGACCGTCAAAACCATCACTGTCTTTTGCTATAAAAGGCTTATACACATAAAATGTATCTTCAAGAGATATTTAGCGTTGAGAGAGAATTCTTTAGTTAGAACGATATGATTCTTTGTAATATAAAGTAAACTGCTGCTGGCCATGGAGTGTGGTGCACGCTCAGCAATGCTACAGGCAATGTAATACCGTGGCTAAAGGCATAATGTAGCGCTGTACCGTCGGCGTCGTTTCAAATAGCTTGATAAATTGATATGGCTCCATGGAGTGGCTAGATGAAATACCTTTCATCAAAGCATTCCTTGCAGTACATAGCTGGATAATTTTGTTCATGAGGGCACGGTCATGCTACCAGCCTAGCTAGCCCATATTCCAGTGCATTGGTTACAGTTGCTTACAAGTATGGCACCTTTTAAAGCACTCATCCCGTTTTAAGTAGACTCACTATACGTCGACGCAAGAATGTGCTTCGCTAACGTCATACTTTAAATTCGTGAATTTATACGCCTTTAAGCCGCACCCGAACATTGAGCCAGGGACCTGGACCGCGGAGCCCACATATCGTATGTGGTAAAGCCTCTGTTTCACTGCATGGGGTCAAGTGATATTTATGTATGTTTTGGAGAAACTGTACCCAAATGTTTGTACGGTAGTGTTGCACTGACGTCAATAATTTACGAATACGTTAATGCCACCAAAACAAACTCAAGAATATTCTCGTTCTCGTGGTGATGCCCTTTCAAACTTTATAAGCTCACATCGTGCATCTCACAGAACCACTCGGCGCAAAATATACTTGTAATGAGTCTAACTTAATATAGTTCACCAAAGATAAATAAATATATCTATATGATGTTTCTTGTGTAACAACCGCTGAAATTTCGTGTACATTTTCGTATATTTTTTAGAAAATACACATTGAATTATTTCTAAATTCCTACCCTAATATTTTGATTTATTTAACTGCGCAAAATAATCATTTTAATGTTATTCTACACATATATGTATTTGTGATTAAAATTCACTTTACACGCATTAATCAATGTGTACGTGTGAGTGAGTGCATCACATCGAGGTGTCATTTGTGCTGGGTTATGATTATGTCGTAAACAGCGAGATACATACATATATGTACATACATACATACATACATATATCATATCCTACCTAATAAAGCTATTTCGCAGAAGCTTGCGTTGCACTGTTACGCGACACAGTTTGAGAAACCTTGGGTTAACTTGATTTAGCATGCGATTTAAATAAACATTCAAAGTTATCTAATAGTACACACGTCTGTAAAGCTCCTGTCCGCCCCAACAATGTTTTGTTTTCAAAATAATATCACAATCGTTTGTTTCACATTCGTGTTCTTTTTTTATCGCTTGCGTTTCTTCCGTTTCAGCAGCGTATACATTAGCTACACGAATCAATCTTTCCCTGCTCAACTCTATTCATCACATTCTTCTTCCATCTCATTAAATCCTTCAATTCATGTTATCTCTAAGTAGATATCGATTTTCTATATTCAAAGTAAATAGAAGATTAAGTTTTTAACTATTTTCTGATATCTGTAAACCAATTTCGTTGCTTATATTGAATAAACGTTGTTCGGTTTTTACACTTCTTATTTGATGTCTCATCATTTCAATAGAATTCTATTTATTTCTTGTTTTACGCGGATTTTTATATCTTTGTGCCAGTTATATTTCACTGGCTTGTTTACGTATTAACTCTCGCAGCGCAGTGTTTATATATTTACTCTACCCCACTAACAGAAGTTCAATTTACGTTTATTGGATTATAAGGAGCATAAGTAGTTCTTTATGATAATTCTATACGGATTAAATCCGATATTTAAATCTATAAATTTATTTTTATATTAAAATTTTTAACATTAAGAAAAATGTATCGGATGCCGCTAGGTATATTTAATTTAAATCGTAGTATTATTTTCATTGTACATAGATGTTGTTTTAGATCGAAAGCAAAAAAGGTAAAATAAGAATAAATGAGTTAATAATGATAATATTTATGCACGTAAAATTAATATTTAATGAATATCACCGTCATTACCTTGTGGTAAAATGCATTTAAGCATTAGCTATGTCCCGCTGGTATTTCGTTGATATGCTAAAGAAAAAAGTCGTTTTGCTATTAAATGCCTCATGACATGAAACTGTGATATCAGGCGCTACTCGCTTAGTACATGTAAAACAAAAAAAGATATATTCTCTAGTGAGGGGAAACAGAATAAATGACTTCGCAAAAGCTATTACGGAAACACTAGTGACTACCACTACACTGATCAGATAATTACATACATACATAGTGAAAAAGCACCAACTTGTCACGAGGCTCATTGGATGACCAAACATTCGGTTCACCACGCGACCAATATTTGAAAGCAACATTAATTTCAAATCCAATGTAGTCAACTGAAATATTTTATTTAAAGAACTAAGACTTATCATTAGAATTGAAAAATCTCATTTCATTACGATGTTTTTAATTTGAAATACAAAGTTATTGTGGTTTAGTAAACACGTGTGCATTGTATAAATTTTTGTCTCTTTTCCTACTGCCCTTAAAAGAATTTTTGTAGTAAATTAAAAACACAAAGAGCAAAATGACAGATAGCTACGAAAGACTACGTAATGAAGTTCTTGATAAAGAGTTCAAATGCATGCTTGAGATTATTCATTTTAACTAGAATATTACGAATTCCTAACACACAGTGACAGTAAAGTTCTCTTTTGTTCAACAATCATGACATATCTTAAAATAAAATATTGTTTTGAATTAACAAAACAAATAAGGGTGCGGATGAACAATTAGAGATATTTTACCATAAATTCAATAAGGCTTAGTATTAAATCTGGAGTGTTTAGAGTTAAAACTTGGCTTATATTTGGCTAATTTTATCAATCTGGATATTTGAATATATTGATTTGATACTGTATTAATTAAGTGAGCAAAAAAATTTTCTGGAAAACATTTGAGCGAAATCGACATCGAAATGTAATAATTTAGATTAGGTTCAATAAGATGGTTTCTTTACGATTCAGCATTTCTGTCGCCCATTGAGATGTCACGGTTAAATGTGCTTTATCAATTTGTCGCCGGTCGCGAACTCCGTTAGAAAACCTTTTCTTAATTTGAATTCTTTACATGCCTGATAACTTCAACTGTTTTTTATATGTTAGTGCCGGTATAGTGAAAGACTTCTTCGGTCTGGCCGACTTAAACAATAAAACGTTTTTAGGGAAAAAAAAAGAAGAAAACGGACCAAGACTCGTTTCAAGTTCGCGTTCACATTCACGGTGTTGTTTAGCGGCGCATGACGGACAAGTTGCCGGGACTGGTGCTTATGCGCGTATGGGTCCACTGGGTACAATTTCTAGTAAATTCTCTCGCAGTTTTAGGTTCTTTCTATGCACACTGGCAGATGTCTCGCGAGACAAGCAACACGATGCCGAGCGAACGAACGCGCTCTCATATATCCGTGTATATCGCACACACCATATTGCCACTGGTGTCAAACATAAAAAAGAAAACTTTCCCCCCTTTAGCATACATAATTCGATTTACAAAAAAAAAAGTTACAGATCATACTTGTTTGCACAATTGAACTGATTTTAGAAAATTATATTTTATTGAAATAATTTATAAATTCGCAAATATGTTGACGTAGAATTTGTTTCAATATTTTTTTATTGGTATTTTGAGAAATCAGAGAAATGTGTAAAATAAGAATTAATAATGTTGTAACTTAAATTATTAAATATTCTGAATATTTACAAGGAATGAATTTTTCTACTCTGATGAAAACGAAAGAATGTTTATCTTTCAAATTTTTATATTGTGCAATAATAATTTTTTTATGCGTTTTTCCCAACATTTCTTCCAATTTGGAGCCAACAGAGGAGTTAATTTAGTATACTGAACTGCGCGAAAAAAGGCTCAAGTCAATTAACACCTTTAGATTTCGAAAATGATATTTAATCTAAATTTGTTTTATTGTGAATAAATGTATTTATTTATGCAATATACGATAATAGACCTCATTTAAATTAACATCAAATAATTTAATAATACATGATAATATATCTACATCATACATGAATGTCAAATTAATTATATCATAATTAGATAAAAAACACTATAATTATTTATTGGATAAATTCAAATTAGTATGTGCGGGTAATTATCATTCTTGATTAGGAGAAACGGAATGAGATTGACGATTGGGACTGACGAGTTATTGGTTTTTCTTGTGCACCTTTACCTTTATTTTATTGTCATAAGTGAGAACAGAAACGTCAATCTATATTGGAGAATATGTTCAATAATTTATGGGTTTCGCACGTGATGTTTGATCTATCGTTTACATCTGAACCGAAAACATAAACAGATCGCTACATTTCTTTCTTTCTGTGACTTAAAATATTTACTGAAATATCTTCAAATATATGTTTTGTCAAGTGAAAGAACCTTGTTACGTTATTCATTATAATTCCAAGCGTATATGGAAATGATACATTTCTGTGCTTTTATCTTACTAACATAATAATGGTGTGTGAATATATGTATATATTTAAATCTCAATAGAAACATTTAATACTGTTTTTTGCTTAATAGTAAAAGCACTGACCCCGGCAATAAAGCTTTGTGTTTATTTAATGTGCACCAAATAACAAATATTTTTACAATGCATTGTATTTTTGCGCGTTAAATTCATTTTATTCGAGTATGTCATATTTGTTCGTTGTATTATCAAACATATATGGGCAGGGATAAACAATAGGTCTTTAAGCACTGAAATAATTATAACATTACCAAATGATTTGACATTATCTATGAACTATCAGTTGCAAATTTATTGATCAAATTCACTGTATTCGTGCCATTATTAAATTACCGAGAAGAAATTACTCAAAATACAAAAAAATTAATTTTGCTAATGTATAAAAATGAAATAAAACAAAACTACAATTTATAAAATTGCGACAGTTAGAAAAAAATATTGGTATAAAAAAAAAAAAAAAAATGTATGCAAAAGTATATGAATGAAAAAAAAATTAATGTAATCTACATAAATAATTATTAATTGGGGAAAAATAATGTTAGTGTCCTATATTAGTTATATTGTTCATGTAAGCGAAATTATTAGTAGTAATACAAAATAATTGTAACTGTCATGGCTTTGAAAATTATTATAGTCTGATCCCGCCTATGTATTAAATTTATCAGGTTCAGTACTATTTATAATAATTGACGATTTTTTATTAGAAATAAATATACATTTATCCTTGCGACCATGACTGAATAAATTGTTAATGATGTTAATTTAATAATACCAATAATAATAATTCTTTGTTATGAAACTATTTTTAACTGAATTAACTTCATCCAATTTAATTATATTTGCGAACAACAAGAGCGTTCTGAAATATGATTGAACAGGATATTGAGTAAGTAACCTAATTACGGCTTTGAAGTCAGTGGTCCATAACAACGAGTAACAATTAAAGTTGAAAGGTCACCATATTAAAGCATTATACGTATATTTTATCCCAAGTTACGGTGTTTGGGCTTAACGATACTAGTAAATAAAGGACAAAATTTCATGTTACGACGTTGGATTTCAAGTTAATGACGTTATTTTCTGCAAAACTGCATATGGGAAACAATGTTTCAGATTAATAGTTCTTGGTTACGAGCCAGTTCCTATGTGTGGTGTCGAGCAACCCCAGCCCAATCCCATCGTTACCTGAATACTCTACACCTGTACTTTAGAAATTTGCTGTCGTCCATTCGCTTTACTTAACGGTAATGCATTTCTTGTTTATTAAACAAGTTATATTTTTACTGATATACGTACTTAGCGTTGTTCAATATTAAGTAAATAAATCGTCTCGCGATTTTACTTTCTTATACGAAATAATAAGCAAGTGTTGTAATCATGTAAATATCATAATAAAGTGCAATACTCTAAATATTTGTGTAAATATGAAGTCAATTCATTAATATATCGTTTTGGTAAATTCAATATAATAAATAGCTTAAGGGAATCGAATACATTCCGGTATGATTTGCTAGCTCCCGCACACATACATAAGCTGAAATGTATAATAGTGTTTGTAATTTTTCTATACATATTTAAAGTAAATTGTATTGGGAATACCACAAATCCAATGTTTCGGTTCCATTTCGAAATTGGAAATATCCCAAAGCGTAGAGTTTACGCGATTTATCATGATAAATTTTGTCACGTTAGCGTGTCGACAAATTAGTATTGCAAATTCAGACGGATTATGTTGCATGGTTTTCGTGTGGTCTATGCGGTCTGAGATGTCGCAAAAGTTAAATAATTTTGAGAGATAATAAAATTGCAAAACTTAATGCCTCGTGATTTGGAGAAGTATTCGAAAGTACACCCGAGTTGCTTAATTGGCTATCCCATTAAAAGTTTTATGAAATTTAAATCTTATCCTGCCCGTTGAATGGTCACATTTAAAATATTTTGAAAATAATTGTTATTGCTAACAATGTCGATATTATAAAATACAGTACAACATAAGTTTTTTTTGTCTTGTTTGTTTTCTTTGTTTGAAATTGTGGTTGTCATTACTGTTCCTAATAAGAAAGAAGTTTCAATAGAAATTGTGGTTTGTTTGAATATAAATTATTACTCAAAAAACAATTCTGCTTTTTCATTTGAAATATGCATAGAAATGTGCAGCTAAAAATATATAGGCTACCATATAATGGCCATAGTAGATACTGGATTATAAAAACTTTTAATTCTTCTATGGTATTGAACGCGAACAATATAATTTTTTTTCTTTTGTAGAAAACAATGACATATAAGTATAGATATATAGTAATCGGACGCTTCCCAATTCAAAATAATTAAACTACAAATAAACTTTAGTTTTGTAAAAGTTTTTGGTTCAAAAAAGTGTTTTATTTTTTGTTGAAAGTGGATATTTTTTCAAACTACTGTAAAAAGTGAGTTCTATAATCATCCATTGCAAAGGCTCGGGATATCTCTCATTTTTAACAAAAAGTTGCTGTCTTTTCGAACGGCTCTGATAAGACAAGCGTAACCAAGTTATGGCGTGGAACGTTTGACAGGTAACATGTTCTGTTTTCCGGACTCCCCCCCCCCCCCCCACTTAGCGACATAGATAAAATATTGCTAACGCAACACTTCCATACGATTGCCCAGCGGTTAAAATGTTCACACCACTTTTTCATCGATCATACGCCAGGATCAGAAAACGACGATGACTTTTTGACTAGATATTTATCACAAGTATATACATACATACGTTATATCGTACATATTTCTATATAAATGCATCATTTATTATTATGTTACCTTCAACAACTTAGATAGAACAAAACATTTGAGGGAAAACTATTATTTTGACTTATAGCATTTTAATTAGATTCAATTATATAAAATATAAAAAAATATATATATTTCAATTATAGTATAGTAAAGGTTATTTATGTTGTTATACATAGAAATTATATTTATTTATAATAGCAATTAAATCATGCAAAGTTATCTGATACAATTATTCATTTATGAAGTACTAAAATCTAGAAATTGAATTCTCATTTCATTCAAATCTTTGTCTGAGTGTATTGATTTTGGCAAACAAAAGCAACTTATGAACCGATGCTATGATTGAAATAGTTGCAGAAATATCACATACACAACACTACCATAAGATCAGGATATCTTGGTAGTTGAATTGAATTTAAATTGTTTTAGCCTCGGAAAAAATCATTTTCATAGCCCCAAAACCGTTGAATAACATGTAATATTAATTTTATGAATTGTTTGATCCAAAAAAAAAAAAATTTTGAAAAAATAATCAGTATGCATTTGACAGTTTTGCAATTATTGTATTTATTTATAAAATAATAATATTATCATAATTTATATTTGTTTAAAGCATATTTCGATGAATTTTTGGAATTGTATTTTATTATCGTTTCTATCTAAACAAATTCGGTTTTGGACATAGCAGATATTTTTTTTAAATAAAATGATACATTATGCTATTATAAGACAGCAATAAGTTATGATAATAATTTTGCAAAAGTTCAGTTGCCATAAATTTAACGAAACTGGATATAAAATATACCAAACGGTCGATTTATGCATTGGAACAATAAATATCACAGATAAAGTCTATTTCATTAAAATTCTTGTTTTAATTTTGCTCGTATAGGAGTATCCTAATGAACCCATGAAATCTATTGTTTGTCGAACGAAATTTATGTCCGTACTACAATTTATTCAAATTTGTAAGTAAATTTACAATTATAATTTTAATGCTCAATGATATTTTAGTAAAAATCAGTAATTGGAACAATCAGTTTATTAAATTAAGCATTAATCTCATCAACATTGGTTCCTCAATAATAAATTTCCTATTTATTATGTAACAATTTCTACTGGAAGAGCACTTGAGTCATATTCAGGTGCCTTCATTACGTTGTTATTTATAAAATATTTATTGTATGTGCATGTCGTGCATCGATGGTTTCAACAAAATCACATTAAATTTTAAAACGTTGTTGGTTCCCGTAAACCTGTCGTTATAAAATAAGAATATCATACGGAACAGGGTTTGCACATTGTTCTATTTAATATAAACTTGCACAATTCATCATTAGGTTTGTTCAACAATAAATCTCTCAAAAAGTGAAGTTGATAAATATTGAACAAACTGTTCCAAAATTATTTATAAAACTTAAATTTCACGTTAAGTATAAAAGTGTCACCGTTCCTGTTGACAGAAAATAATTGGTGAAATATAGTTATCTTGGTGGTATTTACTGTTTGAATAACGCTAACAAATGATTGCATCATAAAATGATTCGGTTTTTGATTTTTCATATAAAATATATTTATATTATGAAGAAAATATATGAAAGCTAGAGAAACTGAGAGACCTGATAACCCGAACGAATAAAAAATACAAACGTATGATTGTTAATTAAAATTTTTGTTTGCATTTTTATTTCTCAGTAATTCTTATTACATTAGTTATAAAAAATAAATTTAAAACCGCTTGTTTAACGAAGTTGCTGCAAGTAAATTGCAATGCGTACAAATGATTTATCATGTCTGCGCAATGAATGTAGCGACAAATCCTCATCAAAAAATAATAATTTGTACTTAACTTACTCTCTACTCGAGAAGAGACGTATCCTATTTAAAAATGTACGTAATATCAATTTAGTCCTTTAAATTAAACGCAGTACTCTTTACCCTTATGAAATCCACCATTCGAGTCGCACTGGTTTAGAAATCCCTGGAAAGTTGAAATGAATAATAAAAAATATAAAGCATAAGAAAAGTAGAGGTGGTATTCAGGGAATAAAATTGACTAGAATAAGAAATTTCTCTAAGAAATGTAATTCCTGCAAACTTGTCCTTCTCGGAAGTGAGAAGAGTGCCATTATTAGTTCCATAGAAATCTAAGAATAAAGTGTGGAAAGGTGCATTTGTCGATTTGAATATAGCTACGCTGCATTAACTTTGTCCCTAAAGAATTTAAACACATTTATATCTCGTAGAATTTAATATGATTCGTGTTGATATATAACACAATTTATTATGCATTTCAAAGTCATTTATGTGATTGAAAATATATTTTATCGAATTGGAACGTTTTGAAACGGAAATTTCTTAAATTCAAAAATTATATGGTTTTTGAAAAAATGTCTAACCTAATCTAATATATTATAAGACCTGAATTTTACGACCATCAGATTCTGGTTAGGACGGTAAGGCCAACAGATGCCATAGCACGCACCAAAAGGGTATCATATCAAACATCACTAAACTCTTACAAAAAAAAAAACTTGAAAGTAATGAAACGATATATTTATATTATCACAGGTCTTTAAATGCACTTAAACGAGAAGCACTCTTATTGTTTGGAATACGACATTTATTTTTCTGGTATGAAACTGTTGATTTCCACAGTTTTAATGCTACTACAAAGAAAGTTTGATCGCAAATAATTTAACTATTTTGTGACACAGTAAAGCTACTACTATATTATGCGATATGCACAATGTAGTAAAGAGCAAACAAACCTTTAATTTCAAAATCTTGTTTTATTTAAACAACATGCTTACACTGAATATTGCACACATATTTACAAGAGCCGTCCTTTTTAAATGAGCTGCCCAGTTTAGCAAGTTTAATCTTTACAAATTGGTATTTCGTGTGTCATGGTAGCAATATATGTATATATATATTTTTATTTTATTTATTTCGCAATTTAGCAAGAACACTTTTATTGCATGAGTAAGTAGAACTTATTATTCTACTACCTATAGTTACTTTATTTTGCTAACAATGGAATGATTTTAATGGATATTTTTTCTGAGCTTAGTTTTTTTCGCATATTTACATAGTGAATATTTTTAAAAATATTATTGAAATACTTTTGTGAAATGTATGACAAAACATTTTATTATATACCTTTACATGTTTTAAATCGGAAAGTATATTCAAATTTATTTTAACAGGATTTAAATTTTGTTTCCATTTATGTTGTATGTATTTTTTTTGTTACACTTTTCGCAAATGAAACAGTTGCACCAAAACTAATAAAAATGAACTCGGTGTACTGTAACTTTCCGTATTGTTATAGTAATTATGAATTCAAGTGAGATAAATACATAAAGTAGAGTACTTGTTAAATAAATATATTCAACTGTTATATATTTTTAAGCTACATTTTTTCAATTAAACAATTTTATTTGTATTATAAAATTGAAAACAACATAAAATATATCGCTCATAATATCGAAATTGCAAGGATTATTATATGCTCTAAGATAGCGTAGAGTTATTGTGGCTTAAATTACCATTATAATATTTAGCCCTATAAATATGTCGAAATTATTGCAATAACTATAAATTCTTGATAAATTTCTGCAGAATCTCAAATGAATTTTGATCACTAAAATTTATTTAATAATTTATGTCAGTTTATAAGTTTAATTACACTTAAAATGTAAGTGCAGAGAAATGGTTTCATAGTTTTCAATTACATTTCTATACGATGGTCAATTAAAGAGCATAGGACAAATAATTTCGGAAATGTTCTTAAAAATAGCAAAAAAAAAGATGAAAAAAATGAACTCAAAAGCAAGTAGTACAACAAAACATTTGCAGGGTGACTTCTTTGTACGGGATAAGAAGGGATAACTTATGACGCATATAGCCTTAGAGTGTTCATACGATATTTTAGCTCCATTTATGCTATATTACTCTTTTGGGTTGTGACACATATATACGTTCTTCTATTATATACAAATGGCAATATTTAAGGACAGCTTTTTATGGACGTCATCTGTTAGATAGCTTGTAAAGGAAACGTTAATCCGTGACAAAAAATTAGGTGCCGCACCAACATAAATCATTTGTTTTCTCTGAGAGATTTAATCTAAATTTGAAGGAAATTTATGACGTATACTTGCTTTGTATTTGCCTTTGTTAGCTGGAATAAGATTCCCCTATACAGCCTTTAAAATAAATCACTATGCAATAAAAAAAAATTATATTTCGCTCAACAAACAATCGCGGAATACATAAATAGCAAAAAATAAAATAAAATTCAAAGCGATAGTGATATAATAATATTTTTAAATGAAAATAAATACATAACGTATAGCGCTTCCTATATTCCGCTTTTTTGATTGTTTGTTTGTAAACAACAACAAAGAACACTAATTGCTATTCTCGTTAATAAAGTTTGAGGTAAATGCTATGTTATTTATACTTGGCTGTTGCACGATTATTAAGGCATGGATTGTGAACAAGAAATCATTAATAGCTTCAGAAAATTATAGCCCTCGCTAAATATTATTTAATTTATTGTTGGGCCTTTTCATCGTTTATATTGCGCCATATTTGTATATGTGCCTTGCAAATGTATTTGTAAACCCATTTTCGTTTAAGATTAGCACGCAATAATAACTCATATATTCTGAATATTTTGCTTACAACGTAAGCTTACTTAAGACATCCTGTAATAGGTAGTCAAATTAGAGAAATTAATGTGTATAGATAATTTTTACTGTAACCTATTTAAATAGATAAAAATTGTTTAAACAAAAATAAACATATTTATTTTAGTGAAGTAGACGAATCAATAAATGATGATGGTGATGATTATATAGATTTTTAATTCAAACATTAAAACGATGGTTAAATATATATATTTTTTGTAATAATATGAACTTTAAAATAACATGTAATGAAATGCTTTTTATTATAAATTACAAAAGAATATTTTAGTTTTTGAAAATGAAGAGAATTGTATAAAGGTTTTTTAGATCTCGTGAGAAATCCTCTTAAGGATTTGTTTCAATATTTTTACGTGTAATTCTTTTTGTGAATGATTCTAAAAATAATCCGTAAAAACGTGATTATTTTGTATGCTTTACCCACATATTCGTATGTATGTACATATTTAACAAGAGTTACTTGGATTCAAGTCTGATGGATGAAATAAGGGAGTTGGTATAATACCAATAGGAAGATAGAGATTGGTCGAAACAGTAGACTAAGGTTGATATAGTTACTTACGAGCACCAGGGCAATAACATCTTCGATATAATATCTTGATTGCATCTGTTGAGAGACACCACAGTACATACCTACTAGATATATGTTGCGTAATTTATGTAAGGGTGTTCTAGACGGATAAACGTGACTGTTGAATAAAGCCGTCAATCACATCGACACTGTTTCAAATTAGATATCAAAGTGAAAACGCACCCAAAGATCTCATATTCACATGAACAACGTGAACTTGATTACAGCCCTGATTCGTATGTGTATCTGTGCCCGTGCAAATATCAAAGCTATCCGTATACACGGAACATCTGTCTTATTACTGTAGGGCACGTACATTCAACCATATAGTTGTCGTTGTATTGTATTTATACTTTAGTTACCGGTAGACGGTTCCGCTTTTTAAACAAAGCTATGGCGTGTGTATTGTGTAGTACTTTCAAGAAGATTGTCGCGCGGATTTGCCTAGGGAGCACAGGGCGACTGTGTACACATTCTTTGCGCAAAGATAGAGTGGCTTTTAACACACCGTACCGGGTATTTCGATATTAAGCGTAGAATTTTAAATTCTCAACGATAAAATTGCATCCATCGAATAGCTGCTGCATAATTTTTTTATTACACACAATAAAATAAAGAAGTAACTTTTTTCATTTTAGATAAAATTAATAACAAGGAAAACAATTTTAAATGTGATTAACTATTAAACGTATCTCGAATGTATCATTGAATTTATAGGATGTAATATATGATTGATGATATAAGTTAGTATTGTTATAATTAACTTAAGTTATGATAAATGACGATAGTGACTCGATTGGATGTGGATGTGGGTTTACCTCAGTAACAATGTGTAAAAGCTGGGAAGGTTCAATATTTAGATAGCGTTAAATTGTATGTAGAAGTTAGTATTCGCGTATTCACGACTGAGTGCCGAATCTCCAGTCGAGCTCATAAATAAAACTGAATGGCGAGTTAATTTTATCAGTTGATGAAACGTTTTATTGACAAATGAGCTGGCGGAGCGTTGCTTATTAATTTTCTACTTAGATGAACAGTAGAGACTTAAATGTACAAAAGCAGAATCTCATCGTTCAAGTTAAAATTATCGACTCTTTTATGCCGCAAAACATATTTCACCGCAGGACATTAGTTCGCTATTTTCTATATTAATATTAAATTTCATTTGACATTTACAATGAGATACCAAGTTAATTATTTAAATTTATTGTCATGTTTGACTATTCAAATAGTAACTGTGACAAATATAATCATATGAAATGACCATAGCAGTCGATCCGCTATAAAAATAAAAAACTTGCGTATTCATTTTAAATAATGTACTTGTAATGAAAAACGAAGCATAGTTGAATTTTGGTCATGTTGAAAGAAAGTTAACTCAAATAGATGTGTAAAAATGTACTTTATTGAAAATAAGATGAGCGAGGAAGTGAAATAAAAAAGTATATTTTGAAATGTTTGATGAATATAAATGTAAAATATAATTGTTACTTGTTTTTATCTCATTTATGGGAAAGGCGTGTGTAGTTATAATGTTTTTGTTCAAAGTTATAAATTTCGAAATCCGAATCTCTCGGTCTATGAGCATATATACACATACTTGTAAATGTCGTTATCGTAGAAAACCCCGTCGGGAGAAATAAATCACGTAATAATAAGAGGAACACGAACGTACGTAACACAATACCGACCGGAACGGGATTTTGAGAATCACAACGAAGAGATTTTCCGTTCGCTTAAGGTTGCTTGTAATGACTATTACCACGGAATCGAGTCATGTGGTACGTACGAGAGGGCAGCTGGAATCACCTGCAACTTCGCAGTATACCGGTCGCACCCATTCAGCCGGTCAACCTCGCCGAGGTGCAAACCGCTCCACGACCTCCGTCGACCTAGGAACGCCACGAGCGTTTGAGCGCGCGTGCAACTCCGCCCCTAAATCAGAGTTTCAACTATGCATCGTGGAACATCCTGAAAGTCAGAGACGTGATAATGTATGTATGCGCCGCGCCAGTAGTCGTAACACCACCCGCTATTCCGACATTTTGCTACCTTCCTACTACCAACCAACCAACCAACCAACTACTACAACCACCTTTCATACCATACCATACCATACGAACGAACTATGTACGAGAAGTATGTATATCTCTCACACAAGTTAAAAGCTTACATAGCTTGTTCAGTGCGACGGGACGTACGTGCGTGTAGAATATCTGCACTTCTAGTAATGTTTTGTATATTGTGTGTGCAGGTGTTCTTTATGACGGTCCACAACGGTACTAACTCGCTTGTTAATATCTCCTGAACACCTTTCGCACCCAACCATTTTAAATATATGACCATGTCACCTGCTAGCAAGGGGAGTGCAGGCGAAACACGCTGTCATTGTAATGGCAATTCACGCGCGAATAAACCTCATTAGGAGCGGATATCGTGTCCGGCCAAAAGTTTTTTCATTTGAAAACTTTTATACATTCACTTGTACGTTGGTGCTGATGAATTTGTCTAGCGAGCGTATCGACTATACGAGTATATTTTCTTCGTAATTTCCTATTACTTATAATTGTGTATAATTTTCTAATTACGATGCCAGCAACATTGTTTATTCATCCTTCCGGCTAGCATCTAACAATCGCATGTATTAACATAATTGCACACCGGAATTTTGCCCTTAGATAATTATACAGATCTAATTGCTAAATGCTTTAAGTGAGATGGATATACTGAAAGAAATTATAAATGTATTATTTTTGCGTTGATATTTCTAATTGAAATATAAGGTATCTACATTAATGACATTAAAAACAAAACTCAATAACTATTATTATGGGTTAATTCAAATTTATTTTCAAATAAATATTTGTTAATTTCTTCCTTGTCTGTATGTGTGTGTGTGAGAAAGAGAGAGATAGAGAGAGTATATATATAATTATACACTTATAAAGATACCAAATATAATAAAAGTTGCCAAATGTGGTAGAGGCTGTTGCACTCAGTAGCATTTGAGAAAGTTTTTGTGGAAAAACTTTTTCATATATGTTGAGTCTATTGTGTTATTAGTAAGTAAAGTTTTAGACATAAAAACCAATTTAGCGTCAGATAATTATTTTATAGACATGAAAATTACAAAGATATATACATAGTTTGCGAGGTAATTATATACATATACACTTTAACTGTATATAGAATGGGTAGAATGTACGGTTGAATGATCATCATGTAGAAGTGAAACAACGACCACAGATGTCAGTGGAAAGAATAATTAAGAGCTACGTTTCATGTTAGACGTGCACCGACCAAATGGTGCTTTTCACAGCGTTCCAAATCGAATTTTTGTGTCACTATGAGATGTCCCACGTTTCCCTGTAACACATCTAAACGAAACATATTTCTATATAACTTGGTAGTATAGTAACTGTCTGACCAAAGCGACTGTTGGTATTGTGTGCGCAACGTATATAGGGGAGTAGGCATGTTTTGTTTTTTTTTGTTTGTTTTATGTTTCTGTATATTATATGTTACGACCGAACGTAAATTTGAAAATTAAGATACGACGTATAAACGTGCTAGTAGGCATTCTGATCCTGTGATAATGCGCTTACATAAAATCTGAACTGGAATTTATATCCGATAAGGTTCACTTGAAAATCATGTTGAATCTCTTGCTTGGCATCGGCTTCACCGTTGGCGTCGCCTTGGTAAAGCAGTCGGAGTTAGTGAGAAAAGTCAGTGTGATTCTTCTCGAGTTTGTCTGTCACCATAAATAAAACATATTCTCAAATCGACCGGCAAGCACAATTGTGTTTGTTTCGTTTGGTAAGGGAAGGATATTTAAATGTGATGCATTTTCCTTCGAAACGGTTCCGCGTGCTTTAAGCTGTCGGCTGAAAGGAAAGAGCTTTTTATATACTAGCTGTGTCGAGAAACGGGACTTGTTCTATACACACATCCTTCCTTCCTTTGGTTATATAAACATACCTACCTTCCTACGTATGCGTTCAAATTCACGTTGGGCCCATGATGGTAGGGTGCTGCGGCACCACACCACGCCACACCACGCCTCACCACGCCACATCACACCACACCACACAGTGCCACTATACTTAATGTTTGGGACCCCTCAGATTTATAATGTTGTTTTTGTTTGCATGTGAATGTTGAACAACAAATCAACGCTCGCGGACGCTAATGGAGACTAATAGCATTCGTATGCTGATTTTGCACTCCAAACTTGACGTATTCTCGCGTCTGCTGCCATGCTGCCCTATACCATCACAGCGAATGTCGTCTCTTCGTCGTATATACACGTACTACCATACACGTGCCGTTTGTCCATTTGTCCGTTTATCCGTTTATCCGTTTGTTCGTTTGTCCTGAGGTCCGTCCCTGCTTTGTATGACGAATACACGAACACGGGCACACATGATTACGTAGCATACTGATAGGCGGCTGCTGGCAACCGTGCCGTGACCATGACGTGATGTGACGTGCCGTGGTTCTCGCCGTTGATGTCGATGTCGATGTCAATGTCTACGTCCACGTCGTATGTCCGACATTCATGTCGAAGTATCCAACCGGCAGGAGACGGTTCCCGTGGAAGATAAATCTTCGGAACTTTGACACGGTTAGAGGCGCGCGACGCAGTCGGCTTCGGGTGCGATTGATAAAAGCATGCTAACCGAGTTTTCCGTTTACGGATTCCCGTTGTTTTTAGCGAACGACGACGTTCCCGGGAGCCGCTACGCCGCGCCGCGCCGCACCGCGTCGCACCGGAGTGCGAGACTCGAACTTGTGTGTTGGCTTCCGTCCAATCGTTTGCCACGCCAGAGATTGACCTTGTTCCGAATAACAACAAACTAAAATGGATGTCGTCGTTGCACACAGACAGACGAACATTTTAATAATCAAAGAATTTCTGATACCACTCGACGCATATCTATATTTTCTCCTCTGCCGAAATACTAATCTAACCATCACACTTTCGCCAAACTTTTTACTTCATTTAACGACTTCCCAATAAAGCGCCAAGGAATTCACGGTATTTTGTACTACTACTTTGATAACAATCTTTATTGAAATATTTCGGTTACGTGATATGATTCAGCACTTAAAACTTTACGACAATTTTGTTTGTAAGCCGATATATATCGCTGATTTTAGCAATTTCAGCAACAAAACCATGCTCATACTACACTATGATGTATACGATCCCACTTGATGTTACAGAATGTGTATTAATATTGGGGGAAGGAAAAGATTTTCTGGTCACTGAGTTTGGTTTGTATCATAGTGTTATCAATACCGCTACGCGGCAACTGACGTCAACTGCACGCCGATCAATTCGTCCGTCCGTACCAGACGGCTACTTTCTTGACACAGACTACACCAAAAACAATAAAATCAACGAGAAACCCGAAAGCCGAAAGCCGAAATCCTTTCTAAATCGAACATATTTCATATTCCTAATGTACATAACTAGCTAGTTTCTCTTTATATTCACTCTTTTCTCAACCAAAACTCACTCCTGCAAACAGTTTAATCATTTATCACTTTGTATCAGTTTGTAAATAGTGAAATGTTTTAAGTAGATACTTAAATTTGTTTAGTTGTTCTCCTTGATTGCTCTTGTTCCTCTACTTTCAGACTTCGATTATTACCTAGAAAGAACAAAAATAAATGTTAGCAACGCAAACAATGATTTCGAAAATTGGACATGCAATTGCCTTAACTGATAAGAAGTTTATAAATAGGTTCCAAATGGATTTGAAAATAAGTGGAGGCCTTTTAAACAATGTATTTTTTGTTCAATTGTATAATTATTTTTATCTTTAACAATTATAGTTAATAATATATATATAAAAAAATATATAATAATAATATTTATATTTGCAAATCTATCAACCAGTCAGTTTAATAAAACATTTCTTTGAGAAAATGTACCGATGCCTTCAAGCTTGACTGTTTTGTTTAATTTATTTGTAATATAATCATTTCGCAAATATAAAACTCAGATGTATCCATATGTTTATATGTATGTAGTACATCAAAATGTATTTTTTTCACTTACTTTTACTAATATTACCGTATAAAATTTTACCCTGGTTTCCGAATAAAGTCCGATTTACACAACGTACATTTTACTAATGAACGTACCTATATAGCAATTAATTCGAATAAATTCACTATATATTGTGTTTGCTTTAGTAAATTCTAGTTTATGTACCGAGTAATACACTAAATTATTTTTAAAATCCGCACATTATAAACCTACATAATATATTTTCGATTTATGTATATTAATGGATATATATAAAATAAAAAAATAAAAAATAATTATATATATATATATATATATATATTTTTTAATGTAGGAGTATCATCAACCTAATTTCAATATCAAAGCATTTAGAGATACTGATATATGTTGGAAGCGAACAAAAGATCCGTTATTTATTTCAAATATCTCAAATTTCGAAAGCACGTCTGATAATACTACAGATATCTATTTTTATTAACTTGGTTATTGTTTTGGTACTCAACCCAACGTTCTTCAAAGCATTGAATAACATTATGTGAATATCGTATCTCCTTGATGTTTACTGTAATGTGCAAATTTTATTCATGACATTTTCATTTGTTAATTGGATCTGATTTACGTCAGCATTTTGATAAATTAGTTTTTACTTTGTATAGAAAGCGTTGACGAAATAACGCATGGAAAGAAAGCACCATAATTCACAAAAAAAAAAAAAACATTAACACATTTGATTTAGTTAAGTAGATAGAAAAAAAATTGCCATGCTGAAAATAAATATCCCTGCTTTAATATATTTACTTATATTGTTTAGAAACGAATTTAGATATTGTACATTTTTTGGATTGAAACAGTGAAATATTCTATTTTTGCCTTTAAAAGATTTGATACTTATTAAGTAAAATGTGTCGTGTAAACCAGGTTTAATCATTATACAGTATTATATCGCGTTCGTGCTAAGTACAGGTGTTTTCGTGTATATGCGCCAACCATCTAATTAAAAAAAGAAAAAGAAGAGAACTACGTTGATAGCAGTTATAATGTGAAAATAATATTAAAAAAAAAAAAAACAGTGGAAATTAATACGATACTTATATTCAAAATTTTATATCTCTATTTATATTTATTTATTATTTTCTTTATTTACAGACAAATTTAACTGCATCTTTGGTAAACACAATTTTTAATTTAATATTTATTTATTTATTGTTTTGGCGGAATAGTTCTGGCAAAATTACTTGGATAGTTGCTACTACCGACTGGAATAGAAAACCATTTCGGTTTGTGTATTCGGTATACCGGCAACACGGTAATGTTTATTAAAAACAGAAATATGTAAATGAGAGTATTACTACAATGGTCATTGCGTATATATATATCATAGCTTTTATATATATATATATATATATATATATATATATATATATATAAAATATATAAACCAAAACTTCCTCAGTTGCTCAATAATTTATTCTACCGGAACATGGTATTCCAAAGGCTTACACAGTCGTAGAGGATTGTTTTGAATGGAGTAAAAGAAAAGTGTCGTTAGTGCAGAGGGTTTCTTCCTGGTGAATTCATTTTTCATTTATTATGAAGCTTTTATGCGTAGGCCACATCGCGAATTAGATGAACTCTGCTCGTCGAAATTAAATGCCGAGTAAACGAGTTATTTAGTATGAAATGAGTAATTATATATCCACCTGTCAGACGGAGGAATTTGTCATTGTGCACGTCTGAACTACCGCGAGTATCAGCAACACAGCCACCCTATTATTATCGGGACCGAGAGGGTGCTCAGTCATTTCACACCCGTAATCAATTAGTTATTTGTGAATGTTCACATGTTCAACAATGACAACTATCTATAAACTCACATAACTTTATTGTCACAGATGACGATCAATCTATTAATTCTCTAATTGAATTCAATCCTTCTGATTCGAACTATAATGGAAAGCAATCACTTCAGATTAATATACGTATGAAATATGAAGTTCTTGAATAAGATTGAGATATAGCTGCGCCAACGACAAAAAAAAAATAATGATCATTACGTGTGGAGATTGACTTATATGAAAATAGGCACGCAGAGTTTCTATCAAAGTTTTGATGACTTTGAATTAACTTTGTCGAGATTCAATGAGAAAAATGTCTAACCAATGCTCACAGCTCTTACAAACTGCTTATTTATAATTTAATGTGTCTTTTCATGATGTTTATTTTTATTTATAATGTACTCCAGTATTCATAAAAATGTCCTATTATTACTGTCAATAATATATCAGTGAAATTTGACATTTAGACTAGAGAACATTTTGAAGATACAATCGCTCGCTTAATTCTATATTTGAAGGTCTGTAACGGTGTCAAGTTAATAATGCATTATAATTTCAAACACTCGAAAACTAATTATATTGAAAGCGTACTTCAGTGTAGATTATTTAAAATATGCTTTTTCGAAATCATTCCTTGAACAAATACAGGAAATATTAATTTAACAAACTCATAGACCTACGTTTTTGTAGTAGTTTACTTTGGTTTCTCCATTCATCTTACTTACAACGTATTTATCTGAGAGTTTTTATGTCTCCTGGGTAGGTTAAATATGTTTGCTTGGTACCAACCTGGATCCGTTCTTAACTTAACAACCCAGCTAGCTTTTTGGGTTGACGAGTGCAACCTAATGTTCACTTTAAACAACTACTTAGAAATTTATATATATATATATAAAAATTTTTATTTAATTGATATTCGAGTTTAATATAGAAAAGTCCAAAATTTTATATATTTTCACTGTTTATTCAAGTCATTTCTTTTATGGAGTATTAATTTCGAAATTCGTTGGCAGAATTTTTTAAGGATTATAAATTTTTAAAAAAATTTTCTTCAGGTCAACGCGAATATTTAATTTAATTTTCAATAGCGTATGTTGGAATAAACACAAGTTAAAATCATCTGCTAGTGCAGATTTTTCCCTATTCTATTCTCGTATGTTATAATTTTGGGGGGAGAAATAACAATCCTCTCTTAAATGTTTATCAATAATCCAAATATGCAATAAAATAAAAGCGCTCGTTTAGATTTTAAGCGGGTGATTTATTTAAGTTTTGTAGCACTTCGACGAGTCCCGCCGGAACTAACGATTCGGGCCAGTGAAAACAGCTGTGGTTATATCAACGGAAATGCGATACCAAAAATGTCAATACAAATAAACGAACGAAAAACGGTCTCCCGAAAAGGACGCACACGTTCCGTCTTTCATCCGTTGCTGCTTCTGATCCATGTCACATAACTCTTAACAATGTCTCACACACAACACGTTTAACGAAAACGATACGTTAATCTGTCAACAAGTAACATATTATATTCAATACCGACCAATACTGAGTTTTACATTTATATTTCGGGTTACCGCGAATTTACGACGTTGAACATATAATTTATTACATTTTCATTAATTAAATTAAACTCAGATACAATTTACATAAAATTAAATTACAAAAACATTTCCTTTTACTACTCTCCAACAAATTTTTGAATCCCAAAAGATTTAATACCAGCTACAACGACACTGTAAATTAAAGTTATGAATCTCAAGTGTATTTCCATGAAATAAATTCTTAGTTAAAATCTACAAAGTTTCCAATGTTGGCGTTTGTTCTTGATATCGAAATAGATTTATATTAAGTTTATACCAATGGCATTGTTACCAACGTCACAAAACAAAAGTTTAATTGCATTTCAATCTTATATACATAGTTACAAACGTGTCTTGTAAATGTTATTGATGTTTCTGAATTGTGTCAGTTAGAAACCAAAAACCTATTTAGATATCTTCAATGTGAAAATACACAACTTACAAAAGTTAACTGATATCGGAGGCGAATGTCTTCGTTTGTATATATCTGTATATTTAGGTGTTTTATTTAATTAATTCTATTTATAAAAAATTACAATCGCTATCAGGCGGCCTGAATAAGTGCGGATGCGTACCATTTGAAATAGGTACGTAAACAGTAAAAGTGAAAATAACTGGAGATAATATCATATAACGTAAATGAAACAAAGAAAAACACGAACGTGCATAGAATCAGAAATAACTTTTAAAGTGCCTGAAGTCCAACGTCGTTTTTCATGCGATGAAACGCGGTGTTACACCTTAAGCTTATATTAGTTTTGATATTTACTTGAGAATGTATTTTTAAGAAAGGGCCTGTCAGGCTAAACGCGAATAAAAGCCAAGACATTGAAGGCATTTGTAAATTTCTTGTGATGAGCATTCTTCTCCAACTGACATACATAACGTCTGATCTTTCGTTTTCCGACTTATCCTCTGCCGAATCAGTTGGGTACGACAGGCTCTAGGGATAGATGACTGACAGAAAATTTTATTTTTAATCGCTTTAAATACAATATACAGCATTCGTAAATAATTCATATAAGCAATAATATAAAGAAAACTAAGTCAGAATTATAGTATTATTTAATATATATGATAAAGTATGGACAGTCTGTAAATAATAATCTGCGTATCTTTTTTCTTCGTGATAGATATGTAAATATATTTTGTTAAAAAAGTGAAATTAAATTGAAAAACTTTCTCTACCGGAATTTGGCCAAAAATTATATTCTAAGTACATCGATAATAGAATTTTTAGCCATTTTGTCGAACCACTTTCAATTCTTTTTCAATATAATCGGTGAATTGCACTGAACTGATTTCATGTGAACTATAAAATTATTGAACCATCCTTATGATGACATAACAAAGGACTATAGAATTCAGCTGGCGTGGGTGACATCGTTTTAAGCGCACATCTTTCAACCATAACGACATACGTACATGCATACGTGATATGAATGAGTAAATAGTTTGGAAACGCTGGACACAGAAATATTACGATTCAAATTAACAGAAACTCGTTTCGGAATAACAACCACTCTCATTTCAAATATATATATACAAATATCTAGTATATATAAATAGTATACATCAAATTGAATATTGCCATGCAAAATATTCCATAGACGTGAAGCGGCAATAACTCTATTTCAATCAGCTGAACATTCTTTTGCCACTTCATTCTTGCCTGTGCTTCACGAGCCACTTTCAAACTCATAAAACATTTCATTCTCTTATTGCTTAACTCATTTACTCTCTAAATCGCATTTATTTTTATTTCAACTACAGCATAAGTAACAGTGATTTACTAATGTAACTTTATTATTACTTCATCTGGTATAAATAATATATCAGAATATATATTTAAATTATTCGCTATGCAAGCATTTACTGGTGTTAGCAAAGTAACTGACATTGCACTTGTTTCTTATACAGTACTCGTGCAGTTACTACCATTGATCGCAATTTATTTTTAAAGTATGAATACGTACATTATATTTATATGCAATTTCTAGTTTATGAAGCATGCCGTGTGTCGGTATCGCCTGTTTTTATCATAGCTCGGTGCACTCGTACACTGATAAAAATTGATGGAATTTCACATTGAATATTATTATGTTACAACTTACAGTAATGTAAATTGTAATGGAAAAACAGTTTACATATGCTGTAATTTTACCATAATATTCAATGCAAAATTCTATGAATTTTAATCGGTGTAGGTAATACTTGCGGAAGTTAATAAAAAATCAAGACTATTAAAACAAATAATATATTAGATTAACAATAAATAAATGATTAAAATGTAATTTCGTTTGCTGGCAGATCCTCTGGGGCAAGACTAGATAAAGAAAATCAAATCAACGAAACGGTAAGAACATTTGTGTTTATTTCTAGATTCGAAATGGCTCATTTATATGCATGAAAGTAATGAGTAATTTTAAGAATTAAGTTTTTTTATTTTATTGTTCATTCTGCGACAAGAAAAATTTAGCTAACGTTAATCTAAGTGAAGATAACCGAATTTTGTTTACATTAAATTGTTTTGCACTAGTGCAACAAACAGTTTAAATTACATAGGGACGAATATTTATTTTAGTGTTCCTAGTGAGGTGACGCGAAAGAAGCTCTGTCGGCCGAGTGCTTGCGTTCTCAATGAATTAAACAGAACAGGGATGAATTTAGCACCGTGCACGCACTGACTATATAGAAGAACGCTGGTGTTGGTGCGTGTGTGCGTGAGCGTGTTCAGTCGGTGGGTAAGCAGTGTGCTGAACCATCAGACAACGCGCTATTCAAATTTGCAACTTGTGTGGCAGCGACGGTGGTGGTGGTGATGATGACGTCGACGGTCGTTGGCGTCCGCCAAGGGTGGCATGCGCGCGCCTTTACGAGGCGCTTGCGTGCGCGAGAATGAGACAAAAAGAGTGGATTGAGAGCACGACCTCAGTGACACAGATCAATACCTAGCGAATGGAGAGCGAATAACTAAGGTGATATTAACGGTTGATATTTTCTATATCTTATTAGTATTATTGTTGCTGAGAACCGACCTACTGAATCAATTGCAAAATGTTTGATTTCAAATATCGATCTTTATACTGTGTGTGTTGAACCGCACGATGGTAATCCTCGGTCCTAGTATGACCAAGCGCGCCAGCTGAAGAGTTGCGCGCGTATTGACGTAAGCTAAATTGAACGTAACTTAAGACGAGCTTACAGCGGTCACTCTTACGTCGGATTTTTCTTGTGTGATATGTAAACAATAATTTTCAAGTTATTGTAATTTCATATTAAAATTACAATAAAGATTCTAATATTTAATATCAAAAATGTTTATTTTAATTCACACTATTTGTAATGAGACATATTTGCCTAATTTATAAATTAATTAATAAATAATTAAAATAAAAACTATTGAAATGAAGTCTACTTTCGAAATATATATGAATTGCAGGGGCTTGTGTTAGACGATGAGCAAACACAAAGGGGAAATAGAAAATAAAAAATGAGACATCACTTGATATGGGTGCATGTGTGTGTGTGTGTGTGTGTGTGTGTGTGTGTGTGTGTGTGTGTGTGTGTGTGTGTGTGTATGTATGTAATTGCAGTGATTGGTGCATCTATGTACCATGCATGCTTTGTGCGTATGTATATAGTACATAGATTCTCTGTACTCTGTCAGAGAACAGAGGAATGAAACCAGGCGGCGATGACAGATATCCTTCAAATTAGCATCGGCATGCTGCTCGGCATGCCGTCGAGCCCACGGCATGGCGCAACGTCGGCCACCCTAGTGCATGCATGCTTGCCGCTTTGGTTACGCTCCTTGCTTTACATTTGGGACCGCTAGAGTTTGTATCCTGCGGGAACATTTCTAAATTCTATCAGTCTGCGAGCGGTATTTCTCTTTATAACGTTTATTCCCTGGGGAACTCAGAAGCATAGAAGAGACTTATCCCTATTTCATTTTTGCGGTATTCAGCTCGCAATCATGTTATTGCATTATGGTATTCAGCGACACGTGCACGTTTTTTGAATAACTAAACTGATTTATTGAGACACGCAATTTTTTATACTTAAATTATTGACGAAGAAAATCGAATTAAATGATTTAACTATATATCCGCTTTCGGCTCGCAGCTTTCCGCGGCTTCGATTCTTCGTCGTTCATAGTCAAACAAACAAATTCCTGGAATCTTTAGAACAAATTACAAAAAACAGTTCATGCAGTGAAATTAATTCAACTGCAGGTTTCAGATGTCTGTTGAAAAAATGAGACCAGCAAAATGAAGTTGACTTGGGCGAGTTTAATAATATTTGTAATCTTGTTCAGTTCTCTTCGTGCGGCCGTAGATGTTTAACGGAAACTCAAGCCGAATTGGCGCAGCCTAGTTAAATCAACACGGCCACCTAGAGGTGTATGGACACTAGGGAATCATCTTATCTCGAGTTGGACAAGGGAGTTTGTATTTGCTTAGCTTTCGTGTTGGTACCATGGCTGTAGCTGGAAATTCATTTCGAAATTGTGCACACCTGCGAAAGTGACGTGTTCTCAGTTCCACTCCTATCTAATTTCATGTGAACACTGATATTTTTTCATTTCTTCCTTCAACAACATGCTTCACCTCACACACATTCGTTTGTATTTGAGACAAAAAAAAATAAATAAAATGAAATAATAAAGAGAAACAATACACCGACTGCTATATTCATGATTCACGCATAAAATTATTCTAGTGACAAATGAAATACATGGGGCCCTTGCGTCGCATACCTTCCACTTTTACTCTAATATACTTCTTTCAAATAAATTTCTGGAGACATATTTTTGTATCGTGTTTGCTTGGCAGTTTGTCAATTAGGTCAAACAAGTTCACTGATTTCACAGGACACCACTTTACATTTCTCAACAAATATTTCACGGAGCATGGGTACATATTTGTACGATTATAATTTATGTGGAAGCCATCTTTCTGTGTTCGCATTCAAGATACGTATTGCTAGTCATTATTGAGCGTCAGCCAGGCAAGCTTCATACTGTTATATCTTTGACAAGTTTCAATCGTTATTTCTACCCACGAAATGATTAAAAATTCAAGAGTGTTATACATCAAAAATCTACCAAACTCAAAAATAAAATCAAATATTTGTAAAGATTGAGGAAATAACTCATTGTAAATGTGAAAGTAGTTTTCTTGCTGTATACGGCGATACTAGACAGCTAAATATTATTTTCATGGTTTACGCGATTCAGTCAATCAGTAAATCAATTACAGCATAATTTATATTATTTGAATTTATTTGAAGTAAATAATATATAGGATCTGCATTGATAATAACTTTAGATTTTTTGAAATAAAGAGTAGCAAAAAGTAGTATTATTTTTCGATACCAGAGCAACTCACATGCAATTTTAATAACATATATGAAAACGTATAAAAGCAGTTCCGGCAATATTAATATTTATAAAATTAATTTAAATTGAGTATAAAATTTAACTTTGAACTATAATTTGTATATTAATGTAAAAATAAATTAAATTTGCCCCTGGATTCGGTAGAAACCTCTCATATTATTTAGGAGCAGTTACATTTTAACACAACTTCCTCCAACTGCAACAACGGCTCGTTGGCGGTTAACGTTGCAAATTATAAATTCAAATTTTGCTTGCTTTAATCAGCTCACTCGTTGTAATGTTCGTTAATTGGCCTATTCATTTTATTAATTACCTGATCAAAGTTTAATGAATAAAAAGTCTTGAATTATATTATGCGTTATGAAAATTATTTAGATTTAGTTGACAAATACAATATTTCGTGTTCCATAATTATTTCAGTGTGTACATTTTTCGAAGAAAATATAGATATACGTGATAATTACAATTTTTTTCTGCGTAAAATCAATAACAAGCATCCGCTTCAGTAACATGCATAAGCGATTATACAGATATATTTTTAAATGTCAGTTTGAATAAACTCGGGCCTGAAGCGTGAATGCGCAAATTTCATTTCTATCGCAAATTTCATTTTTATAGCAATTTATTCAAAAAGATTGATTCTAATATAAAAATTATAGAAAATTTGTAGGTATTTTACAAAAATGTAGATGATGCAATTATATAATATTGAAAACGATGAGAGTCAATTTAAATCCTTATACTAATAAATTTTTTTTGTAATATGTTGATGTAAAAACGGTCAAAACTTTATATTTTGATCGCCAAAAAACGGATCAGACCTAACAAAGCAATGCAAATGCGCACGTTATCATCGCAAGACATTATTAGTTTCTTCGCACTTGATTTCATGTTTTATACAGTTTGAAACTTTTTGTATACTTTTATCTAGTAACCTAAATTATACTACTTTAAAGAAATTCATATAAAAATGCAAATTTAAGTAGTTTTATTCACAGAAAATGTAAGTATTATAAAATATATTGCAGAATGTACATTTTTATTATTGTAGTAGCTAGAAGTACATAAAATGCAAATGACATCTTGAGATGCCACGCAAGATTTGACTTTGTTTTTTTTTATTTTATTCACTTATGTTTTTTCTTTGTTGCAAATTCTAACAAAATTTTATTTTCCACTGTATTTTCCTTCCGTAGTTACGTAACTTTACTTTTTTGTACTTTATTTAATTGTTTTCAAATTGTACAAAGCTCACAACTTACATCTTAAAACAAAACTTTATAAAACAAAAAACTTGAAGTTTTTCGGACTTAAAATAAACATTATTTTATAATAAGAATTTATTTATTCGTTTTCTTTTATATGCTTTTTTTTATCCATTCTTGTTATTTGTCGTATGTACCTTGTTCAAATAATATAATAGCTTATGAATTGTATCAAGGGTATTTCGTTGTCAGATATATCTAACCTTGGTTTTCAGTCTGAAATCCAACGGTGTTCTCTGTACCAGGAAATCGGGTTCTTCTTTAGGTCCTATGTATAAATTTCGTTTATACCCTTGAACCAAATTGAAATATCACGCAAAACAATCAAAAATGGATTTCTTTAAATATATATATATATATATATATATATATATATATATATATATATATATAAATGTGTGCACAAGTTATGATTGGCCATTTGGTTGCTACCTTGTGCCTTATATCTTGTCCCCAACTTTGCAAGTTGCTGACGCTAACCTTTGAGCATTTATTAGTAGATGGTAAGATGGGACTAAAAAATATAGTTAGTCATCTGACCACAGTCAGTCTAACCTGGACCTTAAATATATTATATATTCTTTGACTCGAAGTCCTGCATAATTACGTACTTTAATATTGATTAATTAATTATAAGCATTTTTTAATACGACTCTAGAAATCTGAATTTTCACTAAAAACAGTTAATAGAAGAAAAGAGAATTATAACGTAAATCATAATAGTAGAAAGAATAAATTGTTGTATCTAATAATAAATTAATATTTATTCATTTTAGAAAAAAATATTTTAACATATTATACTGAGTAGACTGTCGAATATTATTAAAACGTTTAACTTAAGGATTTGGGAGATAAAATGCGAAATAAAATTTTCGTTGTACAAATTTGAATTCATAACTAATTCGAATTACACGTATGATCGCGCTTTTTGGCGGTGATCAGTGTCTATGACGTCACTCACACTAACAGACTACAATTACCAGTTTTTGAGCGGAGTAAATCACATAGAGATACTCTAATTATAGATGAATAAACATAAAAATATTGCAACCATAAAAAGCAATGTGCGTAATTTTAATTCCGAAAATATCAAATTGCATTTACAATAAAATATTCTATTGTGTATATGTTCAAATAAAGCGCTGTAATCGAGCGAATAATTTTATATTACAATATATGGATAATATTTGAAAATTCCAATGATTGTGGATGTACAACTATCCAATAATTGACTTTTGACAAAATAATTATGGTAAATGTTCAATTCCGTTTCCGAAGTGAACAATTTAAGCTGTCGAAATTTACTATCTGTGTCGAAATGATCATTGATTACAAATTGTCCAACCGCGAATTTATAAATAATTAATAAGAGATTTACACGTGATCACATTTTCTGTATGGGGAGTGAAGCCAACAGATTTATACATGATGGTAATATAAGCTTATAAATTTGGCTAAATACAAAATTAAACAATGAGGTTGGCTTATGTAAGAAATATTATATATATATATATATATATATATATATATATATATATAAATATATATATATATATATATATATATATATATATATATTTATATATATATATATATATATATATATATATAAATATATATATATATATATATATATATATATATATAAATATATATATATATATATATATATATATATATATATATATATATATATATATATATATATATATAAATATATATATATATATATTTATATATATATATATATATATATATTTATATATATATATATATATATATATATATATATATATATATATATATATATATATATATATATATATATATATAAATATATATATATATATATATATATATATATATATATATATATATATATATATTTTATTATATACTGGAAATTTGTGTGCTTGGTGTATATCTCATATTTCATATATCATTTATACGATTTCGATCTTATTTTTCATCATGCTCCATTTTCGTCTTTCGTGTTCCAAAAACATCAACATTTGATGTTTCGCTATTTTTTACTATGGCCTCGTAGGGATATGTTCCTTGTGGAGTTTGAAGCTCATGGTTCTGGGTCCTTATTTTGTTTTCCTTATTTTTTTGTGCCCTTCAGTACGTACCTTGTTATAATCTTTGTCAACAAGTTAACCATTAATTAAACTAATGAAAATTCAACAACGAGCTAGTTTAGTTATTAAGGCTCTGTTCGAAATCCTCTTGGGGCGCTTTATAAAACTACACATTTTATATTTAAGAATCTCTAACGTAAAAGAAAATTTTGCTATCGTTACTTTGTAGTAAGATTATTTCATTATCATTATATGTTCAATTAATTTATTAATTACGAACGAAAGGTTACTTGACGTAAGCGAGAATCGAGATGTTATCTATATTAACCCTTGTTGGGGATACTTTAATGTAGTGTTATAAATAAATCATGCACTGAACAACTGTTATTATTCGCATAAGTAATATTAACCGGTAGCATGCAGTCGATGTGTATTTAAATTCTTGAATTCTCGTGTATTATATTTATATTTGTCGTTTCAAAACAGGAAATGCGTAATTCTATTAAGTGCGCAAAATGTCTTCGAACAGAATCTTGCATCAGAAGAAACAATTATACTGAAACAATATTTTTCTTTTCTGATTTAAGTCTCAAGAGGCGTAAGCAATCACAAACTAAGGAAACAACAAACAACTTTTGGGACCTTTTTTATTTTAGAGCTTCAAATTACAAAAGTTTTTTCTTTCTTTTGTTTTAGCATTCATTGTATTTATATAGAATACGAGAAGAACAGGGCAATTTGGTTATTAAATACGATATTATTACGTGTCCATTGAATTGATGTGATTTTTATTATCTGATAATAGATAAATGATTTCCATAATTTGGTTTATTTCTAAGTAAACAGCTCATAAACATTTATGTTTGTGAATTTATTGGTTTGTGTAAAATGGGATTTTACTCGGCCCTCATATATTTTCATTACAAATAAAGTTATTGCGTTACACTTACAATAATTTATGTTACGTTAAGAATATATCGAGCACAGCGCGCTGCCACAATATATTTACTTATAGTTATTTAATTGTATATTGTTTTTGATACATGGCGAATTTTATAGATTAACACCGCGATATCGCTAGAATATTTTTAATTGAATCAATATTTCATTAAAACTTTTAATGTAAAAAATACTGTATACGTCCGGTGTTATGTAGATTTAGTTATTTTTCTCGTATCTATCTATATGCAGATGCAAGTAGTTTTTGCTTTCTCATTAACACATACGTATTACATATTTTTTAAATTAATGCACTGTATTGAAGTGATAATAATTTGGAAAAAAAAATGACTATTGTAGTTTTAAAATTAACAATAAAACCTGATATATTTTTTTGTAGAATCGAAATAAATTTGCACAAATAGCTCGTAAATTTTTTTCACAGATTTCTGCTGAGCACTTATTTCAGAACGCTCATGCGCTATTACTGCTGCTGTTCTTTAAATATGAATTTAAAACCATTACATTTTTATTTTAACATTCATCACAATTCTGCTTAACGCAGTTACACAAAATATAAATGTAGGTTTTATTACTAACATGTATGTTTCAAAAATATGGTACGCAGTTCATTTACAATATATTTTTATACCAAAATCTTTCGCATTTTTATGGACAAGCTGCTAAACTCAAAACGACTATAAGGTTGTTTTTCATTTTGTGCTTAGTAAAACTTTCTAAAAAAATATTTCGTGAATTGCGAAACTACATCGTCATCGTAACGCTAGGACTACGTGTGATTTTCACAGCGACGCGTACGTTATTGTTATTTTCAAAAATAATAAGAGATTGTGTTTGACTAGCATTTTCTTATGTGCTACACTTGGTGGTTCGTTCGTTCGACATGTGATGACGATATCGCACATGACGGATCACATTTGTAAACATCCTGCATGTCCTTCGAACGGTATCAACAGATGTGTGATATCTCCATGTACATTGGTTAGTGATGTTAAGTTTTTCAAAATATATTTGCTACATACATACTACATACGTGGAAACTTTTAATAACAGTGTAATTTAAATCACGTGTGTTTATTTATGTATGCAATTTTTTTAGTATAAAATTATTATTTTCCAAATAGAAAATTTATTTTTAATTTGTAATTTATTTTCTATTTATTTAAACGTCCGCTACTGAAAGCACATTTTAGCTTCTTATTTTTATATGAAATGTGTAGTGTAACTTCATTTTGACATGAAACGCTAGAAATAATGTTTACAATAAAACGTTACGAAAACAAAATTGTTATTTATGTTAAAATAATGCTACCATTGCATAATGCGAGATTTTACATACATTTACATCATACGTTTTGGTCAATAAATTCTTTTATCATTTCTTTCGGCTCGGTATAAATCAAGTAAAGTACAGTTGCAAACATTTTACAAGTTTGTTTCTGTTGTTTTGCTATGCCGATCAAATGTAAATTATGTAAACATTTATAAATACTATAGTCCGCTCACTGCACATTGTATAAAATATTAATCGAGTGCGTGAGTTAATTTTAGTCAAATCGTTCCCAGGTACACCATTTCTTATTCCATATATGTATGTACTATATACGATTTCATATTGTTTTACGAAATCAAATTCCGTTGAACTGCAAATAGTATGACACATACCACGTTTATTGGACGTAGTAGAATATACATAAAATAAAGTAGAATTTTATTTCGTGTGTCATTTTTTACCAAATCGATATAGTAACGTAACATTCGTCTTTATTGCGGCATACTATATATTTACTATATCAACTTTGAATAAATCAATTTTTATTTTCAACACTGTACCCAATCATTTCTCTATCAAACAAACATCAATTTTATTTTTTACTAAATTTTCTAACATTTGCTCCAATTGATAGAATGAGAATTACTAGAAGAAATTTTTAATTTTTACCTTAAGAAACCTGTTAAAAGATATATTTTATGAACTGTTCTAAATTTAGTACATTTTAAATATTATCAAAACGTATTTCTTACTAGTTTTCTTTGAGAATTTTATTTGTAGCATGAATCTAATTATTTTTTGATTATTTTATCCAAATTGAGAAAATCGACCGGTGGTTGAGCAATGCGCATCTTTAAAAATAATACTAAATTAAGATAATTACATTTTGATCCTTTGTACTTCCGGGAAAAGTTAGTCCAATGCAATATCGTTAGCAGCAGTGTATCTTAACTAATGGTATTTACACCCTTCTAAATGAGAACAAATTAGTTAACAATATTTAAATATTTTAGAGTTTAACGCAAAGTAATTTGCTGTGCTATATATTTTTGAAGAGTTGTTTTGGAAAATAATTAAAATTTAATGAAATTAGACACAAAAAGTTAAACTACTTGAATCAATTCATCTAATTACTTATAAAGTTGCTTTACAACGAAAATTATAACTTAAGATAATAGGATAGATATTCTTTGTAGAAAATAAACGAATGAAGTATTAAACTAATGAGTAAAGTATTAAAAGGAAAATTATAAATTTTGTGCGTAATATACAAAAGCTGTTCGATCGTTTTTCATATAATTTTTAATGTAGAAATTCTTGCTTTTAATTGAAAAATGTCTTTCATATTCTTGAATATGTAGCTGACTAGTATTTATGGCTTCTATTTCTTATATGTATACTCATATAATTAGTTTTCTTCTAGATTCTTTTTTTTTATCTTTATAATATATGTATTAGAGATATAATTTATGTATTACAGATGTTTGATTGAGAATAAACTGCGTGAAAGACAAGTTGCAAGCAAGAGGAATACGAGAGCATGTAATTTAATGAGCTTGAATGAAACGAAAGAAGTGTGTAAGGATAGACATAAATAGCGAAAGTTTGTAAAGATGTGAAAGTATGTAAAGATGTGAAAGAATGTAAAGGGTTTCCCGCCACCCTATTTTATGGGATTAGGCGTGATGATTTGTATATATGTATGTATGTATTATATATGTTTATATATTCTTATCATATAGTGCCGAATATGTTCACTAGGTTATTATATAAGATAATGATTGATCAATTTTTGTTATATAAAAAGAATTTATTCCCAAATGAATAAGTTTAAGGTATACCTTGCATGTGCGTCTCGTTTTGCTTTTATATATAGTTAGGGTCACATAAAAAATTCACATCCAGAGTCGTTACTAAGCCTTATACTTTTTTCTTTAGAAACTTTGTTGCATGTAATATTGCAGATGTAAAGTTAGAAGCCCTTGTAAAACCATAATGTACTTTATGTTACTTCGAGTTTTATTGTTATTCGGATCATAAGACCGAGTCTTGCATTCACGGTCATATTATTTCTGTTCGACTACGAACCACGTATATCTAAATGGTTTCGGAGCTTCTTCGTATGAGTTGCGACACAGAAGGTGTAATATGCGATATATATATTTACCTGTTTCAACAAAAGTACATTCATTGTGGTAATGTATTTATGATTTTGTGTTGAGCAAATAATGCAAATTTTTCTTTAATATTTTATTCGTGGTTTGATAATTAAGCATAATATTTTAATTTGCGAATTGTAATGAATTGTATTGATGCAGAAAATCAGTATTATAAATTGAGTTTATTAACATAATATTTTATGAAAATATGAATACGATTAAAAGAAGTATGTTTGAAATATGTGAGTTTGGTTTGAAAACGAATTGCGAGCCTAAAAATCACAATATAAAATAAGCTTAACATCAAAGCAATAAATGTTTATTTGTCAATAAAACTAACAAAGTCATTCTACCCTCTGTGACCGTCCCAAAAAAATCCTGTATCCAGTGAATACAGTAACGAAAAAATTTACTGTTCGACTGCTCCAGAGGGTTAAGGCAACCTTGTGTGATTCCACTACTACAGAAATACACACACAGCTATATGCACATACATAAAAATATCCATTGTTTTGAAAAGAATAAATTTTGGGATTTTAAAAATGCGGAATAAAAAGGAAAAGGGATTATTATAGATTCGGATCATCGGATAATTCTTGATATCTATTGGACGATGATGTAGGGGGGTAACACAAGCAACCAAAATTCGATTCAAATGCACATTATTTTCTGCTGGGCTGAACCTTTTGTAAATCAAACATGCTTTAAACAACATCAGCCCTTCACAAAGCTAGATTTATAGTATTTATTTCTCCACGATGCAATATTTTGAATGTATAATAAACTAAAGCAAAACATATCTATACTGTTTTCAATTAAAAAATGGAGAACAATACCGTTCATCTCAATAAAAACAAAAGGTATTAAAGTACCTTATTTGCATCTTGAACTAGTTGTGATTCAATAACACTTCACTTTGAGATGGAATATTTACTATTAGAGTTGACGTATATACAAGGTATATTTTTGGTTAAGCTCTTACGGCAAAGTCTTCGTAAAGTTATCAATTGGTTGAATTTCTAAGTTTTGAAGTGTTTCGCGCTAAATTGAAATTAAGAGTAATATATTCATGAAATCTTAGTATACTAGATGTAACATGAAAACAACTTCGTCAAGTTTAGGCCGCGTTTAAATCATAAATTAAAATTTTCAAAAATGATATAGATTGTTTGGTTTTAATCACATTCTGGTACAAATTTTAAAGAAATTGTTAATTTCCAAGAATTGGTATTTGTTAATTTAATTTAAAACATATTTTTAATTTTATTAAAAAATACTGGAAATTCGCAATTTCAGATGCAGAGTTACGTGAAATACTTCTACCATATACTAAATGTTATTGTATTCAACGTGTTTCAAATTTCAGATATTTTTGTAACCTAAGCAATGCATCATACATTTTCTCGTGATAACATTCTACTTTGTTCACACGAAAATGAATAATATCCATGTATTACTTTAAGAAAGTGAAGAAAATATCACGGAAATTTGAACGCGATGAAATGCTTTCTAGTGACGTGAAACTGCACATGTAAATTACTTTTCTGATATGATTTAGTTGACATTTATATATGAAAATCGTTTTAATATACTTTAAGCTACAATTGTATGCAGAAACAAAAATGATGATTAGGTACATACATTCTTAGACTTGTATAATATAAAATATGTGCTACAAAAATGTATTGATTTGCTGATGAAATAAAATAAAATATAGAATTACAGATACAATTTTGTTTAATAAGCTCATTATAACAGATTAAACAATAAAACGATCTATTGTAATTTGCAACCAGTGTTTCTGTTGTTTAGTGTAGAAGAGTACTCTGAGAGTGAAGAGTGGCACGACAAAAAATTTTAAAACTATCGCGGTTTATAGTCGGATTATCTCGGTGAGTTCTGTCGTAGAGATTGGGTAGGGTATTAAAAACAAAATCTCAACTAATGGATACTATATAAATAAAAACAACGCATTCCATTTGATATTTAAAAAAATATTACAAAAAGATTTTAAAAATCCATTTAATATTTAAAAAATTTTACAAAATAATTTTCAAAATAAAAAAAAATCAACGAAATATACGAGTAAAGCTTAATTAGAAAACACCCTCAACTTTGAAATAACAAAAAAATTTGTTGAGAAATTAAAATATTTAATACCATCCGAGCAAAAAAAAATGCAAAAGAAAATATTGATTTTAGCATAATTATGAAATGAAAAAACCGATAGGTTACTCTATAAAATAGATGTTTTGAGGCGTATATTTGATTTTAAAACAATTCTAGCCAATTTGGTATATTTTCTAAAATAACTCAAGAAGCGCTTCTTTACTTCTCTTCGTAGGCAATTGCAAAATAATGATTCTTCTTTTAAAAATAAAATATAAAATACGAAGAACACGTTAAAGATAAATTTAGCCATTTAAGATCGAATTGATTGCAAAACACATCATCTTCAATTTCCTTTGCGTAAATTTCATTTAATATTTATATATATATATATATATATATATATATATATATATAAATAATAGATACGAAAAAACTTGAAAGTAAATGGCTTTCAAAATCTTGATCAACTTTTGTTCTCCTGTGTCGACTAATTCGAATAGCCACTCGATAACGTTTTGAAACAAGAACCTCCTCTGTTGAGGTATGAAATGAAATAGAATTATTTTCAGTTTCACTGAGTTTAATTTCATGATTATATATCTGTTTTTTTTTAGATCAAGCACAGATGAATTAATAATTGCAAGTGCTCGGTGAATTTTTTTTTTCATTATTGCGCACTAATTAAACTTTCAATTTCACTTTCATTTAAGTGAAAGGCATCAGTTTCATCTAATATTCATATTCTTTCTTCACTTCTCTTTCTAGTTCCTAAAGCTTCATCATTTGACAAAGATTTTTTAGAAATTGATTTGTTTTACTGTTATATCATAGTCATGCAAGTTTAGCTTTAGGTGTATTATATTTAGACATTATGAATATAGTATTTCGTTCCAAACCGCTATGGAAACAATGGAGAGTTTTAAACGATTTTTTATTAGACTAATTAACTATATAGTATAGTAGTCTGCCGATCCATAAACCCAAACTCATGATGTTGGTTGCAAATATTGATTTCTATTTTGATTATAAAATATAGTTAGTTTATTTAATACCAGATGCAATTTATTTTGCCATTTTCTACAAAATATCAGACATATATCTGTATTGATATAGTGAAATAAACGACGGATTTAACATTACGGTAGTTTAAAATTAATATAAAAATCGTTAATAATGTTTATTCTTGAAGTTCGAATTACATTAAAAATTATTGGATAACTTTTCAGTTTTAAGTGTGTACGAATGGATTTCAAAAGCAATAAGCAATTTCTATAAATACAGAGAATGTGCTATTTTCAATAGATTTGAACATTCTGCAAAATATACTCGCTATAAGAATCTATTTTTAGAATTCTGACCACTCATTGAAAATTAAGCTTAATATTCTTCCGCTCCTATATTTTATTTTCAATGGAATTATTATTATTATTGACCTGATTTCATGTCCAGAATACGTGAGTAGCAGAGCATCTTCTCTATGGAGTGTTACACATTTTTGTGTATTTCACGTATTTACCATTTGCAGCAAAGTGATTTTATGTTACGCGCCATCGTTTAAAATACGTTTTCATTCTGTTTTAATTTTCCATTTCAGTTATAAAGCGGTTAAAATGATACGTGAGCAGAATTGAAAACTGACGAAATTAGTTCCATTGAATTAAATAGATGTCACACGATGAGTGCTTGAAATGCGTCAAAAACACATCATACTATGTTTTTGTATGTATGAACTGAAGAAGAAATGCAATGCTTGACGCACACATTTCTTCCCATCCATCCATCGGTATTTTATGTTTTGTTTTGCTTTTGCAGAGAAACGCGATGATAAGCATAAGCCAGAAAACGAACGAAACATATTTGTTTTATTAAATTTATATGTGGTTTGATTAAAACCAAATATTTCCTGGAAATTAATTTTTTGATAGTTCTCAATTATATTTTTATTTTCACTTCTACCAGATTGGATTATGGTTGTTTTGTGTTTTCTTAAATGGGACACACAAATTTAAGCAAGCTATATACTATTATAAGTCTATCTTTTAACAGTATAGAGTGTTTCGAAAGCCTGGGCATTAAATCCTGCCGAATATACATGAAATTTTGATTTTAAAACAATGTAGATTTTCGGTTAAACAAACGGTTGTAAATTGATGAAGTTATTACTAAATTGACTTGTTCAACACCATATTTTCATTCTATATAGAAAGTGATATAATTAATAGCTACGTGATACTAATAAAAAAAATTAACATGCATTATTACTCAGTCGAATTAAGCTTAAACCCCTATTTCATAGCGTAAATTATATATCGGTACAAACTAATTTGCTGTTAAATATGTGTGGTAAACGATTTCTAATGGAAATATAATCACCCTACAATGTGCTATTTAAGTGACATGATTTTTTTTCTATGGCAGTTAATATTTTTGTTTACATTTACACAATATACGCTATTATCGCTTCAAGATTTTAGATTAAATTTTCTATGGTAATATTGCCGGAAAGTTTGAGATTAAATTTTTTCGTAAACGAATGATTACCGATGTCGGATATATTTAAATAATATATTGCGTGCTTAAAGCTTTGTTTATTTATTTTTCCATCATTTATTAATATTTATTAGTTTTTGTGGTACTTATTAAGTCAAATGCTATATGAAATAAATTTATTTTAACCTAAATATATTTTTTTGTTCAACATACAAACATGAAAGTTGTCCTTTCCAAATAATAGAGTAGAGCTGTGCAGTAATTTTGCATATACTCCCATGCTTAAGCTCCACCTAGATAAACATAACCGCTAGCGTCTTCCCCAAACCACATACAACTTTTCAGTCTAGGTACTTTAGATTATCTCTTTTTATTTACACCATCATAACTTATCCAAATGGTGTTTGGAAAATCTATATCGTTTCTCTTTAAATGTAAAGATTCAAAAAAATAAAAGTGAGTGCAATATAATATATAAATAATAATAATATACGGTGTGATCTATATTTATAATTATATACCCGCAAAACACAGTTAAACACTGGAGAAATATGACATCCTAATCTTAGAATTATATTTTATGCAAGAATATTTTATGACTAAGCTCATATAAAAACAATCGTAAATATGTCTAGACTCTTCAACATTTATATACACTAAAATTTCAAATGTGGATGCCAAGACAAGGTTATGGAATATTTTTATTCGTTTGATAGAAATAGTGCAAATATAACTGATAATTAAAAAAAATTATATTACTATTTATGAGAAATATATAATACGACTTTATATTGGATTATTTACAAATGATTATTTATACAGATTTGTAGCTCTTTAAGATATCCAAAATAAATATTCAAAAAATAAATGTATTAGTATTGAATTCTGTAAATGTTCAACTTTTCTAAATATAGCATATCAATATATGTAATATAAGGGCGAGATTTAAATACCAATCAAGAATAATTAAGATACGTAATGATCAACCCTTATAGCGTTTAGCTACATATACATTTAAATATAGTTCACGTTATGTAAACAAAAGCAATGAAAACGATAATAGTGGTGTATAATTGTGAAATTTCTATTGTAATCATACAAAATGACTATCGATTTTCCATACAATAACTTCCTTTATGTCAGTTACGAAGTGTTTGGTATTTCATTTATTAAAGCATCTGTTTGCTTTACGAAACTTCATTCGGAAATAACCACCTTATAGACAAAAAATTATAATTAATATCAAATAATTAAACGCCTATTTATAGCATAGTAGCTTAGTAAATATTAAAACGCTTGCAACATTGATTATAGTTTTATTATAACATAATTTTATAAACCATTATGATAATCACTCGTTATTTTTCTCGGGCATTTACGAAAGTATAAATGAACAAACTTATCATTACAATTAGAAGTATTTTACGTAATATTTATGTTTTGCAAACAAAGAATTCCAAATACTGAGAAGTAGTACAAATGTTTTGGTACCTTTTATTTAAGTATTGAATTTTGTGGTTATCGATAATTTCTCTTTTGTTTTCTCAAAGCAAATATTTTTCGGTAAAATTGAGAGGCAAGTAATCAATATTTAGTGAAATGGACAGCACATAAATTACTCTGAAAATACTAAATTATGTGTTTATTGAAAAAAAAAATTACATATTGTTTTTATTTATTTACGAATATTGATTAAAATAATGAAATATGTATATACTGTCGTGTGCATTATTGTTATATAATATATTTGTAGCAGTAGTTCAAATATAGGTTATGTATTTTAAAACGGTAATAATAAATGTGTTTGTCATACAATAAAATGTTCATTATAATTTATAAACAAATATAAATTAGTATGTTTTTCAGAAGGTATTTGTAAGTCTTTAATTAATTGTTAAATAAAAACATGAATATAAATTGTAATAATGTTGAAGCCGTTCAATTTTAAATATTTAAATAGTAAATAAATAATAAGCTTGATTCAAAAAAATAATTTTTATACAATAATCTATATACAAGAGAAATTTTAAACTGGTATTGGCTATTTTTAATGGATACCGAAGTAGTGCATCTATACCCTCAAATAGCGTGTTGAACTTTTGTGGTTGCGCCGCGGCGCCGTGTGCTTGGAAAAGAAGTTTTTAAATTGAGATTATGTTCGAAATTGGTTACGTTTTAAAACTTGATAAGTACCCAATGGAATTGAATATTACAACATTCAGAAATTACATTTTGAATAATTTTTATGGTTTATATTTCTATACATTTTATTTAAAGTCCTGCTGATGCGCAACAAGAAATGGCTCACATTCTGCGTGGTATTATGTAAATACATGAAATTAAATTGTACGAGAGCAACATTATTTAAAAATAGAAATGTAGTACCGCGGGAATCACTCGTAATCGTGCTTACCTAGTACGTATTTTTTTTACTTTTCTTTAACCATGCACGTCGGGTTTTCAAAGAATAATAGAGTTAATAAAAGAGCGATGTGGGAGTACTCGAGAGCTTTTGGTGGCAATGTATTGTTTGAGATTGAATAAACGTAAGCTGACTTTACGGTTTATATTACATTGGTAAGTTTTAGGGTTCTTCTTTGTAGATTTAGCTATCAATATTTTCTATAATACCTTCTCTCTTGAGAAGAGAATCATGTATGATTATAAGATAGGAATTCAGGTTGCTAAATATAATTCGTAGTAGTTGCGGACAGTAAAAAATCCAAAACAATCTGAAACTACTTATATGAAAAACTCGAAAGGTCGTTTTTGTTTTTATGAGTTCAAGTTCGAAGACTATTATGTTCGTTCATGAAAAAGAAAAACAAGATAAATACAAGTCGTTAAAATCCTACTCAATCTAAATTATTCTATTTTGGTTCTATGGATAAAAATAACATCTCAGTCAAAATATTTCGTGTTTGTCGTCTTTGATAGAAATTCGTTCACATATAAAAGTAAATCTACTAAAACTTCATTTTCAGCATATAAAAAAAGTTTCTTTGATGATTTCCCCACTTTGTGGTTCAGTGCAAGTTTTGACAAGATGTCTACGAGCCCGAAACTACTCTGAAACTTTCGTATTTTAGTTCATTGTAAGTACAGGGTTAAATTCAGGAACAGGTCAGGTTAACTGCTTATCGCAAGATATAGGGTTCTGCCTGCCAAGCGTGCTTGCACATTTCATGCCGCCTAAGTACATAAACCGAACGTCTTTGCAATCTAACTGACATTCAAGTCAACAACATAAATGCGTTAACGCTAGCATACTTTTAAAAATATAAGTTTTCTTTATTAAATTTCTAAAATTCGAATCAGTACATTTTATCATGTATGATGTTTCAAAACTCCACCATTGTAACACAAGAAAAACGTACAAAAGTTTCTTGTTTCACTTAAATGAAAAATTCTTTCGTTTTCGTTCTTATTCGCTTATTTAAAACAAATCATTCAGAAATCCATGGAATGGCTAATGTCTGGTTCGATTGTATTATTTAAATTTTTATTAAAGAATTGAAAGAAATTAAAGAATCTTAAATGACTTTGAAGGATAACATAAAATACTATATTTGAGAAAAAGCCTTAGTTATTTATTTTTTAAAATAAAAACACTTGGTAATATTCACGAATTTTAATTTATGACTTAAAGAAGTTTACAAATTACAAAGGCAAGTTCGTAATTTCCTGTGGCAATTGTTTTTGCTATCATTTCCAACTAGAATCGACAGCAGTAAATTTAGATATTTTACTGTGTAGTACGTTGGTTAGTAGTTTTCAATGTTTTCTCTTCGCACATGTAGCAGCCATATATACCTCGACAGAGTGTGGCCGAGATCTTAAATTCTTTTTCGTTTTCAGCTTCTATTTTACGAACCTCATGTGCGTTTATTTTCTGTAAGCTCTTCATTTACGGCGTACAAACTATGTTTGACCTATTTTCTTTATATGAAACAAAATATAGAAAATAAAATAATTCATTTTGTTTTTAAACACAACAAATGAAATACCACTTGCCTTATTTTGCTGTCGTTTTATAATATTTTGTAAACACAACGCTTAGTTGAAATTTTACAAATTGTGTAATTTCCGAACTTGTAACGTGTCGTTGTGATTTTAATAGTGATTCCTATTTGCAATTAAAATCAGATGTATGGACGCGTCAGGCTGTTCATTTAACTGTCAAAGTTTTCGTGACTGTGTGTTAGGTATACGTGCAATGTTGTTAAAAAGTTTAATGAATACGACAACAAAAAGAGGTAATGTCGGTTTTTGTTCAAGTGATATGTTGCATTAGAACCTTGAACAGTTGCTTCACAACAAAGTGATATATAGGATCACAGAGTGCATTTGCAACACAGTGTTCAGGACGAGTTGATGATTTCGTTTTACTCTTACGTTATCTGTCACATGCGCTTTTATAAATACGGCTTTATTATAAGGTGCACTTATTTTATAAAAATTGAATATTATTAAGTATTTCTAGTAGTATCAGAGTGAGTAATTTAATAGAACGACTCTTAGATGTTTAGTTACTGTCAGAATTTTTTAAAATGATAAATATGAATCAAACGAACAATTTATATCTGATTCATTTTGAAACCAAACATCATATATCATAAAACCACTTTAATTTGATACTATAAAACCTCAAATATGATTTATTAATATAAATGTCACGCTAGAGTACTCGAATAAAAATAATGCTTTACCAATAATTAGTACTAGTTTTTACGGGCAGTTTGTATTTGTTTTTTTCACTCTCAGTCACCAGTCACTGAAACTGGCTGGACGGCACTGCAACCAATTAACACAAAACACTTTTGCAGCGAAGATGAAAAACAAAAAAAAAAGTTGTCGGCAAGGCAAGAGGCATCCGACAAAAGATAAAATCTACGAAACAAGAGAATTCAATTAAACAATGTAGTTATCACAGTCGAACGCAACTCCCAATTGATTTCATAGAAAGTCCACTGTTAAGAGAAACGTTTCGGGCAGGAAGGTCTATTCAACAAATAGAACGGTGTAGACCTTTTCGAATTGTTCATTGAGCATATAACATTTAAATTGCATAATAATTGATTGGAAACTATTTTTTTTTTAATTGGTTTATACTTTAAGATAATTTATATGTTATTTCTAAATCTAACCTGAACACTATTTAAAATGAACCAAATCTAATTCAAACTACTGAATTCGTTAATCAATCATCTTGGCATGAGCTCTTTTGTAGAATTTGCTCGAAAGTACAATTTAAAAATAGTTCAGTTTAAAGTTACTTGATGATTTGGTTTTACTGTTACGAGCATTATATGATATTCTGTGAAATTAGTTTAACTTGGAGTATAAAAGATATAGCAGATGTCGATTATTAGCTAAACTTATTTGATCCGTTCTTGTTACTCATACATAGTATATCACGTTTCGTCGGTTTCTATAATCTGACTATTATTCCGTTTTACTTATAGTCTAGTTCTTCGAGCGACCTTCTTTTGCTATCTTCGTAATTAGTATTGTTACTTTTTCTTTGTATATACCATTGTATCTTGGATTTTTGTTTCATGTCTGCTTGTTTTTGTCTCTGGCTGTCTCTATTCTTTCTATTACTTTTCCTTTCATGCTTTTCCTTGCGTTTTCTTCTTTCCGCATCCGTAGTTGAACATCCGCTTCTTTTATAGAATTTTTTTTCTTGTCTGTCATGTAGGCATTTCCTTTCTGTATTTTTTTCTTTAAACCCATAGAACTTCACTAATCATTTGTATTTTCACATATTCAGTAGTTTTCAGGCTACGTTTAACTAAACAATTGAATGAAAGAAATACTATTCATACGTTATTTCTCGCATATAATTTCAACAAAAAAAAACATGAGTACCTGATTACACACCGCTAATTGAAATTCAGTCACTTTTAGTGTTTCTTTATAAATTATAACATAAAATGAAAATCAGAAAAGAATAATATTTTTCATATTGTGAAAACTTAAATCTAACGCTAATTTAGCCACTTCTAATCGCGATATACTAAACATTTTCACGAATGATCGATTTATACTAATTGTAAGTATACATACAATTTAACGCTTATTTTTTTCTTATTCTCTCTTCCGCTATTCTAGGGCAGTATATTTTTTGCACGGAAACATTATGTTATTACTCGTTCAAAACACATTGAATGGTTTTTATCTTACAAACACTAACCATAAGTACTGTTGTAATATCCAGAATACGAGGAAACTTCTTATATCATATTTTCTTGTTGCTGCCTTTTCAAACCTAATTTATTTATATGGCGAAACATATTTATATTTTACTGACTTTTTCATTTTACCAATAATAATGTTTAGACATTCACAAGATAAACTGCAATTCTGCTTATAGTATACAGCATAAAATAAACTTATGAAAAAAAGACTAGTGTTATTATCTCTACAAAACAGAAGCACCAGAGGTAGCATATTTACCGTTATCTATTTGTTTTCGGTGAATACTTTTGTTGAATTCACAATTTCGCAATTATACAAAAAAATTTTACTGTAATTCCAGACTTATACTTATAACACATTGTACAAACATGAATAATATTTTATCGTAGGTTATTTTAGTTCTATTTTGCTAGTTAACGGAATATTACATTGGAAATGAACATTTTCTATTTCCTAATAATCTCAACGTTAGAATTTGTTTTCTTCAAATTGCTATAAAGCGGCAATTACTTTTTAAAGTGATTATGTAGCATCATTCTCTAGTACCTTTTGATATAACGTAGAGGTAGGAGGCTCATATGGATTTTGTATTGTTATCTTAGATGTGGTTTAAATGCTTAGATTATCTCTTCGTTTAGTAAAAAATTTCATTTTAGAATGATTTAACTTGTATAAAAAGAATATAAAAGATATTATTAAATCAAATTTCATGAAATTAGCATAGAAACAATCGATGGTCTTTATTTATTTAATATTAGATGATGCTAATTTTTATTTTGTTTAAAATGTTGTCAAAACAAATTCTATACCCCAAATACTGAAATTTGACAATTAGAATCTTAGACATTTATATTTCAGTAACATTTGCGTTACATTTTATGTTTTTGCAGTAAACAGAAATAAATATACAGAAACAGGTGTCAAATTCTGTTATATGATAGTCTTGATTGCTTAGTTTGAGTTTGTTATTTCAGATAAAAATAAAAATACAACGTTGGTGGTAACCACGTTCTTAAGTAGTGTGTAAAGAAATTGTTAACGCATGGTCGTAAACTATTTTTTATGTACCCATGTAGTACAACACACACAAGTTGGCATAAATATATTTAACCGGAGGTGAATTTTTTTTTTAATGCTAATAAAAGCATAGTTATAAACAAGTTTCATTGCGCTTAAAAATAAAAAGGCGCTTTCAATATCGCGTGCAAGAGTAATTTGGCCGATAGAGAATACAAGCGTTTTAACTCGAACCAATAATTAAGTATGTATAAGAAGCCGTTGTTTCTATTCTGTACTTCAGCTACTTGCAATTAAAGAAAAATATAAAGATAGCGTTATGCAAATTTAGAAGAAATGTCTTTTGACGCTAGTAAACTAGACCGCTACCTGGAAATATATTCAATTACCATTCTTGTGCATGCTGAATTCGTTTAAAACGATTTTTTTAATATTCATTTACGTAGAGACAGTTTTACAAAAAAAAAATGAATTGCACGCTTTTTTAATCAAGAAAATAAATTAACAATTTTATCATCATACCACTATTAATTTCTTTTTTAAATATGAAATAAGGAATCAGTTAATTTTTTTAGTGGATTTTTAAAATACGCCTTATAAGCAAAGTCTAAAAAACAATTTATTAGATTTGTGCAAAAGAAACATTTTTAGATGACTTGGAGTAAATTTACAAAACATATTCAAAATTTTATTTATTTTTATATATATCTCAAATGTTATTATTGTTAGAAGTACGTTTTATGAACTGTTGAAATTACGCTTGGTTTTACAATACTTGTGATTCCGCCTTGGCGATTGTGGTAAATATTCATTTGTGTTTTATCATGATGAAACTACTCATTATTATACAAAAGCCAGGCTCTAAAAATAAACACGCTTGAATGACGTTTAGCAAATAACTTTATTATTAGATCATTCTTGCGAGTCACCGTGTAGTTTTAATTTTCAGATAAAGATTTTCTGTTTCTATAACCATAGAATAATGTATTTTTAATTGCTTTTATTTGAAAACAACTATCAGAAACTTCAAAATTATTAAACCCTGTATTATAATTTAAATGCAAACTCGAAATTTATTCTAATCTAAAAAAAAAAAGTATTTGATATTTACAAAAATTCATAGAATAATAAAGTATTTATTAGTTATAGAAATATGTAAATGCCATTAAATGAATTCTATACACTAGTGAAGGCAATGTATTTTTTAATGTATTTACCAATATGTCTGTTAGAAATAAATATATTATATTCTATGTACATTTATCAGAGGTTTCATCTTTGTTTGTTCATCGGTCTATATTCGCTTTCACCTTATAATGTCAAGACTTTTTTTTTAAATATAACATCAATAATTTGCGTCGCATTTTGATTTGCTTTATTGCATCAGCCGTAAATCAAATTGACCTTTGCCTTTTGTTGCTGTCACGGTGACGGAAAACTCTTTAACTTTACTTCTTGCCGGTAATTTTTGACGTTAAATCGAAACCAATTATCGTGCTGAATAATCAAAAATACGTCAAAAGACGCATATAATTTGTCGTGAAAAAACTTGAAAAGTATGAAAAGGGTGGTGTTCTTTTATTCTTCAAGAACAAAAGAGCCGATATCGAATCAAGTTGAATTTGACAAAACGCTTAGCAAAGCATGAAATAGAACAGGAACAACAGGCCATTCATTTCAATCAAGGATACAATGATTATTTGACGAATTTTACATAATTTAATATAAAACGAGGTAAATAATAGCACCGGTGACAGAACGTGAATTTCAGAGTTGAGTTCGGTCTCTTGAAAAATAAATGTATTGTAGTTAGAATACAAACATCTGACATACAAGTTAATAGGTATACATTTTTAAACAGCAAAAATTGCGCGTTTATACATCTTCTTTTTTATGAAACCATGGTTTGAAATATGTGTTTTAACCATATGTTTGCTCTTATTGTGTTTTTAATTTTAAGAAATCACAATAATATTAATAACTTTTTTTTGTATATTCTTTACATGTACTCATTTTTTCAAATATAAAAATTACAACAAAAAGAAAACCATTTCTTTTCTGTAAGACTTTCTTCGTAACAAACCTAGTACGAACTTGTCATAAGATTCGAAATGCAGTATCTCTCATAGGATGAATCTTTTATTTTATATAATTCGAAACTTAGAATAGCTAAAGTTTTTCAAGCTAAACTTTTTAGAACGCGAACGAACACTTTCATATTTAGTTTAACATCATACACTTTACATTTTATTCAAATTACGCAAATTGGTATCTTATACATGACAATTGTTAAATTACAATTGAACTCAATGGCATATAAAACCAAAAATAATGACATCTATTTCACATAAAATAAAATACACTTACTTTATAAAATAAAACTAGGTCAAATTCAACACTGAGATTTTATTAGAATTGAACTAACAAAATAATAAATCAAATACAAGCGTGATTTTTTAACAAACAGTGTTTGACATAAAATTTTGGTATACAGTACACATATGATGATTGTACGTTGGAATCGATTTATTATGGGCGGAAAAGTTTATTTGCTCACGTATATTGATCGAATTATGAAAATTTCCGCGAATTAACTAGCGCGTTATCTGTGAGAGACATATCGTTTGGTATATGGATTTACATTAGTTTTACCTTTCTGTTCCTCATTTGGTTTATGGAGGGTGATTTAAACAAAATTGTTTAATTTTTGTAAATGAAGCATGTTTTCGATGGATTATATATTTTTATTTACAAAGAGCGAATTGTTATAAATCCTTGATGAGAGAGCTAGCGCACCCAAAAATGTAAACTAAAATATTGTGAAAAGTGTCGAATGCTAGGCTTTAACATAAATATCCGTTACAAAATATATAAAAGTAAATTATTAAATTAAAAAAAAACACTCTTTATTTCAATAACGTTCAATTTATTTCAGGTATGGAGATCTTAATCGTATCTGTTGTGATCTGTCGATAAATATTGATATTATTTATAACATTTACTTTAGGGAATATCAATTAAATTTCCTAGAGATTTTATAAATTTTAATTTTAATATTAACTCACACAATGGAGAACATATGCAAACATTTTTATTTTGGATAATACTAGAAATAAAAATAGTATGCAATAACTTTAGTTTTATTATCCCCTATATAGTTCATACCTTGATATGGCTGCTATTTCATTTTTTTCCTGGCAAAAAGGAAAAACCATGTTTATTTTTAATTTAAATTTCGTAACCCAGTTTTTGGCACTGTTTTGTTAAAAACTGTTAATTATAATTTTACAAAGATAAATATTTTGTATGGCTGAACATATACAAGCTATGCCGTGTAATTTACGTCAGTGTCATTGAGGACCAATACGATTTGCATTGGGAATAAATATTAAAATATGTGTGAATATTTTGTTGTAATTAATAAATACGAACAGGAAAATTTGACAATATAATTAACTTTAAATAACTATAGTTTACTATAAATTAAATAAATTGATAACTATTAGCGAAAATGTGCTCGTTAAAAATATCGGATAATTTTTAAAAATATTTTCATTTATGAAAACGATTTATTTCTATAAATTTATTTGATTATTGGTTCAAACATATATTATCTTAAAAATTTTTAGATGTATTTTTTTCATTGCTACATTAATCAGATTTCGTTTACAAAGTTTATTTTTGATCACGTAGTTGAAATTTTATTTTTTTTTATATATGTATTAAATATTCTAAATTGTAAATGATTTTTTTTCCTTTTGTTTCCTTTTGGAAAAAAAAATGGAAGGCATCAGCTTTGAAAATCATTACTTGTGAAAGCCGCACAAGGATATTTGATTAAAAATTTATGAGCAAGCTTCAAGTGCATTTAAAGTTAGCTCTTCGCTGGCTGCAAAACTTTTAAATATCCCTGAAAATTCATTAGTGTCCTTTGAAAAATTAACAGCGTTACAAGAAACGAATGGTTCTATTGGTGCGTGACACCGTTAATCGGAAAATAAAATGTAGTTTTATTGAATATATAAAATTGAAAAATGATTGGTGATTGTATTAATTTGGTTTGTTATTTGGTCATTAATAAATGAAGTAAGATATATTTCGTTTGTAACAGTTCATGTTGCTGTCTGGTGTGCTGACAACCGGTCGATGGTTTTGGTAAGTGGATTACTGGAGACATTAATAAGGGAGTGTTTTGTTTCAATTTTGGTTATCAGTTTTGCGTTCTATATGTGATGATAAATGACCGTGTCATTTTCCTTGTCAAATTAACGATTTAAAAATCGTTTGGTATCAATTTAATGTGCGGGTTTACCGTAATTCAACCGGTAACTGTTAACGACACGATTAGGCTTTATAATTGTTGCCGAAACGTTGTAAAACAAAAAGTGTTGCAAAGTGCCACACCTCGCCGCACCGCGCGTTGGAATTGCAAATTCAAATGCGGACATGATTGCCGACTGAGTGCGGTGAAGCCAGGGACTGGGACAGCGAAACCACAACTCAGGAAAACAGATAACCAAGATCAAAAAGGACTCCCCCATCATTTCCCATTTACACTGGACATTCATATTCATTATTTTGTTGTTTTAACCGTAAAGTAATACTTGCACTTCCACATATGTAAACAAAAAGCCAACGAGAGCAGCATATGGTTTTTTTTTGTAAATTAAATAATGCAAAGTTATCACGCCCGGTTACCTAACGCGTAACGTCAAGGCAACACAACGAAACCACGCCACTCGCGACTCATTACATCTGAATTTCACTGTTGACTCAAATTAAATTAGGTAGAAAAATACAGAATGACTCTGGCATTTACAAAAAAAAAAAATCAAGCGGCGACCATTGCTTGGATCTCATGTGACAATTTAATTATATGGCAGCATTCGTATACACCGTTTATTTATGTTACATCATATAATACCAACGTATATTGAAATTTGCATATGATATAAAACACCTCGACGAACAATTGATCTGATCTAATAAAACTTCTGCTGCTAAGGTTTTCAGTTTTGCTCATTCACATCACGCACCTAACAAAAATAAACAACTTCGACGAACATCGTATAGCACTGGGATTAAATATTTAAATATTCCGGAAGATATACTTCTTACATAACAAATTTATAATTTTTTTGCTAGTTTATTTTATTTAGAACATTTATTTATTTCGATATATTATTTAAAATTTATGTGATGAATTTCGCCTTTTTAAAAATTACAAGTTTTTGATTTCGTTGCAAAATTCTAGAAAAGTTCCTAATAGTTTTAAAAGTTGATACCAAACTATATTACACGTTTATATTAGATACACTGCCCGGAAAAAGTTCGGAAAACAAAATATATTATTTTCTAAAAAAAAAATCTAACGAAATTTTAAAAGTGGAAAGTGCTGTAGCGAACTTTTAACACATTTGTGAAAAACTAACATGTTAGCTTGAAACCCCATTGCATTAAAATTAATAAATAGCTCATAATATCATAAGAATACAAAGCTTAGTTTCATCTAATCCCCGCGTAACTATTATGTTTTTGTTGATTTTTTTTTGTATATTGTGCGGTTTTTATGAGGCCAATATTTATCGTACCCTAAATGATAAATAAACTTGACTGCTATATTTTTGAATATTTCATGAAACGATTTTCAAAAATGTTTACTTCGATCTTGACTTGAACTAAGTGCCGAAACCATCCGTAGTTCTTCAGATAGTATCTGCGAAAAACATGAGTGTTATCTTCAGACTGACAGGCCAGTGGACATTTCATAAACCGTCATTTTGATGTAGTGTATTGAATTCTATTATTATTATTGGCATTTTTCGATAACTAAGGACCATTATTGGATGAAATAGTTATTTATTGGATTCCACAAAAAAAGGGGAAAATTTTAAGTGGAAATAGTTTTCTATCATATCTGTATCCTTTCCAGTCTACCCTCTTATATTCGTAAACTAAATCAGTGAAACATATTTTCGGATCACATTTTATCATAATAACATTCAATTTATCGATGAAAGTATCATTTTAGTTTTGTTTATCAATACTACTTTTGCTCACTTGCTTACCTACCGACACGCTAGCTCACACAAACGCATTTTCCTATTAAAAAAAAAAAACGCTGATAGGTTTCAAAACAATATATTATTTTTAAATGATTTTATATAAATATTACATTCATATTAATTCATTATAATATAACGAATTATCATATTCTTGTTAAGGAATATTAGAGTAGTCCAAATACACAAATTGTTTTGAAAATAATGTATTACATAATGATTTGAGGTCACAGTCATTAGATCAAGTTTGACTTTTATTTTTAGTTGAGATGTATTTGTTCACCAAAGTTTGCTGTTCAAATATAAATATTGTTCCGTCATAATTCATAAATAATTAAGATCTCTAAAGGTTAAAATGTAATTTGTTTTTTTTTTTACCATATAAGATATAGTATATAATAAATAAGGCGCAGCACGCCTCTGTATTTTTCCGTATCCTTCACACGATTTCCGTTGAAATAAAATTATTTACAAAGTTATAAATGGCGTTCGGGCAGAAAGAATACACACAAAGTGAAATTTTACACGCTGAAACAAACAAACTCAATTACAGTGTTCGGTGCGTGCTTGGAATTAACGGTTACAACTTCAAAGTGTAATCAAATGACTTTTTCTGTACCAACAACCTATTTTAAGTAGGTATACTAATATATTCAGCTCTGTTAAAAAAAGGAAACTCCACCAAGACAAATAAAATAAATTAGCTTGAATAATGTTCGATTTAGCTTACGTTTGCTTGTGTTGATAGAGCTGCAGGTTTTTTACCGCCGTTTTAAAATTCAAGTATGAAGATTTTTTGCAACTGATTTAGATTTATTGGGCTTTCTAAATCTGTGTCAAATATATACACATACACACACACACACACACTTTTTTCTTTTATTTATTCATTGCCGTTTTAAAGAAGCGCCTCTTTAGTGATGGACATATACTGATTGAGTGTTAATTTTCAAAAAAAAACAACAATATTAATTCTTATAATTGCTTTTTTAAAATACAAAATTTGTTAATATTGAAATATCCATGTAATCTGAATATAGGTACTGGTAGTGTAATTCATTAAAATACAATTTTTGTGTAAAATTTAATAATATATTGTCACAATTTTTTATCCATCAATTCCCCCACAATTAATTTTTAAAGTTGACACAATCGATTCCCAGGGATATTTATCAAATATTTTGCAAACTATCATGTATTTTAAAATTTAAATTAAATTATACATATCCTGAACAAAACACATTAATAAACATGTAATGAATTAGATAAGTTTATTAAATACATATAATTCTTAATTATTATACTACCCAAACTTTACATAGTAGAAAAATATTTAATAAACACAAATTATATTTAATAAATTAATGAAATTTAAATAAATTTTAAAACATATAAATATGAAAATAAATTTCTGACAAAATGTTATACGATATATATTAGATCTTTTCATAGACTAGCAAGACAATTATCGCATACCCAAGGTATATCTGTATATTCCAGTAGAGCGCATATTGGTGGAGGAGCGAGAGTTATGGGTGTAAGGGACATTAGTAGACACAATTTGGTTTGGGAGCCCTCGCATATAACATTCGCCCATTTTAAAGGGTTGATTGAACTTTGGGGATCGATAAAAAACTGTTGGTCAATTATTCAGACCAGGGATCCGTACCCGGGACTCTTGGGTCGGCCGCCATTTTGAATGAATTAGTGATGGGTTCCTTTACAATGAGATTACTATACAAATCCTCGACCCTTTATAAAATAAAATCACATTTTTTTAAACTTAGAAAATGAGTTCAAGTCATGTGTATCATTGGTGTAGGAATGAAATTATGAAATTTGGATATATTTTGTTATATAACAATATATTAGAACGAATATTGTCGATTCGATTTTTTTCGAAATTGAATATAAGATATTCAAATTGCAACCTTGCCACCAATTTAAAAGCTGCCTAGCAGTGTAAAATGTTAACTATGGAATTAACCACGGTACACACGTGCAAATATATGTACATCACAGATAGCAATTTACGTTGAAGCACGTATTTGGTACTACTTGTACCAAATAAACAGATAAATAAACCAATTAAATCCGTATGAAGTGACTATTTAAAAATGAACCGTCAACTGGGGTGATTGTGAGTGACAGTGTTCATATGTACGGTGATGTTAACAGGAATCGTCGTACGTCAACACCAAAAATCAGATTGGGAGAGTATTTCAAATACTAGTATTAGTATTTCAAAACGTTGATAACAAAAGTGTTAGCGAAAGATCGCGTAAATATTGCCGAGACTTATGAAATTGTACGACATCTTAAAGAATAGAACTGACGCAAGGCTCTTCAACTAATATGATCTTTATGTTCTGCAACTCGTTAATACTTATGCTTGGTTAACCATTGTAGCCACTCGAGTTCAACAAAAACGCCCTATGTACACTATATCCAACTGAAATGTGCAAGATAGAAATTTGCAATGAGATAAAAAATCATCCCACAGATACTTAAGTATGATACTTAATTGACAATAGAAAATATGGGATTCGTGGATATGCGAGCGTATTGAATAATGAAACTGTTAATAAATTTGTAAAATAATCATCCATTACCAGCAAAGACTTATCAAACTACCAAGTTGTCTTCTCATTACTTAAAACAAACAATGTTAACCTTTAGAGTACGAGAGATAACGTTCGAGCCTTGATTGTAATGTAATGCAATATTAATTTCATACGATAATTATTTAGACGAAGCGCCGATAATGAAGTTACTGGAAAATGAGCAAGTGGTATTGTGTAGTTAGTGATGAATTAAAAAAAAAACATTTTTATCGCATATTAAAAATATATTAACACGAAACAGTACAGACTATGAAGATTATACAAAATGAGTATGCAGTATTTTGATACGAAAAAGATCATTAATCAACTTTAGAAATAATAAAAATTAATATATAAGTGAAAAAAAAAAAACATATATAACGAAAACAGAGCAGAAAATTTAAATACGAATATCAAGTAAAAAATAGTCAATTTTTATTTAAATTCATTATTTATTGATAATTCTTAACCAATAAAATATAATTTTTGATTTCGTTTGATTTGCATGATTTATTAAATAAATTCCGTAACTTTGACGCACTGTCAAATAATTTTTAAAACCAATATCCTAACTTAATTTTTGTTATTTTTTATTATTGAGCTGAGTACTTGCAAACAAAATAAATCAATAATAATATGATTTCCGCTGTAATGGATTCACTGGCAGAATGATTGATTGATTAAATTCACAAACTGTCTAAATAATATAACTCTAGCAATAAATTCAGCTGACAAGTACTGTGGGTTGCGTATGCCAAAGCGTTATATTATTATTATAGTGTATGTACACTAAAAATGTACCTACTAGGAGGTTGTTGCAGTGATTTTATTTGTATGTAAATAGAAACCATAAAATAGTTATCCAAATTAACTTTTATTTTTAATACAACTCGTAAAATGACAATGTTTCTAATAAAATATTCATCTGGTTACTCGCTATATATGTATCTGATACGAAAAATAAAATTATATTATCTTGAAGTGTAAACTGAGAAAAGTGTAATGATTTATTTATTTTTATCGTTGGTATAAGATCTAATTTTTGCCAAATGATTACTAAAATGACTTCGTTTTATATGTATATGCATTATGTTTATATCAATTTGCAATAGAATGAATGACTTTTGATAGTATGACTTTCTGATGAGTCATAAACATGTTGTCTTGGTAAAATGCAAAAGGCCACCAAACATTCTGACAGAAAAGCATCACGGAGCTCGGTGAATAGACATGCATGAAAAGGTGCAGAAATTTTCGCTTTCATTTTCGTGCAGGTATTAAATAGTTAAAGAGAAACGGGACAGGTAATGCCGTCGCTTGTCTAGGAGGAAAACCAAAATGGGACTGTGAAATTGCGTCTATCCTCAGGCAATTCGTGTAATCCGAATACAGGACTCGTACGTGGGACAAACAAACTAAATTACAGTTATAACAGAGCGACACACCGTACACTGCAAATGCAAAATATCTCTTTGTTGACATCAACATTACCAAGCAGATACCATTTATGGATGTCCTCTTGGATTATTTAATATTCAGATATTGAATTAATTACGTTATTCCTTTAATGAGCACTCCATTCAATTTTGTGAAACTAACCATGTGTACATCATTTATTCTTAAGTGAGGTCAATGTTTATTAGATTTGTCTTTACTAGTGCATGTGGTTTCAAAAATAAAAAATTGAAGGCGTAGAAATGTAATTTAATTTAAAAGAAAAAGTTAACGCAAACAAAAGTAAAAATATTAATTAATTCTCAACGAAGAAGGAAGAAATTAGCGAAAGAAAACAAAACGAAATGATTATGAAACAAATTATTAAAAGTATTCACAACTTTCAGTTAATTTAAAAGTAAAAGATCTTTAGTTCCAATAGACTTCACATTTCACTAACATTCCATATATTAAAACCATTTTATCTTAGCACTCGTAATAGTGCTAGTTCCTGATCCAAAAAAAAGAAGAAACTCCCAACGCAGTGAATTACAAATTACATGAAAACAAAATATCCCTATGAAATAAAATATTCAATAATTCTCGTTTAAATTTCTCTAGCACACATTAGAGGATTATAATTGAATTGAAAGCACAACTTATTATACATAACGTACTGTATTAACTATTTTTGCACCGGATGCAAATGCCAGTAAACAATTTTAATTATAAACGTATTAATAATTTAAACAGCTGGTAAAGTTTCTAAACAAATTGAAAAATGTTTAGTATTACATGGCTTTGTTGTACTAGCGTCGGCTATATATGCATAAGTCGTATCGTAGAGTTGAAACTTGAATATATACTGGTTGTGCGTTTTGTTAGTATGTTAGTGACAGCAGTGTTGTTTTATTCTTTGGCGCACCAATAGCAGAACGCTTCACAGCGTCTTTGATTTATATTCTGTTTTTCTTGTAATGTATTTGGCCTTTGTTACGTCTTTATTATCACTTATACTATATCTAAAATTATGTACCGCTATGACAAATATTGTTCCGAACGTTTTGCTTTTAAACTCCGTTTCTCACAAATAAATATAAATTAAGATATCTAATCAATTTAAGTCAACCGTAATTATTTAATCTAGATTTATTACTGAAATTTAGTTTAGATGTAATATTTTGAAAAATAAACATGTTGCTTTTGATGGTTCAATATGTTGATTTCAAATTTCTTACCCTAAAACGGGAATGAATTTAGAGCTGAATAATAATATGTTTGATGGAGTAGATTATCGTTTAGTGCAGTGTTGCATGCGTCGAATTCGTTTTGGAATTATACTCGGAAGCTAATACAAATTGAACCAAATATATATTAATAATTAATTATATTTTATGCATATATTAGAATCCTAATATTGATTGAAATTTTAATCTGTCAACTTTAACCATATTATATAGATTATATTTATTGATACTGCTGGCAGCGGCAATAATTGGAAAATGAATACAAAATTAATTCTACCAAATCTATATTAAACGGAATCTATATTAAACGGAAAAAAATTATAATATTTAACTCACTGTTTTCTATGAAACTGTTGATATTTATATTTATATATAAATATATATATATATATATATATATATATATATATATATATATATATATTGTTTTTGTTTTAATATATACAGAATATGTGTTGTATACACTGAAGTCGAAATGTTCATATTAGTGTCGTATAAATTATATGATAACTAATTAAATTTATTATATGAAAATCATCGAAAATTGTTTATTTACCGACCACAAATTAGTATTTTAGTTATTTATAAAGATATGTAGTCCATATAAACTAGCGCACCTTGTGTGAATTTAGAATTGATGACGGTGTATTTGAAGCAAATAAAAGTAGTAAAATGTTTTAAATAATAGTTGTGTGGTGTTGTCAGTAAAACGTTAAATATATCTTGTAAAATGGAAGTGGTGGAATTTTATTTCATATATTTCATAAAAGTGTGACATTTTAGTGACGCAATAACGTGCAGAGTGTTGGTCGTGTAAAGACGGTCACGTGATACATCCTAAATCACATACTTGGACGTGTGATATCGGCGTGCGAATTGATCGTTGATTTTTCTTTGCTATGTTTTCGTTTTATCTTTGTAACAACAACTGTAATAAATAAAACGGTTCTAAAAATTGTAAAGAAAACAAAAATTGATACAAGCAAGCACCCATATCTCTACAACTGTATCTCGGTCTTTCATAAAATATATTTTGTCGAAAAGGTTAATACTATCAGTGCCATAGAATAATATATTGTTTAAGTATTTCGTTGACACTGATTGATACTGATACTAAAGTTTCAAATTTATTTTCTAGCCTAGATTGTTTCAGCGGAATGTTGGAAATAACTGACAAAGACACAAAAGTAATTATTTTCATGACCAAAAACGATGGTTCAGGCTATAAAGAAATAAAAACATTAAATTACAAACAGCGAAGCGGAAAACTGATGATGAATGCTGATAATTTAAAACGTGTAATTAGATAAACATAAAACTCCAAGCTACACACGACCATCACCTGATGGAAACACAAGCTTTTAATGTATACCTACGTTAGACTAATTTGCTAGAGCAGTTAAAGTTAGCGTGTAAGTTTTATATTAGTTTCAGTTTCTTAGTCATCCGGTAAAACTTTACATTTTCTTAATACGAAACAGTACCACCAATACGGTGAATATACACGACACTGAACTATAAAAATCACCAAGGTAAATAAAATATACGTCGAAACAATTTACCATCAAAACGGATAAGTCAAAATGGAATAAAATCATTATTTTCATTTTATGTAAAGTGCAACGTGCATGTATAAAACTTAATTTAAACCCCGATAATAATAATCATGTGAACACTATTTTATAGGAAAAAGCATAGCTATTTTGTATATATGATATCTAGTTCAATTAGGTAATTAGTAATGTACAACTTTATGCTCATATGGGTGTAGAATTAGATTAACTTCAATTATTTAGATATGTGATATGTTACTCCTCACGTCTCAAATATTTTGGTACTAGCGCTTTTGAATTTGAAACTCTAACATTTAGTTTCATAGAGATATTTAAATTTGAAGCGAAGAGTGCGGAAGCAACTGTTGGTAGTGATACCTACTGTAAATCAGAATCTAATGCGTAAGATTCCTCTCCGAGAAATAGGTTCACGTTTCACTTATTTTATATGATTGTTTCCTGTAGATAAATTTAGTTCATTTTGGGATACAATGAAGAGTCTGCTTTGCGGCGTTGTTCACACTTGAGTTGGTCTAGCGTGTCGGCTGCAATTACAATTTTACTGAACTGGGCACCGCGGCGGGCCTGACTGGGATTCTGATTGTTAGAAGCACATTAGAGTAAAACCAACAGATTTTATCAACACTCGTGTTCGCGTACAGCTCGTGGTTACTTTTCTCTTTTTGTACAGTATTTAACAAACAATTACGCATGCAAATTTACTTAATAAAATTACTCTTTTCTTCACGTCAATTTAAGTCTCTCTTATGTACACACAATACATGTTTACTACCTACACTCTACTATTCGTTTACTTTAAATTCTATGCAGCTCCTTTGATTATTTTTATATTTAATAATTAATTCAACACATCATTGGTGCATACATACAAACTTTCACTTTCAACGGAAAAAAATATATATTTAGTAATATAATTTGTAATCATTTGAGAAATCCAATAAATTTTCCACATTCAACCTATATTTATTTATGTAATAAATGAAATATGTAATTTCAGTATTCGTGTTACTTATGTATATTTAATAGTATTATATTTATAGTAATTATGTCCAAAACTGTATTTTATATGATGATTGTCTGACAGAATAATGTGCAGTTTATACATTTTATTTGAAGGGTATATTTTTACTTGTTTGAGATTATGTTTAAAGATACGGGTGTGTCTTAAAAAAGTGTTATACTTGCAGTATGTGAAGATATAACGTAGAGTAAAAGAATCATTGAAAATACAAACACGAAAAATGTCAAATACAATTGTCACTGTTCGGGTAAAAAGTTGCGCACAGAACATATACGCATCATTTATTTTACGTTAGTTTCCGTCTTTTATTTTTAGAATTGTTCTACAGCATTAATTCCTATAATCATATTGATATAAGTCAAATTTTGTTTGAGTATGATGATTTATTAGTTAACTATAATTTTGTTGATACTTTATTCACATTTCCTATAAGGATGCATGGTAATAACGGATAGAGTATCATATGTCTATAATCGGATGAATGTTTTCCGTTATCGAAATATGATACTATATAACGTTTTCATCCATATTGTATGCATAGCCATTCAGAGTTGTCGTTTGCTGCATCATTATTGAAATATTACCGTCATCGTTTGAAATGAGAACACGTTTGATTCGCAGCATATGTTTTCTTTTTGAAAGTTATTGGCGAAGCCCGTCCTTCCTTGTTAAAGTTAAAGATGAAGAAATTAGAGTGAAAAAGCGTAGCTAATTGAAGCACGTGCTAGACGTGGCGAGACAGCAAGAAATGACACGTAACCGTCGGTAACATCTGTATCCGTCTTTGTTCCGCGCCCATCTTCAGATGGCGATTTATTTTTAATATGTGGTTAGCTACGCACGTACGTTGTTTTGCATTCAAAGTGTCTCGCCGACATTCTGTTATAAATTTAACATCAGTGGACATGGATGCGCGGTTGCTTACCACAATTTGAGTTTCGCTCTCGAAGAACATCGACACTAGAAGAATTACAATTGCTTTCTACCGACTAAACGATCAGTAGAAGATAATATAAATATTCCGAATTTAAAAAACAAACACTTTTACCTTTACTTTCCGCAATTTTCCTTTCTATGTTGTGGTTTGAAAATTTAAGTAAATCACCCATATTATTATAATCACACACCCACACAATTTGACTACCGACAAAGAAGAATGAAAATCAGCGTAAACGCTCTTAGTAAATAAAGTCTGCAACTATTACTGAGATCTTTGAATGTATCCATTGATTTGGTGTACATTCGAAAATCAAATAAAAAATAAGCTAATTTTGAAATATAGAAATATTTATTAATTATTGAATTGTTGTAGCTTTTGCTTGGTGAACTTTGTTATACATAATGATACATAATTGATATTAATTTCACAAATTATTTATTGATACGCTTCGCAATACAACATCATTATGAGGTAATTGTTGTTGTTAGTAAAGTAGTGAAATAGTGATACTGGAAATATTGTATTTAATTTGTATTAGTTGAATGTAAATTGAAATAAGAAAGATACTTGATTTGGATGAATTAGCTTATAAAAGCAATTTAAACCAAAATCATATAAATAGTTAGAGCCGCCACGAATATAGCGGAAGTTTGTAAAATTTGTCGACAAAGTTGGAAAACACGGTGTGCTGCGACTGGCATGTCGAGACCGAAATGTTCATCGTATGCGTTTTGCAGTCGACCAGTGGTGGTAGTGGTGTTGGTGGTGTCGGTTGCCGTTATATGTATGGATGTATGTATGTATGTATGTATGTATGTATGTATATATGTATGTATCATGATGAGTTGAGTCGAACACGCGCCAATCTTGGAACGTCTGGGCTGTGGGGTCTTAAATGCAAGGCACGTGAATCCCGAGACATTGGCCATTCAAAGAATTTCAAATCGTTCTACTTTGAACTAATATTTGCAGGAATTTAAACATTTACGTTCCACTTTAGATTTATTTGCTGTCGAGTATGTGCTTAGAGTTAAAAACATTAGGTGCAAACGTGCATATATTTGACATTATTTACTTCTCCACTTTTGCCACCGGCACTCCAACGAAAGAGTGGAAGAGACCTCGAGCTGAGCCAACCGGACACGATATTACGTTTACCGGGTCGTTTACAAATGGTTAAACTGGAGATATTTGCTCGGGTAGAATTTCTTTTCCGGGCACGGTCAACTTTTATTACTTCATAGTGATGTCTCCATCTCACATCACATCACATGTTTCTCTTTTCTCGTTATTACGACACCAACATCGTAAAATGTACCATAAAAACGGAAATATTATACGGTTACCTTAATTGAAAAATAGATCTTTAATTAAACAACAACGACAACATCAAGCTAATTATTATTACTCTCACACAAAAACGCGCAAAAACACTATTTTACTCACTATGAATTTAAAGTAACTTCATTCTCCATTTAGCTTTGGATACACGTACATTATCCCAACCAGGAATTTTTATTTGTTTTTCGTTTAGTTTCTACATTTAAAAGAAGACGATCCATTGTTTTCTCATCGTATCACAGCTTGATTTCATTGTCACACAGAAATATCTGAAGATATTGTATATACGATGTTTAAATATCTGTATTTTTATTGCAAAAACCCCGAAAAGTGATTTGCCTGCAGTAAGAAAACATTCATCATTTGTTTACTTTCAATATTGAAATCTTTGGATCAGTCAGTTTCGGTTCTCGGTTGGATTATACCTGGTGATATAATTTATCCATTGCCTACGATACATCTTCTCTTGAATATCATTAATCACGAAAACGGAGGGTTGAATCCTTCGTGATTTCATGTACCGTGATAATACTCGCTTAGCCTTTATATTCATGATTGCGCATGTGCGTGTCTTTATTTCTATATCATCTTGTTCGTACATGATCGTTTCCTTACATATGCTACGTAGCAAATTTGCATTTTGAAAGTTTTTTACGAAATTATATATGCATCTCTATTAAACTCAACCTGCTATAATTGCAATGTATTTAAAAAATTTTGTCACGATAATGAAAATTCAGTTCGAAACACATGAATCATTCATGAAAAATGTGAGAGAACAAAAGGAATCATTTCCCCTTTCTGCATATTTCATATTAGCTCATTTACATAATTGACATTAATGTAAATATATAAACATACTAGAGCGTATTTAGAATTTATAATAATAACCTATTTGCGGAGGTGCGGATTGTCCTAAATATAAATGAAATGTTCATTTATAATATAATAAATAAAAAAAATAAAAAAAACCGCGCGAATGTGTAAATCAGGCTTAAAATATAAATTGATAATACTCTTTCTATAGAAGAATAATATAAAGCAGCTAATTTGAAAAGAATTTTCGGTTGCCTTATTTATTTTATAAAGTTGCTCTATGCTTCTTCAGTAAAGTGGAAAAAAGATAAAATTCTATATGTATGTTAATAAAGGCTTATAATATACGAAAATAATTTAGCGTTTATGATTTATGTGAGAGAAGAGGATTGTTGTTATTATGTGAGGTTGTTCCGTGCATGCGGGTGCCGTATTGTGCTGGTTTTTCGGTAGTATCAGTTAAAAGATTTAATTCGGCTTTTGCTCGCACATTTCACTGTCAGGGAGGTACAGAAAGTAACGTTCTTTTGTGTTTTTGGTTGGATGTGAAAGCCGGTCTAAAACGATTCTTCCGGCTCACAATCTATAATCTTTGTTTTAAATAAAAATGCTTTTGACATGACACAACGTTAGATAATTTTATTTTTCACAAGAGTCGAGAAATTGACAATATTAGCAAGCAAATCTCGACACTGTGAAAACGAGATTGTTTTCCTTCTTTTTAGAAAACTTTGCAAAACTGGTTGATATACATACCTGAAAGAGAATAAGTTTACACGCTGCTTCAAGCTTCTCTAATATTGTAAAAGTTACCTTGGCACACAATACAAAAAGATATCTATAATGCTTCGCAGTACAATTCTGCTTTTGTAAGATTGATGAACGGGTAACTATCATTACCGGCATTGTGCTCTATGTGTACACGTTTAAATAAATGATTATTGTTAAAACCATGAAAAGCCTAATTAGATATTACACCTATAATTCACATCGCAATTGATATCGTCGCCGTCATCTTTGAAATATCATTCATACGTTCTCTTGCGTTGCTCGGTTGCCTCATTAGTTTTCCGTTGTAAGTTTTGGATGAGAGCGTGCGTATAGGTACCAAGAAGCATATCATCATCGTCATTAATTATGAATGCTTATGTTCTGCGTTAATAGCTTGGCATGTTGCGTCTGTAATTGTCGTATAATTGGATGATTGTGATAAGCTTCGCCTTCATAACAACCATTGGCTTCGGCAGCGTACGTATTTTACAGACGCCAGACGCTCGTACACTTTAGCCGATCATTTTTAACAAAACATTGACCTCTTGCCAAGATTGCTCCTACTCTGGTAATAGTTGCATTCTTTCGTGAACCAAATACCAATTTTATTGTTTATCAAAGATTTACATTGTATGTGCAAAGTCATAAAATGTTTTATATAGATACTATAGATATTCCAGTGCATGATAACACACTGTAATTTTAACATGTTTATTGGTGATTTAAGTAATCAAAAATAACTTCCAATATTTTCTATTCCGTATGTAAGCTTTTAAGCCAAATAAAAAAAGTTAAACAACACAATTCCTAGTTTTTATGAATATATTTGTGTTCGATGTTCAACTTGATTTTTATTTTGTTGGCTGGACTGGACTGGTTTTTGTGCAGTGCTTTTGCTGCAGTCATTCTATGTGGCCGTGGGTTTTTTTTTTGTGTTTATTGAAAACACAAGCAAAAACTAGGGTAAATGTGTAGTGAGATTACGGAAGTTTGTGCGCGATGTATGGAATTATAGTTCCTTCGATTTAATAAACAAATGTAAATAGGACACTGTGTGTAGTGTAAAACATTATATCACTATCACGTATTGCCCGGTGCTCGTAAAGTTGCAGTTGGGAATGCCACTAAACGGAACGTGGATAAATCTGTCCGTCGTGCACATTTGCACCGGATAGCAATGCTCTTATTTTGTTATAAAATTGTTGTAATAGTTCTAGTCATTATCCACTAAGTCCAAGCATGCGCAGTTAACATACACCACATTAAAATCCTGATTGCTTTTACTATTATTTTTCTCCTTGTATTTCATGTCTGACCTATTTCACCACCAGGTACTATACGCCAACATTGAGAGAACGAATGAATGATACCTGACATATTTGTGGTCACTATAGCAACCACCAGCCTTTCGTGAGAATCCCGTTGTCTTATGAAATATTAAAATTATTTGTTACCCTTTTCACTAATTGTACATCAAAATCGGGTATCGTTTTTGTGTGACGCAAATTCGTCGTTGTTGTCGTTGGTTTTTTTTTAAGCGGTACGTGTGTCCAATGTACAACACGCACTTTACCCTGCGCTCTGTATATACAAAATTTGTGTCAACTTGATTTGGGTGCAAAGTACGCGAGTGGTTCAGGGGGTCTCAAGTGGCTGCACACTAGCTGGCTGAAATTGAGTTTAAGGGTGAGTTGTTTTTGTGTAATGACCTGTTTCGCTGGAGATGATGGCAACGACGAGCACCCAGAAGAACAAGGCACGTCTCCGCTTGGTCACCATTGAACCCATAGTGCCGTTGAGTCTGGCGCCAACCATCCGGATTTCGTTGTTTGTTATTCTTTCGTAAAGAAATCGCTGCACGTACCACGATCACTGCACAATACTACTTATGGTTCGCGAGTATATTTGCAGGTTGTTTGTTATTATAATAACAAAGAATCTTTATGATGCCCGGAAATTACTTCCGGCTGGTATCACGGAAACGAGAGTACTTGCAATCACCATGTTCATCATTGTTCACTGTCAGACATTCAACCACTGTAATTAACGTCGGTATTATATGCTGGGCATTGGAAATGTTTCGATTCAATACACTCGTTGAAGACACGAATAATCACTTACATCGATGAAAATCGCTTGAATTACTTAGCAAATGTAACACACTCTATTTATAAAGTTGTCTTAATTATTTTACTTCTCACAACAACTACACGCCTGACCACTGAAATAATATTTGCACAGCTGCTCTTCAGTTCAAATAAGCCTGCATCCACTATCACTGCAAAATAAAGTGATACACAACTATAACACAATTAGCAACACCCGATTTTCTTTCGCTGTCAACACACGATAATTGTCTAGCTCAATATGACACCACAATTTTGTGTGATTTTAAAATATATGAATGACAATATTTGCATAAACACAGTTGTTGTAATTTTTTTTTTTTTTTTTTGAATTGCTGCAGTTACACCTCCGAAAAGTTTACATTCGCGGCAACGAGTTTATAGAGTGCCGGTCGACAGCGACTGCGGCACAACATACCAGGTTTGATTTCCGGCCGTAATAGACGTGCACCCGTTTCTGGTTTTTGTGTTACTGGCGGCAGAATTAGAGTGACGTCGCGACGCCGCTGGTATAGAAGCGCGGGGCGTCGTCAGTTGTGAGATCTGCCGGAGCGTCGCCAAACTAACGTTGGCCACCATGTTTAAATATCGACCGACGCCAGTTGTACAGTACACAAGCCCAGCACAGCACAGCACCAACACGACGCCGAGCACTAAGGATCATCGTCGTGAATTTGTCGTGCTACATTCGACTACTTGTCTTAGCTCGCGCTTATCTCACCGGTATGAATCTACCGTTATATCACGTAACATGTTACGTTGGCATATATATTTGCCTGCCTTACGTACATACGTACACTTGTTTTAATTGCACAGAGACATCCGAACTTAAGATCGTATATACTTATAAGTACATGGTTTTCCACAGCGAAAAGTACATCTCAGTTGTATATTCATTTGCATTTTTTTTTCTTTATTTATTTAATTATTTACTACAGTTTCGTGCTAGATCAAAATTTATCGCATAGATATTCGTGCAACCGTGAATGGTAACTTTGTATCTCTCGGTGTTGAATTAAATTTGCACACACATTCCGTAGCACGATGTGAAAATAAAACGTAGAATTTATCTAAGCTTGCAGCCCGCGTCTGATTTAACTGTTTTACAAACGTTTCATTTTTGTCTAAATTGGATGGTTACACGAGTCTCTCTGTATGTATGTATGCCACCGAAAATGACAAACCTATCTATGTATTGTGGTTGTACTACCTGTGATATCTACATGCATGCAGAAGGAGATACAGACGCTTTTGCTTTTGTTGAGCTCCTCTGTAATTTACTACCAAGGGACATTAAAATAGGTAAAGGAGCTCAATGCTTTATATCTCTATAATATATACCTTCAAGTTTGTACTTTATCTGCCTTCTTGCAAATTAGCAAGATTAGTGCGTTATAAAAAGAATCTAAGTACAACACACAATATTGTAATTATATATCACAAAGAAACTAGGCCAATCTGATTCTCATTCCATCTTCAAATGCGACCAATCACAATTTGAATAAACTTTCGAATGAACGAAAAACTTTCAAATGAATGAAAATTCAAGTTCGGAAAAATGTCTAACACCTCCTTTCAACAGTTTGTAAATTTTCTTCAAATGTAAATTCATTAATATATTTGCATATATTTTTTCTCTGAATATTCTATTTAAAATAAAATAAACATTTACATACAAACTATATCATTTTTTTAAATAGTTAATTGTTGTACTTATGTAGTTATTTTAATTCAATTATAGTTTCTTTGTAAGAAATTGTAAACAAACTGGGAAATTAAAAAAAAACCAATTCGTATATATAGAAAAATTATTACTTCTGTTATACTTTTACATCATAATCTGAATTATTTATATGGCTCAAAATTGATTTTTAATTAGACAACAAATAAGTCAATAAGGTTAAAGTACTTGCGCCACATTTATTCGGTTATTTAATTTGTTTATTTAGTACAATTATATGTAAAATATATCAATTATTGGGAACACAACAATACAATTTAATTTTCAAAATTAATAATATTTCTGTTTGGCTAATATCTTAAAGCTTCAACAAAATGTTATTTCTGTGTAAAATTATATTCCGTATTGATTAATGCAGGAATAAATTGATTTAACTCGGCGTAAAATGAATATGTATACTGATTGGGAAACAATGATTCAATTTAAACAATTTATAGTACAAATGCAGTAATTAGTAAAAAATTTAAATAAAATGTTATGCAGTCGCGAGTCTACCTACATGTAACGCGGATGTGGTCTGGTTTCGCTAAATTCTGAACCGTCCCATATGTGTGCGTGAATTGAATGAATTCGTGTGTCTAGTGCGTGCAATTCTAATGCTTGTGAATGCTCGTCAATATCTGCAAACCTGAAGAATGATGGACAGTAATGTGAATTATGTTCGTTTATAATTTTATCATCGCATTCTGATAGTGTTTAGTAACATTACAATTATTTTAATAACCTTTGAGTGATATTATTGATGATGTTCTTTAGACTAGGCTACAATTGATTGATTTGCCTTTATTGCTTAATGGACTATTTGATAATTGAATAAAAGAGCACAATTTACAAAAAAAATCTATATTTGAGTGTATAATTACAAAAACTTTAGGACCTTATTTCGAGAGAGGATCGTGTAGTATTAAAAGTAAATAAAAGAATATTATAAATTTTGAGAAAAGTTTATTCATATTCAGATGTGTTAAATCGCTAAATTTATTTGTCGTATAACATTATTTAGTAGTACTTAAAATTTATAATAAATTATGTTTAATTTACTTATTTTGTGTTTATAAATTGTGTAATAGTATTAGAGCAATATTAATGTATAACAAGTGTAAGATTTAAATATTTCAAAGTTATTAGATGATTAAAATGGAAGATCATTCAAACGTTATTTTAGTTTAGTTTAACAAACAGTATGGTAATATAAATCAGCATACGACACAATAATTTTCATTTAACATGTTAAGTGGCACAATGCAAATAAGAGCAATGTACCAACCAGCCCAGACCTAGGCCACCGTTTCATATAAAGCATGCGATAGAGAGAGCTAGAGTTGGGCAAGTTATTATGGGATGGCGCGCATAGTGAGCCCTTCGAAAGAAGATGCAAGGTGGTTTCTCGTCTCACAGGTCGATTAACCTGGATAGTTTCCTCTTTTTTTATGATTTAAAATTTAAATTATTATGACTTTGTGCTTTTTACTTTTTACAATGAAATGCGAATTATAAAAACGGAAAAACTACATTAAAACTCGTAATTACTTTAGTAAAATTTGATTACTTTTGATGAATTTTTATTTTAGTTTCACCGTTGTCGTTTGATGCCATGTCATGTATATTAAGTAATCATTATGAAGGAAAAAGCAATAATTTGTTTTGTAAATGCGTGCGACAAATAATAATAGGAATGGAAATATCATTTTAGTTATACTAGAGTGGGTGTAAGCTTTCGTGTATGAAATTGGTCAGAGCCAGCTGATTATATTGACCAACGGCGCGCTTTTCACCCATAGACCCGGAAATCACGTTGATATGTATACCTATATCCGTTCATCCACCTCACGACATAAAAGATAATTGTGGTCATGTCCACTTTTGACGTTAAGTGAACTTTAAAATTTACTGCTTATTTGACTAGTCAAGCGAATTCAAATTATTGTTCACTAAATAAATAAATATATCATGCTCTAAAATTGAAGTCAACCACAAAATGATCAGTGATTATTGGTTTATGTATCCTAATTAAGTGTCTTAGATGGTATAGATTGATGAATAGAAATAAATATTTTCTCAATAAAAGCTGTTTAAATAATGGTCGTATACCCGTATATATGCTTAGTAAAACGTTAAATATGACGCCATTGATCATTGTCTTACCTCCAGCTAAGAAAATCCAAGATTAAATCAAATAACTAACGTCCAGACATAAGAAAATTTATGTCTCAATAATGAAATATCATGAATCACAAATAAACGAAACGCTGTAATATACTTTTATAATATTTATTATTTAGCAATCCTACATATCGGTCAAATAGTTTATAATTTATAAAAATAATAATAGAGCTTTCTATGTAATTTAACGAAAAATTTGTATTTTAATCCTATACCGAGAAATAACTCTAGCTCCCGGTCATGATCAGCATACATATTTACTCAAAACTAATTGTCAAAATACGGAATAGATTTTAGAATAGTTTAAATAACAAAAGTAGCTTTACTTTGAATTTTCTGTATAACAAATTATAGTACCTCTGGCGTTTACTTATGCTAGTTATATTTTAGTATTCAGTCGTGAATTGTTTTAGATAGGTACGAATTTAATGACGACGAAAGTTCATCTATTCTGTAGAATAGTATGTATACATACATATATACTTTGGTATCTATAGGTAAAGTAATAGCGAATGCAGTATCTATATGAGTTTGTAAGACAGACATCGGATGGGATCGGATGGGATGGAATGGGATGGAATGGGATGGGATGAGAAGTAAAGTGTGGCATAGTGCACAATCTTGATGAAGGTATTACATAATTAATCGAGCGTAGCTGAGAAAGGAGTTCAGGTTGAAGTGGTGGTAAGGTGTTCAGGTTGTTGGTTGTCTCGTGCGCCACTGTACGATAGTTGGCTGTTGCTTGTCAGTGTATCCATCGTAAAAACGGTAGAGAAACAACAGCTGCTTTCGACATTCTGCTTCATCAGGACCTTCCCTGCTATTACCGGGGCACCACAGACCGCAGCTTGAAATATATATTAGTACCGGTTGTCAAATTTACAAACCTACATCAAATCAAGCAGCCAAGTACAGTTAATTGGTTAGAGATATATCACACTGACTGCTACTAGTATTCAGAAGTTCGCTACTCAACAAGACTGATTTCTACTGTGACCATTCAAGTCCTTTTGTCAACTCATCTTTCCATTGTCAACTAGTAATTTTACATTAATATTTATTGCGCCGTCTAGAAATAGCTGCGCATTGTTATATTCATTCGTCAATATCAGCTAGTAATCATCGAAAAAGCTTTACGTATCAGCATTCATTATTTATCCAGTACGAGTCCTGAATACATTGGATTTTATTTACTTTATGTTTACAACGATTATTTATTCATATTACTACCAAAATAGCTGCAACTCACATATACATAATTAAATACATTATTCATGACTGCGTTATACTTAGATTTTCATATTATATGAAAATGTGCAAATATTTATTAAAACTACGACAATTTTTTATTCATTATAATTGTCGTGTTTGTATTGAGAAACCAATTTTTCATGGCATGATTTGAATGCTGTACAGTAGAATTAATTTGATTAGTGTTATCCACACCCCCACTAATTAAATTATCGTTAGGTAAATTAGACTGTTTGTAATGTACATGATTTACCTATTACGGTAATCAATAGTGTTCATCAATTGTAATTCTCTTCAGATTAAATCGGTTTTATGACGACTTGCGGAAATCTAAAATGAACAACCATGTCATTCTCTTTATCGGTCCCCAAATCATAAATATTATTATTAGATATGTCCGTGAACATACTCGTGGACCTTTATACGTAATTAATACAATCAAAATTTAATGTTTTTGTAGTCAAAGACCCACGAGTCCAAGTTCATTTTGTATACGGACCGCAATGGCGGTTTTGTGGTACATCCCAATTCGCCTTTGGTAATAAGTTGATCTATTAAGATGGGAATCCTTGACTCCAAAATACATGGTAAAATTGCCAAATAGAATTAACAATGAATTACTTACTACAAACCCTAGTGCTTTACATGATTGTATAAACTTATTTGTCTAATAAAGTTTCACGTTTCATCTTTAACCGAACTATTTATATTCTATGTTCTAAATTTAGAACTCGTTATTCAAAGTGTTTCACGTAAATAATCACACATTTTATTGATTTTTCTATAATATGTATTATTTTTCATTTGCTTTACAGTTTTATACACACACACACACACACACACACACACACACACACACACAATGGAACATACACAGATAGACTTCATTCCAAAAATAGTCAGACTCGATTCAGGGAAGATCAAAAGGTATATTTTTGTTAAAATCTCTGGATCGTATTTTTTTATGATTACAATACTTACTTATTGCTTCGTATAAGACAGTAAAAATTATCTCAAATATATAAATAACTTATAGATAGTAAATATAATTTCATGATATGTATCTTAACTTGTTGTTATTATAAGTAAATTTCCAAATGCTAAGAAAACAGTTGAGATGCAAATGTGTGTAGTTGAGTTAGAAAAAAAGACAGAGAAAATGCTCGAGTGTTAGATAACACAATGTGTGTCAGTGAAAGAAAAACAGAAAGACCAAAGTCACTCGTGCTGGGCATATATAGGCTTGTTCAGCCATTCATCAAAATGGCACGTGTGCAGAAATACAAGTTACGCGAGCGAATCGCAAGGTTGTGTCTACTATATGATAGTCGTCTGTACTGTGGTAGTTACACAAATATTCTGTGTCTTGACGCTGTTTCTGGCGTGAAGCTAGTAGACGATATAACAATGCGTGCTTATGTTAGAGTACCATCCAACTAACATTCACAACTTTACCGGTTGAGCAATTGCATTGTGCCGGTAACAATACATTTGCAATAAATATCTCAGTTGTTGCCCGAAGATATTCTTTTCAATAAATCGACTAAATTGTATTGTGTGGCAGTTGCAACTAACACAATATTACCCTGAAGGTAGTAGCTACGTATTCAAATAATATATGATCTATTTTACATTTACAATATTCCATGTAACATAGTGTTGCAAATAATTGAGCTTATATACCAAACCATTCATTTTTAATCACTGGTTTTTTACTCAATTCGACGGTGTAAGTATAAATAAAAACAAAGTTCAAAATAAGTGTGAAATTTTAGAAATGAGAATTTAAAATGATTTGTATTTAGGAATGTATAAATTAAGCAATAAAAAGTTAATAAATACTCACCGAAATTGTGCGCTTTAATATCTGCAGAAAACACTCTCCCATTACGCCGTGATGCCATCAACCATTCGTAGTTACGAATTCGTTTACTTGGCACCGTAACAAGACGTATTTGTTTGCAGAAGTAGGTAGCGCAAGAAAACTTTTTATATCTGAACATTTTTGCACATAAGAAAAAGAATGATTACCTTTCTAGTATTTTCAATTTTTTTGTGTTCCGTTTTCCATTATTGTAACTATTTTAAAAATATTTAATATAGTTAATATATTGAAAATAAAAGCACTTTATTTTACTATGAGGGATATGACGATTAACAAAGATATTGTGATAAATCGCTTAAACTCCTTTCCAATTAATTTCAGAGGAAATTTTCTACGAAGAAAGTTGAAACGGAAAGAAGTGCATTACGTTAATGAAAAATTAGTTTTTGAAGTTTTTGAATTAGATGACGAAAGCTGAAGTTATCAGAAAAACAAGTTCTGTTTTATGTTGTAATATACACCTTCCGAGCTTGACTCGTTTCCACTTTTTAAATTCAACAAACTACCAAAACAAAATTAATTATGAACTAAAAATAAAAGAATAAAACTGCATATTGTTGGCTAAACATTGTTTAAAGAATAATTATATTAACTGTTTATAGAGTGAGGAAGTATGTATACGTTCATGTTCGCACCATTTAGTTCTATAAATATTTTCTTTATGGGACTTTACTCGTTCTTTTCAAAGTATGAAATAAGTTATTCTTAGAATGTAAATATTTCATAGTTTGTAGTATAATTTATAGTCGTTAACTGAAGTCAAAAAGTTCAAACAACTCATACACTAACCGCACACAAAAATAGAAGATTGTTAAGAAATACTATGAAAGAAGTAAATTCATACCAGTTTACATGACACATCACGAGTAGATAAAGTTTAAGAAGTATATAAATCATCCATGATTTTACAGCCCAGTATTGTGTCTTAATAAAATCACTTTTGACAGACCAGACGTTTCACGTTCGTTGGCGTTCTATAATTTTAGAGGTTTTTCCGTTCATATGTATAGTTTGGTATGTTAGCGCAAAGCAAAGCAAGGCAAGGGAAGGCAAGGCGTACGTTCCCTTGTAGTCGAATAGGCGGAGTCATTCGGATGTTTCATGAAAAGCCATAGACAGAGAAAGTTTGGAATTTCGCCTTCTGACAGACCGGACCTTTTCACAATGACCCTGTGTTGGATAACCATCCTTTTCGGTCGTAAAGACAAAATGGTTCCTTACTTTAACTGGCAGATTTATTCGTATTTGAACGAATTGTTACGGGCAAACCGATCATAATAACAGTTCTTTTTACCAACCGATCTCGATGTTACATATATTACATATATATAGCTAAGAACTAAACATGATTTACCTCCCAAAACAACCACTGTTGATTATTGCCACTTTAAGTACTGGTCGTAGTATATACTTAAATCAACCCCTTTAACGACAGAGGTGTTAGCATAATTTACTATTATTTATTAAACATACTCAATTGTACATAAAAGAAATACAATTATGTATTGTATGCATAAATGTATAGAGAAAGTTAAAACAAAAGAATGATTATATGAAAAAAACCAAATCGAAATTTATGATTGAAAGAACAGTGTAATATATCGGTTAATGGTGCTTTATGATACTCGATTAACTATTGGATCAGTGCATTAAACTGTATGTGACTGTTGATTGATGTCGATCGTTAATTACAAAAAACATTCGTTTAATGAGTCACTTTTATTAACTATAGTTACTATTTTGTTATTGTATGTACCCAACAAATATAGACATTAAATAAAACGTTGTGAAAATAGTACTATTGAAATTTATCTTTGTTAAAGTTCAAATATAAAAACGATTTACGTGTCTTTAAAAAAAAATTCACAAGAATAATCATGAACAAAAATTTCGTTTTTCTCTATTGTACGCGTATGCAGGTCAAAATAAAGCAATTTGAAATAAAACAGACCGTTAAAAGACGGTTCTTTTTGTTCGTTTGTGAAGGAAAAACGTTTCTTCCGATCGGTGCCGAGTTCTTTCATTTTCCGTTTAACCTTGGGGCTCTTGTCTCTCTTCTCTTTACGTCTAGTGAACGGTAGAGCGCATGTCCGTCGATATCTGACACACACACGCGAACGTATCTGTAGGTCTTCCTTCCCGGAAAACCGTATCTAAGCACTTGAACCAAAGTAAATATACGATGATAAACTGACAGGTGATCCGTGATGAGGTAATGATAGTGCGACAACCAAGGGAACGACCGACTCGCGACATAAAAGACCGACCTGTCTGCAATTCCATGAAAGCATGTTCGGATTTATGGACTTTTGTTATACGAAGCACGTCTTGGGAGTTTCTCCAATGTCGACCCCTCCCCACCTTATCTTCATCATCACTCGCCTCTTTTAGGCTAACACGCGTATGTCATCCTACCTTTGGTTCTTGGTAAATCGTGTCTCTTAAGCACACTTTTCGAATTATCTGCATTTATGTTACGTTTTATAACATGATTTCATCATGCTGTTAGTCTGCATGTTTTCATGGTCTTCACTCACTCACTCACTCAACACTAAACTATACGCGAATGAGTTCTCTTCATTTTATTTTTAACATTACTTGAAAGTACTCGTAATAGTAAAGTGAAGTCGTTACACTTGCCGTTTGTGTACCTAATGAACCCGAAAAGTGCACTACTTTCTGTTAAAAATAAATCTCACTTCTTGCATTAAGCAGTTATAAATAATCCATCTTTTTTGCACAGCCATTTTTATGTTAGAACGTGCAAATCATTCGAATCGGTGGAAATAGGTTACTACTGTCCATGCAACACATCACTCTTGCGAATATTTTCTATAGTAAGAAATAAAATATATACTTTTGATCAATGTTGCATCGTTTTTATTTGTTATTACCATAAAATATATACCTACATTTGTTATTATTCAAGGGTTTTTCTATTTTACATTAATATTACTCAAAAAAATTATTGGTCAAGTCAGCGTAAAAATATCGTATACATGATTTATCACTAAAACTATACTTTTGACACAATAAAATGACATTTGATTAATTAAACTATTCATGTACATAGAGCAACATGTTCGTTCTTTGTAGCGTGTTTGGTTACAAGTACTCTCACTCCATCTAATATTTATTCTTATTTCTTATTTAGGTAAAGTACGTATTATATATTTTAAAATTTATATTTATGCAGTGCAAATAGTACTTTTTACTTTCTTATACGAAGTGATAAGTAAGTATTGTAATCATGAAAGAATCGATTTTGAGATTTTAACGGAAATTTTTCCTGAATTAAACAAAACACATAGCAAATTCAAGTGATTTATAAATAAATAAGGTAACTAATAAGTGAAGAGTGTTTTTTTACTGTTTATTATGGCAAAAATCGTTGAAGGTAATTATGAATGTATCAAATATTGCACTAATGTTTTACGTTCCAAATTGTTCCGAGTGTCCTTCAACCGGGAAAATGTCTCCAAATATGTGCTAGAACAAAATTTCAAAACGCTTCCCAAGTTTATTTGACAATTGCTACATGGCCTTAAAGACTCTTGAATTCGACTAGGTAGCGGTTCCTCATTTACTCGGTTAGATAGTTCAGGCCCTCAACTAGAGGCAGGAATGCAGTGTATTTCGCAATGGGGAATATCTGCCTTGATGGATGAGTTTAGATGGTATGACCTCATTAATCCACGTATGCAATATTGTGGTTGCAAAATGTAGCTAGGGCAAGAAGCTTTTGCTATAGTTTAAAATAGCGACTGAATTTAAGTTCAGTAAATGCCAAAGAAGGAAGGATTTTCGATCCTAGGAACGACCTGAACCGATCCTCCATTCACCATTAGCAAAATACGTATAAGAAAGCTCAGTGAAACGCTTTCTATTCTATGCACACTTTAATTTTTATTGTTACACTTTTAAGTGATAAGGTGACACTAGTAATAAATTAGTTCTTTAAATTGTTAACTAGCCATGCAGCCATAAAAGTAAAAAATCAATACAAAACTTCACTATGAGTATTATGTGGGTTTCCGCATAGGTTTAAAAAAAAAAAATTAGAATATAACCCTAGCCAAACATGGTGCTGACACATATCAGACCAGCGTGAAATTTCAAACAATGTGCAAATTCTATTTTCATTTTCGTTTTTGAACAAAATTCACCCACCCACATGTAACAATGAAAATGCTGATAATGCTCGCTGATGAAAATACACTTGAAAATTAACTTGGTGAAATTTCGTTTCAGACCCTTTGGTCCGTGATGGACCTCGTCCATTTGGCCCCTAATGGATAAGATGGCACTACTCACAAATTAATTGAATTTATAATGCAACTATATGTTACCTGTAAATTGGATAGAATGGTCGTGGTCTCGTGGTGCTCTATAGCCCATAGCCGGTGCGGACGGTGAGAATTGATGAGTATTGTACGAAATTGTTTTTAATTGCGTTACAAAACCACCATTCTGCTTAGTGTAACATTAAGTCTCAATATCGATACATACAAAACCAAACCATCTCACTCTCCCATCTTCCAACGGGAAGATGGGAGAGTGAGATGGTTTCGTCCGATTAATCAGAAAAGTATCTATAATTAGTGTACTAAATTCTTCAAATGGAACATCAAATAAATAATGAAATAAAGTGAGCTTTTTTGCAAGTGGTTGTTTTTCTTTGAACTAGCAGCCAAACCATACTATACATTATACATCATCGTTACGTAACAAGGACATGCGCAATACAAAATTCTAGTTAAGATGAAGATGGTTAGATTAAAGTGAAACAAGGAACGCATCAAGTTGATGAAATCATAAACTACCTTTACAAATCTCTGTTAGAACAGCTGGCCATTTGTCACTTCTGCCATAGTGTTACTTGTTACTCATGATCCTTCTCAAGCTGTTAATGTCAGCACTAACTAGTGACTCTGTCGTAAACGATAATGTACTGTTTACAAGGGCCCAAGTATTCCTTGTAATAACAAATCTCTGGAAGGTCGAGAAAAAGACGCTTTTCGTATGTGTTACAGAAGAATTAAGACGCGAACTTACGAAAGACAAATATCGCGCTGGAATTTTGCACCAAGCCAAACAACGTGACAAAGTATCAATTTTGTTTTCTAACCGAGAACGTTTTATCTCCATTTTCGATGTTATTGACGGAACTTTCGGCTATACGTGTGCAATTTTACAATTTTTATTATAATCCTACATTCGTTTTTATGGTATTATTTTAACAATAGCCTTAATTAAACAAAAAAATAATAAAAGAACGAAACATGATTACACCTCATACAATCATGTTTATTGATGTTTTATTGAAATTGGATTCTGTTTTATTTGCATGTGTGTGTCCACATTTTTCCAACTAAGCCTCTTTTTTAATTAGTTCTATTTATATTTATTGAACATATGATATTTAATTTTTATCACATCCAAATTTTGTTTATTTTGTACACATCTTTTTTTCTTTTCATCAAATATAAATTCAAGCTAAATATGTACCATGTAAATACATGAGCCACTGGAAAACTTCTTCTATGTATTGTTTTTTATGTTCGACATTTCGTAAGGAACCTTTTTATGGTTTTGTACTTACTTAACGACTGCTCTTTGAAGCTGCCGTTGCCGTCATCAGATTTCACCTAGGTTACGTTACACAACATCGCCAACGCCTATTGCCTAATGCATGAGCTCAGTCGAACCAGGACAACATATATTTTAACAAATTTAAAAATCCAAAAGAACCAAAGGAATATTTCATAGTTTGCGATATATTTTTATTTTTATTGAATTACATTTTAAATCGAATCATCCTTCGATCCGCTGATTCCACATTTGTATTCATTTTATCTGGGTAATTTAATTTTTTCAAAAGTCAAATTTGTATTCAATCAATGCATATAAAACACAATCTAGTTTTTAATTTAATTATATATTAATAAATCTTAATTTCTAAAAAATGAATTGATGGTTCAGTTTTTCGCAGAATACTAATTGAGTTGTCTCAGTATTCTTAAAATCATTCTACTGAACTGGGTTGCAAAGATTCATTATGCAACATTTTATACATTGCTTATAATGAACATTATATTATATTACAATATTTTCACGGCAAAAATCATGACTTTTGATTCATTAAACACAACATTCATATTTATTTTACGAGATATATGTCAGGTTGCGATTTTTATCGCAAAACCAGCTGAAATAGGTACCGAAATCCATGCGAAAGGACTATGTTTCTGGGTATTTACATTATGACTATTTTCCTGTTTTGTTTATCAAATTAAGTGTCGGATAACACGTAAATTCAACATAAAAATTTTTGCTATGCATATGAAAAAGTACACATTGATTTTTTTTTTCATATTAGTTTCACGGTAACGAAAACAATTCGTGTCACTTTAGAAATGATCGCTTGCGGATATACTCGTACATGGGGAGTAATTTCTGGAACTTAAAATGATTTGCACATGTATTTATGTAAAATAACACTAAACCGGTCGATCGCAATACAATAATATGTTAATTGTGATAATTGTGTGATTTATCTAATTATAGATATAAAAGAAATTGCTTTTTCTTCAGTTATTATTTAATTCTAAATACATATGATATATTATTTATTGTACAGAATATTAAATAAGGAACCTAAGAGAATTTTTAAATTTTTTTTACGTAGGATATAATAGTAAGTGATGTATACATTATTGAGTGATTAATATTCATTATGCTCATTAGGGAATAATTTCAATCATTAACGACGTTTAGCGTTTAATGAAGGCATGTCTACAAAGAATTTATTATATTATATCAAGTCGTTGCTACTAAATAATAAAAGATAGGTATCAAATTCTTGTTAGTAAATTTTTAGAATTACTGTTATAAAATATATGATGCTATCAACAGTATTATTGCTTATGATTTAATAAGATTGGTAAAGAAGATTATTCCATATTCGTTTGATAGAAATAAAATTGTTTGAACTATCTAAAATGTGCCTATTACTACATTTCTATAAGATTTCACCAAGTGGAAAGTTATTCAGTATCCTTCTTTCTTTGGTTCGTGGCCCGCTGGGGAACACCAGATGTTACTCCGTACATTTTATTTTCATTCTAGCGATAACAGTTTTTATTCCTCTGACTCTGTTCGAAACTAATCACATTTTAGGATGCTCGAATTCAGTTCGAAAGTCCGCCCATCCGACATAGTAAAAAGTAATATCATAAAAAAGATGTCATATTCATATCCACTACGACAATATGAAACATTTATTTAAATTGATAATGCAAATGAGATTTTTAATACCATAACGATATGTACTTGAAAATAATAAAGAATAGTTTTGAAACTAATTACATTCGCATGTATGATTTTATTTTGATTAGTTATGAATATAATGAATGAGAAAAACATTTACATGCATTTATTAATTTAGTTTAACATGTTCAGATAATTGAAAATTCTAATTATGTTTTTCGTAAAACTATGTGTGTTTTTTATTAGAAAAAAGAGTTTCAAAATCTTTTGATGCCAAATAGCTCAATATAAATTTTAAAAGCAATTTCCTTATATATATTGTTTCTGTGCTTATATACGTGTGTGGTCTTTTTAACTATACTTCGAAAAGGTCAACAGAAAAATTGTAAATAAATACATTTAGGTTTGATAAACTAACATATATTTAAAACCGTTTCGTAATTCTCACACGACGCGTCGAATTTATTTATATAACACACTATTTATGGAACTTTCGTTTTCTTATATTCGTTCGTGTTCTTTAATGTTGTATATTATTTTTGAAAACTAGAAGCAGTTGTTACCTTTCGTTTGTAGAGGATGATCTATTAAAGTAAGTAAAATAGAGTTTTACTGTTTTGTTTTAAAGACATTCCATTCGTTTATCATGATAATTTTATATAACACTTTATTCTTGCATTTTTCAAATGCAAACATGAATAACATCATAAAGTAATAACAGGGTAAATAAAGAATACTTTTGTTTCTTTCGTAAAAATATTCTGACATTTATTTGCTCTACAATTCATTTATGCTTTGATAGACAAATAAAATTGAATGTAATGCATGTAGCCATACCGGGGTAACTACTAGATTTATTATGTAAATGTTTCTTATGGTAAATAAATTACATGATTAAGTACTTTTTTATCATTGAAATGAAATTATTTTGAAACGTAAATAGGTTACCGACGATTCAAATTATTTTGCGCTATGTTTAAATCCGTGATGAAGCATATTTTAAAAATATCGTTTTTTTTTATATCCCTTTACGCCGTAAGTGTGTGTAGTATTTTAATACGGTAATACAGAAACTGAGATGGCTATGGAAATTCTAGTTTTATGTTACACACCTAATAACAGTGATTAAAAGCAAGAACACGAGCTGGTTAGACTGTAATTAAGTCCCCATGTGCTCGAAGGGCCCTTAAGAAAAGACCAATGTAATGCGCTCGTTCCGATTATCAGTGACTGTCAGGTAGTAACTGAAAAAATTATAGTGTTCTACGTCTAGAGATTACTATCTACAAGTAGCTGGTTATCGTCAGTCCGGAAGAGCTATTTAAGTAAAATTAAGCTAGCATGGCAATGTCAAGGAGGTATGTAGGTATATATATATATGGATAGCTAAATGTAGACACTTCTCGACTGTAGATGTAAAGTAGACGAGTATATGTAGTAACTGTAGACGGGAACTACAAGTCGTCGTCCAAATAGCGGTGCTATACAGCGTGGAACACGGGGCATAACGTAATCCTGTATTGTAGAGAATTGTCCCGACTAGTGCGGACCCACAAACATCATCAGGAGACCCCGGGACGTCCCAAGTGTATCGTGATGAAGACGACAGAACCCTTCTTGCTTAGTAGATTTGAGCGGTAGAAGTAGGTGAAGCCAAACCAAGACGACATTGGGAATTGAGTGAGACTGTGTGTTGTGTGCACAGCACAACACAGCACAGCACATCGCATCGCACGTTCAGTGTGGCCATTGCCGTAGTAGACATACGCAGATAAGCGAAAACGCGCGGAGCGAATGTGTCGTATGCGTGCCGAGCACATTACGTCTTCGAGAACTTTCATTTCAATGGAGTCGACAACAATTTTGACCTTTTCACGGAGTTCTACATTCGAAATTCGACACGACCCGATTACACTTTGACTCTACCCATTTGTCAGGTAGGTAATGGTTGATCGGTTAAAGTAAACTCAATCAGTAAATACAACACGATAACGACTGTTAAATATGTGCCGATATTTCACGACTTATTATGCCCATGCGTTTTGTTTTGTTTTGTTTTTTTTTTTGCATTTTCACGCTGTGCGTGTCTTGTGATTTATTTCACACAACTGAATTTACGCTCACGACCGCGAATAGACCGTTTATTCATTTCACTGCCCTTCTACTCCCTTGAGTTTCCTTGAAAAATAAATACATGTAAAAATAAATGCCATTGCCTTATTTCCCTATTCTGTTCTTTTTATTTACGCACTGTTTATTGCTTTGTTGAAAACGGTTGTAATCATCACTTTTTATATGTAATTAGAATTCGATCATAAATCTCTATATAGGCTTACGAGTTTGTGTTTTATTGTGTTCATGCCATAATATTTTGGCGACAACACCTATAAAAATACTGTTCATTGCTAACTGCAAAATATTTTATCTTGTAATTATTATTATTTATAGAGTATTTTCAGTGATATTTTTGAAATGATTTACTTATTATTAAAATAAAATGTATGGAATGACGCAGTAGCAATCGTTAACAAATTCTGCGGAATAACGGAGATGGCAATAATGAGCGTTCCAATTCGGTCAAATATATATCGGCAGTTAGATTGTATTAATTGAATAATTTGAAATGCAAAACGGCCATTATCCTTGTAGGTCACATATTCTATCTTGGTGGTGGTCCCAAAAGGATTCCCGTTTCGCAAGGACGGGTAAAAACTTTCCGAATTCCGGTGCAAATTAAATTAAAATATGTTTGAACTCGCGGTTAATGCTATTGCAGGGTGTTACTTCAACTTCTGCATAACAACGAACATTTCTGATTCTTTCTGTTCACTTCCACAACTTTTTTCGGTGTGAGGCGTTTGTCGGGCGGGGTAGTTATTCTGGTTAGGCCTACTTACGTCTGAAATGCGTGTCCTTGTCCTGTACCCAGCACCGAATCAGCCGGCGCCAAGCGGTAAATGATGTTGCATTATTTATCTTGACTGCCTTCGAGTCTCCCCAAGTTAGATTGTCCGGTTCCTGTTGTAAAGTTACGTTGTTCCGTAGAGTCTCTCTTTGGCATTGCACCATCATCCCGCGGGAACCCAGTTTAAGTATAGATTTATTGGACGTTTCAGTGTACGGGATACATTTCTCGTCTAGGATGCTCACTCAATATGCGTATCTCATACAATGCCTCGCAACTTGTGTGGCTCACTAAATTGCAGCAATCAAATTTTTTATTAATGGTATACCCCAAACACTTTACAGATTCGTTCTATTTTCAAATCACCTTCGTTGAGATTTCATGAAACCGATTTGCAGTATCGACAAAAAAAAAGTATGCTTTGAAAAAGTATATTAGCTAAATTTCACTTTAACTCGTAGTCACTCGTTTAACTCAAAATCGATTTCATATGAAAGAGAGAATATGAGATTAGTATTACACAAAATACACAATCAGCCCTAATTGTTCAGTATACTGTTTGAATTACGAGTACTGAACAAGAATCTTTGTCTATTGTTAAACTTACTAATTTTGTTCGATTGCAACACTACATTTAGCAACATGATACCTACGCAAACGATGAGTATCTTGTTAGTGCATTTCCTAAGCGTAACCCATTGATAGTTCAAGTGGTGGGATTAATTTTGACCCAACATAAAATCTATTCGCGAAAATTACACTCATAAGTATAACCAATCCTTTAGTATTATTTGTAATAAAAGATATAATAACAAAAAATATATTTTGTTGTTTGAGTAAGATGAAGAAAGATATTATTTTTACCAAAATATATGCTAATAAAACACAAAATATGTATGTCTGTGTGTATTGTAATATTATGAAAAATTGGTCCAAATAGCGACTGCTTTGTGAATACTTATGTGAATTTGTCACGCTTCCTGTACAATGTACGTTTTTAAAAAAGCTCGATACGCGTTGGTATATTACGTCTTTTATAGGCGTCATCGAGATTTCGTTCAAAACGTAAGTGGCAGATTCGACGATCACACATCATCCCAAATATGATTGAATATTCAAAAAAGCTATAAAGAAAAGATAGATTATCTAAAATATAAAACAAAGATGGCTCACACAATTTAAATATGAATTTTATTTATTGGAAATATATGCAAAAAGTATTTCGTAACGGGAAATTAGAACACATATACATTTTTGTATCTCTATATTATTATTAAATTATGTATCATTATATTAATGGTAAAACAATAATAAACATAAAAACAATTTTTTTGTCAGAAAATTTTACTTTTAGTTTTTTCATCTATCCATTATAGAGATTTGCTAGTTTAGTGAAAAAAAATTCAATAAACATCAACATAATTACCCTATAACCATGAAAATACTGTGTGTTTATTTGAGAAATGGTTGGGCAATAAATTTAAATTAATTACAATCATTGATCATGCCTGAAAATATAGCCTCAGCATAGGTTATACAAAATCTGAATTCCAAATAATTTGTCATAAATTGGAAAAGGAAAAAACAACGTAACTAAATTTCAGCATTTCCTTTCGAAAAAAAAGGAGATAAAAATGAGAGAAACCACGGTTCTATATATAAACCATCGTTGAAAGAAAATTGTTTTTTGATTCAGTGTTTATAATCTGATCATGGCATACAGGAAGCTAAACTGACACACTCTACATATTTTTTCCTACCTTAGCCCCAAAAGTGCAGTTTAAACATTGCCAAAGGTCGTTCAGTAATCTTTTCAAACTTTTACTCGTATACCAATTTTCATAATTCAAAATATTAAAAACATTTCATTAAAAACCATTTTCTACCGTTACCACATTTACAATCGTTTTCGATAAATTCTATTTTTAATCATGGTACGTGTTTCGCATATGGAGGTTATTTTATTCATAGAGTTTTACTATTCACCCTAGTTTCCAGCGTCTACACTATTGGAATATAATGCAAAGTAAGTTCAACTCTTTATTATATTTTTATGTATATATATATATATATATATATATATATATATATATATATATATAAATTGATATACGTATATGATACTGCAAAGCGTCAAGAAATTGCGTAATTTATATATGCTGCATTGGTAACATCGAAGTCTAGACGGTTTTTTTAATATCTTCAATAAAATATCATTCTATATTAAATTGCTCCCGTTCCATTTTCGTAAGGAGTGTGTATAATATACCCGATTTCAGATAAGTTGCAAGTCACCAATGTTAGGTTCCAACGTGATTTACAATAGACTTTGTAGACTCTGCATGCTGTTCTTAAACTATTCTAATTTAGGTGTGAATATGCAACCAGTTTCAGTACTTTTAAGACCTTGCCAAATTGCACGTGCGCTTCAACTCTAGTAACTTTCTTGCCTTGCAAATACGGAAATACCTATTCGCTGTTAAATATCTTCTGTGTAAATACTATTTTAATTAACAAATATAGAACTTCTTATTTGTATTGTATTTGCAGTGGATGAAAAGGAGGCAAACTGGATCAGTTGCCCTAATGCCTGGCTTCTCTACATGAGATTTTATATGAACGATTTGATAAAGGTTGTTTGGTTGAGTATTCCAAATATAAATGTAATTTAATTTTGCTTTCCTTTAATTTCAGGAAACAATTAAATTGCGAAAACACCTTCCATTTTGTTCTATATGCGTGCTGAGCACATCCTAAATTGAACTCATTTTACCGCGTTAAAGTTGAAATTAGGGACATCAATTTTTGTAAGATGAAAATGTATATTAATTTCCTGTATTTTACAAGACTTTGTAAGTAGCAATTTAGCTTTGATTCAAATTGAATGTTTGAAACGGAATTGCGTAGGCGAATTGATAAATAAAATATGTGCTTAGATTGGGAAGAATGTGATGAGCAAAATGAAAAAGAGTCCATTTAAATGTTAGCAAATACAAAGTACGGCCAAGTTTGTTGACGTTGTTGATTTGTGTAGTTCGGCTTGTAGGAGGCAGGTACAGCATCAAGTCACAATTGTATAGTTTTGTTTGAAATACACATACGTACGGTCAAACGAGAAGCAATACACAACCAATACACGGAGTGTAGTGGCCGGCATTACTTGTGTATGTATGTCAGCTATTTGTGTAGAACACAGCAATGCTTTGAGCATCGATGGTCCCCGTTACAGAGTGTCGCATTCAGTAAGATTTCCAGCTCAATTAATTGACCAAACTGGCTATGCAAGTTATACTGGCGAGCGAGAGAGAGATGATTTGCATAACTACGCCAAACGATGGAACACACAGCGACGTCTATTGTACAGAGTAACAATGGAATCACACGCAAATTTAATTAATAGGACCATTCCATGCAAGATCAATATATGTGTTCGCCAAACCGCATATATTTACTTTAAGGCTTTGCGTGTTTCGATCATTAGATCAACGCGTGCGAGCGTACCAATGTCCATTTACCTTTCCTCTTCATTCCATACCTGCCCGCCATATACTATGGTTATTGGCTGCAGAACTCTCACGTCCACTGATCAATCCACATCACGTCACATCGTTCACTGACTCCAATATATACCACATGTAACTGCATCTATTCGCCTCTATGTCGAAACTACTAACATTCGCTAATAAACATACATAATACACTACAACTTATGATGTACATAGGTAGCTACTATCTAACTTAGCGATCCAACATGCTCTCCATTAAACGCACTTCATCACCCACATGACGCCGTACACAGAACGATACAACATTGCGAATAATAAATAATAAGAAAATATTCATACATTTCCTTAATAAAAATACAATAATTAATCCTTGAGTTTAAATATATTTTTCCAACTAACATCAAGCTAATTACAACGTCGTAACATTTTCTTTTAAATACTGTTTGCAACACATTACAAAATTAGCAATATAGTTGAACAACCCCATTATACATAATGATAATTAGATTTTAAAATAATTGAATTAATATGATGTTGTCGTGAGGCAAATGCATCCAGTGTGCGGACGAGAAAACGATCCGACTCGCTTCTTCCGGGTCTCTGTGTAGAAGATGGGGGTATAAAGGCACACGTTCGCACGTGCGAGCAATCTGATTAAATTTTAATTAATTAGGAGATAAGCAGCGAGAGACGTGTTCCACGCTGTGTTAGTAACCCGTGGCCAGCTGACTGTACTGACCCACCCAGCCTCGATGCACCACAGGACCCGGCCCGTATTCATCCTTCGTTATATTTCGTTTTCGTTATAAATTTACAGCTCTTTCAAAACTTTTTTTTTTGTTCCTGAAAGAACACCTATTAAAAGCAACTTTAAACCTTTTATCTCCATGGATGATAGCTTGGTAGTTTTATCACAAGCTTTTTTTTCTCGAAAATTTAACAAAGTAGATTTTTATATTAACATTAATTACTTTGTTTATATTTACTTGCGGGCGAATAACACTCTTTAGTTATCGATATAATGCGAAACATTTTATTTTATGTGAATTTACACACACCAACTTTTTTTTTTCTCACAAAAATTTAAATTCTAGAATGTATTATTTTCTAATCTCTAAAATACAAAAAATACTTTCGTATTTTTGTGATATGTATGTTATTTTAAGCGTCAACAACACCCTAATATAAAACATCGCGAGCTTTAGATATCGTTGCGTAATAAATTGTGAACAAAAAAATCAATTCCATTTATCAAGTATATAATATCATTTACATATGTTATACATAGTTATATCAGTTATTATTACAATTTCTACTCGTTCAATTGATATTTTCGTTTGGTTTGTATTTTTCCAGGCATCGGAGTGAATACAATCCGAAACGCGTAAAACCAATGCGATATACAATACCAGCTCTCTGGATAAAATTTACATCAATCAACAACACACAATTGAAAATAGTGGTGACCTACTCGGCCGCCGCGGATACAGTACATGTTTTTTTATGCGAATTTTAGGAAATTGTCGTATTTCGTCGTAAAATTATATATGTACGGTAGCTTGTCATTTTGAGGCCATAACGAATTTCTTAAATTACATGAAAACTTTTTATTCGGCTCTGAAACATCAAAGGATTTTATTCAGTCGAAAGGGACGACGTTGTTTGAATTTAGGCACGTGTTGTTTTCTTTTTCGAAAACGATTCAGTATTTAAAGCTTTTTGACAAACATCCATCGTGCACAGAGATAAAAGGTTTCACTAAATACAATTATAAACAATAAAGGGATGTTGTTCCAAATATCAATCCGATCAAAGTAGGTACATTGGATGCTATTCAAATGAATATTAGTCCATTGTGTTCTCTGCCCGTGCTTTTCTGTTTATTTATTAAAACGATGAAACTGAGCATAAATTATGATGGATGTATTATGATTTCACCCACCAATTTCATTTATTTGATCACTGTAAAGTAAAAGCTGGAATTATTTTATTCTAAAGTGACAAATTCAAAGAGTTATATATATATATATATATATATATATATATATATATATATATATATATATATATATATATAGTGTATAGTGTATATATAAGGAAAATTGCAAGCTTCGATATAAAATAAATTAATGAGACTGGTATTCTATGTAAATTTGTGTAGAGCTAATAAAACCATCACTCATACACTTGAAGACGCTGAACAGGATCTTGGCAAAAGTCAAGTTGGTGTAAACAAATTGAATGATTAATTAGGAAATTTGTTTGACAAACGTGCGATGCAGTCGCCATTTTGTTGCACCATAAAGTTTATTGGTGACGTGTGAGCGCATGAGTTGATGAGTACACGTCGAATACTTAATTAGGTGTGCGATTTGGAAAATCTAACCCTAGAGAAACTAATTAATTAGTCTTGAGATTACATCTAATGTATCATTTAGCTGATTAGATGGTGTGCTCTGCCGTGAAGTGTTTCGTATTTCGCGTTTGGCAAAGTTTTCATATCCCTCGGGATGTCATTAGGCAAATATCAATATTAATCTGCCAATATTCAGACTTGTGCAACGCGCACTATGCCCGCGGCTTTTGATTAAATACTCTCACAGATTACTTTGGCAAAATCCGGTAATACAAATAAAATAAAAATAAAAAAACACCGCAAAAAAAATCACTTTACTTGCACAGCGTTTCTATTTATTGCCGTTCAAACATCGCTAGCTTTCGATCGACGAAGAACCAAACAACATGAATTCAGATTTAAAGTGCAGTGTTAATCTTATATAGCGAATGGAGTCCCAACAATTCATTACGTTGCTACCACTGTCCGTGTTTACTCGTGACATCAATTCAGGATGCGCGTCAAGTATCGCTTCAGTACCTATCTATTCTTGTTTCATGATGTTAGTGAAGAACGAACAATCAATGGTTCATTCGATATTAATCATTTACCAACAATTATATTGACTGAACATGTCCAATGTCTTCCTTTTATATGGTTCTATTATTAAATCTGAAGTCATTATTGACCATCATCAGTTAGTTATTAAATTGTTAATAAAATAAACTTTCATTCTTTAAAATTCTACTGAATTTCTTTATTTACGTTTAGTGGATGTACATACATACATACATACAAGTATACAGTATTAAATAAAAGTATTTGCACCGGTGAGTCAGTTTTAGGGGTCGTATCGAGTTTTCAACATCGTAAGCAAATATCAACATGAATTGAGTAATTTTATTGCTGGCACGTGTATTGTACCAGAACCAAAGAGATTACTTGCACATTCAAACATTCTGTTGTGCCAGGCGAAAACCATATGTGACCTTTTACAATGTATTACAGTATCAGATATATATATATATATTTCAATTCAATTAAAACCTTTAAAATCATAACAGATTTGCTCGTATCATTAGCGTTAGGAAAATACCCCGGATGATTCGTACAATAATTTCAAAAATGATATTTAAATCGAATATCTGTAGATATATATAAAATTTTATTTTCTGGCACATTTACCCATATAGGTAGTCGTTATCTTTTAAAATATACGGTTCCACGTTAGTTATGTGTGAAACCATTTACATTGTTAGTGATAATGTTTGTGAACCATTGCTTGTTAGATGTGACTCGGTTTACAATACTTTCACGTATGATTTTATTGTTAACTGGAAATCGGAAGCGAGCAACGTAGTGTGTAAGATTCGAAATAAGTATGTATTTCATTGATTTTTCACTGGAAACTATTTGTATTTCTACGAGTGGTGCTGAATATCAAAATAAATTGTTGCCATTTCTCGCAAACGAAACCAGTGTTTATAAATCTTAATAATTAACTTATATTTATGAAGCATACGATTATTAAAGACGAAATGGTTTTGAGAAACAAATATTTTTATAATAAATAATTGCACAATAAGTAAATAAAGATTGATAAAGCTTTTGATAGATTTATGTTTATTATGAATTGAAATAAAACTCGACACGATTAAATAGCAGTATATTTGATTCTATAATTATTTTGAATAAAAAGAATGGTTGGCGTAAACTGTATTGATTAGTGAGGGGAAAAGGATTATAAAATAGGAATGCGGGATATGTTAAACAAGGTTGGTGAAACGAACTGTACAGCATCAACATAGCACAGGAGCAGAGGTTTCGAAGCGAGAAAAAAGGGATAGGGAACCGGCGAGTTGGAATCTACGTGCGTTTCGTATTGTAAAGCGCTCTGTGTCTGATTAATTTGAATCGCACGTAACGAGTAACCACGGCATATAACTTTCCATGTACCTGGAGACGTAAATGGGCATTAATTAAATACAGCTAGTTTATTACCGCAATTATTCTTTCAACGCTTGAAATATCACCCAAGTTTTCACCCAAGCAAAATGCTTCCGAATCGCGCGCGCGGAGAAATACGGTATTGTGGTCGGAACGGAAGGGCACATCTGCTTTTTCTTTAATCACAGCTGTAACTACTAAACGTTTACGATGCTTTTCCTCCCCTATCTGAATCACGTTTCCGTTGCAAACAGACGCATTGTTACGATACAGATTTCAAAATTTATTATTTTTCTGCACACGATACAATTTCAAATAAAATAACACACACAACAGATATCAACAGCATTGCTTTTCACAAATTGATAGCATCATCGTGTGCATTCGGCAGTAAGTGAACACTGTCGATTGCACATATTCTAATACAAAAATTCCATAGCATGTTCAAAGCATTTTTTCCCCAGTGTTTTAATTGTTTCGTAACTAAATGGTCAAAAGCAATTTTCAAAAATTTGCTTATCAATTTTTTTTAATTATTATTGTCACTTCCGGATCCATTTTGTTCCAGAATTTGTTAGTATCTACTAGTATTTAATTCATGCTTTATTTAAACTTAGACAGCTAGAGGATAGCTATATATTTTTTGTTCTCGACGATTTAAAGTCTAATTATGAAGTTAAATTAGAACACAGTGAAGATATATAATGAATTTTGTTTCAGCCCGTTGCACATACGATGCGATGCGATGGCGGGCGGGTGGATATCTTCTCCGCTATAGTAGAAGTGCGTGTTGGCGTGCGTTTATGTACCACACGGTACAACAAGGCACGGCACGACACGGGAAATGGTGCAGATGTGCTTATGTTTCGTGAACGTGCCAGATGCTTACACCGCGAACCGCTATTTACGTGTGACGCATTGTCGCTTGCTAGTGCACGTGAAATTCCGCACGTATTGTATATAAATCTACGATCAAAATAACATTTCAATATGCACCTTCGTTTCTCCCTCATATAGCGCACTAATCGTAATACACAAATGCTATGACATGAATAAATAAATGCAACATGATTTACGACATAAACGAGAATATTAATTTTCAAACGGCACCAAATTGAGTAAAACAAATTCGTATTACAAAGAGAACATTATTCAAAATATATAACACATCTTAAGATAAGAAATACAATAATACTACCATCCAACACAATTACCGAAACCCATGTTACAATCTATAATATAGTATATTTTTAAAAAAAAATCCCTGATACTAAAAATATAAACTAATTCCAAGAAATTATTTGATTTGAAATATAAGAGTATTTCATATTTCTTCACACTTTCTTTGATAGTTTAGTTAAATATTCAGAAAGATTATAGTAAATAAAATATAACTTGATTTACTATTAATCTTTGTTTTCTTCAAGTTGACTGCAGCTATGAATGTTCTATATTTTATGAAATTGCGTGATACAACTGTGTAAAATGAACCATGTATTATTAAATATTGTTACACCACGAAGGGCATGAAATAAAATGTGTATAGTGTGTAATATCTAATGAATCTTTAACTACAATTGTTTACTAAATTATTTATAATTTCATAAAGAAATATAAAATAGAAATAACTTGAAAATAAAAGTAAATTTAATTAAAAATATATTAAAATATTTTTGAAAAGAGTGATTTATTTATTATACAGTTTATACAAATGATTTTATTATTCTCGACAGAATTTAGAAATAAAGCTGTATGTAGGTACAAACAAAAAAGTACTATACAAATATCAGTGATTATTTACTTAAAAATAAGTATTTTAATAACGATACTTATTGTATACACCATGGTTGAGAATCTTTGATGAATTAATTCACACGCGAAGCGCCGCACGAAGCCCGGAACTGAGGCGGACGACATCAGTGCAGCGTGCCAGAGTGCATTACGTAGGTAAACAATAACTATCGAAAATAACAGGTTCCAAAACACTTATCTGAAACTCACTGGGATTTATGGCTACCCATACCAGGTACCAGGCGTGAACCGACGAAAGTTCTTACTCCTCCTTAGCCCGATGGGCGTTGCCGTTCCACTGAGCGCTTAGGTAACTGGAAACCTATAATCTGTATGATACATACACATAAATTTCACGATAAAACACCCAAATCTTTCTTAACCGTCCACCCGAGGGGTACGAAAAAGCTACGAAAAATTTGTTCACCAGATTGTAGATCAGAATAGATTGTCCATGTAAGAAATTTCTCAAACAATTCTTTTAAAATGGCCATTGATCCTATGAAAACAGTCAAGACCGAAATTTATACAAGATTATATAATTAATGCTAACGCACCATACACACACATACTTCATGTATTACTCTATAATTATTTATAAAAAATGTTCTTTATCAAGAACGCACAATCAAATTCTGAAATCATTGTTACTATTTTGCTTGTTTGGGAAATTACAGAAAAACTCTATTAGGAAAGAATATGTCGATATTTTAAATAAAGTAAACTGGATTGTTAATTTGAGGATTATATTTTCTAAATACATAAAATGAGCAATAAATAATACAAATAGTTGGTAGGAAAATTCGTTTTCATTCTGGTTATGATGGAAAGGTAGTAGGTGGGTCATATAGAATGGCAAATAGTTGTTAACGTACCTTAAACTAGTATCGTGGTATGTGATTATACCAACGTGGGTAATACGAACGTTTAGCAACGCAATGATCCCGTTCCCCGCAACTGATTGGTTAACGTCGGTGCGAAATGGTATACCAGCATATCCGGATGGTCACGCGTTCGTACCAGTGGAAGAGATTGTCATTATCACCGAGAACGATGTCACTGCGTGTTCCCGCAAATTGGGTGCAAGAGTGCACAGTAAGCTTGTATGACAGCATTTGCATTTTACGCGTCGCTTCGTTTTCGATGACTCTTCGAATTAAACACGTTACGTTAAATATACATTATCGTTTTTTACAAAATGACGCCGAGGATCTACTGCAAAAATGAAAAATTATTGAACATTTTATCGTCTTCATTCCTATTAGGTTACTAATGAAATATCGTACAAAGTATTACATGCACTAGTTTCAATTTTTATAATTTGGAAACAAAAACACAAAAGTATCTTCTTTTTTTTTAATATATATGCGTGTGTTCGTGTCTCCATCCATATTGCTTTCATAAATGGTGGGGCAGAAGACAGCAATTTGATACAACTGAAAACACAACTCCAACGGGTCGGATGAAAATGCTTCAGATAATTAATATACAAACTTCAGATTCTAGTTCCGACAGTGGCGTACATTACATATATCAAAAATACCTTCACTGTAAAATATGTAAATTAACTTTACTTATAACGCAAAAATATTTTTAACTAAATCAATTTTAATATCAAGTAAAGGAATTTTAATTTTATATTTGATAAAATGTGCACGTAGACACTTTTTCGATTTATAAAATCGCAAGGGCGTATTTAGTTACACCTTGAATCTTTAAATATAAACATTGCGAAAATAAACGTTTCCAATATAAAAAAATAATTAATATGATTAAATATGCACAAATTATAATAATAATAAATAAATAAAAGTATAGGAGCTCGTGGAAAATTTTATTTTTATTTAACAACTCTCTTTGATGGTAAATGTAGTAACAATATACTGGTTTGTGTGAGATTAAATAAAACAAACAAAAACACGTTTTCAATATAAAATTAAGAAACAAAAAACGTAATACATGTTTATATTGGCGCTGCCACCAATTTGCAAACAAAGACTTTATCATCAATATTTACTTATCGTTTTGTGCCATCAATTGCACTTATATTATTAAGCAATTATAAAGTTAAACTCAATAAAAAAATAAACTTTATAATGTTGTTATTGAGGTCATATATCTATTACACAAATAATTAGCAACTTACACTTGAAGCAGTGACAGTGCACGCCACTGCGTAAAAAGTTGTCGGAACTTTCTAGTGAAATGAAACACCAAGATTAATTAATAAATTATGATGTGCGTGAAATTAATGTGTTCTCAGTACAGCACAACTATGCCGACCCTGAAATTCATGCATTTCAACATAATGACACTCGTGTTCATTGGAAGCTTCACGTATATAACAAACGCGTCGCGGCAAACTTAAAACCGCATCGTTGGAAGGAAATCTTCTTGAATTAATTATGAATCCGTTACGTTACGTTAAAGACAAAATAACAGTGGTATCACGTTACAAATTTTACTCAAGTCTATAATTAAATTTGAGCTGATAAAAATATTTTGGCACTATTACCAATAATCTAATATAGCTAAACTTTAATTAAATTGTATTACAACTGCGATAAAATGGTGTCATTTTGGATTGCGAATGGTTTGCAATTTTCGAAATTCAAATGAGATAAAAACAATGTTCATTACGTTTTAGATATAAAATAATGCAAATCTGATATGAATTGAAAGTTGTGAAACAAAAACGTAATTTATTACATTTTTACCTCTACTTAATATGTATGTATGAGAAAGTTTCGTATATGAATCGTTGGCGTGTAAATGTATGTGTGTATTGTTTATCTAGATTTACTAGTTCAAATACAATAGAATTGCAGTCTATGTATGTTTGTTATATCGGTGTAAATATGTGTTCACCTCTATACAGCTCCAACTCTCGAGGGCTCCATCGTGCTTAAAATGCAAGGTTTAACTAATATATAATTTGTAAACATGAACATTCTGAACAAGCATCCAGTTATATACCATAAACATTATCAACGGCTTGTGTCATGTGTTATGCTAACTTCATATTATAATTACGAAACATAAGATGAACAACGTATATACCGATACTCGTTGCCTCATTACCGAACATGTAACGTAGTTTTCAAGTAGAGTACACTGACTGGTAGATAGAAACATGCAAGTGTTGATGCATTTTCTCTAAACCCCTATAAAACAGCTAGAAAATATGATGTAACCCCCATTTCCTTTAGAATATTGAAAAGATGATAACGGAAGTGCGGAAATTGCTTGCGCAGGCACACCGAACTGCTTTACCGTGACATAAAAGTCATTCATTTCAATTATTTTTATTTTCTAAATAGCTAGAAAGAATTTTCAAACTTTTGTATATAGTCTGATTATTCAGGCCATCAATTAGACGTTTTTTTTTGGTTGGGCAAAAAATGTGGGAACAATTTATCTTGAACGTTTTAAGCGGGAGATTAAATCTGTGCATATATTGTACATTTATATCAAATAATCTAAATGCAGATGAAATTATTTATGAAATTGTGATTGTGTAATTTCAATATCATAATGTCATCATCAGATGGAACAATAGGAGTATATTTTGTGATAATGACGTACTTGTGAATTGGATATACATATCATCAAGCTTTAATATCCGATAAGTGGATTAAAGGACGCAGCTTGCCAATCGAAAACGTTATATGTCTCATTCCAAGTAAATATATTAGTTTAATGAATTTCTAGTATATTTATTGAGTGTCCTAGTCACGAGAATATTACGGCATATCTTGATTTATCCTATAATACCGGGTAACTCTGTTTTACTAAATTTTAACAATTTCCCTTCGCTCCACACTTATAAAATATAAGCTTCAAAAATTTTATATAATAACCAAAAACATATTACAAGCATCCAAATCAGAATAAATTAATTTAGTTAATACAAATAATTTTTTTAATTTACTGTGGTTTGAGTACATTAAATATTTAGTTTTACGTCAGAAAGTGGAAAATCGCGTTAACAAAATACAATTAAGAGTAGAATTACGGTATTTATAATTGTACGTGATAGAAAATGTGAAAAAAATTTAAAATATAAAAAATAAGTATACGTAGTTGCACTTTGCAGTATAATGTGAATAACTAATAAAATTAAAAATTAAAGAAACTCATTTTTTCATTTGATTATTAATGCATCTAAATTAGGAATATTGTGAGCAGAAACGGCAAATGAATGACTGGTCGTGTTATTACATTAGATTTTTGTTCAGCGCACTTAAATTTGTAGATTAAGTAATCATTAAATCTCGTAAAATTGATGCAAATAATTAAAAATTGTATACAATTCCGATCTATTGTTGTTTTTGAAACATATTGTATACTTATAAATATATGTTTACTTACATATTGAGTTTTGGTTTCCTCATTTTCCTGTAGCTGATTTTTTTTTTTTGTTATTTATAGTGATATTTTTGAGATTATTATTTATTAATAATACTCGAATTATTTTCGCTACATTTGCTACAAATGTTCATCGCGTATTTAGATCAACACTGGTTGTTCCATCTATACTGATAATACGGAACTAACTGGAAAACAGGCGCGATTTAATCAATTCATGTTTGATGATTTCGAATCGTGGAGGTAAACGGACATGGAAAGTGAAATGAATAGTTTAAACAATAAACAACTCTTTATTTATGTTTCTGTCACATTTTGTTGGTTTAGAACTATGTAAATTAACATGTAAATTTAAGTTACAAAATTTTCTACATTTTGAGCGTTGACTTATTTGATAAATCCTGTATGATTAAATTTGTCATCTTATTTATTTTTTTTTTTATTTGTTTATTACACAAAAATTAAAATTTTCAATCACATTTGAATTCCAGTATTTTATGTTTTTATAATAAATATCGGTGTGTTTTTAAAACCTCAGTGAAAGGTTATACTAAAATTATGAATGTGCATTTTTTTTTTTTTCGTTTATAGATTTACATCTGAAACTAATTCCTACGATCCCAGGCAACATTTATGACAGTATTTCGAATACAACTAAAACCATACTTATAGTGAACACTGGCAATTTAATTTTAGCGGATGTATGTAACTTGGGACATGTATAACAAAGAATAATATTAGTAACAACAGTACAATTAAGTTATCTGTAATGTAGAAATTTTCAAGTACCAATTAGTGATGTTACATCTAACTACAAGTCTCAGGCCACTGCATAACAATTTTCTATATTAAACCATTATTAAATGTAACTATTTTCTTTCATATTACTGATTATTATTAAATAATTTGTTGAGAGTTTCAAAAATAGTTCAGAGAAATTTATATGTATGTATAATTTTTAGACTTAGAGTCTATTTTTATTTTATTTTTCTTGCATTTCATTGCAATCTAATGAATGTTCAAATCTATATATTATAATCATAAGGCAGGAAACCCCTTTGGGCGACGTTCGATCGAAAACGATGGATTGAATGTTAAATGTGTCTAGATTAATTTTGGTCAATCATGATCGATCGAAACGTGGAATTTCTGCTTCTTTCTTGCCATTTATTACCAAAAATCCATTGCTATGAATAATAATTTTATTGAGTTTGAGATATTGTAAAAAAAAAAAAAAAAACGTTACTTTATTAATAGACTACTATTCACATTATAATTGACAATTTTCCAGAAACCATAACTGAATATGCGTGAATTTGTAATAAAATGTATTTTGTGTATTTTCTTATAAAGTAAATTTTTTTTTTTTGGAAATATATATTTATTAAACTAGTAGATTCTGTAGGGAATTGTTAATATTCCAGTTTCAAAACAATGGCTTTTCAGCGATATATGTGTTTAGATTTGCGTTGTTGGTGGTAAATGCAGTAAATAATCTAGTTTATCGAAAATCTAACAATATAAAATTCATATGTATTTCAGTTGCTCAACTGAGACGGTGAATTTATCCATATATCGAACAAAACAATTCAATTTAGAGTGTTTCGATTAAAAGTTCGAATCTCAGTGCGAAATCAAGTGCTATCATTGTTTAGGCGTATTTGCTACAACAAAAAGAAAATTGTTTTACCGATATCGTCTACATTTCCTGTACTCTTTGAAAATGTTTAAAATCTATATTCTACACAGATAAAAAACATAAACCACTAAATCCATAACATACTGACAAATACATTATTAACTATTTTTTTTTTTGTTTATTATTTTACAATTTAAAGCTTTCGTGAACTACATATACTAATTAAAAATGAATCAAATAAATTACGTAACACAACCAAACATCTTAACACAGATTAACATTGTTGGTATCTTAACATTAATTTGGTTGAATATATTTCTGTGCAGCCATTGAAATATGTGCTTAAATGTTAGAAATACATAACTATGTTAAATAAAATGATAGTACGTTTGACGTAAGTACACATTTGTCGTTCTTTGATTCGTTCTGTTACCAACCAATCACAGGCTTCATACAGAAATATATAACTTTTGATTGGTCGGCACTGATTAAACGATTAATTTATACTTTTACCGAACAACTCACATTTTTCGTAACGTAGATATATATATATATAAAAAAAAAATGTTTATTAATATATGAAACATCGGTATTTATTATATTTAACTATTCATGTGCTAAACTAAACTTAATCATATATTTTCAATATATTTGCAGGCTGTTCTTTTTAAATGATTAAAAATATATCTGCTGAACCATTTTTACTTGTGAAACCATGAAAATAATGGAAATTGGTCATATTTTTCATAAGTAAAAATAATTTTGCTAACCTATAAAAATCTGTCTTTCATTAGCTATTTAGATTTATTGGTTTAACAGATATTTTTTTTGTGTGTGTTTCACTAATTACTTAAGAAGTCTATAAAACATGGTTGTCATTTCGTTCATAATAGAAACACGAAATTGTTACATGGATCACAGTCTGTTTCTTGTAAATGTGGACATAATTACTAATATGATCACCCTTTGAGTTCCGTAATTAAAGCACAGTTTTTCACTTTTAGATATTGCATTCGGCGCCGGCGTCGGACTACCCAATCTAGTATTGGCGCGCACAACTTGCGATCGCCATTTTATCTTATATTGTGGAGGTGTTCGGCTCAAAACACGTAATCTGAAATTTGATTCATTTTGAAAAAAACGTTCAATTCAGAAATTCAGAAATCATAATTCTTACCGTACAATAACTGTATTCAATTTCCATGGTAGAGAGTAGGTTTTATGTACATCTCTTGGACAAAATGTGTATAGTAATTCGCCGAGATGGTTTTGGTCTTCTATGTTCGATGAGTACTCATGTACACTTATATTCCAAGCGTTGCATGGACCTGAATAGTAATTATTTTATTTCTAGGAATTTATGTAAAAAAATACTTTAAAACTTACGGTTTTGATTTGATGACAATTCTATAAAGAGCTGTCGTTCTACGTTTGAATCTAAGATCCATATGCAATTTTGATGATAAAAATAGTTAAGCTCATCTGCAGCTGTTATATTTTTCGATTTTATTTCTCCTAGAATTAAAAAATATATATTTATCTCACACCATATATAAAACAACTAAATATAATACAGATAACTCCTAGACGAGTATATATTTTTTATTATTAGATACAGAATTGATTATCTATATCGTCATAACTTAAAATGACTATATTTATAATAATGAGATAGTCTTTTTGTTGGAAAATTTACCAACGCAATGTATTAAATTGTTAATGGTTACGAATTTGAGCAGTGGAGCATAAATCCAAAGGCTCTGGGTTCGATCCCCGGCGAGGCTGAATTTTTCTCAAATTCGTAACCATTAACAATATTTATAATAATTTGGGTAGATTTTTTTATTTATATATATATATCTTGTTCTAAACGCGATGGTAGCATTTTTTGTTTTGTTTTTTTTAAATAATAATTCCTTATCAAATATGTGTAGTATATTAAGAAAAATGTATTTCAACTAGCCTGAATGTAAAGTTAGAGTATTCATCCCACACATTGCGTCATTATTAAAAATATAAGAAGCAGAAAATTCAAATCCTTTGGTATTCCACGTGTACTGTGCTACAGAATATACAACACTTAGAGGACCCCAACTTCGCACACTAATGGGCATCCATTGGCTCTGAAACGAATAAACAATTTATTATGAATGCTTGTGTTTTAAAATAAAACATTACGTTTACCTGGAAATCTCCGCAAAGACATGTGACAGGATGTCCTGAATCAGATACTAAAAGTATGTGATCTATTTGGGATAAAGATCCTACTAATGGTACACAAACACATCCACTGTCACCACACTGAGTCTGGCATTGAGGTTTTAAAGACATACGGCCCAAACTTCGAATCTACAATTAAAATAAAATTAACTTAAATTTTATTTATATATTTGCATATTAAACAAAAAATTAATATCATACACATAATGATAACTTGCAACATACGTATGTGTTACAAATAGAACATTCAAGAAAAAAAAATTGCATGCAAATTAAAAATGTCTACTACATTATTTCGTTCCATATAAAAATTTACGAATTAATGAAGTTGTAGATGTACTAGCATAGCGTAAATTATAATGAATCTCTTATTTATGTTTTTAATTACACAAACAAAACTTCGAAACAATATTCTATATAACTCGGCCATAAAAAGTTCTATTATTATTCAAGTATTAAATAAAAATAGTTTTTTGCAAATAAATATCTATTTTTGTTAAATAAAATAGGAAATATCGCATGAAATGAAGAAATTAGGCTTAGTTTATTCGTTTGGTTTGTCGAGTTTAATTATAAAAGGGTAAGCTCAGTTCGTAAACACTAATGATTAACCCAAATTAGATAAAAAAATAAAATAGTATGTATTGAGCATGCGCAACACGACAATTAGCTGAAGTAGACCGTAATTAAAAATTTATTTTGCGTACTTTGAATTGAAAATAACGCGTACCCCCTGTTCAATTCAGTACAACAAAAGACCGATGGAAGAGAAACAAACGGCGCATCGCATGTAATTTCATTAATTGGTGCTTTTAACAAGTTTTTTATTATTATTTTTTTTCTGAATAATTGATAAACAGAAAAGTACACATTGTTAAATATTTAAATAAAACATTTTTTCTGCGTATTTACCTAAATTAAGCAAAACTTGTATACACATTTTGCTGTAGACACAATTTGTGAAAATCAATTTACATCCTGTTTTTTTTTTTTTTGTTGAAATAAATTGACAGAACTTTTTGTTCGAAATTTCATTACAATTAGTTTGGTACGCAGCGTGCAAACTTTAGGATTATTGAATTATTTACGAATAAAAAATGGTCGCTCATAAAAATGTGTTAATTATGCGTTACGCTAAAAGGAAGTGAAATCCAAGTCGAGTCTTACCGTGATAGCAATGCTTTGGTTTGCACCGGGTATGAACTGCTGACTGCATCGCAAGGGACCCTCTATATTCCAGTACAAGTGCTGGCTTCCGGGATTATCTATCATCCCGACGGAGGGGCTGCTCATTCCATAGAAGTGAACATCACATATCGTACTTGGTTGCAGAGTACCGCTTACTTGCTCTGCAATATATGTATGCACGGTACAGATATCCTCGAATAAACAACAACGTAAATAAACACTATGAATTGTATTCTCTTTTACATTTTCCCATCTCATGTTTCTTAGTAATGCAAATACATAAAGTTTGCATATATTAAAATAAAATAAATCTTTAAACTTTTGAGTACTAAAATGTCTGCAACTTTAGATCTTAAAATAAATTAAATATTAAATTTGTTGCGCATGCTGTTTTATATATTGTTATTTTTATAATTTTGAGATAAAAGACAATTAGGAAAACATACATTAGCTCTAAGGGTAAGATTCAATAAGAGAGAGAATAAGTGAGTAAGAAAGTGTAATATGGTGTGTAATACCATCGTGAAATAGAAATGCGCCATCCACAAATTCAACGTCATTGGCGGAAGACGCAGTTGGTCGACGAAGGAGTAATGTCAGAACATTACCGGTGGACACGAATGTTTGATGCTCAAGAAATGAACCACCATGATCGCGCGCGTGTTTCGTCTGCGGACTACATATTTTCTGGAGGGGTTTCTTGCGACTAGACGGTGGCCCATCGACAATTTCAATGACAGTGTTGCAAGCCGGCGACCTAATAACACCGTCATCACGTTAAAATAATAAAACAACGAAATACGTGGCGTACTAGTATAGCTGAGCTCGCAGCGCGGATACCAACCTTAATCGGTAATTAAAAAGTGAAACGTGTACGACATCGGTAGGACGTCCCTTGAATACCAAACGGCAATTCGGGAACCATTCGTGGCCACGCGTGTCAAAATGGCCAGATCGCGAATCGTTGCCGGAAAGCACCACATCGCAACCGGGACGCGGCGTCAGCAGTTGCGGTGCTATCGTTCCATCTGCTGAACAAATCAAGACCACAAACCGTAGATATTAGAGTGCGAAATTTACGCAACACAGATCATCTTACAAATCCGGTCGACCGTTGCAACACCCTCTATCGTCTTTGCCGCCGAGGTCACAGATGATTCTGTGCTTGATGATCTTTCCGAGAATTCCAGTGACGCCATAAATCCATTGTAATCAAACGGCGGAACCTGCGGACCGGAACTACCCACAAAATTTATATAACACCAGTGTAATCTTTACTCAAACATTGTCCTATATATACACATATATTCTGTTATATTCATGAGAAATGGTGCTAATACTTTTTTAGGTAGCTCTCTAGATTCCTAGATGTATTGCAAACTTAATATTAAAGATATAGATATATCAAGGTGTGTGTGTGTTAGCATACCTGAACTCCAGTAGTAAATTAGGCCCACTATATTCTACCTCGGTGCGTCGGTTACCGCACAGAGTAATCAGATGCGGACTGGATGTCGTGGAACCCTGGTAAATGGCCACGTAGTCGCTACCGCAATGGCTACACACAAATGAGACGTGTGTGTGTGTGAGCGAATGAACGTGTGTTTGCATTCCTAGATGCGTACGTGCGACACACGCAAATTTATCCCTTTGAGGATTTGCGTGTACACTTTCAAGATTACACTTAGAATAGTTGTTTTAAAAAAAAAAAAAACTTGCCACGGATACTAGTTCTTTCAGGAAAAGTTAACTTTGTTTTTGAGTTTAAGATGTCGCAGTTTAAAAAAAAAAGAGCATATTAAGAGCTGACACTGATACAACTTGACGGAAAGTTTCACGGGAGCTTTTAGAAATTATTGGCTATATACGAAACTTCCTAAACAACGTGAATATATATATATATATTCTTCGTATCATTATACGATGTGAAGTTTCATTATAGGGATTCTTGTTAGTTAATTCTATGCAAGACGCAATTATACAAATTCCGTAGCGTACCAGCGTGGTTTGTGGTCATCCGCGCTCATAAAGGCTACGTCTCGCAATATCCGCCAATATACCCGTAACCAATTCATGGTTTTACTCACGCCATTCCAAATTCATGTTTTAACCATTCTAATATATAATTGCTGTACAGCCTAAACGTACACTTGTACGCGTATATATATTTACAACAAAAAATAATTCTTCGTTTATGTGTAACTTTTATAAGTTTAAAAACATTTTATTTCTTTGTTCAAAATTGCACTTGTTCTCATTGAAGTTTTATAAGGCACTTTAACATTGTTAAAGTTTCATTTACGTTGAAACCATTTATTGATTCTGTAGTTAATATATAATACGGGGAAAGTGTGTCATAAAGGAGTGATTAAAGAAAATGAAACGAATAACAAGAAAATATACGGTGTATGAAAATGCAATAACGATAATGTGCTGGACAAACTCACTTAAATGGCAGTAGAAGTGCGTTGAATGTGATTCGTACGCGTGTGTGGATGGAACTGGTTGTGATGTGATATTTGCACTGGCGGTTCGGCGGGTAAACGCCCGGATATCCGGAACTCGCCATCACGCACGAACCGGCACGTCTACATGAGAAGTCCTGGTAGAGCCAGTCACAGTCTGAAAAACAAACGCATTATCTCGCATCCATCTTCGCGGATTCGACAACAATCGCTTTGAGACAAATTTTTAGTTCAAAATTTGCCAGCAGCTTAGACGTAAGCTGGAAGCTTTTATTTTATACGCACAGATCAGTTTCCCACTTGATCCGAACTGTCTTTATTTGAACAATTAATTTTCGTCAAAGCGTTTCATATTGGGATATAGACTTGATTGGAGAAAATTGTTATTTTTGTTTGTAATACAGCTTAGTAGAATAAGAAATTGTATGCAAGGTTTACAAATCTGGAGAAATTTCATTTGAAATTCTATTTAATTAAAAACAAAACACAATAATATCTGACAAAATCCAGTCGTTAATGATAAATCTACATTTATATTCCCCAAGCGTCTTTCATCTGAGAGAGGGGGGAGCATGGCGCAAATCCAAAACCGTAATTCTAATTACGACAATGGTCGCAGAAGCTTACGCGCGCGACACAAAGAGATAAACTTCAGAATATCCGGGAAATTTACTCATGCAAACCGTTGTGGACGTGGCTGTCGGCAGGCATTTCTTAAAATAGTTTACAACTTAAATAGCTGACGTCCAATTCTCGGTCAACGAAATCGATCGACGCAACACTAAATGACGTTGAAGAATAAATGAAATCAAATGTTCCACGATCGGCCGAGCGTAAACGTTACTTGGTATTTCTCTTTAGTGTGCACTCGTTTTCTATGTGTGTACTTCGTAAAACGGTGCTTTTACAAAGGGAAAGTTCGTGATACAATATTGACAAATTACCACAGGGACACAGCTAGTCTCTGGCATAACATGTAAGCGTGCCAACGCACACCTACTATTCGACCAGTAGGGAGTCGGTTTGGCTGCCACTACCACCACCGCTGCCGATACCGTTGCCGCTTCCGCTGCCGCTGCCGCTGTTACTCCACCATCAGCCGACACTGAGCTTCTCGATTTCGCTGGCATTTTAACGTCCGTCACTTTTATACCACTAAATTCCATCACAAAGAAATTTCCTACCACTACATCAAAGTTCCAAGACAAGCATCAAAACTTACTAAATAAATAACTTTCAGACAAGTACATTAAATCGACCAGTCCTTCAGGAAAAATATGCAAACTCAACTCAATAGGCAAAAATACCAATGTACATTTATAACCATACAGTTAGAAAAACAAAAATTATATTTTGTTAGTATTTATTTCGTATATACTGTCGTCATTTGCATATACAATTATCCAATGTAAAAATTGTGGAATTGCAAATTTAATAAATTTTTATACAAAAATGAATTTGGTCTACATGTTTGCAACATAGCATTGAAAAAATTTAAATTCTACAGAATTTGTTATAAAACATATTTCAAAAGCAGAAATTTTCAAGATTAGCAAAAGCATCTCTTTTCACATTTTGTATACGCCAACGTAATTAGGTCTAATATAATCTGTGTATATAAGGACCGTTTTCATTTTAATTCTGTTTACACATTTATTTTTCTGTACGCAAACGTACAGTGAATCGCATACAGAGTGCAGCTTTCATCAATTTAAAATTTCATAACATACGTTGAATAAGGCGTAAAGTCAAAATTATTAAATAAACATAATATTAATATACCCGCTAGGGTTCTATAAAATGAAATATTAAATTCTACTTGGGGATTTTATTTCGTACTTTACACCTATATATATATATATATATATATATATATATATATATATATATATATATATATATATATATATATATATATATATATATATATAAGAATAAAAAAAACATTGCTGATGACAAAAAGATGTTCATGTCATATATATATATTTTTTTAAATATCTAGTTTCGTAAATAAGAAATAAATGAACAAATGTAGTGTGTAAGATGATTTTACCTGTGTTTTGCAGCTTTGTACCGCCTTTCGCTTGATATCCGAGACCCTGTGTGTTATTGATTGATGTGAAGCTGAAGTAAGCCAGGAATTGAGACCGAAACGTCTTCTCTTTAATCCTGTGCAAAAGCAGCACTTTTAAAATTATCGCGCGTCATCACATACGAACGTTGATTAGTTCCGGTTTCGAGACGTGCGCGCCTCTGTCTGTTCATGTCGCGTCGCGTCGCGTCTCGACCGGCAAGAAGTGGAAAAAGGATTTGAAAACTGAGTATTCGTCGGGACGAAAAAACAGACATTCCTGTTTACTTCGACAAGCGAACAGATACTTATCTCGCCTTTGAAAAATGATGCAGTACCGAATCTCGCGAGTGTATTTTTGCTCCTATTACGGCGTTCTTTTTTTAACACAGGTAAATCTATCAACTTAAAGCCTATCCATCCACTTTAACCCAATCAATGTGAATGTTGAAAGGAACAATAATCAAACACTTCAATTAATTACACTTGATAATCAAATCGAAATATGTATGTGTGCATGTTCAATTACTTCTGGATGATATTTGTCTGTATAGCAAATAAATATTATATAGGTATATTTTATTTGAAAATGCAATATTTCCCCCGATTTTTATTAGAGGAATACAAGTAAAAGTAATATTGATTTTAGTTTGTTTGATTAGAATATTTTTCTGCTCGTGTTTGCAATTTCAATTTTAAAAATAAAAAGACTTGCTTGCACGAAACATATTTTAAATATTTGTACAGTCAATATAACTTTCCGATACAAAGTATGACTGAAGAAAATTCCATTTAATTAAAACATATTTTAAATAAATATTTCGTGACCTTGTTGCCGAAGATTATCTGTTAAGCGAACGAAGTAATCAGTGAAAGCAAAAATAAATTATTAAGTTTTAACGTCTATTCATACTGCTAATCTAAATAGATAATATTTCCCAAAGAAATTATAATTAGTCTAGAATACTAAATAAATATTTCTATAATTTTAACTCTCATATTTAATAACAACACTTCTTTGCTGTTCCACTTTAGCTAATAATTTGTTTCATTAATTTCTCGTATAAGCTATTGTAACGAAATTATTTTAAAATAATTGAAAACTGTTTTGTAGGTTTTATAAATAATTTTTATTGCTAGCAACATTGTTATATAGCAATAAACATTATGGTAACTGATTTTGCTTGTAATTAACTTGACTAAAAAATTGGGGCAAGGGTAGTAAATTTATTGTGCATTAAGCAATAAAATGATTTTATTAGCATAGCGCGTGTAAAAAAAAAAACTAAACTAAACGGTTCCGCGCACAAATTTGAAACTTATTGTTTTTAGAGCTAATTTTAATTAAAACGAACAGCCAAATATGCTGAATAATACGCGGACATACAACACAAAGTACAATCTGCCAACAGGTTCATGTTTCGTCATTACGTGCAGATGTTTCAGGCTGATGTCGTAAAAATAATTTGTGAAAAATACTCACTGAAAAAGCAGAGTGGATTCCCCGTAGTCGGAGAACAATACGACGGGCGGCGTATAACGTTCGTTTGCGCCACAAAGCTGAAATTCCATCGTCTCGGGTGCAGGCAGCGGGTCTTTTCGCGCCGACAATTGAAGATAGCCAGCTTCGCAACTGTAACCACACATGATACGTTACAGCTCAATTTTTTTTTTGTCTGTAAATGCACTCGGTTTCACACACAAACACAAACACAATAAAACCCAGCGTAAAAAATCTAAAATGATTTCCAGGCTATATAAATAATTAAAAAAAAAAAACAATTGTAATACTGAAATAATATTTAATATATTTTTTTTAAAAATATTTTTCCAATTAATCAACTGTTATGGGAGATTTTGTTTTATATTACATGAGAAATTGCGTTTTATATTTCATTGTTCAATTAACAATTTAGTTGCTCTAAATGGAAAATGATCAAACAACGAATGTTCATTTTTACGCACTGTTGAGATAGCTAACTAACTTCCACCGCCTATGTGTCTCTAGTTGGACGGTGTTCAGCACCGAGAACAAATTTAATTTATGGTTATCGCTCGCAAAATATTTTAATCCCATAAATATGTATCACACTCACGACGCTTGCTTTAATTCCGAGGTATAATATAAAACGGTTGTTCGTTTTATAACAAAACTATTTGTCAACTTACAAATGAATGAACTAGTAAGCCAAACAGTTCCGATGCAAATTTCACCAAGGCGATATCATAAATTAATGTGGTTTTTACGTGTTGAAAACAAAGTTATTTTAGTGATAAATAAAAAAAATCGTTAGTTAGCGTTAACAATCTTTGCATCAAGATTAATTTGTTTAATGATGGAGTAACGTTATATCGGTTTTGTACTTTGTTAAACTAAGCGACGTGCTCTGCGTCTACCGTTGTTGGCTTTGTGCTTAGGAACAGTAACAGGATGTTGTGGACGCGAGGCGTTAGTTTAAGTTGTGTCCCCGTACGGAATTTAAGATGTTGATATTTATGGGATTAACGCGAGACTTGATAGATTGAACGTTGTCCGCCATGCATCTGTATACTGTTTACTTCACCGGCGCCTGAACCTGACGTGTTAAGTGACAGTGAGATGATGACTTTCGATGTGATGACAAGAGATAAAATGAACGTTCACGCTTTGAATTCTCTACGCTTCAAGCATCACCAGGCGACGATGAGCCTCTAACCCATGTCGTTGCCAGAAGCGACGCGACACGACCACCTTATACACACCCACCACTTAAAAAACACAAGTGTTCCGTCACTCGTAAATCCCCGGCTGAAACTTCAACTAGGGGTTGCTTCCAAACCAGCGCGTATGAAGTTCGTATAAAAAAAAATACGATCAGAATTATTGGCTTATTGTTTTTAATCCTGAGACTAAAGTCGGCGGTGTAAAGTTCGGTGTAGCGGAGGAAAAAATAGACAAACCTGAGGATTAGTTGTTTTTCCTGGTGAGTTATATGTATGTACAAGGCGATATTTTACCTGGAACCATTGAACCTGCCCGCGCTGATCAGTCTATAAATCTGCAATTCAACTCGTTGGCTATTGTTGGGTAGGAATGTGTACCAGCAGGTGCCTGGTCCCTCGATAGATGGTGATTTTATCTGGCCGAATGTTTTACCGGACTGCTTTAGTAGTGTAGTGGAGTCAATGGTCATGTTGCACACTAGAAATTGTCAAATGCATTAGCTTTCAGTAATTCAGTACGCATACGTGGACGTCCGAGTTCGACTAAACATTATTTTTACGAGCGAGTCTCGTTCGTGCAGATCGATAAACAACACGTAAACTCACTGTTACTGCAGTGTTCCTCCAAGCCGCACTGCATGCAGCGATGCGGCGACGACATACCACAGTGGCAGCCGCCGCTTTTCACGCAACACGCGCACGTTGTACTCGCTGTGTCCCACGGACATTGACATCCTTCCGCTTCCTGCGTCCAAAGATCTACCTGACCTGCAACACACAAACAAAACATTCGTACATTGTCCAAAAACGCCTATCGACTGATCGAGATGATCATGATTATTTTATGCACTCTCAGAGTGCAAGTTACTTCAAAATTATTGCCATGGTTGACGGTCGACTGGATTGAATGAACGAGGACAAGAACGAAAACGGGGATGCCGGTCGAAGTGGAGAGGAAGACGATGTGCGACGCCGGCGACCGAGGCTGCGAGCCATATATCTCAGACTTTGGCCGCGTTACGCGAGATGTTTCAGAAACCGAGGCAATATATGGGCGTAACGACTGCGGGGGTCTGCTTGAAGTTCTGCTGGTCCTAGCTAGGTTCAATCGTTACGCGAGAATTCTGCCATAACATACTCCGCAATTACAACCATCAGCATCATCCCGAAAACAAGACACCATTGATTTAATCACGTGCGTTGTTTAACTGAAATAAAAGACACCACCGTAGACTAAAATACAAATGCAGACCATCTCGAGTCGAACCGGCGCGGCAGCTTGTTTAACGGAGTGCGCGCCGATCTTAGCACTTTATGTTGTAGCTTTATTTATTGTTTTCCCGTCGGTTGGTTGGGAGTGTTCGTCGTTTCGGTGCGGAGCTATAGAATAAATATATCGCAGTTGAAAATTTATTTTATATTTGGCAAAGGATTTACGTGTTATAAACGATGATGGAGCTGTGCGCCGTAGCCCAAGTCCCGTCCAAATATCCGCCGTGGACGACAGGACGTAAACGGACTATGCGATGAGTAAACGTAATCGTTGACTTCGAAGCCTTTGCCATCATCAGTTCCGCAACCTACTGTAATAGTCATCCGGTTTCCACTCAACTAGAAATTTCCTTGCAAGGACAAACTGAGAAATTAATACGACAGAAATAGGTACCTGGGAAACTCATGGCAGCTCCGTCCGGAAACTGAGAAAAATGAATTGTCTGAGTGTACCCACGTTACTTGCGCAAACACATTTTTAATCAACGTGAACGTTAACATGGCCGCACTAGAGAAAATAGTTTCTCGTAATTATTTTCATATTTGCTAGTTATTATAGTGACTTGTCATTTACATGCGAGTTTTTCTACCATTACAATCGTGCGGAAAATTGCAAAGTCAACGATATTCAACCTTCTGCACTGGTTCACAAACAAAAACAAATCAACTGCTATAGAACGCATAACAGGTGCAGATATTCATAGTAGATTTTTTTCATCACCAAACTCCAAACTTGCTTTATTGTTTAGTAAAAACACAAAGAACAATTTACATTTATAAAACTGTCAAGCGCATAAAACAAATAACTAACTTGTCATTCACGGATGACACCAAAGTAAAGTAGGTACTATTGCAAACAAATGACTATATACTCGTTCTTATAAAATTTTCAATTCTTCAAGTAGTATTTTGGAGCACTACGATTATTCACGAACAATTTTTAATTCTCTGCAAATATATTCATATCGTTTTTTATTCAGTTTTTTTTAAGTTTATTCAAAGGTAACAGTGACGCTGGTTTTTAAATAAGCTATTAGCATCAGTGCGTAACATAAGGGCTTAAAACAAATAATCCTTATTTTACTAACATATAAAATGTTCTCTTCTATTTTTTTGTAATTAGTATAAACACAAATATTATATAATATTTTATCAAAATATAGAGTTTTCGGATTTAAAAATATTACTGCAACGAACGAATTTTAGAATAAAATCCTATCAGTATATAATGAACGTTTCAAAGGACTAAATGTTGAATAGTTAAAATGCAGTAGACTAAATACATATTAAATTGGTATAAACTGATTCAGTTATTTCCAATCTATAGTATTTCACTAATTAATTACAGCAGAAAGTATTTGATATCATGATTTCTGTGCGCTGAATACAAATTGATTAAAATACTTTTTACAATTACAAATCGAGAACTAGATAAGGATGCTACGCCATTTTTATGTGTAACTAAATGAATTATGAATAATATTTCGAGTAAAATCCAATAATATATGTGTATATATAAAATAAGTAAGAAATATATAGTTTATGATGCTGAAAATGGTGGACAATAAAACCTAGAATGCCCTGAAACCACAACTTCAGCCTCCCGGTTATGACAGAGGTCGTTAAGAAAGCTTTATTTGATTCACAATATATATATAGCTTAATCTTCGATTGTTATTGTTCTTTCATGGTAAATTAAAGTTATTAAAAATAGGTTTAGTTATATAATGAACCATTTGATAAAAATTGTGAGGAATAATTAAAAATAATTGAGTAAAAAGAGTTTAGTCGTGCCGACGATGATGGAGATCATAAGTACTTGGATAGTATTGGCCTTTACTTTGTAAAACTCCATTATATACGACAGGAAAAATTACTATGTTTTGCGAATGTACCATTCGTAAAACCATTAAAACATAGTAATTTTTCCTGTCGTATATGGAGATGATAAGGTTTAAATATAATTTGTTGAAGATAATAAGTAACTTACTTTTGCCGTCAACGTATATGGATGTCCAGGCGACTTGAGCGACGGCGGTCGAGGTGAGCCAGAGACAAAGGCAGAGACAGAATAGCGACCAAGTGGCAACAGCCATGAGTTGACCGGCGCTCATCACTGGAGCGTTGTCGCTGGACGCTGATTCTGCTGGTGTGGCACTCTACCACCCGTTTCTATCACGGCGTCGTTCATTACCTCCTGCCGGCATCAGAGTTAGCAAGCAAGCAATCACTGGTAACTGACTACAAACACAGTGAGTGTGAACTCGAACACAACATTGGAAATTTAATCATTTCTCTTGTGAACTATCTAATGAAGTAACTCACTTCCCGAACGAGCACTCATACACTGTTGTATATTAAACGTGACTTGTCGCGATAGTAGTTAGATTCGTTTGCATTTCTGTAATGTTTTAAACGATCTCTCTGCACTGAATAGCACTTAATTTATAAACTTAACGTCACTCATTCACAAATGAAAATCAATTTATGTAAAGAATAAGGTTTTGACATAATGCCACGAACATGGCAGGAAATATTCCATTGAATCCTTAGAAATCTGTCTTGTGTTTTCCTATCTCACTCTGACCCGACCGGTGGAACAAACGTTTCACACTTGGTACGTACTACGAAAACGAGATCGAGGTGCTTCGTGTTCCTCGACTTCCTCTTTCTTCGTCTGTCCGTATTGAAGGTGATAAATGAAAGCCTTTACTGCGAACGCCATCGATGCTCGCCTGCCGACATCGCCGCGTCTTCCGACAGATCCGTTGCTGCCGCAACGCTCCTCATGGTCTAACCACAACGCGCGAATCTGAAACATGAGAACGCTGTTATTCTTTAAACCAAAACAGACGATTCAATCACGAACGCATAGCCGACAGGAACCGTTTATATGCGCTTTAAAGCGATAAATCGACAAGAGAGCCAGACGCGGAGACGACGAAACGTATATACCATCTTCCGATATCCACTACATGTGTAAGCCAATACAGTTACCCGGTATTTTCTTTGTCGGGTCACTACCTACTTTACCGATTCACATTCCTATTGTTATTTTTCTTTATTGCGTGATTTTCTGTACTTCTTGTGGTTGTACACTACATTGTGTCGAGAAAGAATGATACTCACATATCACATTCTATCTTAGCTAAACGCGAATTCATTCGACGTCTCCTTACCATAAACCAGAGTTTACTTACTTTGATTTAAAACTTAATAAAATCATCACGGCTTTCTAAGGGCATGAAATTCAAAGGTTTTTATGTGATTCCTAATGCAGGTTCTTTTTTATATAGTTGTTTTTACGTCATTGCGGACATATTTTTTTGTTTTCTAGGTAATAAATTTTGTCTCTTTTACACCGCTTTCTTCTTGCTCTTAACTTATTTTATTCAGAAAATTTAATATTTCAAACATTTTATAATAAATATTGTACTTAGTTTTATTGATATTTAGTTGCATATTCATTTCACACTCGATGATACACGTATGTTAAATGAATCAAGTACTTTCAGATTTATTTCCTTTTCAATTTATTTATTATCGGTCTGATGATTGTTTTTCAAATTCTTTAAAAACCTCGACAATATCTACATAAGCTATTAAATCACCACCTTCAGTAACAATATCGATTTCGCACTAAGCCCTACGTAAAATATCCATGTACAAATTAAACAGAAGACGACACCACGTTTCGTGGTTTTATCATCAACATAATCTAACGCAAAATCAATTATACCACCAGTATTTACAACAACTAAACGATGATATTTAATAGAGCATTAATTATTATGTATTAATATTTGCATTAAGCATCTACGAACATATCATGCTTTCTTATCTCACACATACTCATAACAACATTACCCAGCCCAGAACTAGAAATAGTCATACAAGTAATTATTCCATCGCTGCCAGATCACACATAGAAAAATATAGTATTTAATGAAAGCAATATGAAATAGAAGTTTACATCATTTAAATGATATATATTTTAATAACCGTTCCCCCATAAAACAATGCTGTTATCTAGTGTTAATTCACCAGACCCGTATGAAAATTGAGTTTTATGAATAAACATGAATGATGTGTTCATGTGCTTAGGTTCTTGAAGAGATAAATTGTTGGTTAATCCCAAATCAAGTGGCGTAAGTGTGAAGTTTGCATTTTAGCGGTAGAAAGGTTAAACCAAAACAGACGGCAATCATTGTGCACGGGCCGTGGCCGTTGTCTACGCTACTGTATAAATATATATAACACCGGCGGGTTGTGCTTTCCAAGCGCGTAGGAAACATGTTACGGCAATTCTTGCCCATTATTTAAGCTGATCGACGAGAACCTCGACCGTAGCCTATTCAACCCACCATCCACTCTCAATACGAGAACGAACGTAATTTTCGTCGTTCGTTACGAGTTCGCAAACAGTTGCCACTTTCTCCTCATTTTTACTTTCTTATACGCAGTATAAGTATTGCAATCATAAAAAAAATCGATCTCAAGATTTTGACCTTCCCTGAATCAAGTCTGACTATTATTGGAATGGCGTATATGTGTGTAAGCGGTTGAAGGTAAAATTATGAAACTCAGTGTAAGACATTACAGATATTTTAATTAAATATTTGTTTGATTTATTTAAAAAAAAAAAAAATTCAGAAATAAATTATAAATATTATTTTCTTGAACTTAAACGAAATACGTATAAGAAAGTTCAGTGCAAGCCATTGCGGATATATATATATATATATATATATATATATATATATTTTTTTTTGTCTTAACGGTATATTGCGATCTACGAGTACATATAAGTTAGAAAACAATGAAATCATATAATTATTATTAACTTGTGTAAACGCAATGATTTGTTGAGCGAAATGAATTGTGAACAGCGTAAATATTAACTTACCGTATTTTTATAGCTTCGTAAACGAACAATAAATTATTAACTGTCCAAATAAAATATAGTATGTGAATACGATCGTTTCTTTTTGTTTTATTACGTTACGAATTGGGTGTAAATTTAAACAGAAAGAGACTGCCAGGTTAAATTTAGATTTATCGGTTTTGGAAGTCTTCGTTTAATTTTCGCTAAATAATTTGTTACCGAATGTAAGCGAAATAAATAGCCGTAGTACACAATCCACCGATATTGACATTTACAGATCACAATTAGAAACTCTATAATAGGAAAAATAATACCTTTCAAGTAGTATATGTATATATACATTTTGATCACGTATATTTATATAAATAGTCATTATTTACATAAAGCTCTTTCTTTGTAACTAGATATTGCATGACAAAAACAAATGAATGTTCATATTTTTCCTATTCATTATTTTATTTTTATCTGCAATGTATATATTTCTTCTCGAACAGAACAGGCCATTTTTATCCCGAACGATGTTAGAGGTATACAAAATTTCGTAATTATTTTACAGTAATAATAACACGCGCTTGTTACCGAAAGTATAACGCTCGTAGGTTTGATTTAATTTCGACAATTCACCAAAAACAGTTGATTTAGTGTAACTGCGACATCAATCGTAAATTACAAGTTATTATAACAAGTAATAGAAATTCAATATGGATATGATGTTTCATCTGTAGCTTAAACAGAAATCAATAACCGATTCTATACAATATCAAGTTATAGCATGAAATTACATAGCAGACATTTAGCATATGGTTTGGAAGCATATATAGTAGGCTTCTTTACATATATATACACGTCAAAGTTTAGTGATGTTGAAGGAATGCCAACGGAGAAGTTTGCACAATAATCAACAAACATTTACACCACACTACACGCATAAATATATGCTTCGATATATCAGCAGACGCCTTTCAAGAACGCATCGAGAAAGGTGTGCGGTTTTAAATCGCGCTTTGAATTTATAATATTCTTGCATAGCATCTGGGTTGACGATGTCGTCTCTTCAACGCCAACAATACATGGCAACGAAAATAAAAAAACGACACAAAAAAGGAACATTCGAAGCAGCAGAAAAGGAAAAGAAAAGGTTTAAGAATAGACAAAGAAAAAGAAAAATGAAAAGAAAAAAATATACCTATATACTAAGTATTTTCTTCTTGACGTTCACATCGGGAATACTTACAAATATTACTAAATGTTATTCATCGGAAACATATTTTTAATAATATTCTTGGAACGGTTTTAAAAAAATACAGCAGCAAACAATTCTTTATATATTTTTCGTCGACTTGGCAACGGCTACAATATTTAGATAATTCAATATTAACATTTTGCGTTGTTTATATATGTATATAAATATATGTTTCTTCGGAAATTAATTTCATGTTTCACTTTGAAGTTTATCTAAAAACGCGTAAACGTCGATGCAATATTATCTATAAAGCAATCTATCTGTTGTTCAAATAGAGTTGCTTGAAAACTGGAAAACGATGTAGAAAGACTAAGGCCTCATGGAACATGACGTTAATAATATAAACATATCTAACAGAATTGGTGTGCACCAATAGACTTGAAACGAATGGTTGTGGAAGCATTTCATTTATGCAATTAAAACTTTGGCAAAATTTATATTTCTTGGATAAAAACAACTTTATTAGTTATTATTTTTAATTCTGCCCAACTCGTTTCACCATAAAATAATCATCAAAACGTATCTGTAGAATTCCATTAAAGATAAAGTATACAAGCATAGTATGCACCAATGCTCACAGGTCGCCGTTGGCGAAATATTATTTTATAAATATGAACATTTACAAAATTATACAAATTATTATTTGTTAGTAATAATATTTATATTATTCAATAATGCTACTAAAATTAATATTTCCATTAAATAATGATTTTTATATATATATTGTTTATATATATTTAAAAATAAATAAATAATCTATATTTGTAGATTTTGTTAGTATAATCAAACATATTTTAATTTAATTTATTTTTGTCAAAATTTAAGAATTTCGTCTAAATTACATATGACATAATGTTGATGTCATGGTTGTACCAAATTTTAATATCAACACGCGTATAATATTTGGAAAAAAAATCTCTAAGGATAGAATATTATAACTTTTAACTAATTTCTGCTTTTGACATCTAAACACAAACAGCACCAACGTTTAGTATAATATAAACTGAGAAATAGGGAGAAAGAGTCGCTATACTCTGATGTTCTGATAAGCGTTAAGTGGTGTGATTACAAAACACCAGTGTTTGCTTTCAGTAAATACTTTAAAAGGTTTATATCCGAAGTAACGAGGAATTTTAATGGAAAAAGACATTCGTTAAGAAAAATAATACAGTAATACGACAAAGATACAAATATATATATATATATATATATATTTTCTTTGCTTCGAAACTGAAACGGTTTACTTTTACAAGTCACTTTAGCACAAAAACAGAGCACATCAACTAATTTTAATGTTCAATGACTGCGGTTCAAGTTATAAATGCTCATTTAATTTTAATTATATTTTACGTTTTTGTGTTTCAACTATTTCCATTTCAGTTTTCTCAGAACGGAATTGGCTAACCTCTCAGCACTATCCTGGATTACGGTAAGCCGACCCAAGCACGTAAAAAAAACTAAAAGGGGTGTTGTTTTTTATATGCAAACGTGGCTGGGACCATAATGATGCCATGCGTAAAAATGGAATTCTTTTTATATCAAATATAGATTCGTTTTCACGAACTTTTAATGGTCGTCGTTTCGGTTGTATTTTAAAATCATAGATTATGCGGGCACCTCTTTTTCATCGAAAATTCATTTCGTCCATTACGTTAAAGATAATAGCAAATAACTTTAATAAACTAGGATTTTTGGTTTCGTCATTTTAAATATATTGTGATGTATTTATGTATTTCATAGGTTTTATTTCCATAAAAATGTTATACATTTGTTATAATACAGTAATAAATAAATTGTGAAGGAAAGTTAAGTTGTTTTATTCTTAATTAAACACACCCTTATGTAACTCAATCCCAAACTAAGTAATGTACCTATATTTAGTGGCGGAAATAATTTTTTGCGAAGATTTTTAAATGTGATATGAATAGTATGTCGGAATATTCATGCAAATGCAATCGAAATTGAATTATTTCGTTTGACCTTATTTTTTGCGGATGAACAGGACAAAGTAAAATCAAAGCCCTGTTATAACCCAGATTAATACAACTTGCAACTGCGCAGCAAAGCTTTATTCTTTAGATTTTTTTTGTTTTTAATATATACCATAATATTTTGGATGCTTTTAATATACTAAAAATAAACAGAAAATAAAAACTGATTTATCATATTTTTATCTTTATTGCCGAATCTAATATATGATCTATATTGTTTAAAAGAACGAAAGATTAGTAATCCTATGTTTGAAGGCACATCAGAAATAAGCATAGGTACCATGCGCAAAAATCGAAGAGTTAAGAAATTGCTTCGTGAATACGTAATAGATGCTCTTATTTGAAAGATGAAAGATGAAGAATAGCAGAACGTATGATATTTAATATTTGGAATATCACATATCTTGCGCATATTTCCAGCCGCTATAAATCATTCATATATTTGTGTATTGTATGTTATGTTTCGTAAATGTAATGAAAAGTTTGACAATATTGAGTATAATACATATAAATATATCTAACAGACCTATTTACTGAAAATTTAATTACATATATACAATAATAATTACAAATTTCAGTAAGGTTACCTGAGCGTGTACTTGATTACATTGAAACATAATTTGTTCACCTTTATAGCAACCCTCGGTAATGAACATGAATATTCCTCATTTTCACACGAGAGACGCATATACACGCATACAAACGCGCATAAACACGCAAACATTTTTCATTTGTTTTTGCTTTTACCTCTAAGTTATTCGCAATTTGTATAAAAAAGTAGAGTTAATAGATTAAAAACATATAGAACGAGATGTAATGAAATACAAATAAGGTAGAACAACCTGGAGCAAGAAGACATGCGCAACAAAATATATAATGGTAAAACGCAATTGTCTGCCAGTGTTACGTTTACTGCTTTGATACTTATTCCTTATAAATAGTTATCTCTTTCATCGACTCTTTTTGCTGTGTATTGTGCCGAACAATTCAAAATAGTCTCTTCATTTGACCATATTAGATCGTAGGTATACTTGAAAATAGATTTTGCTTTGAACATTTCACAATCTTGATAAATTCTAGGAGTTTACTTTATAGTTGAAGGAAATATATTTTCCGACCATTTATATGGATGAATTTATGTATGTGAGGTTTCATTTCAGTAAATTGTGCACTGAAACAAGTTGCTGATAAAATTTAGAAAAAAAACCAAGTTTCGTTCAACTATTTGTAATTAAAACGTTGTTTTAGTAATTGGATTCTATTCGTATATAATTGTATTTAATTCAAAGTTCTGTCATTGTTTTCATTTTTGCAAAACCTGAAATAACGCTATAAAATTTAATCAACGCATTTTAGCATAGAATTTGGATGAGTACTCGACGAAAAACCAGAAAATATTTTGATATTTATATGAGAGTAGAAGGGGTAAGTAATTAACCGCCAATCAAGCCTTCCGGAACCCCACGGCGAGACTGCTAATAATAATTTTATTGACCAACCAGCGTTCGCTGCGTAACGGCTGAGCGGCTTTCGTAATTAAGTCTTTCCAGCGATGTTAAGTATAATTAAAATAGCATCTGATAGCGTAAATCTGCACAAAATTTATGTGAAATTTTAGCTTTAACTAGACACCAATGCAAAAACTTCGACTGACAGGTATTTTGAAATTAATTCGTTTGCAAATCAAGTCCACAACAACTTTAAAATAAATACTATATTTGTCAGCATGTAATTCAAGCTCGTTGTTTGTTTAACTCTTGTTGTATTAGATCTATATGTGTTTTATTTGAAAATGTTTACATCATTTTAGAGTATGTTGACGAGATTTTTAACATCAAAACCTAACAGTTTCACGATTCGCTATTTTTAGCTAAAATTGTCCTAAATTTAATCATTTTCACAGAAAATTTCACGAATTTCCTTTTATAATATTAACGCGTTTCTTTTTCGCAGTGATCTTTCACCCATGGATTCTAGCATACATTTAATACATAAAAGAACTGCAATCACAATTACCTTTGGATTCTGTAGAAAGCAACTGAAATTTAAAAATTGTTCAAATAAAGAAATTCAAATCTTTTGATAAAATACGTCTATGTTGATTTTGGTGAATTTCTAATCAAATTATAACATGATGTTTTTATAATAATTATTTTATTGAAAGCATATTTAAAAGAAAATAAGACAGGCACAGAAATGAATTTTTCAAATTTATTTATAATTATAAAACTCACAATAAATAAATAATTTTTAGAATATAAAATCCTTTTACTAATATTAATAAAGTATCTTCCAATATTTGGTGACAGTGAAAAAAAAAACATTTAATAGTATAATAAATTAGTACATACTATATTTGATATCCTGCCATTTATTTTTTTGTCGTTTCAGGTTATCTTATAAACTAACTTATTTATTTTTCCAGAAAAAAAGCTGAATTTTACTTGCGATATCAAGTATCGGCATTAAGAAACTCGAAGAAAAATCAATAATTCAACATAATACTTCTTGCTGTTTTTGTTCGCTGCCGCCAAATCTGGAATACCATTTTATAAAGAATTTAATATTTCTAACTTTTTCAGCATTGTTTATTTACTCTCGAATCAGCACCCGAAACTTTGGCTAGTTGAAAAACTGACTTGCGAGTCGCATAAATTTTTCAAATTAATCAAATCATTCGTTTGAAATTATTCGCAAAAATTCCCCTAACATTACTAATTATTTTTACACTTCACCACACAACAATAGATGCCTGTCCATAATGTTTTGATACAAACAAACAAAAACCGTAACTTCTGCTATAAAATAATGTTTGCCTCCAACGGGCACATAAATTCCATCAGTGCTACTTGCTCCTTTTTGCACATACCAAGCATGCACCACCTAATCATAGACGTAGTGAATTGTTATAACATGATGCAATTTAAAATATGAAGTACCTTGTTATAAGTACCTATATTTCATCAGTGCCTACAAATTATAACGATATAGTTTACCTACGTGCTTGATTTTCACAATTGGAATTGTTTTCAGACGTTTCCTAAAAAAGCTCGTTTATTTGAAAATGCGCTTCAATATAGTCGGTCGCTATGGTAACTTTCAACTAGACTGCTCGTCATTTACTTCCCTCATATTATTTTCTCAACAACATAAAAACAAGTTACTAGAATTTCTAAATTGTATATAAAAATAAAGCTACATGGAGAAAAATAAATCTTAAGAAAACGATTATTTTGTTCATTTTTAATACAACATACTATGTATAAAGATTTCTTTTGTTTAGATAATATAGCGATATTTTAGAAAAAAAAACAACTTTGTATTAATTATTTATCGATAGTATTTTATTTTATTTTACAAACTAAAAATACCGAACGTTGTCGTGGTGTATAGAAATGGATACAAAAACATATTTTTATTTTCCGCTACACGTTACGATAAATGCGTAGAAAATAACAATGAATGTAAGTCCGTAGATAGAGCTTTCACCATTTACATGACACGTATGTAGTACGTAGAATATATACCTTGATTGTTTAACGTTGGGTACGGAAATAGTATTATATGTAATTTGTACTTTTTGATGATAATGCAAATAATATATTATTCAGTTATTAGAGGGAGCAAATTGGGGAAAATTATAAGTTTATCTGACATTAGAGTCAAAATGAGACGTGAGTACGTGCTTCTGGTTTTGAAAATGTTTTAGTTTTTCCACATTTATGTAAATGATTAAATATTCATGTATAACCCAAATCTCAATAACATTTATTATATTATAGAATATTACGATTATAAGTGTAAAGTAACGTAAATGAAATAAGTATTGAAATTATAGAATTTTATCTAAAACTTAGAGTATGATTGAAATTTATAAAAGTAGTGGAGGATACAGAATAAATATTGAATTTTGAATACTACTGTTAGTATTTGTAGAAAATTTAGTTTAATTCAATAATTCTCATAGTAACAATACATTTCTCTCAGGGTTAGAATTAATTTTATGTAGAATCAAAATCAGCCTGCGGAACTTACACAAAACCATGTTATCACAAAAGAGTCACAACCGTATACGTTAGGTGAAACAAATTTCGTTTAAAATGATTGTTTGGTTGTATTTTAAATGAATGAATTTTAAAATAAAGTTAAAAGTTATGCTCATGCAAATGTTTTGAGCGCGTCAAATTTTCACAGTTCACACATATACATAGTGATTATTTTCCGCGATGCCGTATTCTGCAGTTGAAATATTGACACATGAAAAACAGTTATGGTTATCGGGTAAAAATGTATTTATTATCCAGTTCCGGTGGTTGGCTTCATTTTTCGAGTTGCCAATTCCAATTTAATATTGACGTATGACAAGTTTGTAATTTTCTCATCACAGTTATATAAACCGTTGGTTAATGGCACTACTTGTATGTTTTTCTAATTTATTTTTTTGTGAATTAAGAATAATGTTATGTGTAGAAATCGCAATTATATAATTTCATAGTATCCAAGGTTCATGTTTCACATTCACCAGTTTTATAGAATTGACAACTGCATCCCGAGTTGCGCGATCCTAATTGAGTATTGCAGCACTATATAAAATAAAAATTTTATGTGAAGCTCCTGTTCACTTTTCTTGCCCAATAAAATAGATATTTGTTAAGAAAACTTCAATAAATATGAAGCTCTAGTATTTTGATATATTTATCTCATTCGCAAATACATTTGACGTAATATGATTATTGGAAAATATTAAGTTTATATTTTCCTTTGAACTTGCATTAAACATATTTACCCTGTCAAAGTTTCATTTTCCTTCTTTTATTTCATTGGAAATGAGAACTTTGTACGTATAATAATTTGTATAATTTCACCTCAATTCCAAACAAAGTAGATCAACGTGCTACAGGCTTAGATATTCTAGTATGCCGTAGACAATAAAATGTATTTAACACAAGCAGTCTACGGTAATCTACTAAATGTTTACATAGTCTTTTTCTTGTGTAGACTATGTAAACAATATAGAGACAACGAGAAATACTCTTGTAGCTCCGTAGAGATATCCTGAAATAAATTGTGGTGTATATATAACACTTAACGTTATTTGACTATTAATTTTGTTATTGACATTAGTTTCCATTTTGAGATATCCTCTTTGAACAAAATCTAATGAAGTGCCATTAAGCGTATCTTAATGCTTTTCTTGTTCAATTTTGCTTTTATATATATATATATATATATATATATATATATATATATATATATATATATAAAAGCTATGATACTAATTAAATGTTTATCTTCTTGCATGTTTGGAACCTTCTCGGTTAATTAATTGCGCTGCGGTAACCGGTCAGAAAACGGCGACTTTAAAGCCTATCGTATCGCTAATGTATGATGAAACTGTACGATGAATTAGAGAGACATCGTTAGTTATATACCACATTGCATCTGATTTTAACAGCGCATTAGCTACATAAAAATATTTCTGCGAAAACTTAACTATAATGGTAATGAAAATGTTTTCATTTGTAGTTCATATTAAAATCATTTTATTAAGTTAGAATTGAATCATAAAATCTATAGAATATATAACATTGCGAAAATTTACATTTTATTAACTTGATTATATCTGAAAAACCAACACACTGAAATATCTGGATCTTACAGCTTGTTACATTATTCATTCAATGAAAAACGTTTGTTACGGTGCTCTTGTTTGCAAATTGGCCGGGCAGCGAAATAGCAAATGGCTATATAAACGTTGCACATCGGATATATATATATATATATATATATATATATATATATATATATAAACATGTGTAAATAAATTTAAAATTAAACTAGTCAGTCAGATCAGAATATTTGTTTAATTTACAAATATTCTCGTTGACCTGTCCTGGTATGTACACAAATCTAATATAATCGATCTGTCAAATTTGAAAATCTAAAATTAATTATTACCCGAGCAGAGGAAAATCATCCTAATAAATCTGTAATCAAGTAATCGCTACTCATCTCATTAATTATAACATTAATACTAATATCTGTTGTAATTTGTTTTAAATAACTCATGGTATTGCATGATTGGAATAGGGCACTATTACGCTCTAACGATAATAAATATTCTCAGGATATTTGCTCAGAAATATTTACTTAATCTGTTTGTTTGTATTTCGAAGTTATGCATCCTAATTTTCATTTTGTTTTATAATTTGAAATGATTAATTTCTTGAGGAATTTCAGTATTAAATTATAAATATTTAGTAGATATAAATTTACAAAAATTGAAACAGAGACAATCTTGTACTTTACTAGCCGTAAGAAAACTGTTTAAAGACTTTTTAAGGCAAACTGTTTTTATTTATTCCGGTAAAATACACGAATATTGAATTTATTCTACAATTACACTTTTTATAGTGAAATAAAATTGGATAAACAATTTCATGTCTGCCCCAATGTCAGTCACAGTGAAACAATGTGAAAATAGCAATGTAATTTAGAATATACGTAGTAATAATGGTAAATTATAAAGCTTGCACAAAAATAAAAAAGTTTCAGTTGCACTGACATTGTTTCAAACTTGTATTACCAGAACTGTTTGGGGCTATGTACATCGTAGTGTAGTAATGTGTGTGTGTGTGTATAACATACATGAGAGCGTCTGGTTTAATTAAATGAAATGCGTTGAGAGTGTCATAAATCCTCATAGTGCATCTACTAGATTTATACACGATAAGCAGTTATAAAACTCGTCGGTAACACTTGACCGTAGATTAAACTAAGAGATTTATCACCTAAAATGCGAGCTCGTTTTCTGAGTGAAGTGTCTTCACGCGGAGGAGCGTTACACCCAGCAAATAGGGGACCGCATAAGAGGTGAGCGGAATTGGATGAAAGCTGGGGTAATACGGAGTGTGTAACAGCCACCAGTGTTGAGTTCTCTTTTGAGTTGAGTCGTCGGGGGACCCGTTTCTATCCACTCACCCTTACAGATCAATACATTCACCTGCTACAACAAGAGGAGGCGAACACTCTCCTATCTATTGCTGCTGGTGAGTCATTAGCCAGGTATTTGTTGTTCACGCTGCAATACTGTCCGTAACTGCACTTAACTACTAGTAGTCCTGGTAAAGACCACAGGACACGGCAACCACTACCCCCGTACCACTAACTATTTTAATCTTTCCTAGGGATGCTGTGCCGTGATAGAAACACGACGATGGTGACTGCAATTACACCAGCCCTCGGTATTGTTCGAACAACATATTGTGCGGGGAGAAAAACAACAAACACGCCAGAGCGTGTTTTACTTGGTGTATCTTTGTTTAAGTACTACATAAATGCAGAAATGATTTCACCAGTGTAATTTATCGTTGCTACGAGAGTTAATGGGTACGTGATTGCTTACCATAATAATTATGCTTTGATCTGAACCATGAGAAATGCTTACAGACGGTTATTGTTATTGTGTGCGTCAAAAATGCTTTGACTTAAAATCAGTACCTCCTTTAAGATTTTCCAGGGGTTTGTCGACGAAATCCTTGAGATAGTTATGAAACCTTTCACGTCTGACATTTTCCATCAGCTCGGTTACATGTGTTATTTGATACTATACAAAATCTTAATATATTTTATATACATAATATTTATAGCCAATTAAATTTATGAAAATAACAATAACAACTAGTACATTTTAAATCATACTTCCTTATTTACTTTACTTTCACAATATCGAATTAGCATAGGATTCGTATTTTTATATATGGCACAATGCACATTCGAGTAGAGTAGAATGAATGTAGGGCCTATAATACATTATCCTGAAGTTATTTCATTCGATAGGTTTTATATTGTATCAATGCACTCAACCAAATGGAACAATGCTGAAGGGTGAACTGATCTATCAGGTAAAATGAGTTTTATTTTTATATGCGACAATTTTATGCTAAAAGACCATCAGAAATGTTCTTAATTCTGAAATAATCAATAAACACAGTTTGTTGATATTGCGAACCAAATCCGTAAGTATAACTTATTTCATTTGTAATTACAATGTATTTATTGTTAATTAAACGAAATGAAAATCACCCACGAAACTTCTGATTAAAAGTAAACATGTAATCACACTTTTCATTATCCAAAGAAATCTGAGATCACATTACATCCTTCATTATTCATTATCTGACTTATTTACTTTTGACTCCTTTAAATCTTACATGCTACTTTATAGTTAAATAAACGTGTTAGTAGAGGAAATAAAGTTCAATTCTTGTTTTCAAATATATTAATAAAATATAACGCAAGCAATACAAAAACTAACTCAGCTTAAAAACAAATATATATATATTACATAAACCTAATTTATAACTCCACTAAGCCTATGCTTAATAAAACTTAACCTGAAGATAAAATAAATCAACCAAATAATGAATTAAAATTACCTGCTAACGTGTAATTTTATAACATATGTTTTCATGAAATTTAGTACAAAAACAAAATTTATCGAATTTCTTAGTTTTTACCACTATGTAGCTCTTATCTTCCTAGACTACATTTACCAACCATTAGCTTATTTTTTCTTCTGCATACTAACTTATCTCAACAGAGTCGAAGTCACTTATGTGATGTTTTACGCGTATTCTTTACGTATCAACATATTTTTATTTCATTTCATTCTTGTATGTAGACAATGTTACAAAACATTACGCCAGTCGCTTCACTATTTCTTCACATCTTTAGATATTCTCACAGCTGCCATAGCATTGCCGATGTATTGGATACGACATAAATATTACATTTTAAAGGTTCACTTGCCAGTTTCTTTACTCCAGATTTTTTTTTTGTACACTACTACAAACTTTTCAATTGCGGCAGGCTTCTTTTAAAATTTGTCTGTGTAAATTAGCCTTTGAAAGACTTGTGTTTAAATTATTTAAAATACAAAAGAATAAATGAATTCCGATTTATAATTTACCTTCAGAAACGAAAAAGTTAGCTGAAGTATTATGGAGAAAAAAACAAAATTAGATTGTTTCCCTTCTGGGATTTCATCGTCGGTTGCTTTGTGCCCGTTGTAAAACCCAACTAACCTCCTAATTACAACCTAATTACCTGTACGCGAAAACAAAAAAATCAGTAATTATATGAACAAGTTTATTAAAACAGTACTAATTTTCTTGATTCAGTGCTTAATCATATATTTTGCATAAAGAACTGATAAATTAATAATTAAAATTTGTAAATTTTATGTCGTTTCTTCTATAAAATTATTTCGTATTGTTATTTTCATAATATATGTTTTTTATTCTCAAGAGGGGCCTTATAGTATGAGAACCGTGCAAAATAAATTAGGTAAAATCCATCTGTAAGTATGAAATAAATCGACTTTCACCAATTGACTTTCACGGATTGAAGTACGATTGGTGAAAGAAAAAATTTTTAACATCATTTATAAGTTTAGTTAATATAACATTTTGTACCTCGATTGCCAAGAACAATAAATAAAAATAATAATAAAACTGATATCTGTGATCTAGGATAATGGATAGGCGTTTACTGTAAATAAAATACAATTGATTTTATTCGTGTATTTCTAAACGTTACTGTGAACTATAAATTGAAAATTATATCTTATTGAATTCTTGATTGTGTGAAAGATAATGAAACGCCGTTTTAAGGCACATTTTTATTGATTTTAGAATTACCTTAACAGTTCTACAAACTTCTCTACTTTTCATATTCAATGGCTCTTCACTTTTGCATATTCATCATTTGTTAATTCGTGCAAACAGCCTGAATACTTTCCATCCTTATCATATGCAATACGGTACCATCTTAATTGTTCTTATATAGACATAGAGAACTATCGCAGTAGTTTCCTAATTAATTTGATTTGTAACATGCAATCAAAGGAAACTAAATTGTCACGGTAGCCCATTGTTGACAACGTGGTAACGACCATGTATATGACAAATAAACTTTATATCTATGATTTAATTTGTAAATTATTTGCAATAACTACATACGTATATCATATAGGTGAAATAATTATTATTCACATTATATGGTGGATACATTTCATTAGAACATAAAAATAAGTGATACAAAACTCTAACTCGGTGTAAGTCGTTTTATGCTTTGGTGATGGAAACAAAATAAATTAGGATGTGTATTATTTTAAGGGTTAATGACTAATTTGTCTAATGGATGAAACGAAAAATAATAGCGTCCAAAAATGTACTGTAATTGATCATAAAACATTTCTTTGTTTCCATTTGCAACCCTTTCATTGCTATTAAAACCCGTACGATTATTACGCGGATATTTAAAAGGAAAGTACGACCACGTAGCTCAGTGGCATGGTGTTCATCTGCTATTGTGATGGTCATGAGACCACGTTTCAACTATTTTCTATTTTTTTTTTTTTCTATTTGCCTTAGAGCATATTGTTGCTACGTGGTTTATACAATCATTCTATTCTGTAACCTTGGCATACACGTTCTACTGCTAGAATTACGGACAAAAGCGAAAATCGAAAGCTATCATCGCTGTACAGATCTACGCATTTGAATACGTATGTTCTGCATTTGCTGGGAATCATACCAATTTGCTGCAAGAGTCACTGTACGCTTGGTAAATAGGATCTCATATACGTACATTAAAACATAACGTTATATTGTTGTAATACTTAAACTTAGTATAATGGTCTATAAATTTCCAAATAAAATGTTATCTAATTTGTGACTTTTTAACACATTTCTATACTTAGGAAAATTTATAAAATAATGTAAATAGCGCAAATAAATGCTTTGTAATTTAATGATAAAGTATACAATTTTATAATGCTTAATTATTCATTAAACAAATGTATAAGCTAACTTTAATTTTTTTTACATATATCCTTAGCTTATGAACCTTTTTCAATATAGTTAAATTTTAAAAGGTTTTTTTACGAAGTTTTTAAAAAACATAATTAATATTACTTTTTGCCGTATATTTTATATTTCTAAAATGTAAATGTTTGTTTTTAATATTAACATTAGATGATTCTTAAATTTAAATTTACTTTAAAACACCTAAACATGTAAAACTATGCATTACACAAATAATAACACATTATTCACATTAGTTTTAATGTAAATTTTCACATAAAATCATGAAATTTTATTGGGTTTAAACATATGATAATTTATATTAATTTACAAAATTTCAATAAGTGCAATTTCACATTAAAATTCACGTAAACGTATACCATTTTTAAAAACTGTCCTTATGAAGCTTATGAACATTTGTTACTTAGGAACATTACAATCATAACTATGTGATAAATTGGTATGAAAATGAAGCACATAAATACAATTTATATCAATTAGACTACGTCATTAAAATATTAATACCAGATTTGCAAGTTAGAATAGCATTGTTCTATTTCAGTAACACTACGATACTCATTTCTAGTAATAGGTTCATAAAATCATGGAATGTTGGTGTGTAATATTGAAATAGTTAAAAGGTGTATATACGAACCGGAACAGGTGGTGCACAATATTGGATATGACCGTGTACCATTGAATAATAAATCTGTAATTATCGTTATTACACGAAACAAGAGCACAGTAAAGCAATGAAGTTTTCATACAGTCCGATTTAATGCATTATGCAGTTCCACTAGAGACCGTACTGCCGTACTGGTTGCTAATGCTAAGTGTACAAAACTTTTATACCAAAAACTTTCATCTTATACACCCACATTTAATACCAACGACGAATATATAAACCTACTTGACATCAAAATACATTGTTGCAAAATATAATACGTTTCGTCTCATAAAACAATAAATTTCAAATTGGTTCAGACGACGTTACATAATATAAAAATTTAATTTGCAATTTTTATGTTTGTAATATTCACATCTTTCATCCACAAATAAGGAATATATCTTATATTAGTCATATAAAAGATATTTTATCTCAGACATTATTTTATGAACAAATTTTAACAGTAATTATGAAAAATAAAACAATAAATAATTCATTTAACCGAATTTTAATCACATTTCTTAGTTTTTGCGGAATAATCTATTATATATTATGAATATGCTATTTAAAATGTATAACTGAGTAAAACTCTGTATAAATTATGTATTATCGTAGCAATTATATTATTTAGCAATTATCATTGACCTACAGTTATTTTATTGTTTTAGTAAATGAATTTAGAATTGTTCTCTACAGTTGAAACTTCAATGTATTCACGGATTTACATAAGCTGTAAAAGCGTATCCTAGGTAACAATTTATCATTTTATCTTTAATAAATTAAGATTAAAATTCCTTATAAATGAGCAGTATTTATAAAATTAATTATAAAATGTTGACCACACTCATATTAATTGGATATTTATTCATGGGATGCGCTGATTTTTTTATTCATGTTATTTACGCTTTACAGGACGCAACGCAAATAAATTCAATATAAAACGTATGTATATGACAAAACCCCTCCGACAATCTATACCATTATTACAAAATAGTTTTGTTTGTCAAATTTATGCTTTTATTTATATTTATTTGTGATATTGTACAAAAGTATTAGCTTTGTTAAAAAGCAATGACATTTGATCATTTAAGCCCATGTTACTTATTCCATACACTTATTTTTTAAATGCACTGTTCATTTTGGAATTTTATAAATTTTCTACCAAAATTACTCTTGTCCGGAAAATTTATCACTGATGATTCATCTCCAACAATTCTTCGCCAACAGTTCATTGCCAGACAATTCATCGCCAGACAATTCATCGCCAGACAATTCATCGCGCAGTATTATCACTCCTAAGAAAATTCATCGCCAGAAAATTCATCACGCGCACTTTTGATTTTTAATTTTTTTTAGTTTTACAATAATATATGTTTTATTACTTTTATTTATTAATAATAATTATTCTTTCTCTTACGGATACAGTATATTATTGCGGCAATTTGTAATATCTATGATAGTGCGCTTAAGATTATTAGCAATGAATATATACAGTCTACTTGGAATAGTTTACACCGTGATATTCTTCTATTCTATTCTTCTTAATGTCGCTCACTCTTTTTTCAGCACATATTGTGGTTCAAGCAATTCTGAGCAGTATGTTATTCTTATCCAATTCAATAGGCACTTTTCCATTAATTAATAATTGCTAGTATTATTTTTTTAAGATAAATTTGTCTCATAGTTATTTCTCAAATAATGTTATCGTGTTGTTACTAGATGGTGTTTATGATACTACTTTATTTAATGTTTTGTCTAATATGGTAGATCTGTTTCTAATGTTCATCTTGTACTCAGAAGATGTGGTTGTCAGTTCCTTGAAGTAGAATTAATAATTGGGCGTTCGTGATTTCCAACCACATCAGTGTTGTGTTTATTAACCGTAACCAAGCTTGTTTGGTCAATACTAATAGTATGAAAATATTAATTTACAGCCAAATTTGTATTCAAGAACATGAAAACCTCTTTGCTAAACTTAATATGATAATTTTGTTGGTCAAGCCTAACAAGTAGTTATAATAACTCCTTTAGCATAGTCATTGAATTAAACAACGCTGCCACCAAATAATTATTATCAAATTGGTTGATGCGTATAATTTTATTTTCAAATCAGCAAAAGGAAGATTGTTGGAGTATTCAATAACCGAACACTTTCCAATTTAAAAAATAAACATATCGGTAATATTTCATCAACATAACGTGGGTAAATGTCAGGCATGACTGGCAGCGTGCAAATTAATTATTTGACAAACTTTACCCATGTCTGCGAAGCGCATCAGAAGCAACGCAGCACGGTGATAGTTGACTTGAGACAGCTCGATGTTCCGGCTGAATGAGGGAAGCCAAAAGCTTGGGTTGTCAGTTAGTTGGCGAGGGGAGTTACCATCTGGAATAATGTACTTCTAAGGCGCGGAGCAACGTCCTCAAAGTAATGGAGGATTTTTTAATTCGGTAAGAAATACGTCATCTTTATGAGATGTGGTTTCATTGTAGCTTATCGTAATTTGACGGTAAAATTCTCGCCGTAACGTTATATTGAAGGACGAATTTCAGCGATTACCGTCACCGTGATGTATTCATATATTCGTAGAACGAACGCTTTGACGTCTACGGCCAGGGAGAGAATGAGAGACGGCAGAAAAAAGTGAGCTAATGTCAATTGTAAAAAACATTTGGCTTGAGCTATATCATTCTCAATATATCAGCAACTGTTTTCGTTTGTGCTGCGCGCCTTCTTCCATCTAGGAACATTAGACGGCTGATGGTTGTGCCGTGGCAGTTTATTTTTATTTAAAACTGGGAAACATACGCTGGTTTCTCACACACAAACGATCTTTAAAATTCGTTGCACGATATTCGTCCATTTCTTCCAGCTGATTATCAACTCGCTTTTTATTCATTCGACCGTACAAACGGAATGCGCGAATTTGTCGGGAATTTGATAGCTGATATTCGCTACCATTTTTATTCGCTCGTTAAGGATGCGTTTCGCCTAATTTATTACTGCTAACATTTGGTAACAAACTCATTTCTATACATATACATTCAAACCAATAAAACGCTTTTAACAAATCTATTATATCAAGTGTTTTATATAAAATTTCTGAAAATGTACACTAAAAAATTGCTTCTATACCGTTTCGTTAAATGCCCTTCAATTGCGAGAGGATTTAATATTTTTGAAAAATGCCCGTTATTGATAAGTTTCAATTTTTCTTAGTATTGATGTAAGGTTTTATTGAAAGATAAAAAGGGATTCGAAAACCTATCGGAAATTTATAAGTATTTGTTTCAACATAATTCGTATTTGGTTACCAATAGACGAGGTACGCACCTGACCGGATTAACTGTGACAGAAAATAACGCTAACGGTTACAAAAAGACCAATAAAAATCGACAGGCCCTAATCCCTTGAACCATACGAGAAACGGGTTCACTTTCACCTTCGTTTTTTATACCTAAGCTTGACCGTTCAATTACATTTGAATTTGTTTTTGTTATAAAACCACACGAATGGTTGGTCGTCTCAAAATAAAAGAAAAGGAGAAACAATTTATTATAAACGTAAATTCTATTTCGAGTTCAATGCTTTAATGTTTATAAAGTTTATTTAAGCTCAAGTGCATGACAGTTAACGTTATCTGTGGTAAAACAAATTTGAATTTGAAAATAAAGCCAACTTCGAAGGAAAAACATTAATGACGATTTCACTTTTACGAACAAGAGACCGCCACAAAGAATGGCAAGACCAAGCGAAATCAAAAGTCACTAAATTGCGATTGTATACAGTGGATACAGTTTTGTCAAAAAGTCAGTTGTTCACCTTTGTTGTTGTTTGATGAAATGTGTGTTTGTTTTTTAGGTAGTTTTCCCGGACTTAAGCACCAACTTGAAATATAAATCTTGCTTTGATCATTTCACATTGTTTATCCACAAAAACAACGCTGTATGTGTTGTTTTGTGCTATTCTTCTTGTGTGTCCTTTCTTCTTTCAACGTTCAAGAACTTGAGGCAAGGAAAGACATTGTTAATAATTAAGTTGGAATTCCCAGAGCTGCAGTGTATAACGATTTTGTAATTTTACGCAACTATATATGTATGTATGTATATTTAACACCAAATTATTACAAGGAAATGATTCATTAAAAAATAAGAAATCTAATTATTTTATTAATTAAAATATACTGTAAAAAAATTACAATATTTTTCCATTCATATATTTAAATACTCTTTGTAATATTATGAATTTTTAATAAAGTCGTAAATCGAATGTATAATATACAATTTATGGTTTATTACGCGGAAATAATTATTACTCTCCGTGTAAATATATAAATTATAACGAATCCAACACTCAAATTCACCATCATTAAAGAAATCATGGAGAGTAAGACAAATCAAGATTTTCTTTTAATTTTAAATCAAACGTGAGTTGAATTTTTCACAATTCATTGCTACGTTTTCTATGCATTTTAATCTAGAGCGTTGCCGAAACCGTGTTCAATAAAAATGGACGTCATTAAAATTGCTGTCAGGAAGCGACATCAGAATGAAATGAGGACAATGTCTATATAAAAATAATGAGTTTTATAGCTATTTATATCATAGTATTGGTTATTAGAAACTTGCTACTTTTGAAAGCAGTTACTCTAAAGGCACTTTTAAATTACGTTATTATAAAATTGTTCATACAAAAAGAATAGCACTTCTCATTTTTTTTTTTTTAATAATAGTAAGCTTGATGTTTAAAGCAATTCGCACAATCTTGAAATAAGTATTATTTATTTTAAAAATTTAAAAAGTATATATGACTTATTATGAAATTAGGATAAAGGATTCGAAGAGAATACATGCTTTTATAGTTGTTTGAATAAGCTTACACATAGAAACTGTCAGCCATTATTATAGTTGAACGAATGTATTCATAAAGTGATTTGGTCTGGTCTTAGTGTACTTTGTATCTGTTAGATCTCTCATTGTTGTATCGATCTTTGCAACGTCGCGTCGACTGCAAATAAAACATAATACATGTTTCTTATGTCGTATACAGCAAACAAACAATGTGTTCATTGTACGACTTCAAACGAAGCCTAGTAGCCCATACATTTGATCCGAATAAAGTGATCCAATATACGGACACATAAAAAAAGAATATTGAAACATACCATTATATTATCTACACTTATAGTTCTACCTAAGTAGAATTTTGTGCCATATGACATGATACATGTTAACTAGATGAGTAATCTCATCATATGCCTTTATCATCACATGGTGAATCTACTCGGTTTGATTACTCTAACATGCTATAATCATATCACAAAATAGATCACACAATAGAAGAGCTTAATCCAGAACAGTAATTTCAAAATTGAACCGCAATCTATTACTAGCGTAAAATAATTAATAAAGGGATTGTAAAACTATGGATATTGGTTAAACAATAGAGTGACCAAAACTAGATAAAATTACTTCCTAGTCAGTGAAAATAACGCAAAAAATAAAACACTAATTATAAAAAACATCAAAGAATTAGATTGAAATAAAAGTGAACGGCTAAAATATGAAATTACTAAGAGAGATAACATTCACAGCAGAGAATGCACATAAAAGGAAATAATTACAAATGAAAATAACTTATAAAAGAAAATGTGCAAATGAGGAAATAAACAAAACGGTAAAATTCATAAATATAGAAAGAGGTAATTACAACAACATTGCTTCCGTATTAATACAAGTGACTGAAAATAAATATTACTAAAAGTATGATCAATACAGAGACTATTGTTAAATAATAGTTTGAACGAATATTTATAGAACTAACTAAAAAAAAAATACAACAAGGAATGAAAAAACGAGATTATCCTTTAAGCTTTGAAGGATTATATGACAAGATAGGGATCTGTTATTAGATATCACCATACCTATACTTGTTGTGCCGAAAGCGACCTGAAGATTAACAGTTCATCTGTTTGTCCGTGATGCAAATTGTTATGAGACATTATCGCCTCATACCTTGTCTCGTCTGCTAAATTACTGTAGAGACCACCAGTTCTATTAAAATGATTTATCCAATCATTTCTAAGGTATATCTCATATATTATAATGGTAAATAATTAGGTTACTTATTTCTAAAAAAAATACAATATACCTTAATATCCAGAAGCAAAATAAGGGCAGAGCAAAACATTTATCGCCATATCAAGTAGGTACATTTTAATTAAATTCCATGGCGAAATAAAATATTGTACTTTTTTTATTAATAACGCTTATTCTTTCTTTAATGAAGGCTTTTCGTTTGTACCAAGCCACACAGGCAGGCGAGGGTTAGTATAAAATTACGAAATGAGTTCTCCCCGTCCAAAGTTGTGAAACAACAAAACGTTAAAATACTGCAAAGAAAGGTTAATTGCAAGCGTTGGAATCATAACATACGTTAGACTGTACGTACTACGCGCTCAAAATAATGATAACTTGTTTCTTTTTCTTTACGCTTCCTTTGTTTCACACTTTATTGCATCATTCGTTTTTATGAATTTAATTACGTTGACAAAGTAAAAATCACACAATTTTCTTCTTATATATATTTTTACGTTTATTATTTTAGAGGGAAACAAACAATTTAAGTGTTTTATCTGAACTATTTAGGTAAAATATTTTTCAAGTTCAAACTATCTGATATTGTTGAATATTGGCCTAGATTCATTCTAATATATATTGAGGCTCTTAGAAATATTGATATACAATTTTGAATACCTATGTATGTAGATCAGACAAATAAAATATATATAATATGCCTATATCGTAGCGCATCATTAATCGGAACCAAATCGTGAAATTCAATAGAGAATGATTCAAATTTTATCTAATAAGATAAGAATGCCAATAAAGTTTGCGGTTGGATGAAAGTTGAAAAACACCTCTAAATTGTGATAAAAAATCATATAAATAATGTAACGATGGAAATCAAAACACGGAAAAAAAATGATAATATTAAACAAACAAAAAGTGGAAGCGCGAAATCAAAACCACTGAAATCACAGCCACTTTTCCAGATAACAATGACGCATTTCTACATATTTGATTGGAAAATGTGTATTGATTGGCGTGGCGGCCTAAATTTTACGAAACCACGGCGATTCTATACAGAGATCACAGCGGTAAAAGTTTCTGGGCGTGGCGTGGCGCGGGTGCGATGTACATATTTGGTAGTGACATTTTTGTTCATGTTCATAATCAAAACAACAATTTTTAAATAAAATATCTGCCAGTGGAAAGCAATAAAATTATGAAAGCGCCATAAGCACACGCACGGGCAACAAAATTGCTAATTGAAACAAATTCGTTCAGCGACATGGGAGAAATAAATATATTGGAAATTCAGTTTACCGGCGAAAATTTTGCGAAATGAAAATGATTTAGATTCAGGGTAAAGTGTTATGCCGTCACACAACTGATTCAATTAACTTTTTTCCACAGTGCTGCTGCGGCCCGTACCTACTCGTAATGTGCATCTGTGTACTGTGCGTAAGAGACGCGCTTCCATAAAAAATAATGAAACCACACGGTTTATTTCCGAAAATAAAAATATATAAAAAGTATAAGAAAAACTGCTGCCGCCCGGATGACTGACATCCGGAGGGCAAGAAGACAAGTCGACGGTTCGTAATTTCCTGATTATTTCTCGTCTGCCCATCTACTTAACTTCATTTCGACTCTTGTTTTTTGAATTTCATTTATCCATTTCGACAGCTGCTAATACACGAGTCGTTGGAGTCATGTCCTGCAGTGCTACTGTTACAAAAACTTGACAAAAATATAAATCTTGTCCTGAAGACAACATATTTTAATTGCTTTTAAATCATATAATTTGCAATACTATAAATCTGAAAACGTTCTCGAATAAACAAATAATATTTGTGTTCCAAAACGGCCAAATATCTCTAAGAATACAGGCGCTTTATTTTTATTCAATTTGTAACATTCGTATAAATTTGATTTCCGCATTTTGAGTAAAAAATGAACTTAAATAAATGTAACATGAAATAAACGTTAAAAGCCAAGTAATAAGAAGGAAATAATATTCTTCCTTCACATTGACATTTGCTTTTCATATTTATTATACGCTAGAAGGTAGCCTTTTACATTCACTGAATTTTCGATTTCATGTACGACATAATATTTGATAAGGAAATCAAATCTACGAATTGCAAACTGTTTTAAAATATTGAGACGACATATTCAATCGAAACTACTAACAAGTTTTTGTATTATACTATATTTCACGTAAATAACGAACTAGTAGTCATTATTTGCTCAAAATAGATAAAAATTTGACTTATTTAAAGGAAAGCGTAAGTTTTAACAACATATTCTAAATTGTCCAGGAATTTTGCAATTATGTTTTACATTCGATACTCTTTAATTAAAATCATATTTTTGATTAAAAATATCTTCATTTCTAAACAAAAGTTCGAAAATCAATACGAAATAAATTGTAAATTTTCATATTTATGGATTCAATAATGAAATATATACACACACATATATATATATATATATATATATATATATATATATATATATATATATATATATATTTAATTTGTAAAGAATTTCGATAATTCGTACATTATATAAAATGCAATTGTGGTCCATGCCTTTTTTAAAGAACTCTTCTGTATTTGATAATATGAAAACTTTTTTTATCAAAAAGACAATCCTTAACTTTTCGCTTTATGTTAATTTTGTTGTTTCCCAGGCGGGTAACCTATTGAACTAGTTGCTAAGCACTCTCACATCAGTTACAAATTCACAAAAGAGCTTATATACATCTACGTATTCGTTACTTGCTCCCTATCTACGTACAAACCATAATGATGTATACGTTTCTTGTTGTAATGTTTTGTTTGTATTATGCGCAAATTGAATTCTATATCAAAATAATGTTGGAACAGAAACCAACTAGCTATTCATTCTCGATATATAGTGAATTCTATATTTATCATATTGTTTCGTAAAAATCAAATGCAAAATGAAGTACCATAAATGCAGGCTTAAACGAATATTCTTTTCATAGTATATAATATAAAAAATATAATAAGAAAAAGAGTAAGATAAATGGATAAATATAATTAAGAATGTCCCCGGTTACGAGCCGCGATATTTATAAGTGTAAAGAATCAAAGATCATGAAGATGCGTCAATCTAAATGAAAAAAGTTCTAATTCTAGAAAAAAACTTTTTAATTACAAAGGAGTCTTTTATTTTAATTTTTTTTCAAATATATGCATATATATATATATATATATATATATATATATATATATATATATATATACATATATATATATATATATATATATATATATATATATATATATATATATATATATATATATATCGCGTTGGTTTTATTTTTCAACTGTAATTGAATTTAAATTAATTGGTATTCAACGCAGATTCTATTTAATATTATATACACTTTATATTTTCATTGCTCTCAATTAATGCGTTCGTTAAAATATTTAATATTACTAAATAATAAATTTTTTAGATTGATTTTCGATAGTACAGACACGAATTAATAACAATCAGAGATTATGTTTATGTTATTTAGGTAAATATACAGTTTAAATATAGTAATATATATTTACTAAATTATATTGTTTATGTTAAATTTAATGCTATAACACTATAAAACATTAAATTATACGATTTAATATATGTAGATTCATTCGATGAAACTGTCCATGATACTTATTGTAAAGAAGGAAATAAAATGAACAATCTTAATTTTTTGCCTTAATCCACAATTTAGTTTGATTGAATGAAGTATCTATTCAGACCATACTTGACAAGTTAATAGTGAGTATATACAAAAACATTTATTTGATACGGTTGTAATAGGGTTTAGAAACTCGTATTTACACAGGAGAATAGAAAGTGATCTATATCCTATCTTGTTTGGTTTTGCACGGCGAAATCGGTAAACTAGAAGTTATACATAATCGGCTTTACCATATACCCTCAACGTGTTTCTGTAACAATCACCGTCAGCGTGTCTAAGACTTTACTAACATAATAATACACTCGATACTTTCCAACGCAAAAGTGCTTAATATAAAGCATCTGCCTGTATTTGTGCTAGCTTGTAAGAAGTATAGGACCCCTTTCTAGCACCCTTTCAACACTGAACACTGGAAATATTATTAATGATTCTCTGGACATGAACAGAAAAAGTGAATTTGGTATACGAGTAAAAAACAAAAGCGATGAATTTTTCTTGTACAAGTTTCTCAAAAGCGTTCACTATCGATTTGGGATATTTCGAGAGAACCACTATATATTATTATTATTATTATTATGAACTCTTTCTCTAAAAAAAAAGAATTCATTTGCCCAATAGTAGAGTTTATCGGAAAATATATCAAAATTAAGACCTATTATTTAATGTCGCTTGAAAGTTGTTTCGAAAGGAACGTTTCGAAGAAATGAAATATTACGTCACTAATCGCCACATTATTCCAAAATGTATACAAAAACTATGTTTGTGTGTACATTTACGAATTCGGAATAAATAATTATTGAAAAAATTACAATGTATTGTATTATTTGTCCGTCATAGGATATTACAAGAAAATAAGGATGGGAAAATTGTTAAAAATAAAACATTGACTTTAACAAGAAGCAAATGCCTTTTATGTGAGAGGATTTCGGTCTCGTGCATATTATATGTAAAAAGAACCTCTAACGTTGAAATAACAAAGTAAATTTATGAGTGCAAAACGAAGTAGGAAATAAATCATGAGCGAAAACGTGTGAAATTCGCACAAATAACAAGTGTATGGGTATAATTGAAACGAAAGGAACAGCAAAAGTTTGTATTCAGCAAATCATTCTTCGGGCACGTTAAATTTAACGATTTCATTTGAAAACATCTCATTTTAGTTACAAGCGTTTACAAATATTAGCTCAAATATGTTTGAAAATATTTATAATTAGCTTATTTTACACATACACAATTTATCATGTTTAACATATAACATTAAACATTTGTCAATATTTTTGAGTTACTCTAATTAAAATAGTTAAAAGCTTAGAAAATTAAAGGAAAAAGAATGAATATTACAAGTTTTCAATTCCTAGGACTTGAAACACATGATATGCAATATATATAAAATTGCAAAACAATAATTTTTGAAATAAATATATGTATTAAAAAAAATTGATGTAGATTCGTTTTTAATTTAATATTTACAATTTTCCTAAACACATATATTTTAATTATTCAAAAACATATAAAAAGTATTATTTACATAACCAATAAATATGTAAATTCCAAACAAACACCAAAAATAAATGAAATTTAAAAATCAATGACAGATTTTCTATAGTTTTAACACACATACATATATATTTCACACCCACATGGCATCTCACTTCACCATCGTAAAATTCTAAAGAATAAAAAAATATTTATGTGTATTTCAGAATATATAATTCCTATATATTCTGAAATATACAAAAATATGTTTTCAATTTATCATAAAAAGTGATGATGATCATAAATTACTAAATATATATTTTACGCTGTGTTCGCAAAATATTATTTAAAGAAATATCTGATTGTATATTGCATTTTGTATAAGTACTTACGTGAAACATATTTTAGAAACTGTTCTACCACTCTTCTTATCGTGGTTGCATATTATAAAGATAAATAACTTCGCTTGTCAGACGTAGTCAGCTAACATAAAACTGTCATATAATTACTTATGAACTAAATTTATATCTAGTGTACATACTCTTATAAATATATTTATATTTCTATAATAGAACTATATAAATATATTTAAATTAAATTTCAGACATCTTATATTACACTTTTAACCAAATCACAAACCTATAAGCTTATGTAAACCGTGCAATGTAAGCATTTGCATATAAACATACATGTTTGACTTTTTGACTATCGTATTCGATCCGCTTATTCCGACCAACTTTATTTTTAGAATCAATTTTCAGCCAGTCAGCGAACGCTATCACATAATATGCTTATATCGAAAAAATGATATTTCCGCACTTCTATGTACATATATTTAATCCTTATTGTGAATTACCTAAAATTCACTATCCTTGCCGAAACAAGGCATCGTAAGTGGTTAACAGTGTTCGCTAAAAAGTGTTTTCTAGAAATTATATTTCAAATTATGAAACAACCTAATAAACAGTTAATAATACGAAACTTAAACAGCAAGTAAAATTATAATTTAATGTCTCAGGTGATACTTTACTTTGATATATAATATCGCAGAAAGAGATTGATGATGCTTTAGAGAGAGCGAAGCGAACCGTCACCTGATTTGAGTTAAGTATTATGATTATAAATATCGTTTTGATATAAAGGATATGCTTTACATGTAATTATTTGGTACACGCTAGTGCTAATTATGTAGTTTGTTTTAACAATTCACATTCTAATGTTATTTTATTGTTCCTAAAGGATGTTACGACTATATACATGTTCTGTTTAAATATTATAGGATGACAAATGAATGGTATTTCTTGACTGTTCTAGTAAATATTATCTGTCGTTTTCCTTTCAAACAAGTATTTTAGTTTGAAATTAACCTCGTTACGTTACAATTATATTGTCGGCAACTACACTGTCAATGAACGATAAATCAAAGCAAATGTGGAGCGAGGATTCATTTGAAGTAAATCTAATTGGTATCTTATTTAGGTTTTTTTAATTTAAATTAAAATTTCCTGCGCATCAGTTGTTAACATGTATTTTACTTATTTAATAATAGCCAAATTTTCAACTAAATAATACCATAATATACATTTTAAAATATATTTTTACAAAGCATGTTTTTAATAATTTTGTGAAAAACTATGATTTAATGAAAACCCCAATATTAAATTGAGCTGCAATTTGTTAAATCTTGTTTCGTCATATTTATAAAGCTGAGATTTAGCTGTCTTGGTGTTGGTTATATTGGAAAAAAAAATTACCAATTGATTTCATTATAGATTAGGTAGAAAAAAACATCGTATAGGCATTTTTTTTTCGTTAGCGGTTTAGCGAACGTATAGTTATATTGGGGTTTTACGGTTTTGTTCTTTATTTTCAATTTAAAGACACAATATATCATTAATGTCTTGAGCAAAGGAGGACGTAGACTTTATCTTATACTGGTTATCTATGTGTGTAAGCCGATCGATAAACCTATATCTAGAAATTCTTACGTCGTCATTTCGTATCTGAATGTGTCCCTCACGTGCTATTATGATCGGCTATACACCCACCCCCCATGTAGCCATACGTTTATCTTATACATTTATACGGCAGCAAAATGCGTTTTAAAGGTGACCTACCATATATACCAAATTAAAATAGCAGGAATAACCTACAATTATTAAAATAAACGTTCTTGCTGCGTATTTAACGACCTCGACCGTCCTAAACAGTTTTCCATGCAACTTTAAGAACGTTAGAACGTCGTTTGTTATTTCCGTTAATGTTTTAGGTACGAACAAAGTCCACAAAAGATTCTAGTAAATGACAAGAATAGCACAAATGACGGTTTGTTTGAGACCACAATTTGACTATACTGAATTCAAATCCATAGAGAGGTATGCGAAATAATGTAAATTTCAGAATTATGGGTCGACATAGTTATGATTATGAATAATTAAATTACTCAAATAATAATTATTATTAAATGCTTTCTAGATTCTAGATTTACAGTAAAATGTGTTTTCAACTTAGAAATGATATTACTGAAAACTGAGCACAGCTGGGGAGATGCGTGTTTCAGGGATTGATAATTAACACTTTGTCATTATGAAAATGAATCCGCTTAAAATTGCTTTACGTTGTACTTCAATAAATTTAATGAAAGAAGAAAAACAAACTGAATTTATAAAAATAAGATATGATCTTTCCATAAAAGGCACATGTTCTTAGGAAAGGAAAAAAAATGTGAATATAAAATCATATTACCACGAACGTTTAAGGACAATTTCAATGGAAATTTGCATAATTGCTAGTGTATACGAGTTTCATAAATTACATTTTTAAAACAAGAAATATAAGCAAAAGTGCAATAAAAAATCAAGAGAAAAAACATAAACTGCGGAATTCAAGCGTTGAACTTTTCATATTGCTTGTGTCGCAGACGCAGTCGACAAACGTACCGCGCATAGAACTATTTCCAGCATCATCTGCACATATATGCAAGAGCAAAAAAAAACCAATCAAAATTTATTTTTCCACTTTCGAAAATATGCAACAGCAAATAAGAATTTGCTAACTCTGCCGCTCAATGCATATGTGGCACTAAACGCAACGCACAATATATATTTCTCAGCTGAATCGATATTAAATCGCATACGACGTACATACGATAGATTCGGCATATCAATTTCAAATGCATATAAACGCTGTTAAGTCAAACGAGTCACCCGGAATGAGATATGATCGTGAACTTCTGAACTATTCGATTATTACGTACGTAGTAACTTTTTTTTTATTATTTTTTTTTTTTATCAAAAGTTGGAAAATAATGTTTATCCATATCAACTTTACGTCGTTTCATATCATTCAAGTTCTAACGTCAAGATTTTCAAGTACTTGCTTGTTGAAAAAAAATCTACATAAATTATCGACGGCGTTTCGCCGTCAATACTGTCAATGTCGACGTGATCAATTTTTGTGGCGAGCATCGTTGCTATCGCAAACTAAAACATTTACAAAATATCTAGGTTATATTGGCAACGTCAACACACTATTTCATACATGGTTGGCATCGGTTATTACCGTGGTTTTGAATATACCCTATCGGTGTAATCTGACTTGGAAATTCAAACAATATTTACCATAATTATCATATCACAAGCGACAAATGAACAAAATCTAATTAACATACACGTTTGTAAAATAATTAAAAAATCATTCACTATTTAAATAAATCAAATTTCTTTTTTTGTGAATTTAATATAAAAAGTGACTTCTGGTTTCAAATGACTAAATATTAAAAACTAACGCTGAACGGTTGTAAAAGATTCATTTTCCAACTGAAAATAGAAAAGTTTTTTATCAAGATGCATATTTTGTATTGAAGAAAACACTGTGAAAGAAAGAAGGCAGCAAGAAAAATGTGTCGCCTTAATAAACAAAACAATCTTCAATCACGCTTGTATCATGCACATTCTACGAAAAACAATATCAATAAAGTAACACCAAATTTATGAAATTTGTTTCGCAGAAATTAAATGTGTGATTTATGTCGGTGTATTTTTTTTTTTTTTTAGCTCCTGTTTGTTTTTCTACGTATTCTCAGTATTTCGTTCTTATTCTTGTTTTGTGTTTCCTTCAGAGATGCCTTAGCAGCTCCCTTTTGTTTTGACATATTTGTATTTTATATAGAATTAGTTTGACATGCTCTACATATTCTTTCATTTTAAATATTTTCTTACATTAACCTTCACAATAGCACCATAAAAGATATGCACCAAACAAGATACTTTTATTCCGTAAAAGATTCAGTGAATATTTTATTGTAAAAACAAAAATAGATGAATTGTATTTCAATAAATTTACAAATACTATCATTATTAAAATATTATGATAAAAAATTGTTTCAACTATGAATATATTTAGATATAATATCTGTGTAATACATGCATGGTTTATGAATATATATAAAGGGTTAAAGCGTCTCCAAACACTTTTTGCACTGCAGTATCTGACCATAGACATCAAGAAAACACCCCGATGTGGTTGTTGTTGAAACAACGTTACAAGTTTTTGCCGCCTGTGATAATGTGGGTTACAATGTGTTTGGCAAGCACAATTGCTTCGAGTCCCTATTAATTTTAAATACAGTGACATAAAATGACACAAAGAACGTTTACTCGAAATAAACTTCGCACAAAGAAGTTTGAAGGTTACGTTTTCTACAAATTGGTGGCTTCACATTCAATTTTCACCAAATTGTAACGTAAATAAAAAAAAAATAAAAAAATAAAAAAAATAACAAAAGTTCCGAGGGAGACAAATAAGCGGACTTCAGCGTGCACACTCAGCAAATAAACAGTAAATTCAACAAAACAATCGAAAGCCAAGCAAATGGTATATTACTGTGACTACGTGAGCACACGCCACCACACCCTGTTATTACAAAATGTTTAATGAAATTAAATAATCATATACGCCATGCGCAAAATGTCATTAGAGAAAATGCAATTATACCAAGTATTATGAGATAAAGAAACAGGACGCACTCTGGTCTAACAAATTTTGCGAAGTAAAACTGTTTTACAAGTACCAATCAGTTATTACAGACATATTTTTTGACCAAATCCAGTTATTTCGAAATGAATTCTTGCGTTACACGTGTTTCCCGATAATATTACCGATTTATGGTTTCATTTTCACGGTTCACTCGATTTTAAATTGGAAATTTTGAATTAACCGCGACAGATTTCGCATCAGGTAACGTGTATGTTTATGGGTAAGTATTTTTACTTGTATAATCTACATGGTATAGTCACTAACTGAAAACGGGATATCATGAAAAACCAGTTCAAAAAAATATCAATTTACTCATTTCGAATTCAATTTTAAAATATTTTATTAATTAAATGCAACATATTGAAATCTATACAATAATATTTCTAAATGAATACAAAGCACACAATAGGAGACTTTTGGTAGATTATATTGACCAAACTACAGAACTGTATAGAACACGCATGCCTGAAAGCTCACTACAGTTGTGGTTGGAGAAAAATAGCAGAAGTTTATGTTTTCTCTTTAAAAAATAACAGCGATAAATACCATTCCCACATTTCGACTTGCTATAATCTTAGGAATTTAAGAACAGGCACTTGACAAGTGTTTGAAATTCAAATCCAGCGGTTTGTTTCGAATACCGAACAATTTGAAGTATTTTGCCGGCAGAACTACTTTTCTTTTTTCTAGTAAAATGGAGCGCATTTTTCAGTTCATTAATCTACATTGCCGTAGAAGTATAACTGCTTGTGAAATTCACTTTGTTTGTGTTAGTTTCACCTTTATTTTAATGAAGTTATTTTGCACTACAGGATAATTGCGCTGTCGCTGCTGCGAAATGAAAATATTAATTGTCAATTTCAAGTGCTAGGTCGTCTCCAGAATATATTAATATGTTCTTGAGTCGAATGAGAAGGTAAGCTGCCACTGTTTGTAGATATTTGTATGAATTTCATTGTCAGTTACATAATATGTGCGACATGTTACAGAGAACACAAAGAAGACGAATAGTTCTGAGAGTTGTTGAGAAAATACCATTTTCAATACCGTTTAGATTAATTAGCAAGTCTCGTTACTAATCTCGTCAGTTGTTAATGAAACTTCAATATCCCGCAAAAATTTGTAAAGAATTGTTCTTTTATAATATTTATTAATCAAATAAAACTAAATTACATTCAGTTATTTTAACGCCAGTGTGAGTAATAATGTAATAATAATGCATAAAATGAGAATTTGTACTATATTAAATGACAAAGCACACAAAGTAATGTGCTTAAAATAAAATATAATCACAAGTGAATGTTTGTTATTAATGAATTAACACGTTTTTCTATCACAATATAAATGTTTAAAATACAGTTCATTGTAATGGCATACTAACTCAATTTAAACTTTGGACACAAATTGTCGCTTGTTTGCATCACATAGGGCATATAGTCGGTTGCAAAACTTTATGATATTTGAAAAAGTCTGGAAGGGACCACAGTTTTTCGAAACTTTCCGAGTGCAGAACATTTCGTTCGTATGAACGCTCAACATTAAAACTCTTCCCGGCGAAACGAAGTGTGTATCCGGGACGGTGAGCACTTATTACACGGCTGTAATTACAACAAAATGTGGTTTATGTTCCTTTTATGGACCTACTGAAATCTAGGATGGTTTTTATTACCGTCTATACGATCGAGTAAACATACTGATCACCTATATAAATATATAATTCACGAACAGTAAGTATATAACTGCACTTCAAACATGTAGCTATAAGATTCTACGATATTTACCTCAATGAAATAAAACCAGTATCCACTGTACTGTAATTTAAAATTGATACGCATTTAAAAAAAGCTCATTTCGATTCATTATCATTTCAAATTAAAAAAAAAATTAATCAATATATACGTTTTAAGTAATTTATATTTGTCACACGTATTTTTGATGCCATTGCAACTCAATCATAAAAAAAATCGATTTTTTGAGTTAAACAAAAAATATCTGCGCAATAATTTTTTTTTTTTTGGATTTTAGTTAACACATACAGATGACTGAATTTGAATCAAAAATTCGTCTATACGTGCAGTGTAATCCGAAAATTGGAGTAAATTGAATGCACCTATTCGTATTTAGTGTACTAGAAATAGTTACGTTAAACGCATGACGTTATATGGTTTTTTCTCGTTGAAAAAACATTTCAATCTTTTTATTTATTGTATTATTTATATCTCAACAATAAAAGCTATATAATTATAAACGTTTTTGTTTGATCAAGCACATTCCACATATAATTTGATGTATTGTACTTTTTGACAGATTCAAACTGATCCATCTCTGTCACATAGATAGCACACGCGCGCTGAATTTCTGAAACCAACAATTATCTTTCCTTTCTAGTGTAATCACTCATACTTAGTTGTTACAGACAGTTAAAATTCCCTATCGTTCTCATTACGAAACTTGATAAATTGTCATCGAAAAATAACGATCCAATATTATCAGTCACACACCCGAAACTATTTCATTATTCAAACCATTTAATTACATCAAACACTACGTACTCGTTTATTTGGCACGGTGGAGCAATTTTTTTTTAAAACACATTTCCACAGTATATTTTCGTTTAAACTTAATATGTGACGCTAACGTAGTACTTTGATTGAACGTGGGGAAGCTAATTGGATTTATGCACGAATATCCTGACTAAATTCGCGTTGGAGCTTATTTCTGAATCGTTGGTCTGAGTTATTACCTACCTGCGAAATAGTACTGCACTCGTCAAAATACTCTGATCATTTTGTCATCACAACCAATACATGTTGTGTTCAGTCTACGTGACTTTTTTTTTTTTGTTCGATAAAATACATTTCATGAGCTTATAAAGCTATCACATAAATATGCAGAAAATATTTTTTTATTTGATTACGTTATTACGTTATTTTAGTTTTAAATCATTTAATATTGGGCCAAGTACAAATAAGTTATTTGTATATTGGCAATAAAAATTTATTAAATAGGTTCATTGTACGATGCATTTTAATTTATTTTGCAAATTTGATTTAGAATGGGATGAGTGTATTTAAGTATTTTTCACGTTGAAACTGTTGATCATATCACGAATCAATATTTTTTGTACTTGATGAAACTACGTTCATGAGCAATTAATTTTTGTTTTTCTTTTACGAATTTAAAACAACGCTTAACTATTTATATGGTAAATGAACTCATGCATTTCTAATTTGACAAAGATTATCCGATATTCCAGCAATTTATATGAGCTCAGTTTAGGAGGGTGGCAGTGGAAATATGAGGGGAATTTTTGGTTCATTAGTTCTGGTTCGTAGGGTGATTAGCTTAAATGTATTATTAATTTTTGGTCAATCCACTGATATATTATTCAGGACAAAACCTTTTGCACTGCCTTAAATACATCACCTTACGTTAGCTACCAGGGTTGTAGCATTATTAACCCAAATTTAATATTCCTTTGAGATTTACTGAACAATAGTAATTTTATGTACACCTTCAGGATAGTTGTTAAACATGTTTTCTAAAGGCTAATTTATAACTATGTTTGTTCAGGAACTGCCTTTTAGTTACTATAGAAATATTTATGTATTTGCAAATCAGCTTAATATATAAATAAGTTATCTCAAACAAACGACGACAAAGTATTCTACGAAAGACCAGAAATAATGCTTTGATAATAACAATACAGAGAAAGACTTTTATGAAAATTATAATACGCAAAATGGGACAAATATAACTAATAATGCAATTGCACTATATATAATATTGAAATCCGATTAATTACTCTCTTCGTAGAAATTGCTCGACTACTACGTCAGCAAAATTTCAACAGTATATTTGTTGGGATTGTCTACTATTCCCACAACTGCAACATAGGGATTTGGCCCACGTGAGCGCTCCACATTTACGTTGATGATACTGAAGCTTATATCAAACAATATACGTAACATTGACTGACTGCCGTCGTATTATGTTCGTAGAAGCAAACTGCAATTAATTCGTCGAGAAAGTGGTGTGATAACAACATTTGCTAGGGTGAACAGGTCGGTGATCTTTGAACAGAATGTCATGCTTTGTGACGCTTCGATGACCATATCTACCTATCGAGTTCTGGTTCCCTAAACAACTCCAAGAAGTTGGTATGCGCTATTTTGAGGCATTTGTATCGATTGTGATTTTTTTATTAGGAAAGAAAACAATGTAAAGTTTTATTTTTAATGGAAACTTTTCGTATGGAAATATTGTTTATTGCTTTTTCCTTTGCTAAAAAGTTATCTCATAGCATCACTTTTATTTTGTACAAGTTTTATAATCTTGTATGCATATTTATAAGATACAATGTAATGAGAAAAAATTAAAGTTTCAAGTTTTAAATAAAATTATATTTTTGTTTCGTAATAGTTTCATGATGTTGCAATGAAAACTAGATTACACCAGTGGATCTGTATAATATGTACATACATTAAATTCAGTTTGTACAGTGATGATTTTATTGTTGATAAAGTTCTATTTTAAAATTCACGTATGTACGAATGTATGGTTAAATTGTAATATTTGTTACTGGTTCAACTTATAGATTTATTTATTCCGATTCGCACAAATGTACCGTTGTGAGTGAAATACATTGAAAATAGACTGAAAATAAATTAGATCTATTGTTTATTTGAAGAATGTTTCGAATATTTTTTACAGTGTATGCGATGTATAAGTTATTTAAAACTTTTTTTATGTGTCTAGAATAAGAAGGAAAGTGAAAAGTACCGGATGATGAGTAAGCTTTTTCCATTTCCCGGTGGTGGTAGGCGAACAGTAGGTAGGGCGATTGAAAACAGGGGATGTATATATGTACATACATACGTATGAGTTTACAAAAGGGGTGCAATTTTAAGTGACTAACACGTATGCAAAAATACAAAACACACACGCGTATAGCATATTCACATATGCATATATGAGTGGACAAAGGTGACTCATTTCTAAAATATGGTCCTTAATCACGCACCATTTAATGAGTGTTCGGAGTAACCTTAAGGAAATTACAAAGCCGTAATGACACTCATTTTTGGTCACGGTAAACGACGTCGTAACAGTTAAGACAATCAGTCGGTTTTGCGTTGCGTTAGGTCTGATTTTCCAAAATGTTTGTGCGAAAAGGCTAAGAACCAACTCGGTCATAAGGTTGTTAGGGTAGGCAACAAGGAAAGCACCCCGCCATGAACACGGCCGCAACTATCGCGTGTATTTCCCCAGAGAACAAACCCCGACCTGGCTTGACTTCCCCTCTTTGCAACCCTTTCCAAGATCACCCTATTCTGAACATACCCACCACATCGTACACCACACACTGTCATATGACAATCCACTTACTCCGATGTGGATATCATAAAATGCTCAGTTTTATTCTAAACCCACGTTGAACGTGAGCTAGCGCGAGTATACCTGCAGAATAATAAAGATGACATGTTCAACAAACGCGATGCGATATTTCACTCGAACCAACTTCCAAAAAAATTATGATTACAGCTACATAACCGGCGTAGATAGAGCAACCGCTAGCAGCACCACTTGGCCTGCGTCAATTCAGCTCCAAATTATGAAAATTACGTTTTGTATATTTATGGATTACATTCGTATAAGCTCCACATTTACTACTAACCTCGGCTCTTCACCTCTCCAACTATCCAACAATATTTTTCAAATTATTTACAATCCTCCCATAATCAGAAGTTTATAAATAAAAAAAAAAGAATTTTTAATACATCAATAGCTGAAAGAATTCCAACAAACTCAGCATTCTCTCATGAATTAATCGATGATAAAAAAAAATATATTGTGTATCGAGATTTTAAACATCAATAGAAAATTATTTAATCATGTTATCCAATCCTTTGTCAAACAAGAGATTTTGTAGATGAGTCTTATACACATCACTTGTTTTTGGTGAAATGTTTTAGACCAGTAAAACATACTGGGATGTTTAATTAGTACTCGAAGTACCAAGTTCGGTTATCATATTATATTACAGCAACAAAATGCTCGATTAAACATTCAAATTAAATTCACTGCACTAATAATAATAATAGTGATTATCTCTCTTTTGAATAACAATATAATGCATGCCCAGTCTGCATGTACACAACTCACACCAAAATAAATCAAATTTCCCAAACAATTATTATTGTAAACAAGTTATTAGTTAATGTATTTTCCATTAAAGTGAATTGCGGTTAAATATAGAAGGATCGAAGAACATGATTAGAAAAAAACTTTGGATCTTATCTGGGATGGAGAACTAAACTGGAATATGAAGGAAAGTGTTTACAATGAATTTGAAACTGTTAAGAATGTGGTTAAAAGGATCGGAGAAAGTTAGTTGGGGAAACTTTGGCAATACCCATAGAATGAACAACGAGTTAACTTTAAGTGTAACAAACAAAAAACCGCCGGGCGAAACTAATAAATCTGACAATTTCATCGTAACTAAAAGAAGCACCTAATTAATTTCACTGATATGTCAATGTTGTATACGACAAATACAACAAAAACAACCACCAAAATATCTTTGTTATTCGAAACAAATAATTTAGTGTCAGTGCGTCAACGAAACAGTACTCATTTACAGTAATAAATTGACGCCAATCATTTCAAATTTCGAAACGCGATTATTTTTATAAACGGTAATGTACCACTCGCACAATAATTGTATTATTTACGAAAATTGCATATCATGAACCTTTAAATTGAAAAAGTGGTTGAAATATTGATATTACAAGCGAATTTTATGCAGTAACATATCAGCAGAAATTCTAGTTGAAAAAAAATATTTTCTAATTAAATTGCAACTGCGCTGTAAATCAAGATTCTTGATAACAGCATCGCTAAATCGATTCGTTTCTATGTTATTTTCCCCTAGTGAACTCGTTATTTGAAGTTTTTGATTTTTCAATCATTCCATCTCGGAATCGATGACGTAATGAATTGGAAATTATTGCTACGACTTCGCCGAATATTGCCTGTACATATTTCAACACGTGAAATTTTGTACCGCACGCAAAGGCACGTTCATCCCCCCAGATGAGCTCATCGTCCTGCTTGACTAGAAAAGTATGGTTTGGTGAACACGTTCGTGTCTTCCGAGTATTTTATGCTACGAGAAACGAGGTTTCGACGTTGCCACACCGTCGTTACAATACTGCTGGTTCACTATACGGTGTCGCAGCATTTTCGGTCTTTCGGCCTTTATATTTTCATTCTCACAATCTCGCTAACGAAGATACACACACACACTAAACTTTGGCTATTTTGGTCCCCAAACTTAATTATATTTTAGTATATTGGTATTATTTATAATACCCTGTAGTTAACAAACACGGACAAAATTAAGCAAACATTATTAAATACATAGTCAATAATAAATTGAAACATTGCGAAATATGTTAAAATAATTTTAAACTTTAATAGTTAAATGAAATTGTTTTATACAAATATACAGTACGTAGATTTAAATCTGCGCAAAATTATTTGAATTGTAATTTCTCTTGCTGTTGAGTCCAGTGGGACTTGTCTCCTTGGGACTACAAACATTTCGAGCAGTTAGATTCAAAGCTACGAAGGAAGTTTACGAAATTCACCAAGGGGAAAAATGCATAGCGATGCTCTAACTGACTTTATACAATTAACAAATAAATAAGTGTACACACTTTATGATAACGCCGGCCCAAAAGCCTGGAGCGTACAAGGACCGTGTCAATGTTGACGCAGGAGATCGGTGGACGAGGTTTTGATACGGCATTAGCTTTGTGACAACTAGAGCGTTACAAATATCTACCTAAGATCAAATTTATCTTGGCAATATTTCGCCATTCAACTCTATCCGTTAAATTCAGTCTCAGCGACATGGTTGGACATTTCAGGTTCTCACTAGAGGCGGGAATGCAGTGTTGCATCAATGGGGAATCTCAGCCATAACAGATCAGTTAAGATGGTTAGTCCTATTTAAGCCTAGTAGACATGCTTGGCGTTGTAAAGTGGTTAGGACAAGGGGTTTTTGCTATAGCGGCTAACCCATACTTTGACATGCATTTCTAGCTTAATAGTAGCAGAAGAACGGCAGTCTATTCAAGCTCAGAAAATCCAAAGAAGGAAGTAAGGAAGTATGTTTCTAGGAACAAATGGTGGGCTTCTGACCTTGCCGTGGTGACAGAGATTACGCACTTACGGATAATTTACAAAAACCATCTCAACATAGTAAAACAGTTAACGTAAATGATCTTAAGGTGCAAACTCCACACCATTTGTGGGTAGTTTACTGGTTTATTTCTAAAAGAGCAGTTTGGAGTAGCTTAAAATAAAACAACTCGACATTGTATAAAACATTTTTAATCAATTGTACATAATTAGTATTTTATTTTTTTTATTTAACTCTAAAACTAAACCAAATTTGTATTTGAATATTCTTAACTAAACAAAATACGTAGTAGAAAGTTGAGCTCAAGCCATTGCGGATATTTATAGCAGCTAACGACAAAATGTATTTCTTTGAATATAAAATCAAAAGGTAGCTGTTTGTCGCAAAGCTAATGATGAACAACATGATACTTTCTGGGGGTATATTAGAAAAAACAGTCTCTGATCTCATTATATCTAGTCTTATTACACAAATGATATACATTTATTATCTCAATTAACATTTTCACCTTTCATTTAATTGGTAGTTAAAATCAAGAAACTAATAGCTGATTATACCAAAGACCGTAACTAACTCTAAGAAACGTTTCGGCGCGATACATTTGGGAATTAGATAAACCGAACAAAAGAATTCTTTCAATAAGCTCGGGCGTTAGTAGTAATTTTTAACGGATTGACAAGTTGTATAACGAAGAAAATTATTTCATTGTGTACGCAAAATAGAGCAGCAACGTTGTTAAAATAATATAGTGTAAAAAGTTGCGCGATTCGGTAATAATTAGATATTCAGTCGAAAACGTTTTCATTTTATAAACAAGTTAATTATTCACTTCAAGCAGGTTGGTCATTCATGTAAATAGTACTTGAATTTATTTAATTTTTAATAGCTACAATTTTTTGTGTTATACATTCATACACTTTTAATAAAAATATATTATTTAAAAAAGGCATTAGTTACAAGCCGAAATTATGAATATACACATAAAAGAATATTCAATTTTATTCAATAATAATACAAATTTTATAAGAAATATTTTCATTATATGCTTGAAGTGGTATGTTGTGAAATTAATTTTGAAGCAAATGTTTCCAAATGGCAAAACGTTTTCGAATTGTAAGTATATATTTAAATTTTAGTATCAGCTCATTTTTTTTAAGCTCGAGCAACATTTATCGATATTTGAGGTTATTTGCGGGTAACCTTTGGGTCAGAACTGTACACGCATAAAGCAATTTCTCTCAAAATACAAATCGAATTCTCCGGGTGCTGCGGACAGCTGAGAGCAACCAATCGAAACTGCTATAAATAAACTATTCTATATAAATCGAACTATTAAATTTCAGTGTTGATTCACAATGTTGTTCAAATTTACTGTAAGCACACACTATTATTTAGTCAAAACTAAAATCTGCTATTTGCAAAGCGACCAAACAAACTGAATTCATCGCTATGTGCACATATTGCGTACAAGCTGGATTAGTGGTCGAAAAAAGCCAATATAATACTCGAACCGCATTTAGATGACCAAAATTCTCCTCAAATTCTATCTTTACCTTTTATTTTATCTCTATTAAATTATCGTCCCCAATTCCCGGCAATCATAACAATTGTCAGAGAAACTACGTTTAATATTTTGTTTCTCGTTACTCTTAAATTAAACGCAATTCGCGCAAATAATACTATTTTAGTGTATATTGTATAATTGGCAAGTTTATATTAAGTGGCAATTTATGAATCCTGATAATTATTTATTAATTACGAAATATATTGATTAATTTTGGATTTTAATATCGGAAAAATGATATTATGAAATTTATTAATTTATTAATTACGTAGCCTATATCTATTAAACAGAATGGACGATGTATTGCGAAAAATTGTGAAACATAAATGAAGCTTAATGTGGAAATTATTATTAAATTAAATATTTGTTTTATCTATAACGCCGAAAACATTTTATACCTGAGCAGTATATTAATATTTAAACGTCGCACAAAAGGTCGGAATTGATGTTTGTCCCTGTATTATTGAATTCAGTGAGAGTTTTCAGGAGATGAATAAATGAAAAAGAAACGCCTCAACCAAGTTACGTACTGAATGATAGTGTACGAGGTGGCTTCTGTTATTTCGTGTCTCCTAGTGATATATGTACATACGTTCACCTTTACCCTACACCTACGTTTCAGTTACGGAATATCACCTTCATTCAATCTTTTTTTTTTTTCTTCTTGTCATTTTCACTTGACGAATATCTGTTTATGTTTAGAATGTCAGTTTCACAAATTGAAGTTAACTATACGATCTTCCATAGCTGAATCCATAAAAAAGTAAGAAAAAGAACAAATGTTTTTAAACCATTCGAGCGAATTTAATTATATAAAATAAGCATTCTTTGATTTATAAATAAAATAAATTACATTCTGTCTTTGTTATATTTATCCTTTTTTACTTTGACTATAGAATATTTAAGATTCGCTGTGCTGTGCTGTTTCGTATTCGAGCAGGGGTCAGAACTACGATTTTTACGATGTACGCGTGTTTTTCGTCCAGCACTTTCAAAGACTAGGGAGGGTCAAGTACGGTATTTTTTTTTTTTTTTTTAATTTAAAAGCTAAAAATAACGCAGGGAAAATCTATATTCAAAACACTAAAGAAAAAATGAAAACTCTTTGATCCGTCCTTTTCAGCTACTTGTGATATCATCTAAGATGAATTGGCGATACAGCTAAACAAAGAAATAGTTTCACCCATCGGTATCGCAAATGCAATCTAGACTCAAAGTAAAAAAACATGATTGAAGGAAATGGATTTGCTTGAAAAGTAAAGTAGGTGAGTGTACCTACGCCACTGTTTAGATCGAAAGGAACAGATAAAGAACAGAGTTTGGGTTTGGATGGGAAGTGTACGGATGCCGCACACAGTTCTCAACTTTACGTACGTACGTTTTAAAAGTTTTATTTAGGCCTGGTGCGGCGTGGTGCGGCGTTGCTCGTTCGAGGTCGAACTCGGCCCGGCGCGGCGTGACTCACGCGCACTCATACAACCCTTCCATTTCAATTTCGATCACGTAGGTTCGGCCAAGTGACAGTTGGAGTGCATCCAGAAACGGGATGGCTAGCCTGACATCGCCCAGATGATGTATTTATACACTCCATGATTACTAGCAATCAATAACACTTAGCAAAGAGGCGCGCGATGGTTATACAAGGATGGAAGATATGGGAGAGAACCTTCACAACCCGAAACACACAAACCAAACCCCGTACCCGCGCGTTCAACGATAGAACATTAGCGAGCAGAAAGGATCCCGGCAATGCGGTCATCGAAATAACAACAGAAAATCAATTTTTACCATCTACGATCTCTGGCCGTCGTCCTAGGAAACTTTGTCCTCCTTTAATAACGCTATTATCAAAACTGTTCGTTGTTGCGGACGTTCTTATTCTTCAATCCCGATCGCCTTATCATCTTATTATCACAATTTCGGTACTACTACAGACATACCATCCATAAAAGATACACAGTCGCAAATCATATTTGTTCACACAAACTAGAAAATATAATATAATTGGATTCGTGCTAATTTGATTAAAGACCCGTAATAATCTTAGAAGTCAAGCAAACAATTTATCAAAATGAGTACATTTTGCCACCACTAACATATATATATATATATATATATATATATATATATATATACGGTGCTCTATATTTAAAATGTTTCCTCATAAGCGTACAAAATCAAATCAACGGTTACGTGCATTACAAACTGGAGTGCATTAATTACGATTATCAAATTAGTTAAGAAACTGATTCGTCATTCTGTTCTTTAAAGTCGACCCATATATTTCCATAATGAAACAACCCATACGAAAAAAAAAGTACTACTACAGACTTGTATGCAGAATAATACTACATCGTTTCATTAAATAAGTCATTTTACCACAACTATAAATATTATATAGAAATTGAACGAGTTTATTTGAACTTGGTATCTCGAATTGATTTTGCGGTGATGTGGTTACAGTTCGGAAAAGCGGAAATATATTTTGGGAGTTCACAATTAGCTTATAAATTTTCACGGATAATTTTGTTTCGGTGCAACGTATAAGTTATCGTGAATGTCGAATACGTATACGATGTCGAAAATATGGTTTAGATTATATAGATTTTCGTCCGTACCTCATATTGCTTGCTCGACCATGATTCACGAACTATATTTGTGAAAACCCAGTGAACCGTGACGGAAAAATTATAAACAAATTTTTGGGAGCACCACGCACGTAACGAGACTGCACGCAAACATTTTTTTTTGGAACAATATAGGTCAGACGTCCTTCGCCCGGTCGGCAGTAAGATGAAAAATTTTGCGTAATCCGATAGCCTCTATAATACGCAACTACCCTCGGCCGATTTCTGTTAAAATCAGCAAACACATAAAACGTGCGTGTGTACTCAATTTAAAATCGGATATCTTTCAAGATTTTCTACGCTCAGAATCTCATGATCAAAAAAAAAATATCCGCAATGGATATTAATTTACAGATATCAAATTAAATATATAATAAATATTATATGTCAAATTATTGAATACTATTTTATATTTTTGTTAAAAAAAATATGACAAGCACAGATGATACGATTTATGTCAATGTATATAAAATGAAAATAAATTTCAATTGCTATTTTCTTGTAACTGGTACCGTTTATTAAAAAAGTTTGCAAATCATAACTATTTATAACGATTTTTGAACCGTTTTTTTTTGAAAAATCCAATAGCCACGATTAATTATTATTTCGTATAACAAAGTAAACAATACTAATTCTGCTTTTATTACCTACCAAATAAACTATTTGTACTATTTATCTACTAGATACTAACTGGGTTATTCAATTTATTTATTTGAAAAAAACTGCAGCTTCCAATTAGAATGTATTTACATATAATTATTATTCCAGGAATAACTAGGCTAGGTGTACTAGACCAACCACAATTGCTCATTTAATGTTCGCCAAGTGTTCAACTGAAATGCTGACGTCCACATTACATTTATTTAAATGAGTTGCGTTTCTATTTACAATATTATTTTATAATTTCACAGATTGGTATATAAATAAATAAATTCTTTGATGTACGAAATAATGTTTTTCAATCATTGTTATATTTAAAAATTGCGCTATAGTTAATGTGTCATGGTTGTCGTTTTTTATGCGTCAGATAAATTTCCTACATGTTTACCTGCGTCGATAGACATTTTTACTTATTTTCGTTGCACGGCAGAAAACTGTTTATATATTACTTCTGGTGAACAGATATATCTGCAAATGCTCCGCAGATATGCATCCAATTCGAAACTACTTTAAAATCTATATCGATTTGAAAAACTCATACGCCAATTTATCTATTTCGATTTATTTGCAAACACCATCATCGCTGCTTAAACTGTGTAAACCTTATATATATATTTTTTATTTTGGCGATATTTTAGTTATAAAATATATTACATGTTTTGTGTTTCTATCTATCCAATTGATTTATGTGAATTTTTTTAACGACTCTTCAGAGCTGTGGCAGGTATTTTTTTTAGTAAAACGTGTTGAATTTATAACTTTACTAATACATCAAGGATGAAAATTAATCTATCAAAGTTTTTTTGTGAATAAGAAGTTAATTAATTTTTTGAGGTTTGTGTTCCGTCGAAAATGTACAGCATAAAGTCATTGAAAACGTAAACCGAACAGTAACTGTCATTGCGTTTGCTCCACCATCGACCTGTGATGCAATTCGGTCCCTTTTGTTATTGACAGGCTCGTATTGATTTACGTGTTCTCACAGGAGACTTTTAAAAACTATTTTGGATTGTTATCAAAACCAGTCTGCTCTCGCACTAGGACTACCCGAACAACAAGAGAGAGAAAAAAAAAAAATGAACGACGAAACAGAATAAGAAATAACTGAATGATTGGAAATTTCAGTGTTCTTGTAAATCCGAGAAAAAAAAAAAAACTGAACAACGGTGGAGACAAGAAAATTCTCATATACCCAGCAGGTCGTTTCAGTCTGACGCACAAACAAACATGCAAAAAAGATAGACAGGTATATATCTATTCATCTCTGTTTCTTAACCCACACACACACACACACACACACACATGGTTCGTAAACCTGGTAACATAGAGAAATCCGGCGAGGCTTTGGATCGGTTCTGCACGGCAGAATGTACTTTCTCAACGGGTGCCGGATTCTATTTCCATCGGATTCACGGGCTGCTCGGATTGCAACCGCCGTCATGTCGTCTCAAAGTTATTCCATTAAAGTACCTTTAGTATATATGGAACCAAGCCACGTATGTATGTATGTACGTACATTACATACGGTTGGTGTGAGCAACCATCACTAGAATCCGTGTCGATAGCTCATCGATACGATACACTAAACCTTTGGGCACGTTACGATACATTGACGAAGATATTTTTCAATTTACCATTCTATCAAATGGCTGGTGTACTGACACTAAACCGACGATGCCTATTTAGTAAATGGGGAGGAGTAAACTGCTGTTGAAAGTTTTAAAGCTCGGCATCGAATTTAATTGAAGACATTCGAACAGAAAACTGTTATTCACTTCAATAGTACTGTAGACACGAACAAGACCGAAAGTTCACCGAGTTATTTTATTGTCAACGATGATTTCTTTTTTATAATTCTTTTCCCTCGAGAACTAGAATTATCTCAGTTCATTGCGCGTTTTCTTTGTTGTACCGTAATCTCGCGTAGTTGTAATTCAGTTTAGCCCGTCTTCCTCTGCCAGTCTCTTATTAATCATCCCGAGTTGCGAGAAGACAAGACAAGACACACACGAGTGTTCGAGAAAGAACGAAGGTAAGAATGGTGTACGACAGACACCAATAACAAGACAGCAGATGAAGAAAATAGGAAAAAAATAAGCGGGAGTGCGAAGAGATCGCGCTCCGTGGATTGGATAAGTGCAAGTAAGTATTGTTACAAAACCTTGAAGGATGATTTTCATTATGCAATGCCGACACGAACGGAAACGCGGTGTGGGTACCGTATTGTATATATATAGACACGGCGTTTTGAAATTTAACGTTACTCACCGTCGAAGAATCACTCTAAGTTATCGTTCACTGACATGTTCAGCGCAATTCTACGGGTTTCTGATTAAACGCATATATACATACGTAACGTGTACATCGTCTTATTATTCAGCAAATGCATACGCTCTGTTTCTTGTGCAACTTAACAAATTTTCGTGCATATATATTCATTTGTTTCTCCCAGAAACAAGTCTTGTTATACAATGAATTTAAATACCATACATCACGTGTGCTCTGTATACTTACTATGGTATATACCACATATTTTATTATATACGAAAAATCATACAAGTTTTGCGATTTCAAACAAATTTATTTATTTATTCATACAAGTTTATTAATATTCGATTTTATAGAAAATTCTATATTGTTTATTACACAAAATCAATTCAATTCAACCCGTGTGTTCTTGATAAAAATGATATGTTGAAAGCAAATACAATTTTTAATTAATTCTGATATTTTCTGCACGAAAAGTTTTGGTTGTGAAATTTAGCAAATTTATTGAGTTGTGTATAACAATACACAAGGGTATTTTAGGTAGCTGTAACAATGTGCATTGTCAATTTACTGTCGATACTATTGTTATTTGCAAATAATTATGGCGTGTAGTTGTTGTAAAAGTTCAAATGGGACGCGAGAAAATGTAAATGATAAACCCTATGTTTGTTCAACGCTTTGTCGTTTGCAACGCGGTTGACAAAAGCGCTACGCTGGTCATGCATTGATTTTAACTTTTCTATACAGAGTTTACTTGGGGGTTTTGTTGTGAAATCACGCAAAACGGAACAATTTTTACGACTATTATTTGTTAAGGAGCATATATTCAAACCGCGATAAAAACGTAAGTACATCACAACTTTGTTACCCAAGAGCACAATCGAATAAGAAAATAATAAGACACTCACTAGTTCACAGATAAGTTCAAACTTGGTGGAAAACTCAACAGAGCGAAATTTACTAGTGACATAAAATATTTAGATGTTACTAAAAATCTCATTTAATTAAGTGTTTTATTTTCGGTTAGCAACGCAAATAACATTTTTTACATTAATTTGTGTTATCTTACTCATTCAGTTTATTGTATTTTTTTAAACTTGTTGTCCTAATTAAAATATTCATGTCAGAATTTCTTCCTTTCGGCACATTTAAAAACATTATAAATGTTTTCAAATTTGAGATACCATAATAAATTTTATTACGTATCAATAATTATCGCCTGTTTAATGAATTTTACTCTAATAATGATACAATTTATTAGTTAAATTTGATATTGTTGATATTAACTGAGGCTTATAAATAATCGATATTTAGCAATTTGAATTCATTAGAAAGTTCTGATCCAGTAAACTGTTTCGTGGATAACAAAATGGTCAATAAGGGAGCGTACTTAGTATACGAGCAAACGAACCATCTGGCGGTAACAAACAAGGTCACAACCGATGGTGAGAAACACGTTACAAGATGGACGCGTAAGTTTAAATAGCCATGTGTTGTTTCAGTGAGTAACCGGTGTAGCAAATTATCAGATTCGCTTTTGTTTTGATGGCAAAATACGTTTACCAATAAAAGAAAGATTGTTCTGTTCCGTACAGATTAAACTATTTTTCATTTCACGTGAGCGCTATGAATAAATAGCTCTCCTTTTGCCCGCTGTAATTCTCTTTAAAGTTTGTTTCGCCATTGGAATTAAAGCGTTATTTGGTTGCATAAATACGCAATATTATAATAGTTAATATTCAATAGCAGCACACAAAGAGGCGGTACAATTCAGACGAACATTTAATTAACAATCACTTTTCGCAACGATTTTATTTTATTGCACAAGAAATGTTCTGATGATTTGACAAGCACACAAAAAATGGTAAAAAAAAGGTTTTTTGTTTAAATTCAATTTATAAGTGATTCGATACATAATTCGTGCTCACGTATTACCACATGTGTTAAATGATCTAAAAGTGGATTGCTGGCGCACACATTGGAAACAATGGGAAAGCGTTCACAATAGATCCAGGAACGTAGTGAACGTAGTGAACGCAGTGAACGCAGTGAACGGTAAAAAAAGAATTCTATCTCGTTGACTTGATGCGACGTGCTCATATTTGTCCGCGTGTGTTTTGTACCTAATGCGGGGACCGCGCGTACATCGTAATTCGGGAGACGCCTTAATTATCTCGGCCTCTGGCACGTCAGGGTCTTGGGTTTTCATCCATGGGCTTCTCTACCCGAACCCAAGTCCGTGTGAGATTTGATCGCGTTTTAGTTACAGTATTCGTACTCCAATCAGTTTGTAGCTGTACTATACACAATATCACCGTGAATTGAAAGCGGGATGAAAAAAGAATCTGAGTCAGTTTTTGTTGCAATGACAATCAGAATCTAAGTGTCAACGGACTAAATATAAATCTTAATTATAACCATCTATAATCAGTTAGTAATGTCGGTTATGTTAGACACTTTCAATTATGTTAAAACATTGTGCTTCATTTAAATTTAAGAAAAAACAAATCCGATTCTCAATCCCATTTATACTTCCGACAGTTATGTATTCATACATCTTTATGACAAATAATCTCATTTGAAACACTTCTCGTGTTATACGCTCAATACACACATTCCACTTTCCATCTCTATTACAAAAACCACTTATTCTGCAGCAATTGAGTCGATTGTCTGCCATACCCAACATTTACGGTAATGGACGTGAGCGCTTTTGTTACAATGAGTATGGATTTTGATAAATATTAATTCGAGTCGCTGTCGATGTAACAGCATGCGGAATTGGTGCTAAGTGCACAAACGAAATGTATAAGCGGGAATTTAATGTCTAAGCGTTTTTTTTTTTTTGGTGCGTTACAATGAAAGTCGAATTTCGGACGTCAACGGGCAAAATATAAATATTAATTAGGCGGCGAGTCTGTTTAATATTAAAGACATTAGTGGTTTCACGGGCTTAATGAGCGTTGGGCAACAAGATCTAAGTATCTTGTAATTATACGCTTGAATATCATTGCCAACCAAGCAGCCGGCGTTTCGTTACAAAGGTAACCGGAAGGTTTATCACCCGCTAATTCCATACGGGTGAAACCGTATATTGTACCTTGTACCATTATGTCACTCGGTGGCTTCTAGCGGAGCGACACATGTGTGAACACTCACACTCTTTTCCTATCCTATCCATTTCACGTTCTTTCGTATGTCCATTATCAAAGAACTTTCTTACACACACACACACACACACATACACACTCACACATACATACATACATACATACAATATTGATAGTCTTTGTAAGAACGAAACACTCAAAAGGACTCGCCCCCCCCACGGAATGCACGAGTCACACACAGTTACTGTTTGGTATCACGCGACAAGCACACGCAATCCAAATACCTCACCTCTTAAACCAAGTCTTTCTCTCGTTCACCCCGAGGTGTATATGGTTAAACGTGCGCGCAAAAAAAAAAAAAAAAAAAAAACGGGGTAACACTTAAAGCGAACAGTTTTCACGTCGAACACGTTGTTTACACATACGTGCGTAAAAACATTCCGCATTTATGAATCACTATATTAGCGAACTGCACTTTTCATTCAAATTTGTCCGCAAATTAAATTACAATGTGTGTTTGCGGTACACATGTCGAAAATTTTTAAATTTGTAAATAGTACTTACCGGTCTTTGGGTTCAGGTGCGGGTAATGTGATGCGGTAGTGGTGGTGGGGGGGGGGGGGGGGGTTCTTCTTACCGTTGATGCACTGATTAAAAATATAACACGGCCACTCAATGCGTTGAATGATGGAACAGTGTCTCCCCAACGTACACTTGAAAAAGCACACGGGTTACTGTGCCGTTCGTCGGTTCGGAACGCAGTTGACATGGGTTGCTACGGTGGAGGTCGTGTTTTACCGGCGTCGGCGCCTGCGTCTTTCAGCGACGCCATTTTCATCCAAAAACCCGACGAGTGACTATACTCCTAGTGTGTATATTGTGTCGCGTTCGCTTTACTGTTACCGATGAAGCAGTAACAGAGGCGTCGCTACGTGGCAAATTAGATTCTTCATCCACTTGTCTAGGAATCTACGCAAAAAAAAAACACACACACACACACACACAACGGGAAAAAAAGCTCAATAAGTTCATTTAAACCCATTTATATTTGGTATATTAATTCACATGTTTGTTTTGGAATTAACACTCCATACATTCTATTAAAAATTAAACTTATTGTGTACATATCCAGAGTTGTGAAATTCTCGCTAATAAACCATTCATTTTTTTTTTTTTTATAGATTCATAGAAAATTTAAATCAATGATGTTTGTTTGAAATATTTTTTCTGGATGATTCGTATTTTATAAGACCACGCGATCTTAAATATTTTAGTAGGTGGAATCTGAGTTTGGTCAATGAATTACACCGAAATAAAAACTATGTCAACAAGTAATTTCCTTCCTACTCAACTAACATACGTATTATATATATATATATATATATATACGCTACAGGGTGTTCTTGTCGGAATAATAAATTTATGTTTAAATTACATGATTATACGCTCTGTCAAACATTATGAAGATCATTTTAGTTTTCGAACAAGTAAATATTAGCTTCTTATTTTATACGCAAGCTACGTTGAATATTTAACATAGCATAAGAAATTTATTTTCATTTTGCATACTTTTACAACACAAAATCAACAACGAAACCAATAATATTTAAAAGAAATACATTCTTCAAAAAGTATAACAATGATTCATTATTTCACAAATAATGCAGAAACACATCTATTAGAAACAACTCGAAAACGTTTTAGTTTTGTATTTCTAAAACAACGAAATCCCCTAAATGACACCTATCAATTATTACTATAACCCTATAAAGTACAAAAGCGCCAATAATACTCAAAAATGTGTCGATCACAAATGTAACTAGTTTCACGAAATCCTACATAAATAGCAATAACCTAAAATCTACTCCAAAAGCACAAAATTGAACTATAACTCGACTATAGTACAAGTATCAAGAAGCCAGCGAAGTCTAATCATACATCTAATTAAAGCGTAATATGAATATTTCAATATCTTATATACTTCACCATGCAGAAGGGCACAAATCGTTGAACTTTGCACATTATAGGATCTTGATTTTCTGCTCATCGTTCCGATTAAATTACTCAACTCTAACTGAAGCCATACACCATAAGGCTTCTTGATCCTTTACCGCTATTGTGACAGTGGTGCAATTTCCTATTATTTTTCAACATCTATATTTTTAGATACGCTAAAAGTGAGTGAAAATTTATGCGAGACTTGACGCCGAAGCAAAAAATAGTGGAATTTTGACTCAATTAGTAATCATAATTAAAATCTCCATGCGTTTTTTTTTTTTTTTTTATGAGTTTATTGAAGCTGAGAGCGATAATGAGTTAAAAGACGTGTTCACTTTTAATTGTATAACAAACACTTTTTTTTGTTGAATTATCCAATCAAAATGCAAATTCACCAAATTGCGCAAAAATTTATTTTAGTCACTCAAAACTACATCGAAATGAACAAATATGAGTTTAAGTTGTTTTTCGAAATGTCAACAATATTCTGTGCGAGATTTATAAATAAATACTTTGTTTATCATAGATAACATTGGCATTAATCATTATAATGGCGATGTTTTCCCCATTTGTTGTTGATACTATGAAAGATATTTAATTACTAAATATCTATAATTACCATACAAATGTCTATTGATAATAACGATAAACTCAAAATCAAAAACGATTTATATTTCATAGTGGTCAAGGTTATTTATTTACATTTTATAATAATTACATTTCATACGATAAGAAGAAAACATCCAAAAAACTACATAAGTACTTTATTTTAGGATTATCAATCAGACATCTCATTTAGAGCAACCGTGCACAACAAACAAACACCTCTCTTAAATACCTATACTTAAATTCACATTATGTATCAGTATATTTAATAAATTCCAATTTTAGCGATAAGGACACTAGTGAGTCACTAAAGTTACTATTTGCTAGTTCCCCACTCAGCAATCGATGCGTAGCGATCAATAAAAGTAATAGGAGCTCAACGAATCATTTTTAACAGTGTAAAACGCATCGCAGAGTGTACTCGGCGGGCCACTTTCAGACTTTGTGTTGGCCGGCTTGTAAACCATTATGACGTTTATGTGAGGGGTTATTTTTTTTATTTTATTGTGATAACGAAATAATATGGTGAAAACTGAAGTTGTGTTGTGTTTGTTATGATTTGTTTTCAATGTGCACGCTCATCGACACATAAATATGCATTTTTCAATACCCGATACTCAAGAAATAAATGATGATAATGGTTCAACGTTTAAAGTGAGTCAATGCGTGTATGTGATTGAACTTAAGTGTTAATGAGTTTGTTTAGGGTTATAATATCGATATAAATGGGGTGTTTCATTGCACTGTGCGGTTCAAACAGCTACATAACTTGCACGAGCAACTTCGTAAAGAATATGGGGCTGCAACGCTGCCTGTGTTTCCACCGAAGAAACTATTGCCGCTCACGGCGAATCAGTTGGAAGAACGGCGTGCGTTATTAGAGAAATATATTCAATCCGGTATGTAGGTTTATTTGCGATGCTTTGTTTTGTTTGTAAACAATGTTTGTTTAGTTGGTCAAGATCCACGATTGGTGTCATCTGAGCTATTGAATGGTTTTCTACTTTCGGCGCAACAGGAAACCAATTGTGAGAAACGACAAGAGATGAATTTAGATGTATATATTATGAATGGTTATCAGATTTCACTAAGCGTCTTCACTACGGATAAATCCGAACAAGTTCTAATCAAAGCTTGTAAACAAATCAATCTGCCTCCCGAATATGTTCACTATTTCTCGTTGTTTCTCATCAAGAAAGAAGACAACGGTGATATTACTATATTACGGAAATTACAAGATTTCGAATCACCATACATATCGCACAAATCCATCCAGGACGTTAATAAAGTAGTTTTAAGGAAAAGGTATTTACTTATTATTTTTTAATAATAAATGTTTACTATTTTTAATATCTAATAACTTTAATTTATATTATAACTTAAATTTTTTATGTTGGAAACACTGATTTTTATGTATTAAAGCACAAATTGAATTTTGAGACAAAATCATTTTTTTAGTTGTTTTTTTTTAACAAAAATTGAATGTTGCAGTTATTGGAGTTCTGAATATGATTTAGAGTTAATGTCCAATCCAGTTGCCTTGAATTTATTGTACGTACAAACCGTTCCGGATGTGGAACGAGGATGGATCTTATGTAGCAAAGAAATGCAATCGCAACTAACATCGTTGCAATCCAGAGGCGCCAAGAAAGAATACGTTGAGCTAGCGCGTTCGCTTAAGTATTACGGTTTCTTGCAGTTTAAACGGTGCTTATGCGATTACCCGAAACCGCAATCGCTGGTTTTGGTGAGCATCGGCAACCAAGAACTAAACTTGCGCGTAAACGTCGAGAACGGGGAAGAAATGCGTGAAGGTAGCTTCAAAGTAACGCGAATGCGATGTTGGCGCATCACTGCCATGCATAATGTATGTAAATACTGCTATAAAACCTATTATTATTAAATATTTGTTTATTTTAGAATAAATATAATGCAACTAGTAGCAATAATAAACACTCTAATGCCGAGTTGGAACTTTCGTTCGAATATTTAATGTCGAAAAATCGCCTACAGTGGATTACGATATCCAGTGATCAGGCAATATTGATGTCCGTGTGTTTACAATCAATGGTTGATGAGTTGCTCATCAAGAAAAATGGCGTTAAGAAGAAACAAAATGGGTGCGGTAATCGGTTGTGTTGGTCCTATATGAAACGAGACGGGAGCAGCCAATTGATATCACCGAATCAATCGGCTGCTGTTGATGGACATGCTACATCAAATGTAAGTTTACTTTTATTACACATAGTGAGGTTATGCTTAATTTCAATTTCTTAAGTTGGCACTATAAACGCGTTCTATTTCAAATCATGTTTACGTCTACTATTAATCTAAAAATACAAATATAATCAAGTGTATCGCATTGAACTCTTCAAATAGTTATATTTAATTTGAAAATTGTTTATTAATCTTCGCTCATTATCGATAAGGCAGTGTTTGAGTTATTTATTTAATGTTTGATTTTTACGTAATAATTATCTATAACTTATCACGTATTACTATGTATAAACAATACAAAATGACGTATATACAAATATATAATTAATATATATATAATTCATTATTAAGGGCCTATAATTTTATTTAAATTACACATCCGGGTTGGCGATGTTTGATTGGTTATTTCGAGAAAGAATGATTTTTTATGTTATTTTTTACAGACTGGTGATAGTTCAAGTGTTTCGTACACTGAAGCATTTTCAATACGTAAGTTACAAGAAAAGTTTTCGAGCGTTTCATTCAAAACAGGTAAAGAATTCGTCGAAAACCATGCATTTGAAGGCATTGGTGACGATGATTTATAAATAAAACAACGTCGAAAATCATTTTTTTTTTATATATATATATATATATATATATATATAAATGTTTCACTTTAGGGGCGAATTTTAAATATACATACGTCTTTAAATATTTATTTATAACACAATGCAATCACCGTAATCCAATATTTTTATTTTACTTTCAAACGCTCTACATGCGGATAATTGTGGTTGCATTGTAATGTGCATCAACGAAAATGCATTTCGTGTATTTTTTAAAATACTAATTTCGAATAAGAAATGACATTTGTTTGGGGATGATATTTTTCAAGCAATATATAGAGATATTAATTTTTATACGTGTTCTAAAACCTCCTATAAAACAATTTTAAACATGAACAAAGAATAAGAACGTTATGTTTTCATTTACAAATGTGTGGAATTGTAATTATTCATTTTTTTCTTGACTATGTATAATTTGTGTATATAAAATCAAATAAACCGAGATTGTGTAAATGAATACTAATTATGTACGTATATATTCTTATTATAATAATAAAATGCTGTATATTTTTATGTAGATAATTCAGTATATTATTTAGTGATGTGAATTGTTATTTACCAGTTAGGCATCAGCAATTTATTGCTATATTCCAAATTATTGCATTTATTTCAAGACAATTGAATATTTTCGTTTGACAGTAATAAAATAATTTAAATGGTCAATTCTTTAAAATAGCTCAAAGTCGGTACTAAGAATTATTTTTCGAAATATGTAATTACGCGAAAAATAATGCGTAACCATCAAAGCGAAAGTAGGTAAATGACTGGTAATTTTTAATTAGGAATATGACCGAAAAATACATTACAATTTATGTTTAACGAATAATCGTATTTGTTGGCATAATAATTTATTGTTACGTACCTGAGAAAACAGTAGCTTGCTCCAAGACTGTGCATTTGTATGTATTTTGGACGTTTTATAGGAGGAAAACTAAACTAAATGTATTCATGTGTCAAAATTCGAAAAAACCTGCCATGCCACGCCGATAACAAAACACCATTCGTTCATGTCAATTTGCATTTAATGCAAATTGTGCTATCTAGCACATAGGTTGCTCATTTTTTTTTACAATTTCATACAGTTATTTATGCATTAAAACATAAAAAGGAATGTATTTTTTCAAAAAAAACACAATATTGTTTCACGTTTGACACGAATATTACATTTGACTAGTTTATAAGAATATTTCAGATTGTATAGACTTTTTTTAATTGTTAATTAAATACTATTCATGTATCGAAATCGAGTTTTACTGTTGAAATAAATCAAATATTCGTTTATACTAATTGCGTCAGACACGTTTATTCGTGTCTCTGACGCGTCGTACGAACTGTGTTAAAATCCGTGGTAATTTTAATTTCAAATAGGTGTGAGTGATCGGCGATAAAAGGTAATAAACGTTATTTTATTGAATTATTTTATTCAGAAATATATACATGTAATTCAATTTGAGAATAAATTGTGCACAGATATGAAGAGGTACATTCCAATGTAAGTAAATCTATAAAATTCTTATTTTACTATGAATAACTTTCGTATTTAGTTCTCGATTTGACAATTTACTTTTTATTTCTCTTATTATAATTTATTGTCTTCTGAAAGCATTGATTCCATTCATTTCCTAAAATATTGGTTTAAATGAATTTGTCGATTTATATTGAATAAATATAGATTATTTGATTAAACTTAATTATAATATTTAAATAAATTCGTTTACAAAGAATAAGTTCGCAATGTCATTTTTATGTCGTCTTTACAGTGAATCTTGTTTTAGTTTTGAATATTTCGATTTTAAATATATATTTTGATTAGGAACCAAAGCTTTATCAGATTTAGACGAAAATAGATTTATGTTAAGATGCATTATCTGGAGATTAGGTTAATATTTATATTTACGCATTTTTTAAATAAAAATAAATAGCATCTAATAAAAACCGTACCTTCGGATAATACACCAAAATATCAATCACTTCTTTCATATATTATTTATCGTTTTTTTTTATCACACTTCATCAAATGCTATAAGAAAGTTGACTTAACAACTATAGTTATGAAGTTATGGCTTCATTAGCAAACAATCTCCTATAACTATGTATTATAATACTGATTATAGAATTATTACAAAATCGATAATTTGCCAAATTTCAAATTTATGTATGTTTTTTTATACGATTAGGTTAGTAAAGAAATGAGCGATACTTTAAAAATAGTAAGTATACAAATATCAGTTTATTTTAAATTTAAAAAAAAAATGGTCGCGTTGATACCAATGACGTCATGGTGTGTACTGTTTTTAAACTATAATCTCGCAAAAAACGATTAAGATTTTAATTTTGATCTGCCCAAAATCATAAAAATTTCTATAGTCGCTTTGGTGATATAGTTCGTTTGAATACAAACTGATGTCACCACTAAAAAGATATCTAACGAACGATTTAATTACAAATATGAATGATATCAAATCTGATAGCATTCGTATTCGTAAATAAGTTGCTCGTTGTTGTAGAAAACGCGTTGGCTTAAGGTTAAATTTTGATATTTCGTGACATTTATGCAAAAAGTTTTTTATGTTCTAGTATTTGAAAATCTATGCAAAGATCTAAAAAGTTATTTTTTTTTATATTCAGGTTACGTAAATAATTTGGTTATTTCTTAAATCCTAAATCGGGATTTGTCAAAAATATTAATCTAAATTTGATATAATTTGCAAAATAAGTACGATAATGAGGAATAACATTTTTCTTAAATAAGAATAAAGCTTTTGATAAAATATGTTTACCGCCTCTAAAAATACTAGTAATATATTTTTCAGTTGTGTAGTGTAGGCATTACAAAAATGAAAATAATCTCTTAATTATATATGTGGTGTAGGTACTTGAGTTTTGATGAGGATGACAACATTTGAATTATTTTAACATTACAGTATTAGTATTTGACATTTAAATCTAGTTTTAAAATATTTTCACTCACGATTTAGAATTTTTACCTATATCAATAATAAACAAAACTAAAAAGGAAATGAACCTTTTTTTTTTAATCTGTAGCCGACTAAGCACATTGAACAGTAGTGCTGAACCGGCTAGATTGCATTGGACCGCTGATGCAAATAATTCAAGCTACAATAAAAAATCTAAAATATTTGTTACATTTCTTTCTGGTACTATTACGTATGAAAAATTCCTTGTCTTGCTTTACATATATAAAAGTAAAAACATACATTCATACACAGAAAAAGCTTTGTTAGTGCAAACATGCGGTGACATATTGAAACAACGTTAAATTTACACAGGAAACACCCAAGTTATTAGGGATTTAAATAGTTCTATGTAAAAATACTAGTCGAACATTTGAATTGTTCATTATTAGTAAATATCAATTTTTAGTTGATACTTTAAAGTACCACTAAAGGTATAACAAGTTTCTTTGCACTGTGGCACTAATACTCAAAATCCGACTCTTTTAAAATTCCTTTTGTGGCAATTTATTCACGTAAAAATAACAAAATAAACTATTCGCTTTGAGTTTGTTTGATTGGTGTTGCAGAGAAACTAATAATATATAAACATATATGCATCGCGCATCTTTAGTATAAATTGGAGTGCATTGATATTAAAAGTGCTGGAATTTCATATAAATAATATTCCACCTCGTTACCAAATCTATAAAGACAGTAATTGCGGTTTTTGGAGTATCGTTTTCCCGTTATTAATTCAATATATATTCTGAGTACTTAATATAGCTAATTGAATTCTAATTAGCTTCCCATTTGAAACAAGTTGCCGATAAAGGTAGCTTGATCTGTAATCCCAAATTCCAGCGGTATTTTTTGTAATTATATCGTATATAAAGTTATTTAAGTATTGAAATGTATGGTGTGATAAAATTTGTCTAAAATATTTTTCAAGAAAATGTTCAAATGCAAAAACTGCGTTATTTTATAGTTAAATACAAGAATGTATGAAGGCAAATACAATAAACAATGGCTATGTATCAACCATTTTCTTTTTTTACTGAAAGGCATGTCTGACGAAGACGGTATTCATGTAAATCATTTTCACAACACGTTCTGTAACCATGGTTAGATGCGACGAGTTCGGGTGATCACTCATATTAAATCACAATATGGTGTCCAGTGTGTCCAATGATTTCAGTACACGTTCATCTCTAGAACACCAATCAACCAATTCTTCAATCGTCACTACGCCATCTTTGTTCCTATCTATTAACTGAAATAAACAATTTTAATTCATTATTAGGCACAGCTGCAGTGTAATCCAGAACCAAATAATACATTTTCGATTTTTTAAATTTTTAAACAGTGTATTAAAACTAGTAAGACGAAATTCATATATATATATATATATAATATTAAAATAAAAAGGGCACAGATGTGCAATGGTTCATTTATGATGATTAATTTATGTTAGGGAATATTTTAACGATGTAACTTACGTGAAATATTTTCTCTACATGTTCTTTGGCTGATGTTTCGTCTACCGTTGGTTGTGTTGACCGGCCAAGCATTTCATAGATGCTAGTAACGACGTCTAACATTTCCGTTTTCGTGATGAGACCATCTCCGTTCAGGTCATACAAGCCGAATACCCATTGTAGCTTTTCTTGAACACTTCCTCTCGATACTTTTGATAAAATGGTAAGGAAGTCCTAAACCCCACAAAAAAAATTGTTTTAGTTTTCATTTTATAATCCTAATTCGTATTTTAATTAATTATAATATAAATGTAGGACACATTTAATACTAAAATTATATATTAACGTAAGATAAATATAAGTTTTCCTCATAACGGTTTTTTTTTAATTAATTGAAAATATATAGTTTTACATCGTTTTCAAACATTAAATATTGTTTTTCTTCGGTATTTGTTAATTACCGTAAGAAACAATTTTATGATGATTTGATGTAAGTTGTCAGTAATTATTATTTTAGAAGATTTTTTACAATTACGACTTTAAATTTAAAAAAATATTAATAATGCGAAACAAACACAAAATTCTGCTTGTTTGTATTACTGTTTTATCAATTTTGTTTTTGAGGTAAATCAATATATCTATTACATACGCCAAATATGATTTTTATATATAAGCGCAAATTCATCATTTTTTTACTTCTATTCCGTTTTAAAGTACATTGTACATACACCTGCAAGATGAAGATAATAACCTGAACGAAGTAGAAGATTACAGACGCGTTATATTTAATCGATAATCAACACGTGGCTCCCGTTTTACATATTCATCTTCCATTTATAGAAAATCAACATATCTGGATGAGAAATATGTAAATTCTATTAACATGAAAATCAAATGTAAAATTGTATATTATAAAAAGTCGAATAAACAACATAAAAACGAATAATATTTATTATTAAATCAATCGTTTTGAGTTATTCTGTATCAGTTTGCAGATTATAATCTAATAGTTTGAATTATTGATTCAACTCATTCTATTTTGCTCAGATATATTATATATATATATATATATATATATATATATATATATATATATATATATATATACATATATATATATATATATATATATATATATATATATATATATATATATATATATATAAGCGTCAATTACAATTTAAATAGCTACACACATTTTCCATTATAATAAAACTTGCTCAATCGTTCATAAAATAAAATGTGTAAGGCAATAGGCCTATAAACAGTGGAATCGATTTTGAATTACTATAAATATAAAATGAGTCTATTTTCAATATAAAAACGCCCTCGACAGGAAAAAAAATATATTTATCATTCTACAAATACCCACCTACTCTCAATTTATTTTTAGCCATTTATTATGCGATGTTTGTGCACTGCACTATATTTGTATTGAATGAAATATTTTATCCTGAATTCACAAAAGCGCACTGATTCCTAAAGGAAAATCTTTTGATCATATGTTCTATTAACACAGGATTATTATCATACAGAAATTCATAAATATCATTTATTAAAATATTCTAAAACTGGTAAAAGACCGCATTGCTCAGAGGTACGCTCTTCGCAATTATTCATTTTGCTCTTTGTCCTAAGTGATATAAAAACTATAGCTGGTAAGACAGTAATAAATTGCTTATTTGGTAGCATCATTTGGGATTTGCTAAATTACTATATTGATACGTTTCACTAACAATATATAATTACTATTAAAATTTACTTACCTCAAAGCTTATTTTCCCTGTTTGTTTTTGTTTGATAGTGTTGAAGACATAATGTGCGTAGTTTGTTGCATCTGAAACAATTAAATACTAAATCATAAATCATAATACATATGACATATCATATATATCAAATAATTTCTAAGTTCCAAGTTTGTTTTGAAACAACATCCGACTCGTGTGTAAGCGAACACATGCACATTGCTCAATGCGTATGTGAAGAAGATACATGTATTGGTTCGGTTTGATAGTAATAAATTTGTAATAAGTTCAACAGAGTACGCTTTAACGGTGTGTTCATTGCAAATATTAACATTTCATTAGTCGATGCGGATGAATAAAAAGCGATATGAATAACTATCAAACTTTCAGCATGACATATTATTGATAATTATTAACTAGGATGAATTTAAAATTGCGAACAAAATATTGCGTTTTTCTTTTTTTTATTATATGAGTTGGATGGAATCTGTAGAAATAAATACAAGCTTCAGCAAACCTTATGAATGCCGTTGTTGGTTAAAAAATAACTTAGTTTTTGATACAAGTTAAATATTCACGGTAAAAAGAAAAAAATTGTTAAACGTTTTCTTTAAAGTGAAAAGGTCACAGGTGGCTTTAAAGAAGATAATACAGTTGCTATTTATATACAGACTGGGTCAAAAAATTCACTTTGCTTATACGCGAAAATCCCTACGTTTATTTCGAATACCAAATGAGATTGTATATGGTCCGATTGAATCAATAAAAGTTACATTGTGCATTTATATTATTTATTCCAACAGAATAATATATGATACTTAATACTCGAACTTTGATCATGATATGTTTTGTTAATTATATACATATTTTATAACATTACATTTAGATTATCATTAATCTGTTTCTATGTATATCTAGTCTATTTATAAATCAATGAATCATAGTCCTTAATTTCGAATATATTTTAATTTGTGCTGAAATATTATTCTGATTTGCGCACTTAAATATATTACAGCACAGCAACCTGTAGCGTAGCTCGTTGAGGAACATTTGACAGCTTTGTTGAATCACAGACGCACCAGCTATTTACGGCCTAAATAGCTTCATCCGGAATCGATCTTCCTTACCGACTTGTAACATTACTCGCGTGTTATTAGTATATTAGCCATCCTATCTGTTTACAGTCGGATGATTGTTCAAAAGTTACAAATCACATTTATGTTATCGTATAACTTTTGTGGTTCGAATTGATCTCAACAAACAAAGCGTCGTGATTACCAAATATATTAGCTAACTTACATCTGAATTTATTACCAAAAATAGCAATTGCGCGTAAAAATAAAACAAGAATTACAATTGAAAATTCACAAAAGCGCTCGCTATATCAGATTCTCATACGTGTTATTCACATAGATAGTATATTCAAAAGCTTAAAATAATTCACAAAATTACAATATAACTTATTAAAGTCAATTACGTATGAATGAACATATTTGATCAATTTCTACACCCCAGTTTAAGTCCCGCTTAAAGTTAAATGCTAGTAGTGTGTATAATATAAATATATACAATTTCCGTTAATATTTATTATTTGTACTCATATTTTATGTAGTACAACCAATTAATACTTGTTTTATATATTTGTTGTTTACGAGTTTCTCTTAATTATTTTATTTGGAAATTTCTGTTATGTGAGCTTCACTGGTTACGCCGAATGACTGAACAAGTCTAATAAATACGATTTGGGATTCCAGTGTGAAGTAAACTTGACTAACAGATTAGCTTGTCCACTTTAAAATGTACAGCGAAACTTTTCATGGACTTAAAAGCGAATTTAGCTTCAGTAATTGTCTTCTTTATCCTTGTCCAGGAATTATTTTACTTGAATCACTGTGTAACTCTTTCTTATCATTACAGTTTAAATTAAAGCTATGTCCAACAAACAATATAATTTATAAAAATAATAATAATTCGTTGCATGTTGAAAATGTTATTAGCACTAAAAATTATAATATTGCAAATTTGTTATATATTTGAACTGAATATATTCGACTTCAACCAAAAGTTAGCCATAGCTAATTTCATTTATTTGTTGGTTTACTAACTGTAATAAAAAGTTCACAAATAGTTCATGTATTTGATTTAAGTGAGTTTGTCAAACAATTTGAGTAATTTCCTAATTTGATTTTACGTTTGACGTAAAAGAGAATCAACTCAAATGAAGCCCAATTAATTTAAGCTATACGATCTAACGTTTCTAAGGATATACAGTTTTGATATTAACGGATTTACGTAATCAAGTGAATTAGCCAACTGTCAATGCACTAGATTTATTTGACTAAATACATGACCGTTGGTTTAATGTATAAAATATATAATTTATACAACTAGAAAAGTTAATATTTTTGACTCTTATTTTCTATTTAATTATAAAGTTAAGTTATACATATTGATAATAATTGTTTAAATAACTTTTAACGAGAACAATTTATTGATTTTACTTAAGTAAACCGGGCGTGGTGTATGTGCAAAATTTAATTTCAAACACCACAAACTATGTTTTGCAAAATAAACAACAAAATTCTCTCCTTAAATCTACTCAAATATTACGTAATTAAGTATCATGTGCGTTAAATATATTAAATTTACAACAGTTTATTTAAGCTTAGATTCATTATTAAAACATTAAAAAAAAAATTATTTAAGAAACGCTTTGCTGTAATCGTATTTTGCATTACTCTTATTGCTGGTAAGTAAATTACAACGCTGCATTTAACACTCATCCCTAATAATTATACACTACATTTGAGTGCGCGCCAACTGTCAGAAGAATAATTTTACGAACAAAGCTCACAGTCTGTGAGCGCTTCAACAACGTTGTGGGGAAAAAAAATCTATGGTATAGAAGCTCAGCTTTGTCGCTGGTGAACATACATAAGGTTGTGCTGACATATTCAACTATACATGCCCCATGCGGTCATTCGAATTATTTTTTTATATTTGCCTAACACAGACAGACTTGCGTAATTAGTACCGTTTTCCTGGGCATTTTTTATGATTTTTCACAAAGAATAAATTATAAATTTATATCCAGAAAATAAAAATAGTAGTACATTTCGATTTTTTAATCTTATAATTTACTATTATATCGTGAACAAGTTTATTGTATTTGACTAGAAAATTCAGTGTTCAATAGGGCTATAAGTTTAGATTACTATACAGGGTGTGTCATTATTCGATCCACCCTTATTCTTGTCAGACATTTATAGTTTTAGGTCGCTTCCTGACTGGAACATTGACTACAGAAAACAAACATTGCCAAATTGCGAGCAAGCTGACGACTTGCGTCTAGTACGTGTGACTCAAGAACTTAACGAGCATTATGTGCGACATCGCATGTGGTCTACCACTGCTTGGTAATGTCTTTCCTATCCCAAACTATTCCATCCTGAATTAACACAGCAATCTCAGTAAACTATAACAACTATCAGGATTAATGACAATGAAGAAATACATTACCAAACAGAATACATATATCTAATTCATAAATGGAGAATAAATGTCTTGATAACGTATTTTGTTATAAAATCCGGTGAACTCAGACGCAAAAATAGAGTATATCACGTTATTTCCTGTGCAAGATAACATAGGGATGCTAATACTGTATAATATCTTACACCTTAATTCGTTGTAAATCATTGTAAGAGATAACCGCACGTAGAATGTAACAAATATATATCTAAAAAAATTGAAAAGCGTAGTATCAAAATTCAATTGTTGAAATACAACAATTTTGTTTAACAAAATTTATTGAAGTAATTCACTTCATAGATACCACATAAATAGAGTGCTAATTAACTGAGCTAAAATTTCTATCTAAACAACGTAATTTCATAGGATCGCAATTAAAATAGCAAACAAATAACAAATTTAATTAAAACACACGTTATTTGTTTTAGTCAGATTTATTTACATTGTTGATTTTATATTATAGATAATATAGTACTTCAATACTAGAAAATACCAATTGCCAATAAATTTATCACTAACGGATTCGAACCCGTAATTATTTCAGTAGACCCTTTACTGTGATTGCAGCATCGTTATCGCGAATAACAAGTTCCTAAACAAAATCACAATGATTGATAATTTAAAATTGCTATTTGTCGTCTTGAATATTGAACCTAAGTTTATAAAATTTGGCAACATTTACAAACGAACCCTTAAAACTCGAAGATAATTTAGTGCCTCATTATCTTTTAATATTTATTCAGCAAGCAATATTAACGAAGAAATTAATAATTGAAAATGACTTACCTCCTTGTGGAAAAAATTGGGCAAATATTTGTTTGAATGAGTCTTCATCAACCATTCCAGTTGGACATTCCTGGAATGAAATTTAAATCAGAATATATGTAGTAAACTATTTGGGTAAAAAGAAAAACCTCTGAAAATATTTTCAATTTAAATTCAGTCAAATACGAATTATTTATCAATGGTATTATTTTTTTAAATAATAGGTTTTAATTTTGTTTTATCATAAATTTAATATTATTCATGTTTTCTCTGATCGATATTCGAATACTTTTATGATTATGCCAAAAAACAAGCATTAGGTTAATTCCAAACTTAAAGGATAATAAACCCACCTGTTTGAAGCCTCGATACATCAGCTGGATTTCTTTTCTGGTAAACTTTGTTGAATTTGCTAATTTTGCAAGTTCTTCCGGCCGATATCGTATAATATGAAAGTTGTACTCGTCTGATTCTTCCTCTGTAACAAACAATATATTTATTTTTAGTTTATTCATATTTTATATTTATTTCTAAAAATATTATTTTTGTAACGTATTAAATTTTACAAAGAGAATTTCAGAAGTGGATTAATAACAATTCTGCTTGATGTTTCTCTGCAACTAAAATTGTCTAAGAGAATAGACATATTTTTACAAAAAAAATTAGAAATACCTTTTGAGTATCTTGTACTTTTATAAGTTTTATTAGACTCAGTATATGTGTACCTTTTGACGTTTGACGACAATAACTGTGCTATGGCTACAATTTTACAAAAGACTCAGTTATGAAAAGAGCGATTCAATGTTACTATAACAACGCAGTTATATTAAAATCGTGTAAATAATACAACTAGAATAGGAACCTATACATCTCAAGGAGGTTCCATGTTTAATGTATCCTTTTCAACTTAATACTATAAGCAACATTAGTGCAACGCGAATAACCACCACACTAGTGCATCTTCAACACGATGTTGCATATTCCATTAAAATAAAACATATTATTCTTGTTTAAATTATGTATTCCCTTATACTAAGGAAACAGTAGAATGTCAAGACAAGGAGGTTTCATGTTTATAGCTTTCTATAAACCACAATTCTCGGTTTGAATGCGTGCTTCTAAATATAGTTATATTTCATGTAAACACCGCTCAACGAGGGTAGTTCCCGAATTCATCCTGCACGATTAACTAATCGTTTATGCTTTATTTTAATATCCTACTCCACAAAAATAATTATTTTACAAGATAAGATTGACTAAGATTTTGAAATATTGCTATGCTTAAGCTCGTAATTAATATTTCCAATCAAACACATTTAGTAGTCCACTATTACTATACCAATTTCTTTGCCACTTACGCAATAGTAGTAATAAATATATCATCAAATAATAAAATATAATAGTATCTTCATTGTAGCAAAGTGACTAAAGATTGAAAATTATTAAATTGTCTAAGTGTTATTTATTATTAATATTAGGAAAAGTAATTTACGTTCTGAATAAACTAATTCGACAAGATAAAAAGCGCATTTTCATCAAAGTTCATTTTTATCAACATTGCAATTTATTTTAGACGAGCATTCACAGTTATGAATGTAATTTCAAGTTTAGCTCAAACAAAATTATAATTAAATGCGGCGAAAATAATTTTTTTTTATTTTAGGCTGAGTTTAACCACCGGAGAAATTGACACTCAGAAATATAATGATTTAATGTCTATGCATTAAAAACATACAAAATTAATGAATGATCTTTGAACCAAAGTGGAAAAACACTTTGAAAATGTTTAGACTGATAATGCTAAGGACATAAAAAACATGATTAATCTTCTAATAATTAATGAATAACATTAAAGCAAAACTGAAAATAATATAATGCTTATAATATTTAATATTAATAATAAACTGAATTAGTTTCAAATATCTTATAATTATACTTATTATTATTTTCCAAAATAAACGCAGTATTTTAAAACACAGGATTATAACTATTTAAGTAACTACTGTCATTTAAGTTGTGTCAGTTATGAGAAAAACAATTTTATTATTATTACAGGTAAATGTAGAGGGGACTCTAAAACTATTAATTAAATTTAATGTTAACAAAAGTTAGAGTTCATGCAAAACTTTAAAACTTGTTGGTGAACTTTATATATAGTACTTATATACACATTGACATAATGAAATATTCTCTTTCCACAGTATTAAATTTGCCTGGCCTATATTCTATGTTGAGGTCGTGAAAAAAAGTAATTATAGTACAAAAAGAGCTAGAAATAGACCTTCAACAAAAATAGTTAAAATCATATTTCTTAAGCAAATAGCAAATATAAATTTATCGTAAGAATTAAAACTTAAAAATCTTATATATTATTTATTGATGATGTCAAATCTAATAAAAATGTTATAAGCTTAAAAATATGTTTTTGTGCGTGAAGAATTCAGCATAAGTTTGATGATGAAAATCGAAGATGTCGATAAGCGTGTTTTTCGTAATAACGTCAAGCACGAAAAAAAGATATAAATATTGTGGACCAAATTCAAGCATTATTGAAATGAAAATGTAAACATATTGTTTCAAATTAACTTCTTCCAATTTTGTATTTCATTTATCAAACGCAGAGTTGTAAAAATTGTATTGATGTAACCAGTTACATGGTTTACCAATATTTTCGGTTCATTTTTGCGCAAACTATAAAAACATCCATAATGTCTACTTCATAAATTCCCAAAGGTTTATTTGTCGAGTCAAACAAAGTGATGCAGTTCAATCAATAACAGATCACCAATTATGTAAAAGTCATATATTTAATGTATAATACATGAATTCTAAAGTGATTTATTGTAATTTTACAATGATAATATCACAAATTTTCTTTTAAAAGTCATACGTTTTCAAAAATAAATTGGAAACATACTGGACACATACACAGAAGCTTCAAAGCCATTTCAGGATATGCTTTCCTGAAATTCATGATCCTCGTAGATATGAGTAAATTCAACATCGTTTTTTTTTATCCTAAATGCAATTCGTCTGTGAGATTTGATCTTGTTGGACATACACATACAATATGACATAAAGGAAGACCTCAACATTAGAACAGACAGTAAACATTTTTCGTGATCATCCTAACGCTATACCGGACGCATTGAACGTAATTGGAGCTCTGAACACTGTCGGCCAAAGTTAATAATACTATGATTTACGATTTCATACAGAGATGCCCCTTTGTTTTATTTATTATATACAATTTTAACTGTTCTTCTTATTATTTTTTGTGGTAAAAAATGGGATGTTTCTTTGACATTTGCTACATTGCCATTTACCTTCACAAAATTAGTTTTTAGCAGCTTTTTGAATTAAATGTATTAATTTGGAGCAAGTCGAATTATTTGTTATATTTCTAAAACTTATACTTTTTGCTGCATTAATTATCATCAAGATAGGTAAATGTTTAACTGGTGTTAAATAATCTTAACGTAGGCCTAATGAAACGAAATTATCTAGCTATGTCTGAATCACATGATACGAAAAATAAATACTAATTTTGCAGAACGCTGTCATGGTTATTTATGTTGACAATTGGGTCGAACTCTGAAATTTACGGTCCGCTTAAATTTATTTTATTCTTCTAGGTCCTGCGCTCGTTTAAGGTGCCGCCTGCTTCGTATTGCAATACTCGTTGTGTTAGCTTATGTGCCTTACAAATTCTCCATCTCAAGTATACATAAATATATACGATAGTACATTTGTATATACATATATGTACATATAAATATTAAAACACAAACGAAAATACGTGTTGATATTTAACAATATATATGCTATATATGTTTGATAGATGTGCTCAATGTTATTTGGTTTATTATTCCAGTTTAATATGTAAAACATATTTTAGATATTTTTGTAGACTTGTTTTTTGTTGAATATGATATTCAATGCATTTTTATATGTATTGGCATTCAATTCATAAACTGAAGGAGAGTTGAAAATTATAATATATTTTAAAACGATAATTTAATGATACATAACATATTGAGTTTATGATTGAATCTCTGATAAATCTTTTCAGTTCCATTATTTTAATGCAACGCGAAGAATGAATAAAAGTTTTCTCATTTTAACACAGTTATAAAATGACAAGTTTGTTTTCCCAGTTTCCCTACTCCTATTTTGTCTCTTATATTTTTCCACTAATATTTCCTGCTTAATGTGCATTTCTCAGTTTGGGTAATCATTTCTGAGAAAAGAGCACAAACATGTTTATTTCTTATGTGTATATGTCATCAAATATAATACACTGGTGCTAGACAGAAATAAATATAATTTTCGCAGGTTGCATGTTTTCATAATTAATGTATATTAGTTTCAAACAACACAGGCTTTGGAAGAGTAGAAACTATTCACTTAACGTAGATGCTACTGGAAGTGAAAATTTCTTTTGGAATATAGAATGAAATAAATAAGACAGTTTTTCGAGCTCACATATATGTCAAGCAATAAAGAATAAAAGAAACGTAAAAGTATACTCAAATACAGGAAAACACTGTGCATTTAAATAATTGTATAACTACCATATAAAGTAGAAAAATATCATACTTTCTTCCACACAACAGTACACTTAACTATAAATAAGCTTCAGTATATGTTCATACGACTTACTATGTGTGATTATATATATATAATCTATTTTCTTAAATTATTTGTAGGAGCATTAAAAAATTAGGTTTTTAAAATGAATTATAATTCGTATAGTGATATTTTTCATTCAATTTTTTATTGATTTGATACAATTGACATATAAAATTCAAACTAAATATATTGTCAATTGGAACTTTGAATGCTTATAGTAAAATACGTTTTACGTATTTGTAAATCATATTGACTCGCAAAAGATTAGCTGACCTAGTGTGAAAACGACCTACATAAAACGTAAATCTATATATCTATATATTTTATTTTGTTTATAGCGACAGAATATGCGGATTTTTTTGTTGCAGTTGTAGTAAAAACAAAAGTCATAATGTGCCAACGTAGCATCATAGTTTGCAATGCTACCATTAGATAAAAGAACAAATGTTAAATATAATTGCTAATACATAAAATCTGTAATCGTTAATTCGTAACAAATGTAAAATTTTATAAATAAAGCAAGCTGTACAGTCCGTTATTTAGTTTTTTAGAATTCATTCTAAGTTCAACTCATAGACATTGTTTTTAATTAATAAGATATAAGAGCCGATAAATACAAAAGCTCACACTTTCCTACATTGACAAATATTATTATGCATGTTATTTTCTATTTCATATGAATTCTATTGAACACTGATTCCCTGAAAGCACTTTTCTCTCAGAACATATTGCGTTGCCGTCGGGCAGATGTATAAAACTGGATAAAAAAGACGGTCACAAAGTAAATATCTGTCTTTTTTTGTATTCATCAAACTGTATTTTTGATTTTGGTATTTGTAAAAACAAGATTAAAATTGCTTCATGGTCAAAATGTTTACTTTTCAATACTGTTTGTTGTTCAAAATTTTTAATATAAAATCAAGCTCTATGCGTGTAATATAAATCGGAACTTATTTTCAATGTTTTGTTTATTTTAATGCAATTCAATTTTCAATTTTATAATTTGCAATTTCCTTAGACGCCTATATCAATTTGCAGCGTTTTTCCTAGCCGTGTATATTGTGGAACAAAAGATGCTTAGACTATTTAAACTTTTATTTTTGTACACTTCCGTGTGAGTCTTTCCGTTGAACAATTGTTTATTCACTGCTATCTGTAATAAGGATTTCATACGATTCCCGTATTTTATAGCATGAATGATTGAGTCAAGTACTGTTAAACCTCGTCTTCGAGTAAAGCGATTCTATAGAATATATGTCGAGTTTAGATTTTTACTTTGGTATCCCGAAAGCTTTCTAATCGAAAATCACAATGAATTAGGAAGTTTATTTTTCTTTACTCAACCAGTTTATTTCCTTCAAATATATTACTTTTTTAATGATAAATTAAGAAAAACTGAATTAGTTTTTAGTGAATTTCACAGTTTTTTAGTTGGCTATGTTTAAAGTGTATTGCATTTTTATGTTTATTTTATTATATGCTTATTTATTTCAAATAAATTTACAAATGAATAATGACATTTATGTAGTTCTCAACATTTACAAAAACTCAAATTTATTTTAAAATGTTTTTGCCAATTATATTTATCTCGTTTAAATATTGTTTGGATATTTGATCACACAAAGGCTATTAAAATAGTAAATCTGATGTTTATTTAAAGCAGAAGTTTTTTCTTCAACGATGTTAAGACAGATGGTGTAAGTTAAAAAGCACAGTTTATTCAACTGATCTGTCATCCGTCACATAATTTATTTTATCGAGGTTTTTTCCTGTCAGCAAAGCATCTCTTTTGCATAGATTAACGTTGAAAGCATTCTTCAAAGTGTGTTTAGGTAACTTTGACTGTTTCTTGACAAATGCCGATTAGCTGTTAAATAAACTATGTTTATTCACAGTGTTCATTGTAAATTGATCCACGAAAAATATTTATTTCTTTACATTTGGTATTTTCTTGTATTTTAATTTCAATTGTTTAAAATAAAATTTTAGAACTATTTTTTCATACAAAATTTTATTAATTTTTAAAGCGAATTGATATAGATTCTAATGAAAATTCAGTTTATATGGTTCATATTATATGTCGTTCTAAATTTGTGTTGGTTAATTATTTTGAAAAAATAAATATTTTACTTAGAAATAACGTACATTGGAAAACATTATGATTTCAAAATAACACGCGTATGATCACATCCATCAATAAAAATGTACGAATTAACATCAACAATGATATTTAATAATCATAAAGCGATTTTTAAAAATGTTACATTTAAAAATTTTCATTTAAGCAAAATAATAATAGAATTCGTAATCGGGTATGAATTTTACAGTCGTCGTTAATTTAATATCATGTTCTAATATTATTAAGAGTAAATAAAAATAATAACAATAATACATTTTTATTTTTAAAATTAACTGGATTATCAAAAATTAATGTCAAATACATATCTCCTGTATTATATGGAAAATTTAGATATGATTGAAATGTAGTTTTATTAAAAACTCAATTGTAGACTCCTTTGTCATTATTAAAGAATATCTTCAGTAGCAAAAAAAAACAACGAATAAAAAAAACATTCATTAAAATAAAACGCCATGCACTGTTATGTGAAGTCGGTTAACGTACCCATGACTCTTTAATCAAAGTCGAAATATATAAACACGGAAATGCGCGCGAAACGAAAGTCTAGACCATTGAACATAACATCCACCAACGAGTTTGCACTAAAACTGATGATGCTGGCCGCAGGACCACGGTGAATTTGATCTTGAGCCCGGTGTAAACGACGCGTCGCGACGCGGACTCTGTCAGCGCTTCGGCGTGCGCACTAATCCACGTGTGTTTGTGTGGTGCTTGGCTTGCTTTTACCTCTTTCTGAGCTTTCTTACACAATATGAACACCAACGGTGGCCGTCACTACATGAAACCGTCGAGCGAAAATATCGTCTTCGCGCTACACTTCTTTCACATTTCACGAATGAATATGTTCATATTCTAGCCTAACCTTTCCTCACAAGAAATCCAGCATATTATCATCAGCGTATACACTTTTTTAAAAGATTACATTTAAAAAAAAATCACTCGTCAAATATTTTATTATATTTCATATGGTTGCAAATATTTAAGTTTATTACGCTATTTAGTCTAGATATATCTCGGAAATGTCTAAACTTTTCAATTAATCAAAACTACTACGAATTAAACTGGAATTTAATTATTTAAATAATCATTATAAACCGCACATTATTACATTTTCTATTAGATATTTTTAATATATGACCTAATCGATAATGGATTGACTTATTAATATGTTAGTTTGAAACAAATCTATAAACAAATAAATGTTCGTCTTTGTATATTTTATTAATATATTAGAACATTAAACAAGAAGTTTAAATAGCCAACGTATCAATTTACTGGTGTTAATTTATAATATTCTACGTGCAGTAATTAGAGTAATATTTTACTTAATAAATAAAACAACTTCCGCGGCTTTCGGTATTAACTTCTGGAGTCGGATGGGTGGGTATTTTAAAACTAATTCGTTTTTGTGTAACATGCAAATGAATCGCTGACTTTTCCAAACATATGTTGAAGTTGAACTTCTACCCTCTCATTCGAACACTGGATTTATATATTAACTGCGTATAATCTTATCAAAACTCTCTCTCCCTCTATAAGTAAAGAAACTTTATATCCACAATAATATCTAAGGCTTTAGGGAAATTACCAAAATTTATTGTTTTTTCCATTTTCTGTTTCTCGCGTCTACACTTGTTTCTTTTTATTTAAAAGTATCCCGGTACTTGCTACAAGTTTTAAAGTTCAAATAAAATTAACCCTCAGAATATTACATTGTGTTGTTTTAGTAATTCTATGGATGCACATTTACATTTTGTTAATCTTGAAATCTAAATCGGTATAAAACTGTTTTTTTTTTTAATATATCAATATGTTTGCGCCTTGTCTGCTGAGTTTGTTGAAATATTTCATCAGTTATCCATGAAACGCATAATTTATTTTGCTTATACGTCGATCTGTGGCTTTTGTTGTTATTATAATAATAGAGTAACAAACATATTTTGGTTAAACAGAAATGTCAATATTGACAAGAAATCCACATACGCGCGTCAATTGATGACGTCAGACATAACGGATAAACATGTAAATCAGATTAATCATATAGAATTTATATATTTATCAGTTATAATTAATAGGTTTATGTAATGAGTATAAGCATGTTAATATTGACTGAACTGAATACGCATGCGCATAGAGCACACACAGAAGAAACACAATCGTCAAGCGTCGGTTAATTTCGACTATTTCCAACTCATACATGATATTATCGTTGTAGTTACTAATGATTGTACACATAAAATAAAATTATGGAAACACTAGAATAAATTTAAATAAAACGTGCTCAAAATGTGAATTTAATCTAATTTAAACACTTTTCAGTTTTATTTGTGTGCACAGTAATTACTTAAAGTTAAATGATATTATGCGGAAAACTAACTATTTTAAAATTATTGTTGTGTATTAATTCAAAATGTTAGTCATTTTGAAAAAACAATTTTTAATTTTATTCGGCTTGGTATGAACAATTTCACTTGAGCCCGAGTATTTCCAAATTAAACATAATTGATTTTCCTGATTATATCAAACCAAAATTGTTTAAAGCGAGCTTTCAAAGATAGTAAAACTGTATAAGCATGTTACATATCTATTTATATATTGTTATTCGTGACCTGGGATAGATTCAAGCATAAAAACATCCCTTTCAAACTCTTGGTACTTTGTACATCTTTTGAGTCTTTGAGATATCATATTTTTTTGTTTTACGAGTATAAGTATGCATCTGGTGTGTGGAACGTATATATTTTAAAAGCCTTTTCGAACTTTAAGTCACAGCAGTTCTGCTTTAGTTTTCAAATGAAAACTTTTAAGAGTATTATAATTATGTACTATGCGTTACATTTTGAATATTAAACACAAATTTTATAATATTGTAGATGTTGATAATGGATTTATTCATGTAAAACTCATGTGGTGAAAAGTCTCTCGCTTGGTAATTCTCATGGTTTCAATTCGGTACAGTTTGAGCCAGAATTCTATTATTCCAAACGTAACGTAACGTAAATGTATCACATAAATCTATCACAGTAGTCACTTTGTCAGATAATTCCAGACACCTTTGAAATAAATGTTAGCACAGCCAAACGTGAAATATGATAAATGATGTATATCTACTTATAAAATATGCTAAAAAAAAATTCTAGTATTATTATCAATATTTTAACAAAATCATCTATATTTAAAATTATTAGTCTAATTTCTGGGATCAATTAAATTGATTAAACATTATTTACATCCATGACCAATAATTGAACCAAGAATATTCGCTTTTGATATCATTGTATTTATTTGATGGTTGCACAGGTAATAAGGTAAATATACGAGAGCACTGAGCGTTACCTAAATTTAGGAAATGAGATAATATATTTATGATATGTGCGATGGTTTTCCGTTCAATAAATAATGGAATAATTTTGGTTTGTTGACTAACCAAATTGATCAACATTCAGGAATCGCGTTGCGCAAATCAAAATTTTCCAGCTATTTGCAATTTTGGAATAAAAAACCAGATTTTAAGTTTTTTACATATATGACTTTATATTAAATACTAAATTATATTTATAAATAATTAATAATTATACATTAAATAACGTCGTCGTTAAATTTAATGGTGAAGAGAAGTCTTTGAAATATGAAAGTACACTTAAAATTGTCTTTGATTTTGTTGATGTAGTTATCGATCATGGTACCTTGAGTAAACTCTAGAATTAATATTTACTTGGTAATCATTCGAGTATCAAAAGTATTAAATAACTCTCAAAACATTAATTTATTTATTAAAATTAATGTAATTTTATGCATAATTAATATAAATAAGTATTAATATATAAATATTATTTATTGAACTACATGAAAAAGTAAAAATATATACTTCTCAAAAGAAAAATTTCAAAAACTACCCATTCGTTAATATTTAAATATTGAGCTAGAAGTTAAATTAGAATTTCTTAAATATTTCAACTGTATCTTGGGTAGCCTCATAAGTAGAAAGAATTGCAAACTGGTTAAAAACCACCACCGTATACTATAGTTGGTAATGAATCACTCTACACGGCAGCAATAAGAACGAGCGTCTCTTCTTGAATGCGACCTTTTAAGATTAAAGGTGAATTTTTATTGATAGCTTAGTTACCAACCGTTTAAGCAATCGACTGTGTAGGATTCAACAATGAAACCATGACAAATGGAATTTATGTGGGTGAAGCAAATGGTGCATGAATGACAAAGATATACGAACGAAAGAGAGTAGAAGGCATAAATAAACACGTGAGCTTAGAAAGAAAATGATATGATAGGCTATCTAACTAAAAGAAAAGAAATGAATTTTATACTTTTACTGTAACTAGTGTTTACAATTGAATGTAATTGATTACACAAAGATAAATACATCTGTAAAATTAATTATTCTGCAAGTTACGCTGAAATGATACTAGACAGCACATTTCAGTACAGCTACAGATTTAACGTATTTGTTGGTTTGTAACACATGCAAATTAGATATCATTTAGCTCAGGTTGGGTTGGTGTATATTCCTTCATTACCTCTTGTCAGCAACTAACGATCTTCACCATACTGCCGTAATTAGAGAAATATGCATAGGTCCGTTTCCGCATTGCGTATTCACCCAAATACTAAGCACATATCAGGTCGGTCATTTTCGATTCATATTGTTAAACGACAACTATAAGCGACAATGATACAAGCTATCATTCCCACAACACCTTTCATTGAATTACCAATCGGTTCTGTTGTTCGAAAATTTATCTATTAGTAGTTTATCCTTCTGTTAATATTTGTGGAACGTGTTTATTTTCACAATAAATGTTATAAATTGATCCTTAGTTTCATTTGGTAATTTAAATTAGCATCAAAAAACAATATTAAATCACATTCTGGTATTAGACGCCGTCTGTGTAGTTGGATTTTGTGTTATAGCTTAGAAATGAATAACTTTGTGGTATTGTAATTTAGAGATCTGGTTGGAATTTACTTTGGAGTAATAGATTCATACAGGTCTTGTTAGGGGTAGGTTTCATATAAATCTCATGTCTGACATGGTACGGATTTGTGCAAATCGTAGTTTCAGTGATTCTGCGTTCAATCCTTTAGCAATAAATCGTTTGCGCATGCACGTACATTTCCTCAAGTATGTCAAGCATCATCGTAAGTTCAGCGGCGTTTGTAGAATCAAAATGATGCGACAAACAGAAGTGACTTTGCTTGCTTTATACTTGATACAACAGCCATATAGTTCGAGGAACTAACATTGTTAATACATACATCTAGGATAGAATACATAATTTTCCAAGAATTTTGATATAATTGCGTTTTCCTTTAGAAACTGCATCAGCATTTCAAAGTAGTTCGCTAATTTAAAGAAGCAAATTATTTAATTAACTTCTTTGATGATTACTATAATTGAGAAATTTAATAAAATAGAACAAGATGCTTACTCTAGAAACAAATATACATATATTGTATGTACATGAGCAAGGTAAATATAATATAGAAAAGATTTTCTATTTTTCTATGTCAATATGCATGTTCTTTCACGAAAAATTCATAATCAAATAAATGTTTTTGCTAAAAGTAACATTTTACATCTTAATATAAACCACCCTAAATTTATATTGCGAGTAAATTTAAACATACATTACTTCAATACTCTAAAATTCTATATATATATATATATATTTCAAGACGGAAAACTCCTTTCCAAGTTTAATTTATAGAGTGGATGATAGGTAAATGAAATGGTTTGGTCATGTGGAATGAGAGGATATATAAAGGCGATGTAATTTAAAAGAGTATGAGGGAATGAAATAGATGAAAATGGTAGGCAAGTGGAATAAAAGAGCATATATATGAAAGATTTCAATTTGTTAGAATATATTTAAAAATGTACTATACCAAAAAGTAATTTGATTAATATTGACATTTGAGTACAAAATTAAAGTATTATTATTTTCATTTAATTACCCTATAGACGGTTTAATTTATTAACTATATACCAAACAGAGGATTAATTATAATATAACAACTGGGTCATAATATTTTCGGGTGATGGTAAACTAAACATTGTTTGCCATTGGATGTGTTTTAGTAATGTGCATTTAGCGAAATTACAAGTAATACTAACAAGAATCTATTGTAATGTTAATTTCACTAATGAACGATCTTAATTATCAAACATCCATACGATATATAATAAGGGATCAATTTGATTATGATTGCTATTAGATATTTAATTGCCACTTTAGAATATCAACATATTTATTTGTTCTTGTACACATTTTCGCGAAATTTGGGTAAATAATTTAGCCATTCAACAAAACAATAAATGGGCATGATTTACATCAATATATTAAATAATTTCATGATTTTTTTTGTTAAAAGAAAGTAAACGAGCTCTGGTTTTTAAATAAATTTTCAATTTGTATGAGTTCACCTATTTGTATCAAACAAGCATGACTTAGGCTAGTTTATATATTAATACGGATTACTTCTGAAAGATTTGGTCGTGAAAATACGGATACTTTAAAACTGATCCATAATTCAGTATTTCGTTGACAAATTATGTAAGATCTTTGAGTTGAGTTATTTGTGGATTCATGACAGTCTTGCGTGTCCGGCGTTCAGAGCAGTCAAACATAAAAAGGCAAACCACCGACCTTTCCAGTCAAACCGTTCTTTTTTATTCTTAAATGGAAACAAAACGACAAAACTGACATCTTACATGACGGCTCACAATCCAACGCTAGTGACAACACTCTCTAAATAGAATACAATTTCTTAATTACGTTCTTGGTTCATATTTGTTCTTCTAATCTTTTTTATTTGGTTAGTTAGAATTTTATTGTAAAAAATTGTTAGAATTTTCGCAATTGCTTATGTTTTATTGTTTTGATTATTTCAAAATTAGTTTTTTCTGATTTATGTTCGTTTATTTTTATATTGGTGTAATATATCAACTTTTAATGTTTTCTATTGAAATACCATTTGTTATAGAAAATTTATATTTGTTTCACAAATTATATCACAATTTAAATAAATTATTTTTGTAACGTTTTAAATTAGTATTTATTGTTATACGAAGCAACTCTCTATGTGCTATCTATTATTATTTATAACTTCGGTTCTATATACATACACCGTATTGTTGTATCTTTTGTAGGTCTTGAATGTAATTTGAATAAATCTGCGACTACGGTCCATTGATAGCAGAATGGTCGGTTCTAACTATACACCAGAGTCGCAGTAGGGCTCGAGGAACAGATCTTCAACCCTATTCCATTGGGATTTGTTAAGTGTTGCCATTTGCTGTAGTGTACAACTTACATAGTACATAAGTTTTGACAGGCAGTTGAAAAAGGTAGCATATTACAAATTGAGTTGCGATAATATCTGAATCGTGATTTTTTAAATTAATATGTTCACCGAGAAATTTGGTTGTATTAAAAAAAACGAATAACATATTTATAGTACAGCATAGAAAGTGTGCAAGTATGGCACTAAATAAACTGTTGCTATTCTTTGACAGAATAAAAATTTTATTGGTTTAAAACTTTTAAACAAGAAGTAGTCTTGGTCAAGAGCGAGGTCAAGAGATTAAGAGTAGTTGACATCCACTACAATGTTCAAACAAAAATCGAACTTCGAACGAAGTTATTAAAAAAAAAAAATCTACGCGATCCTTTTCCTGTATAGTAAAAAATCAATTTTAATATTTTATATACAAGTTTTTGTATAACACAGTTCTTTTTGTCTACATTATATTAAATTGCATACAGTTTTAAAACTCCAATTTAAAAACAAGAAAAGATTAAATGAAATCTACGTATATGGTCGATTTATTTTGTTATAGTTTCACAAAACATTTTGTCATCAACAAAAGTTTATTTGATACTTGGATACTATAATACTCATAATATATTACAACTTTAAAATGATCTCAGTTGAAATATTTTTATAGAAATCACAATTCTCTTTAATTTAAAGGTTCGGTGGTGTAATTTAGCATATTTGATATACGTTATAGATCACAGTAGATTTATTGCTGGGACCCTACCACATTCTGAATTCCAATTCTTGAGCCCCGTAAAATTCGCGGTATCTTTTTTCTAGTTCGGTGATTTGGGACATTGAGAATTTCCATTGATCGATTGAACACGGCATTCTGTTTTATGTTCAGGCATAATATTTACTACTTTGGTAAATAAGATATTTATATTTTTCATTCATTTAAATAGGAAATAAGGAAATAAATGGTTAAATGTTTTTATTTTGTATAATTTTATTGATATATTATTTTGAATTTAAAATTAAATATATGAAAGTGCTTTCGGCTTAAATTTAATTTCAAACCTACTCTTTCACACTGTCGCAACTATATTTTCGTAACATAAAGAACTATCCACTTAAAAATGTTTTGAAACAATGTCGTCTAACTATCTTGAACACTATTCTAAGGAATTAAGTCTCAGATTTGAGGCACAGCTGTCGTTTAATAATAGACGTATGTTACATCATTCCAAAAATAGTCTGACTTGACTCAGGGAAGGTCAAAAAGTATATTTCTGTTAAAATTTCGAGATAGAATTTTTTTATGATTACAATACTTATACTTCGTATAAGAAAATAAAAATCAAAACTATATTTTCTGATTTGATGAATAAATTTCTATAATTTAAAAATAATTTTTTATTTGTATTTGAATCTTTTTTTACATGACTGGTTCTTAAGTTGAACACTCATTTGTAGGTACATATATGTAATACTACACTATAACATAAAATGTGTCTACGGAATTCTTTGCTGTGCAGTTTATATTGGTTTTCTATTCTCGTGGCATGATGCTGATACGTTCAGAATTTTACGAAGTGGTTTGTCCATCTATCCAATGTAAACTGCTGTCAACTTGAAGTGCGAAAAATAACCCTCAGTGGTTTAAATCCACAATAGTGAAATGGGTGTGACAACGGAAAAAATATTAAATTACACCACAGAAACAGCATAGGGTTTGATAATTTACCATATCTAAAAAAAAAATGACGTAACTTATATGGCTTGAATTCAAAATGAAGATCCAATTTATTTTTCTTAGTTCCGTTTTGTATAGTATAAAACTTAATGAATTTTCTTTGAAGCAAAAAATATATGATCCAAGGGCAGTTCATCATCATCCTTCATCGTGTGATTTGCATATTCATTCTTTGCACGACGTGATACGATTCAATTTTTGCTTTTGTTAGAACACAATCCGTCTTCGCTACATTCTTATTGCAAAAGGATATAGGTATGTAAGCAAAACATAAGTTACCCTGACTGTCCGACACAAAATCAGTATTTTTATATGTTTTTAAGCGACGATATTTGCGCAGTATACGTAGAATACTGTCAGAACAACTGTCGGATATACGTATAAACAAGTTGCACGATCCCATGTGAAAATACTAGCTCCATCGATTTATGATTCAAAAGACGATGTTCTTCTAGACCAAAGCTTGTCACTTTTCGGTCGTCTTTTATTTGCTTAGCCCAGTAAAAACAATAAAACATGTTTTTCTTTACAAAAGCATCAATAACATCTACTATCTTACGTGGCGTTTTTTACGATTATGAACAGTAAAAACAAAAAATATTAACATGAGTGATTTATAAAATTTGTTGTATATATATATTGTTTATTAGTACTAATAATATAATAGAAAACAATCAATACTTCGTAGTCAAAGTCCTGGATCGCAAACTTCATACTACCAAAAATTGTTCGTTTTTGAACAATCTACAAAATAAAAGTTATAGTCGCTAGGGTCCCATTTCTTCAAATAAAACCAAAATATATATTTACCGCTATGAAGGATAACGAGTTACATGGTTAATGTATTTCAAATTAAGTACCAAACAAAATTGCAAGCAAAATAAAAATTATTTATATTAAAAGTTAACAGGGGTATATAAACCACAAATTACGTTGACAACATTTTTTTTTTTTTTGCAAACGAGTTACGCAAATTTCAAAATAGATTTATTTTCTGTGGGTACCCATCTTGAGTGTAATTTAATTTAAAATCATCTGTACGGTGTATCTATAGTCATAAACCTGAAGTAGCGTATATTGAAAAAAAAAAATTATTTAACTGCGTCACATGTAGCTTCTAAAATTCTTTTATGTATATGAAAAATTCCAAGGGAAAAAAGTACAACTAAATGCATACTAAACAAAATTAAAATAAAGTAGAAAGTATATTTCTTTTTTTTGCGCAAGTAAACGAAGCTAACAAACTCATAATTAGACATACATATCTTTAAAAAAAATCATATTTTTCGTCTGGTACTGCAAAGAACTAGACAGGATACAATTAATGAAGGTACTACGAAATTGCAGAAAATTGTAAAATGAAAGAGAAAGAATCGCGGGATTCGAGTCCACATCCATCAAAACGGTTATAGTACCACTGAGCTATGTGGTCCTCCGGACAGTCACTGTTTACAAAAAGCGTAAACAATGTATTCAACATTATACTGCATTAACCATATTGATTAAATTTTATTATATTTGACTTATATGTTTAATAGTAGAAATACAAACAATTCATTTAAGAAAAAAATATCATTTTACAATGTTTATAGAGTGAAAAATGGTTGCTACAAAAATGTGTTTACGCTTATATTTTTTAATTAGAAATTCCGTAACTACCAAAAAAAAATATGAAATTTCATGTGATAAAAAATCAAATACGTTTTGTGGCCTTTGTTTAAAATGAATACCTGTGAAACTTAAGAATCAATATTGTTAAAACAATAGCTTATAGATTGAACAAATTTAATTGAATACATAAAAGGTTAATTGGAAACAGTGCACTGCGTAATAAAAGCACAGTGAAGTACTTTCAATAAATAATAAGTTCAAAAGTACTAACGCTACTAAAACAAAAGCTGTTAAATTTAATTACAGATTGATAATAAATAAAACGCTCCTATAACTGTGGTGAAGAACAAAGCTGTAGTTATCGATTTTTCTTTCTAATGATCTTCAAATATGCAGTGGTAATTGTTTATTTAGAAATCGCGCAAAATGGAATACATATTTGGAACGTTGCGAAAAGGATGTGTTAAAAAAATAGAAATGTACATTTTTTTAGTTTACATACTATATAATGTTTAAATGAGATTCGCATCAAAAATGTATATTACATCTCCACTATATTTTGCTTGAAGCATTAAAGCGCATTTTAACCTAGTTCTTTTTATGCATAAGCTTTACTGAATAGTTAGTATACCCATGAGAAAAATAACAACACATTTCCGCGTCCAAATTGCGGTGTTGAGTCAAGTACACAATAAATCTGCCAGTTTAACAAATTTACTGAACATGTGTTGCTTGCATAACTAGCACAGCCAAGATCAGTTGCATCCTCCCGAAAATCAAATCTCATTTGCCCAATGCCAGAACTTTTTTCGTTTGTTTGTGCTTCGCGAAACAAAATAAAATTGGTTGACGTGAAAAACCGTCTGGACTGGAACTAAATCATACACTTCTAACAGTATTAACAAAACGATATACCAAAGCATTTCTCTAATTAACATCGACATGAAATTCGTGTGTCAATGTGTGGTGTGTAGAGGATGAAGTATCTCTGCCCTTCCCCTACTGGTAACCCACTTACCAAACCTCCGAATGGATGGTGATGGGGAGGGCACCAAAAACAACGATGCGAAATAATAGAGCACCAGAAAGAATAGCTTTCAGTTTATACTTCAACGAAGCTTGTGACGGTGTTGCCTTATTGATCAGATCCCCCGTTGTTCTGTGTGTGTATGGCTATGTAAAGTTCGTGCCCAATTCTAGTCCACTGAATTTCCAAACTAAATATTTTTTCTCTTCATAGCATAGGGCATGGATGAGTCCCCATTTACTACAATCCTATTCTAAGTTAGTTAAACCCAACAACGCGAACGTTACGCATGTCAAATCTCTTGGCTTCATTGCACTGCACGAGTAGTCTATCAATATTTTAAACATGAAACATGAAAAAGTGGAAATTTTGACAATCGTAAAATCTTTCAGTAAAATCATCAGTAGAAATTTAAAAAATATATTTTTAGAATTTTAATATTTTATAAATATATATCATAATCTAGAATAACTTTATCTAATGTTTTTATTAAATAAGATGTAGGAAATTGAAATACGAAATATCTGTTCAACTCAATTCAGAGCCAATTTCAACAAGAATTCCCGTGCATATTTTACCCCGGAATCGAACTTCTGAACGAAGTGTCTAAAAGAAAAAAAAATTCGTACATTTTTCTCTGGTTTTGGAATAGGTAGGGAATCCTTTGTACGCAAATATCAACGTATTCACAACGCGCTATATTTTAAAAGCAGCTTCCCTTTTCTATCTTTCTCCATTTTTCCTCTTTTATCGTCTTGTCGCGTATATAGAACTACTTACGAGATTCTCTCGAAACAAGCTTGCTTTATATGTCTGATGGTAACAGTGCTACTATGCGCTTTCTATCTAAATGAGAATGGATCGTGTATAATATAAAACTTATGAATTCGCTCTAAAACTGTATTAAAGTCGTTATTCTTTTTTATAGTCCCGCAAAACTATTCATAGCTTGCTTAAATTTTACTTTACTCATTTTTCCGCGATTTTAGAATCTTAAACAAATTAAAAGTAGAATTTCATCTACCTATTATTTATAAAATATGTACGAGTTTCTGCTTTCTATCATCGATACATTTGATACAAGCAACAAAGCATTTAATCTACCCTTGACGTATCCGTAGCGCCCATGTTTTACGAGACAAACTAAATTTCTTTTGTGAACAAATAAAAAACGTGAGAATATATAAGAAACGATAGGTCAACAAATAACTATTTTATCATTTAATATGTTTTATAAAAGATAAATGCATGTGGTATCTTTACTTGTTGTGGCCGGTAGCTGGCTATGTTTATAAAGATCCTTTACATAAAACAACAGGACAAATGGTAAACGAAAGGAAAATTGAACGTTTCCGAAACTTGTTATACGGCGCACGTTTTCTGTTTGTTCTCGAAGTCAAGCGGAAAAATTTATCACGAACTGAAGCGTGGATTATGCGAATTTGACCAACGGGAATAAAATTAATTAAGCTCTTTCGCTTTCATGACAGAATTTATTTAAATACATGTCTATTCTTTTATTTTTGATAATTTAGGAACTTATTTCGCTCCATTTATCTTTTAAAATTATATCAGTACTGTTACTTTAATTATAAATCTTAGCTCATTATATTTTCGCTAACTAATACATTATTACTAAATACTAACAGAAACTAAGTAACATAACATGCAGAATTATTAATATCGATTGGTAAAATGGATCATTAATCAGGATGGCTCTGACAGTTTCAAATTGTGAACCAAATTTAACAAGTTTTTCCTTTAAATCCAGCACAATTAACCACTATCGAATCAATTTATTTTTGACGTTCAGCAGTATTTAGGTCTCGGAAAACCAATTTTTATTTAATTGCTTACTGAACAAGATTATTTATTAGATTTTCAATAACAATTTTGCGTGTTCGTTGTCTATTATTAAAATTTAATAATCAAAATGTAACGTTTCGATATCACGTATGGCTGCTTCAAAAATAGAAAAATAGAAAATTTTTATTTGTTTACTTCTCATCATAAACAATTGTATCTCTTTATTTTTTATTGTTAAATTGCAATAAGTATGAACTTAGTTTCTGAAAGAGAAAATTAAAATTAAATAAAAAAATAGGATATATGAGCAAAAATACTTGACATTGATATATTTAAGTACTCCAAGAAACCAAGAAGTAAAGTAAGACAAATAGATTATTATTAGTTAATATACACATTATTTTCTCAAAATTTCTTTCTATTGGTTGAATGATTGAAATATAATTGTAGTATCTGTTTAATTAGTGAGGTGTTTTGGTGTGCAATTTCCAAGTTAAACAGTTAACAAGTTGTTAATCGTATCGTGACAACAAAAAGAAGCGACCATCGATTTCGATTTACTGGCAAATCCCTCCGACCCTACAAAAAATTAACCGTGTTATCGTCTTCGCGTAACCTCGATCTCCAGAACTTCGAGTCTGTTATCACCTTAATTGAATTTAGGTCTTTTCAATAATGTGTTTCGTATTAGCAAAAATATATTTTTTACAACGCCTTGTGAAAATAGCCTTTTAAAATTAAGAGTCCTAGAATGATTTAAGACTTGATAAGAATTTTAATTATAAGAAAATCGAATAATACTGTTGGTTGTATATATTAAAATTTGGGTGCTTAAACGTTTATTACTTTTCCAAGTATTTCACAAAATTTATGTAATTAATATTCCAACCCGCTCTATTATATTTGAAATTAAAAATATTCAAAATACATTTATATAGCACTCAGTTTCATGCGTATTTTTTACATGAATATTTTCACAATTGAATTAAATGAAAATTTTAATTTCGGAATTTGTTGTATGTACGCAATTTATTTATACACAGATTCACAAAATAAATTTGTATACCTACAAATCCTAAAATAATTCTTTGTGCTCTAGAAAAATGATTTATGATTATGTCGAGAAACGATAGCCAGATGCTCTTGTAGCTGAAGTAATGTATTATTTACATTAAAAATATAGAACGTCCACATAAGGTTTCATCGTGCTCAAGACGCTTTATGAATATTGCAAGCCGACATTCAAGTAAATTCAGTAGAACTATTGTGCTGCGTCCTCATGTTTGCGGCAATGCTTATTGTTGGTCCTACTCGTTGACTACGACCCGTTTTATGGGTAAGAACCGACAAACGTTTAATTAGTACGTCCATTGTAGATTCCTTTGTAGTTAATCTTACTTAGAAAACTACTTACAAGGGACTTTACTGATGCATAATAGAGAACAACTCAAATACTAAAATAACCCAATTTAATGGAAACTGCACAATACCATCTTAGCTTTCTGATTAATGCGGCAAACAAAAAAAAAATGCATTCACCTACAAATATTGCAATTATATCACGTGCTATATTTTGTTTGCCTCATAGTTTAAAATAACTAGAAGAGTCTATATGTCTTTTTAAATTCTACACAATCAAATGCAATTTGGTATTGAGTGTGGAGTGTTAAGTGTGGATGTAATTTATGTATTTCTTTAATGACTGGTTAAGATCATATTCCAATTAATTGTTGATGTAAGTAGTTACTTCTAACAATAAGATACCCTGCTTGTTAACTCAGAAATAATCCTCATCTATCCTATTGTTTTTGTGAGTTTAGATAAACGTCTCGGAATGAAAATGAATAATCGTTGTCTTAAATAAACCAATTCATTTAGAACTCGGTGAAGCTTTCTGCATCTCTCGCTCTACTTATTTTAATTTGGAGATAAATTTGAAATGATGTTCAATTTAAATAATATTTGAATTTCTTCATTGCTAAGTTAAATAAATATATATATATATATATATGCCAAATAAATTTTTTATTTTTTATAACGTTACAGATATATTTTCGTCATTTTTATTATATTTCGTTACAATTTTTGCATTCGAGAGAAAATATTGTTATATATACAAAATTGCAGCATAACAAATAAATGTACAACTTCGTTCGTTTGGGAATGTTTTTTCGAACATAATTTTTGACACAAATATATTTCACGGAACATGGTTATGCCATTTCACAGGTGTATGAATTCGCACAAAACAACTAAGGAAAAGCAGAAACTAACTTATCATAAATCCGTGCTATTCGTCACAGTTATTCAGAAATGTATATTGTTCTCGTTCTATAAATATTTTTGTTTCAACGAACTTCATCAGGCATTGATAAACTTTTTTTTTTTAATATGCCGTCTGGTAAAGAAATGTGGACTGAATTCGTTAATATCAATATTTACAAAGTTAAAATATGGTTGGACGTTGGTTATGTTATTGAAACAGTATATTCGTACCTATTTATAAAGCCCACAACCACAACGGAGATGGATAGGAAGCTACGCCTCGAATATTGTAACGAAAACCACAACAACCTTGTTTTAAGCATGGAAGTTGATTCCGTTGAGACCGCTGTAGTAAGTGGTAAAGATGAATCTACTACAGAAAACTTTAATGAACGCTTTGTCAGTAGTCTTGATAATATATTCACTTTCAACACAATTACAATTCAATTCCAGAGTCTTAATACCATAAAGAATTAATCATTTTGTAATAACATAAGACTTTACATGATAATAAAGACAATTTTCTCCCAACTTTAAATCATTGTCTTATTTTCAATTAATAACTTATTTTTAAATTGCCCCAAAATAAAATCCTTTTTAACATTAAACATTTTTGATGAGTTGTCTACCACTCTATTTATAGGAAAACCCGTAATGCTATATATGTAAATTTTACCTATGAATATCATCCACGAATAAATAGTTTATTCTCGAATTCCTCTACATCAGTTATTATTGACGTTCTCGCGCAATGTGTAATCGGTAAAATTCGTTTTAATTTTTGAGAATTCAAAAAACAGATTAAAACACAAATTAGCGTTGGCCAAATTCTCGAAACTAAACCTTGACTTCTATACCATCTAAGTTGGCTGCCACCCAAAAGCACGATTTATTTTTTTGGTGTCACATACATTCGATTTAAGCACTTTGGTTTCAACGTCATTTATTAGTGGATACAGCCACTAAAACAACACTAAGCGTTTCGATTATTGCGTTTAATAACATTTTTCTATATTATTCCGTAAATTGCAAATTTTAAATTTAGAAAATTCTTTGAGTACACGTATTTAGATAAGAGTAATTATTTTTCCACGATAAATATTCTTTAATGTGGTTTTCAATTAAAGTTTCTTGTGTAAATGCTACAATTCGTCATGAATCGTTTACAATTCGTGTTTTGATATTTAATAAAAGTCTAGCCCTAATAAAACACTTATTTATATAATATGAAACAGATCAGTATTTTTACTAATGGAGTAATATTTTCTAGATATAATATATTTTTCGATGTTTTTGATATTATAACACAGGCACAAATCACATTATTACTCTCAAAAGCAAAACGCAATAGCGTACAGTTGACTTGTTGCCAAGTATACATATATATATACGTAAGCAGATTAAAATTTTCAGCATTGTTATTTTATTTTACCGAGATTAACCTATTAAATTTAGTTAAATAGATATTCTAATATCATATTTTAAAGTACATAAGATATTGTATCCGGTTACAAACTTATTTCCCATTACTTTTAAAAATCAAACAAATATTATTTCGAAGGCAATAACGATGTGAAACATCAATATATCGACCAAATACTTTCTATGTTTGAGAAATTCGATTTTTCTCCCCAACCTGCTTTATAGTTATGATTACAGATATTATGACATTCTCCAATTTTAAACTACCTCAATTAATAACACTATAACACGCATTACCGGCGATTTATTTTTATTAAGCATATTAATTTATTCAATAATAGATCAGATTTGATTTTTATTTTATTTCTTTATTATATATCGTGCAATTTTTAATTGAACTTTTTTTATAGATGCTTATCGTGTTCAATGTATGTAGTCGTAGCTCTTTGGTAAGTGATATCAATTATTATTTATTTGTATAATATAATAACTGAAGTTTCGAAAAAAGTATTTAAATGTATGTTTGTCGATATATACATCAAAATATGTGTACGTCTCAAGCACATTTGATATTATATTATTATGTTTTCGATCGAAGATAATTCATTTCCGATATCAGAATGTGTACACAGTGTAACCGGACATATCAATTTTTTATAAGTATAATGAACTCGAACATCATATATTCCGATTCTAAAAATATACGCTTAATACAAATACTCCCTATAGGAATTAAAAGCTTAATGTATGTGATAATGTTCATAAATGTTTATTGTCGTTTAATAATCATTTAATTAACAAATCATTTATGTATAATAAGTTAATTTTTGTAATATTCTGTTTAATGTCAAATGCATTTTTAATAAAAAACTACACAATAAATATGAAGACATTTTTTAACCATATCATATACATTTTTAAAATCCAACAAGAATTATTTTGAATTTTCCTAAGGGCATTTAAAACATATTTAAACGAGTTTAATTATATTGAAAGATTAAAACAGTAATGTACTACCAATATATATTGCACAGCTTGTAAAAAGCGATTTACGTATGTGACAGTGATGAAAACACCGCGCGTATCATTTGTCTTTTGTACATACATTGAGGTTCCGTTTGTCGCGTTGTGAATCCACAAAACCGGAGACAACGTAAATACACCGGTAGATATATCATGTGTTACAAATCAGATATCTGTCGAAATATCTGTCAAGTTGAAAGAATGAGAATTTCAAATAACAATGAATGAACAACTTTCTCAAATATATATGTTTTTATTTTATATATATATAGCTATTGATTTACTTCCGACCGAAAATAAACCTACATTTTATAATAGATTCATTTAAAAATCTATATTTCTACTAAAATTGTCGAATACCATCATAATTTTACTGTTGACAATGTAAGTTATCGATTACATGCGAAATATATTTTATTTGCAAAACTGATTTATGCACTGAACATGTCATGAAATAATATATGGTACATTGAATACATGTATTTTTATGGTTATATTAGAGTTGAAATTCATTTGCAATATATCAACATTTGATTTTGTGTACATCCTATAAATAAACCAATTTCTATTATTACCTAAAATAAATTAGTGAACCTTATCAATGATTGAGCCATTTTCATAAACACAAATTGCGCATTCTTTCTAAAGTAATTTGTAGATTTGTAGGAGTGTGATTTTAATTAAATTTTAAGTTCAATTTTATGAAATCTTAATGTTGGCGAAAAGGCTAAAATATATAGCTTTTCATGAAAATCATATCTACACCTTCAAATAAAAAAATACATTGTTTACTGACAAAATTTGGAAAAGGCTAGCGTTGCTGCATTCAAAATGCATCGTTAATTATAATTACTCGCGTAGTTGAATAATTTTAATTACTACATAGGTAACATTTCATTGTTTTTTTTTTTTAATTTTTATGTGAATGATACAAAATTTTTGCTCTTAAACACAAAATGATTCTTTTAATTATGACGGAATGGTTGAAAATGTATTTTTAGTTGATGTGGTACTCAAGTGAGTAAAATTTACGTAAAAATTGTCGCAATTGACTCCATTTTGAGAGAGGTATATGCCTGCATATAAATTTCACATATGAATAAATTTATTTGTAATTTACACAACTGACTTTGAGAGAGAACTTTATTAATATCATTTTAATTCAATACGATACTTTATTAACATAAACAATATATGAAAATTATTATTCTTTAATTAAATCTGTCGATTATAAAGTAGCCGTAGAATGCGATGTATTTCCGTAGATGTTAGAAACCAGAAACTTAGAAATAAAGATCAACATTTATCGTCCAACTAAAGTAACTAGGTGTGGTGTACGCAGCATTTCTCTAAAACTTTGTTAACTCCGCCCAAGTGTCCCATGCTCTCGTTGCCGCATGCCAATGATCCTTAAGACAGGACCAAGTCTTTTCTAGCGTGTTATGCAAATGACTTGGAAAAAAATTCGCCGTGCTAATTACGTACAATATTATTTTTCAAGCAGAAAATTAATGAATCATGGTTCGCCCATATTTTACACTACATTAAAATAAAACACGTTCATCCGTTAATAAATTCAACAGCACCCTTTAAAATTATTTAAATTATTTTAAATTTTAATTTTAATCATCTCCCGTACTTTGGTTATAAATGATTAATATGGATTTCTTTCACGGTGTGCTTTGCCATTTATATTCTGTGCAAAAGACTGCAAAGATAATGTTTACTTAGCTAAATAGCAAACCAATGGGTTCAATAAAATTAAGGAAATTGTATTTTATGCCTCTTTGGAAAATTAACAATTAGATATAATGGCATTTGTATTAAATAATTTTTACAACTTAAAATGAAAATTCATGATATTATATATGGCTGAAAAAAGAGTACGTGACGGGTGAACCTGATAGGATGATATGGAGAGGAAATTAAATAATTTATCACCTACGCTCTCTATGCTTTGGTTCAAAATCCAGCACGTGCATAACAGAAACCTGGCAGTCGTTGCGTGGACTTTTTTTGTATTATTTTCACAGATCATTTGAGTCGCACATTTTCCCGATATCTAACAGGCGGATCGTTAACGACGACACAGGCCCTTATAAACGTATGTCTTGCGTACGTTTCAAAGCCCATTCGGAATATATGCACTGATCGCGTTTTTAGACTATTTAATTTATTCACGCCAACACAATCGACAAAAACTTATTTATGATACGTTCATCCCATGATTTTATAGAGGCTATTGGCGAATGCCCATCGTAAATCATAACTTCTTGTTTTAGAAGTTTTCCCTGCTACGATATATTCCAATTAAATTGTTTAACGTTTTCGTATTTTAACCCGCATAGTAATAATACGGGGTACTTGATTTGGTTCCATTATTACGTTATTTAGATTATTTATGGATACCAACAATCAATTACAAAAAAATATTGGAATGTATAGTAGTTGGCCACATTTGTAATCAACTCATTTTATTAAAGACTAAATAGGACTGTATCGCAATCCAGACGAATAAATTTAGTAGTGAAGAAGAAGACAATAAGTCTTAAAAGTGTAGGTATATAAAACACTTTAACGTTCTCTTTAATATCATGGAAATTGTAAAGGGACGGTGACCGTCCGTTTAGATCTCACGTTCAACTAAATTTAGTATATAAACGTGTTGGTTTTCCTAACGCACATGAGTCGTTACTATGTCGTCGTTAACATAGTACCCTTCGAGTGACATTTTTGCGTTCTCGCACACCGAATTTAGTTGTAGCATCACAATCATACATTTCATTGTGGCTACACAAATAAACACCAAGGGGGCTATTTTCGAGTTTGTACATATAACTTACAGAAGACCTACAATTACGTTCGCATACGCAAATTTGTGAACGATCTCGGGGATGAAACCATCGAATATCCTTAAGATCAATTTCAAACTTTTTGTGTGTAGTAAACTAAGTTCCAAGCTAACAATTTGTGCAACCCAAACCATACATAAATTGGCAAATTTAATAATAAAAATACTAAAAGCCACACGATTTCCAAACACTCACCTTTTTTCTTATCACCAAACATATTGAGTGGCACAAATTTTCAATAAAAGTCTACAGTGACGAAAGGTTTATGATTGTTAATAAATAAGTTTTTCATAAATTTATAAGATTTACGTGAAGTTATTGCAATTTTTGGACTGTGTGGCAGTTATTAAAATTTTTATTTAGGGAAAAACATATAGTTAAATTTGTTTCTATGTGCGGTCAGGGTGACTGTCTAGTTGGTAACTTATAATATAACTGTTCGTCTTTATTGGAAAAGCTGGCGGTTTATTTATTAAAGTGACGCATGCGTATATTCTGATCCAGCAACTACATGAGGATCTGTCTATAGGTCACTGCAACGGAAGACTTCCGCAACTGCACTAATGTATCTTTTCATCTATTAAGGATTTAGAACTAACCCCGCAATTTCTATTGGAGAGAACTTTTATATTAGACTTTAATTATTCAGTCGGCAACAAAGTTATGGAATTCAATTAACTTTTTGTAGAAATTGATTCATTGGCATTGAAGCCATTTCAATTTGGATTACATGAGGTTTCATCCATTTTTGATAATTTACCGGCAAACAATAATAGTTTGACCTGATTTATTTTTAAGTTTTTTTAATTTAATAAAGACGTAAATAAATAAACATATTTTGTTAATCTTTAGATTTCATAATCGAAAGTGTTAGTTTCCCAATAACGGGAGTGCGAAACAGGTATGATTAATGCAGGTAATAAGAAGGGGTATAGTGTGTAATGAAACAGTACGTCAAGATCTCTTGAAATTTAATCTTATAACCGTAGAACAGGGTTTATAAATGATCTTATTAGCTAGATAAATGAAATATTGATTGACAGAAGTGAAGTGACGAAGAGTATGCGGCGAACCAAATACAACTTACGAATGCGATCCATAGAGAACAGATAAAAGGCAAGAAGTGATAAATCGGATGAAGTGATATACAAGGGTTATATCTCTGCTTATTTGGTTTTCAAATCAGTAACATATTCAAGTTTAGTTTAGCTAATATAGTGTTAGTTTTTTTTTTTTTTAAATAAATTTATATGTCGACAACGTGGTTATTGTGTCTATATGTTCTGAATTTCGTATTTTATAAACTGGATTTTTTTTCCGATATGTTGATAATGTATTTTGAATTTTTATGATGATATATTCCGCTTTAAATTAAACTGGACATTTTCTTTGGTTTATTATTTAGTGTATAACTGTGAAATATCGCACAACTTTCAGGCTTGTTAGCTTTTGCAAAAAAAAAAAACAAGTACAAAAAAGCGTAATGAATCACAATTTCAAACATAATTAATTTACGTGATTCTATTGCTACCATTGAACCTTATCTATTATATTTGTTGTTATTTCGTCCTACCTACATCAGTATGTTAGTCTGAGATGACAAGTGTAATATGGATGGTAATACAAATATATCAAATATAATCCGTTACTGGATGCGAACGTAGACAAGATCAAATGTCTTTTCTCTGCGGGCTTATTTCACAGTCTACCACTTTCAGTATATTGTTATGCGGCTTTCTTCTTTTAGTCAATAAACAGTTTGACAGAAACAGCTTTGCGTGTCAATAACATAAAAACCATATTATTACACGAAAAATAAAAATATATCATTTCATTATTTGTAAAATATTATAAAAAGTTATAAATCTGTATAGAATTTGATGTGATCTATATTTTAATTTAAATGATCTAAATAATCTACACTTCCTTATCATATACATAATATAATATTTATAAATATGTTTTTCGCCTTTAGTCATATCTCTTGAGAAAGTTTACCATATGCTATTCTCTTAATAACAAATCCTAGAAGTAAATATGAATTGTTATTACCATTGTTTTGTGGTCGTCGATAACATTTTTCTCAGAATAAATATAATGTAGCAGTTTGGAATATAAAAATGTTTCATTTTTTGAATATTAAATTAAATCCGAACCATCATTATCAGTCTTGTTATTCCCAATTGATATCCGATAACAGTGTTTCGAAAATTATGCAAATTTCAATCGGAATTGTCCAACCTTCCACCCTATGCAAACATGATTCGTTTAATCCTCACAAATCAGAGAAAACACCCGATGTCACACACGTACAACATTTTAAACCGTTATATTTAATTTATTGTTTTTACACGCAAAACATTTATTTTTTGTTCACCAATCATAAAATTGTTTAAATTTTTATATATTTTCTAATATATAAGTTACACCACCATTTGTAGATTTTAGAAAACTCGAAAATAATCTAATTTATCTAAATCATAACAGTGTGTAAGAAAAGTATATTAAAATGATCTTTATTCATATTTTATTATTAACATAAAAAATAATCTGAAGTATATTAATTGGAATTTTCAGCTAATAAAAGCAAAAATTTATATCTACAACAGTTCTAGGAATTCCAAAAATGTGTTCAAATGCATTTGTTACTTGAAATTGTTCGTCGTGAGAATTACATGATAAATTTTGTATTTCACATACATGCATATGAATAAACAATAAATATTTCTTATTTAATATAATATCTGATATCAAATTGTAAATTACGATAGTATCATAATACATTCAAAACATTCACATGTATTATCAGTGCAATTTAATATAGTGATGTTTTTTTTAAATATCGTGTGGTAAGTATTTATAAAATATTCGTTGACTTGTTGTGACTTCTTTTCCATTTAACAACAGACCTCTGTGCATTTTAGTTTATTATTACGCAAGGTGAACACTACAGATTGTTCGGTTCATACAAGACTACAAATTTATTCATGTTCAACTTGGTTTTGTCGAATTATAGACAATGTTCGTAGAAAAATATCTACTCACAAGTGCCTTGAAAATGGAAGACGCAGGTTGTGTTGAATCTAATTTGTGTTTAGGCAATAATGTTTATGTACCATGGAAACAACAAGGTACTGTGTTTTACAAAAAGGTGCAAATCACCCAATTAGGCTCTCTTGAATATAAGAAGCTGCAGAAAGTTGCTGCAATGTTACGTCTCCCCGGAAATCTGAAGGTAAGCTACTATAATATATTGAAATATCCAAAAAAAATTTAAACAATAATACCCAACTATTAAAATTACTGTAGATTTTTGAATAAAATTGTTAAGCACGAATTGAACTAAATTTAAAATATATTACAAATATGCGCTAAAAGATAATCTTGGCTAACCCAACAAGTATACCATTGATGTTTTTGATAAATATCAATTCATACTCTAGTTTTACATTTTATAAATTTTAAAGCCCTAAATAAGCGATTTATATTAAATTAATTAGCCTATTTTATATTTTTTATAGCGAAAACAACTGATGGCATCTATAGTCGCTAGGAAAAAGGGGAGAGAAGACATAGTGGAGGCCATATTGCGAAGTGTAAACAATGAACGAAATATTCGAAAAAATCGCCGTGATAGTAATGCCAGCAATTCTAATGCCAACGATACAAAACCAGAAGTAATATAACTGTTTTTATTCAACCTACCTTATTACAGCTTTTTTTTTTAAATTTGAATTTAGGTTGAAGCGCCGGTAGCTTCATTATCTTTTGTACCATGTGATAACGCATTTCATCGAATCTCCGGCTTCTTTTTAAGACCACGACCGGTAAGTTAGATAGTTACAATTTGCGTTCGAGGGGTATTAGAATTCGTCATCCGGCAACATCTTCCATCTTATATATGTAATCATATCATTTGTGTTTTTTATGTTGTTATTCCAAAAAGTTGAAATATATGTAAGCATTTATGGTGAATTTTATTTTCGAACAAATATGGTCATATATAGACATTTTTGTTCGAATTTATTATTTGTGTATCATTTTTATTGTAGTGTTCACATAAACATTTATAAACATTTATCATTATTTCAATATTCATTGTGTATTGTACCAAAACATTCGTTAACTTGAATAGTGAATATAAAATCGAATCTGTTTACGCTTTGTGTAACCTTCACATAAGGGCGCTAGTGTTCGAGTTTTGTCTACGCATTTATTTCGCCGCAGTGTTCTCGTATTTCCTATAAAAGGTAAGTTTTTATTTATTTTTAATATCTTAAGTTGAGACATTAGTGGAGATAAATGAAATTTAAATAAATATCATCTTATAACATAATTGTGCATAGTTCTGGTTTTTTGTTTGGTGACGTGTCCATTTAGCAGCCATTTTGATGTTATATACTTGAGGATTCATTTCTTTTCATAACATCATTGTAGATTTATTAAAACGTTTTCATTTTATATTATTGTTTATGATATTTGATTCGCTTATAAGAAGTAAGTGTAAATAGAGGTAGTTTGCGAGATAGTAACGCAACTTAATATTGCCTTATGTAGTCTTTACATAACGGTGCATTTTGTTGGGTTTCCGTGCAGCCATATTAACTGAAGTACTTTTCCAGATGAGTAATAGTTCGTACGGTGAATCGGCACACGAATCTATCATAGATTCAATAGATTTGACTTCACTTGTAAGTAAATCGAAATATGTTTCCAATGCTTTACATACTAATAATTTTATAATAGGACGATGGATTGTTTTCCGAAAACTCAGGTTCAATACAGAACTTTTTATCTTCGGACGAGTCCTCAATATCGGACATTCCTCATGTACGTATATTATAGAGCAATTCGGGCATTTTCAAATATATTATTTATTTTTATTCATTTTAGGACTCGCCATCTTGTAATTTATACGTGAGTATTCCTTATTTTTAGATTTGTTAGACATTTTCTGCCTAATTTTTCTATTTAGATGTATTGTGATGAGACAAAATCATACAAACGCAAGGAACCAGATAGCCAGTCCTTTAACGGGGATTGTAATTCCAACGATTCCTTATACAATGATGATAAGAGGGTTTGCCTGGACAGGAAAGACGATACTAGCAGCACCTATTCTGCTTTTAGCTCGTTAGATCTTCTACAAGGTGTAAGTTTTCGTTATTACTCTTCAATTATACAACTGCTATCAGTGCCTCATATTTAAATAATTAACACCAAATAAAAATGCTCTATAGATTGTTTATTTCATTTAATTTGATAAAAATGTAATAATTTGAATGCCATTTATATTTTTTATTAAAACTCAATACCACTATAAGTATTAGGCAAATTGTATATTCGTTTCAAGGTCATAAAGCTTAGTACGTCTATAGAGATACATATACTGGAGTTTATGGAGGTGGTGTATAAACATCAACGCCATATACATTTATATGTTTCGTTAATCGTTTTCTTGTCAGCATTTTAAGTGTTTTGATGTCTCTTTAAATTTATGACAGTGTTAACTCGAAGTTTATAATGATTCGATTTATTTTAACTGAGAAAACTACGTAAACTCCCCATTAAATAAAATGTGTAACAAATTAATAACTAAATTTTGACCCAGTTCTCTTCAAGTGATTTTCTTATACTATGTTTTTTAAACGTTGTAATCATGTATTTACTCTAAACAATTGGGACCAAAACGTTGCAATTATTATTGTTAATTTCTGAAAACCTTTTAGGATTCTGATTTAATGGGTGAATCGGAGATTTTAAATGTAGCTACACCGCCTTCGCTAACTACGAACACGGTTACGACAACTACAGCAGGATACTGTACGTTTAATAATTCGACGACGTACAATAATTGTATACCAACAGCGACCGTACAAGTGTCGACATTCTACCGATTGAATAGCATTTTACCAATGCCAGAAAGCACCATTCGTGCCATAGAAAACTTTGATATCAGCCAGATTATCGCGGATATACCACCCGAGCTCACAAATACAGTAACTGAGTTATTTGAAAGCCGGGAACAATTTCGTTCTTTATTAACAAGCCTTCCATGCTCTAATATAATCGACATAATGATACGAGAAATAGAGGCAAGTATAAAAGCGCTTTGCGAAATTCAAAAAAAATTATTTTAATTAATTCAATGTTTATTGTTTTAATTCGTACAATATATAAATTACAAAGTGTAGATTTGAAATCGAATGGTGTTTTATGATATATATATTTTAGAATTTGGTGCACACACCACCAGCTTCAAGTGATACGGAAGAAGTATCCGGCCGACCGGCAAAACCGGTAACAATAAAATTAAAGTATAGCGAAGGCGAAGGCGGCGAAACTGTAAGCAAAAACCTGTTGACAACGAATCCAGATTGTTTAGTACCCATTAAGCGTTTTGAGCATGGCTTCACTAGTTATGCTTACACAAACAGCTTTTCTTCTTCTAATTGCTCGACGAACGTATGCTTTTCGATGCCTTTGCAAGGTGCTGCACACGCCTTCGAAGTGAGAAGCCAATACAAATTTCGTGCATGCGTCTTTCGCGATACTAAACTAATGCTTCCACATACTACTAATCCTACACCTGCTCAAATCCCCCAATACTGTCTACTACACCCCGAATATGCTCTCTCATACAGAGTTCCTCAATTCTATTTTAGATCGTGTACTACCCCCCAGAATCACGATGAGGCACCATTTAATACATATTACCCCTTCCTAAGACATGCATTAAATAGATCTAATCTATTTCCACAACAAATTCACTACAACGTACATTTACCCGTCGAAAGTGAAGCGACTGATTTTATGACATCGCCCCACCTAACAAATCTACAACCGAAACCCAAAATCCAACCTCGTATCCTCAATACAACAAATATCATCGATTTAGAAGCATCCATTGCTCCATTGTCAAATAATGAAGAAACGTATGTTTATAAATCAATCGAAAATTTTGATACGAGCGTCACTGAAGTTTACCAGCGTATAGTGACCAATCAACACAAAGAACAGTGTACGTCACTGAAAATGTACTGTCCATACTTTTACACTACGCAATGCTATTGGTTTGACACCTTAACGCAGATCCCACATCATATTAGACAGGTATGTGATGCGTAAAGTGTTTTATTTGGCTTTAAAGTCGTTTTATATTTTAGATGCATCCAGAACGCATCGTTCAAAAAAATAAAGCTGAATATGTGATCAAATACATGCATTTAGAAATATTGAAGAATATGGGTGTGAAGATTATACAAGAATATAATTATCGCATGTTTTTCATCTCGCTTTGCGCGTCTAATCACTATATTTATATTACAATTCAGGAGTTTTGTGAATCTTTAGAGCAGCATCCAGAAAAAGCCAAGGCCCGGTTAATTGTCAAGCATATTAGTGGCAGTAAAGTATGGATGGGTGATCCACATTCAATGCATATCCCGCTCTCGCAACTGTGGAAACCAGAGTCATCTATTGTAATTCCTTTATCGTTACTGCGTTCCTACCAATCGGAACATTTTCGATTGTCCGTGGAAATCAAACCGTAGAGTTTATACAGGTTTTTCCAATTTTATACTTAGTTAGTTTAGAGTGTAATTAGCTCGATAAAAAAAAAGTACTTAATACATAGTTATATGTAGGTTAGATATTAATTTGTTTATTACTTTATTTAAAAGAAAAATTCATTTATTTGTTGTTACAAATACCAAATTTACTTTCATAGAATATTATTTTTTATTTTTTGGTAAATAGTTTTGAAGTTTGTATTTAAAGTTATTAAAATTGTTATTTTATAAATATTTACTACTTGTTTCAATCTTACATACATACATACATACATACATACATACATACATACATACATGTCTATTCCAATAAAATGGGGTGGCGGAAAACCCTTAACATAATAATAAGCTGACTTGGTTGCTATGGTATTTTGTTAGGTTTTTTGAATAACTTGAATTTTAAATATCTAATTTTATCAAAAATATTCACACAATTCAGTCAACTATGAAGTGCGCCATATCCGTTACGTAGATAAAGCACTTTATTAGAAATAGCACAAGAGATGGCGCTTCAGCCATATTTCGGATTACGCGGTACATTCGAACTTTTATGTTTTTTGTACAATTTACTGTGTAGTCTAAAACGGACTTAAGTACCAAACAATTTTATCACATCATATTTCATATAATTTAACACATTTGGTGTATTAAACATAATTGTAACTTGTACTCACGGTCATAAATAATCTTTTCGTTTCAATTTTACTGACATTTTCTTCAGTTGTTTATCCGTTTTAATTAAAGTTCCAGTGTGAATATATTGTGTAAAATTAAAAAAACAGTTATCTGCGGTAAACTTGCACCAAATCTATTGTATGTGCTGCCACGTAGGGGCTTTTACCTAAAATGCTCCAAGTATTGATATTTTGAAATGGTTCGTATCTTAGCATCTCGTAAGTGCGCATGCTTAGTTTTGTTTCAGTATGATGCAATTACAGCGCAGGCGCAATAACTTTGGTACGGATTCAAATTGGAGTATTACGATTTTACTATCTTTACGCTATTCTTGTATTATACTATGACAATCGTTAGTTTAGATTTGAAATAATTTATCATATAATATAGATAGGCATGATGAAAATGTATAATTAGTATTTGATTTTTATGCGAGATTATTCGTTGAAGATAAAGCTTATAATGCATTTTGCACAATTTTTATTAAATAAAAAATGTGCTTTAGAGAGTCGGATCACTATCCGACTCTCTAAAGCACATTTTTTTTAATGCTTTACGTGAGCTATTAATATTCTACGAATGAAACTTGTAAGAATATTTAGCCGAAGTGCCGTTTTGGGCCAACAAAACAATGTGTAGCCTATCATAGATCATGCTTCAATCTTGATATTTAGCCTCCGGTCTCCCTTTGAATTTTGTGCGCAATGCGTACTAAATTAATCTCCAAGACGCGAATTAAAATATTAACAAGAGAATTACACTTTCACTTACCTGGCTTGTTGGTGAACTGTTGTTTCACATAATTTATTAACCGTTTTGACAAAGACAGTCCGCTGGTTGTTGGTTCACTTGCCTCCACCGTCGTTACATTATTGCCTTGTGGTTGCATACGCGCTAAATTTTCACTTCTGCTGCGGAAATTCTGATGGGACACCATACCGTACATTGTGCTAAGTTTTTATCGTCCAGTTTATAGATTATGTATTTATCTAAGAACAACAAAACATTATTATTGCCCATCATTTTTATGAAGGCTTTCAATATCAGTTATTGATAATATTTTACGGAAATATATATATACATGTATACATATACCCAATGTTTGGCGTAGGTATAAAGAATAATAAAGTACGTGTTCACAAATCATTAATATTCTGAACGATTCTACCTGTATCCCACGGATGCAGTGGGTGAATAATGTATGTACGATAGAGATAGAAACATATTTAGAAACTCACGAGCAGTATCGGAAGATGTATTTTGTATACTCAAAAATTTCGTTATGCTTCGGAACAAAAATAAGACTTCGTTAAGCGAGTGAATTCCGTTTCCTACAAAATTGTTCTCATTTGTTTCGGATTTTTTTTCTGTACAGACAACCAATTGCATAACATAAATAAGATACACTGATTAATAAAATGAAATGAACATCTAATTTTGCATAAATATTAGCCGTTGTTTCATATTTAAAAATAAATGACACTTTTGCAAAAGTTTTTTGTCTTCCGTTCGCAAACAAAAAAAAAACTTATATTATGTGAAAGTTAACTAAAGTTGTGTATAATAAAGCTTTATGTTTTCATAAAGCATATATAATGTTTATTAACTTGAGTTTATTTAAATTGTATTCGTGAGTGCAAATTACGTTCGCATTTTCGAGTTAATTTCTAACTTACAACGACAAGACACTTGTTTGATAACAAAACTTTGATCAGATATGCATCATAAGTAAATAACAATTTATATTCTCTCCTAGGGAGAATTCCGCATAACATTAAAGCCGAATGGCTATGCATTTTATAGAACTTAATTTTGTGTTTAAAAAAATCTAAATTACAATATATTTGCATATCACGTTATTGTTTCTAAATATCCGACCATTGTTAAATATCACCGCGCTTCACGATATTGAAAATTTACAAATAAATCTAAGAGGATTTATCTATAATATTTCAAATAATGCAAGAAATCTTTTAATTAATTAAAGTAAACTAAAATACTCCAATATTTCATTAAGAAAGATAATTTTACAAGTACCTATTTGCAAGTTTCAGCAAAATAATAATATTTTATAATGTAATGAAATTCTTAAAAAATAAAATTAAAACAACGTGTAATTTATGACTGTTTATTACGACGCATAAATTCCGAGCACATCTTAACCGAGCTAAATGGTAAACGAAAAAATTTGTTTGTTTTGTAAAATAATTATTTCAGAAATTAATGTCGGAATATTTTTCTAATTATTAATTATTATTTTTTTACAAAACTCTTAATTTAAGCTTTTTTAAAACAAAAGTTTCGAGATTTCATGAAATGGTTATTGATAAAAAAAAACATTGCTAAAAATATTGCGTGTATCTTGACAGTGACAATTTATCTTATCTGGGTAACTACTCTTTACAAGGAAAAATAAAAATGATTTATATCACACCTTAATAATATTTTCATAAATCGCCATTTATCTCACGAACATTCACGCTCGCAAAACAGTTTTTACAGTAATATTTTAATTCAAATCAAATATTAGAGTTGTTATTTTAACTTGTAATCTAATCGACTTTCTATTAGAGTAATTATCTCTTAAATTGGTATACATTTATTTTTCTCCGATCTCTTTAAGTTTATTCAAAATTTTATGATCGTAAATGTTAACTGTACAAACAATATTAAAACATTATTTTTATTAAAACCAATTTTACAAAATAATAATATTAGAATAAAAAATAAATAAATTTTCTCTTTTCTTTACAATATTCTAAACATGCACATAATGAGAATGCGATTTAATTTTTAAGTATCTAGTTAACCATAAATAAATTGCAGTCGTGATAAAACAGTTGTTTAATTTGTTTTATTGGAATGACCAGAGAATTCATTGCATTTATAAGTGGCATGAGTATGAGCGCCAACAATTATTAGAGATTTTTGCCTGGTTACCCTCGCTTAATTTGTTTTGTAAATCAAACACGTGCATTAGATATTATAACAACGATAATCATAATAATAAATATTTTAATATTCAAACATCATTTGTATTTATACAAAATATATAACAAATTTGTCAATTTTATTTAAATATTTGGCAAGCAAGCGCGTATATTATTTAAGTTATTAAAGTACTTCAGCAATACGACCTAATCGTTAATTCAAATATCGCTAAGCATTGATTCAAATAAGAATGGACAGCAATAATAGCTTTAAACACAAATTGCCTTGAAATTATTGTTATTTCGATTACCGTATTTGTAAGTTGAGCAAATTATGACGAAAGTTCTTTTTAGCTACTTTTTACGTAACTTTAAGTATACATAGTTTATAACTTAAGTTTAACACATACTCAAGGACAAAACACCTAATAATTTAAGTAAGCCAAGTAAACTGTTCACTAAATGAATAACTATTTTTGAAGTATTAGCTGAGTAATAGCCAATTGTAAAATTTACTAAACTTTGTTCAGTGCTAAACGATCCCAGGGCCTTATGCCCAGTTTCACTTATTAAAATAGGTTTCACGTTACGTTTTTTATGCAAATTAACACTAATAAAGCCACTTATTTTAACTTATAATCAGGACTTTTTTTGTTCATTTAAAAAAGAATTAGTATATTTATGTATAATTTATTACAGCAAGTCAAACTTAATCTAATAATCTAAAGTTACAAATATTTTAACAATTCATGCGGTAAAGGACTATTATGTTTTGTGCTTGAAAATAATTTTACGAGAAACTTTGCAGGCGTAAACTTGCCAAAAACTATAATCTACTGTCTTTATTATAAATGGTGTCAAAATGTGGTGGGTCGGGGAAATGTTAACACAATAAAAATGCAAATGGAAAAAAGAAAATATGTATAATCATAATAATTTATTTTACAAAATATTGCTGTGCATATTGTACTATATTTACATAAAAGTAATAAAATGTGACTCGTATTCATCGTCATTATTTTATACTAAAAAGCAATTTTTATTAAAAATAGCAGGACGTACAGTATCGTTTCAATTTCGGAAATGAATTCGAGTCAGATTATTCTAATTAACCTCTTAGCGTTCATGTCCACATTAAAAAAAATGTAATTGTAAATAACAAATACCATTAAAAATTATAATTTTTTTTTTTTAAACGTGTTTGATAAATTCTTTTTCAATACTAAAATTAAAATCTATATTTGAAAATAGAAAATGAAACTTTTATTTAAAAAATGATTTCAATACTAAAATGAAAATCTATATTTACAAATTCAAATTGAAAGTTTTATTTAAAAAAAAAGTGATACTAAAAAAATCTATATTTACAAATTCAAAACGAAAGTAAACATTACAAAATAAAAAAAGAAGAAAAACGTTCCAAATAAATAGTTAGAATAAAGAGAAAAATGATGAAAACTGAGAAAATAAACGAAATTTACCTCGTGTTTACCACGCGTGTTTCAGAAAAGTATGCACGTATTCATTGATTCAAACAATGTGATAATTATTATTATGAAGAAATAAAAGAAAGAAACCAACGACCACTTAATCCTAACGGAGTCACTTGAAAGTTTGGATAGTATTTAATTTGGCGGGCAACAGTATCGAGTGCAAAACAACGGCGTTTCAGTTTCGATGCAACGTGGTTCAGCATCTGACTGCAATAGGCCACTGCTGCTTTTACTATATACCGCAAGCCCGCAGCGATACGAATACACAGGACCTCAGTTGATTCTCTCTCCTTGCAACGCATCCGTAGTATAATCACGCTCCCTCTCTACGTATCCTTTACATCAGCGTCGACGCTACGCGCAACTATATCCAAACATACCCACGTTCTTAAACTACTGTACATAAACAGAAACTAAATAGATTTCTTAGGCATATCATTATTATCAAATACGCTAAATATGAGTGAATTATGTAATTCATAACCAATAGTAATTGATTATTTGGCATTACTGCGGCTAAATAGGAATGTGAATATTTTGTCGCAGTTGTATTTTACTTTCACAACAAAAAATTTGGACGATTATCAAGAAAATTCATATATTGTCCTTGTCCTTAAAGTCACAGTCATGAGTCACATATACGTTTTATTTATAGAAACTGGACCAATGTACATTTATTTAAAAAGTCTAATTAATAAATATTCATTGACTTATTAGGAGCTGGGCTCCTTATCAAAAAAATATCTGCTTCAAACTTGAATTTTTATACTAAACACTCAAAATAATGCGGAATGAAGAGTTTTGATTCATTTTTTATTATAAATGATAAATACATTTTTATTTTAGAAATATTGCTCATGATAAATAAATAGTTTCTTTATTCTGTTGCTTTGCAGTTTTTTTGTGCCGCAGAGATCTTTAGTAGCATATGAGTATTATAGTATTACACATGTCACAAATGTAGCCCACATGAGGATACCGATACGTCCTATTGAATATAAATTATCCTTGTCGCAAAACACTGCGACAGCATTTTCGATTTTTTATTTATTTAAAGAACCCTGTGTGCTAGTAAATGTTCTCCAAACCACAAAGTTGGTATCTCAAATATTTACACAAACTAAGACAGATTTTTGAAGCGAAATAAAAACTACATAACTTTTAAATGTTCAAACTTTTGTCAAAAACTTTTTTTGTTTTAATATTCTGTAGCTTCTGAAGAGGTGTTATGCTTTAAAAATGTACACTGTCCTGACTTGTATGTTTGCTGTATCATCATGGGGTTTTGAAGTTGGGAAAAATTTATTGTCTGCTCGAAAACGATTTCGGAAAATCTGATGAAGTGGTAGAACCGTATGGAACCTTTTTTATGTACTCTGAAAGCATATGGAACATATGTTTTAAAAATCGATTTCTGCATATGATATTCAAAAAAAAAGGCGCAAGACGCAGTATTCCATGCGTTTCAGAAATATCAATACTAAAATTTTTATTCAACCTAATTTGTTTGCTTTGCTGTAATAATAATAAAGAATATAATGAACTCTTTACTTACTAAGCGACTTCAATATTATGTGACGTAATTTTATTACCTTCAGGGGAAGTATAATTACTCCCTCGACCCCTACCTTATTTTCAGATTTGAAAAAAGTATTCTATTTAAACTTTGCGAGAGGTGAAGTAAACCGTAATTTTACATTTTGGTTTATTGCTACTTAAAACTTTTTTTTCAAAGCAAGATTTTATCACTATACAAAAAATGAATAATTTCCTTCAGTATGGATTTTCCCACAACAACAACATCAAATAATGTATATTTTAGATTATAAATTCTCGTGTATCTATACAATTTTAAACGTCTTCAATTTATAGCACACACTGTCGTTCAGTTATCGACTTTTAAAAAGCGTTAAGTGTAGAGGAAATAGGTAATCAAGTGAAGTACTTTAAGTTTTTTATTTTTTTTTTCGTGGAGGTGACGGATGAAAAATCGTATTTCAATCGACGAACAATTACAACTTATTTGGTGAAACAATGGTTCAGCAAATACGGTGGAAAGGTTTTATTTTTCACCAATCTTTCGCTGGTTCTGGCATATCGCCAACCTGACGGGAAGAAAAGGTGCCTAGCTTTAGAAACTCGCGAGGAAATTATATACCGCTTTCTCGGTTACATTGTTGTCACGAAAAAGATTCAAACAAAAAAAAAAGTGTATTATACAGTTAACGTTCTAGAAATTCTAGACGAAATTAAAATATTAGCTTCTGAATTAAATTTCTAGACAAATAAATAGTTGGTGACATTTGCAATTAGTGTGTTGCTCCTTTGGAGCTATTTATACAAAGCAAAGCGTTTTCACCTTTTTGTATTTAAGTTCGTCCTTTTGAGCACCACTGCCATAGATAAGTAGTCTCTATGGTCGAGGTCGAAACTAATGGTATTTTCTTTTGCAAATAGTAAACATGTATTTTTAAAACCTGACCGTGCACCCTACGGATTTTGTAATTTTCGTTTGCCGCAACCCTTACTTTCTCTTTCATCCTTAAAGCCCTTTTCGGTACTGATAGTATGTGTTCCGTAAATAAGGTGAAGTTACTAAAATGTTATGGTAGGTACAGGTATAGTTCTCACTTATCTATTTTGAACCAGGCTCGACGATTTTTTTTCATAAACTTCACACACAAAAGATGTACATATGTAAATAGTATCTACTACATTCTAACATGCTTTCACGAAAATGGCATTTATGTTACCTTTTCTAAATCTCTACAATGTGCAGTTCAACGAGATTATATTAAAACTAGTAGTTCGTATTTTTAATATACTTTTTTTATCTAGATACTTATACGCTTGCCAAAATATCACTTATTCATATTTCTTTGTATTTTTTACTGAATAATAAGTTTTTATATTAAATAAAGTTATCATATCTCTGTTGAATTATTTTAAGTTGAAAATTAAAGCTAAGCTCATTTTACATAATGCCTTTTTCGTTCAAAATCAAGCTAAAGTTTATAAACTAGACTATTAATAGAACAATAATAAATATTTTATTATTAGCAATAAGCATCCATAAAACAAATAAATAAATTTCGCAATAAAATATAAAATGTTTAATTTATCAATTCATTCAAACTTTACTATTTTTTGTACATACAAACAATTATAGGCAGTAATTTACTATTTTTAAACAATGCTGATCATACTGAAGAAATAAATTACTTAAAAATGTACAATTATGAATCTTGTCAAATTAGTCTTCATTTGTCTATTATAATTTACATATTCATTCCGCGTCTTTATCAAAAGGAATTAGTATACTGTTAGAACAAAAAGTAAGCAGTGAATTCTATAATCTCTACCGTTTAGATTTGCATTTATCTTTGTAATGTATATTTGTCCATGTCTAAAGTTTTATCTCTATGCTATATTTGTTTCGTATAAAACTAGAATTTAAATGTAGATTCGAGTAATGTGTGCAAATTTCTTTTTCCAGTTTTTAAATGTGTTAATAAATTTTAAATTTATAAAAAGTGTGGTTTTTCGAATGCTAAGTCATCTATAATAATAAATATATTTTGTTGGAACTTTTTTTCTTTCAAAGTTTTACAATCAGCTAAGCGTAGTTATAAAAAACACCATAGTTGATAGATTTTGTAGTAAAAAGCTTCTTGTGTAATGAAAATGAATGATATTTGGATGTCTTTCTTTACGTTATGGAAGCTTTAATTTTGTGTTAGATGGATGTTGCCTACCTATACTAAAATGCAATACGACCTATAATTCACTAAACGTGACCTCAAGAATTGTTTGTATATTAATTTACAAATATTTTCACGTTGTGAACCTTGATTTTTTAATGCTTTTATTATTACTTGAATTTTGAATCTCCATGCGCAAGGTTAACTTCAATTGTTGCTCAGATTAAAAGTATATTAAAAGTTATGATTTCAGTGTATTTATTTCGGTTCATATGCAACTAGATGTGCATAAAGTTGTTTTCTTTTGTCAAAAAATAGAAATAACAGTTTGGAAGTTATTTGTAATGCAAAATGACCATTTAGTTATTTTAAAAAACTTATTTTTTATATTGTACGCGCATACCGCAATATAGAATGAAACTTTATGCTTTTGAAATATTTGAGAAAAGTACGATGGAAAAAAGTGAAAATTGAATTTTATTTTCTCTTCTTACTTAGTTTTGAACAATTCACTGGTCATTTTTTTTAAAGGTTTACGTCGGTTCAGGAATAACTTCAGAGGGTGTTATAAAGTATCATATAGTAATAAATTACTTTCTCAGGTATAGTAATAAAAGTAAAAGTACTCTCATCCTAAAATTAGGGTACCAGGAAAATAATTTCTTTGCCGCAGTTAACAAAATTATCTTTGGAATGTGTTTTTTATGTGCTTCACGCGTACTAAATGGTATAATTTTATTTATTCCTATATGTTTATAGGAAGTGTGTCATATGTTTAAGTTTTTAAAGTCAAAACATTTGAGTGTGTTACGTATTCTCGTAATCACAAATATCAGTTATACAAAACTGGACAAAAATTAAATATAAGTATCTCATTTCGGAATGCAGGTCAGATGCTTATTATGACCTAATTATGAAGCGTTTACGTTGCATTATACACAATATATTTATGCTAGATGTGTTTTTTTTAATTTTTCTTTGTGTTCTGCAGTTTTGGAAAGACTATCGTGTTTTCTCACGGTTATTGTCAATAATAAAACTATGCTGTGATGCAGATACTGATATTTTCTTCAAGGCCGTGCGCAAAATCTTCCTATATTCTATTTTTATTCTGCCAAGTAAACATTTCTGGAAATGTTTTACAGATTTGCATATAATTTGTAAATATCAGCTTTATTGTCGCTTTAAAAATCGAAATCAAATCCACAAGGTCACTTCGGCAAACATATAAAACATAACGCACTTTTTAGATTGAAATAAACTCCTTGATAAAAATAAACGAACAAGTATGAAATTTAAATATGAAAAAAGTAATATATGTATATGTTACAATTCTATTTATTTTCATATAATTAAGCACGATTTAGAGTCGCTGAAGTGTATCAAACTGAAAGTGAAGTTAAATATACGAAACTAAATGTTGAATAAATTGCGTTGTTGGATGTTTGACTTATAACGGACGATTACTTTTACTCTTAATAAGCTCAATGTATCATACGCATAAACGAAAATAATTAATTGCTAATTATATTTCGCATTATATTAATAAACAAAATGAATCGTTATCTTCATTAATATACCAAAATGGTGATTTATATATTCAAATTATTTTTTATTAACATTTATTATGATCCGAATTCAAATTAAAAAATATTATGTTTTATATTTTACTACAAATGTTACACAAAATTGGTTTTTAATTGTGAACCAATTGTATGTTAGGTTTTTTTTTTGTAAAAAATGTTTTGATTCACTCTACATATGTATTGTGTTAATAAAGTTTATTTTTTTATTATGTTATGTGAATAGAAACAGGTTATAAATTTCAAATTTCACTCATTTTGCTTCAACAAACACAATTCTACTATATATTGTAGTATATAAACAATACTGAACCAGCGTACTGAGATCTTTGATATGTTCCCATAAAAGTTGAATAAATAAATAAAAAGGTTCTTTTAATTGCATAAAATACACTAAATAAATTGAGGACGATCCCTAAAAACATTCGTTTTTAATAATAATGTAGGCCTAAAATGCAATGAAATTCGTTTGGAAATAAACAAAAACGAGTTTGGCTCAGAATTTATTTTCACACGCTATAGCGTATATGAAATAATGATAAAGTGTTGAAAAAGTAAATATGTTTGTAAAGTGGTGCTTTTTACAACTGAGTGACAATGCCAAGCCATACAAAAAGGAGAAGGGCTTATGGAGGATGTTTTTTAACTGTATTTCATTAAATGTATGTTTACAGTGATTAATCTTGTTTTGGGTAAGGGTAATTTATTCAACAAACAAGGAAAGTATTTATCATGAACTTTTCGTTTATTCAAATTTCGAAACATTATATATACGGTAAACTAATTGTAGTGGCCATTTGGATTTATATGTCAAACTTTTAACTGCAATACATTAAATACTTTCATATTAAATCTGCGCATTTAAAATATATATTTCTTGCTAAAAGTTGTCAAATAAAATTATGATTTTTGGGTGACATGGTGAAAATCGGAGTTTCAAAATATATTTAATAATTAAACCATAAATTAATTTGTGCTGATATTGGCTAGACTTTTTATAATTTGCTTTTCCTTTCATTACTCGAAGAGTAATGTGGCTTGAACCTTTTCTTGTTTATGACGGGAAGCCTGGGTATTTTTTTTTTACTATCAACGTTCGCCCATCTGTGCTTTCGCAGAGCAGGACACCGTCCTTGCGATGTCCACTGCGACACAGCATTGCCAGGATGAAAATCGACGGATCTACGGTCGTTAGCGTGGTGTAGATCTCGTAGATAAGTGTACAATTCCACGTTCGTTGTTTCATACTGTTGCCATTTCCTCGCTACGACTTACGACTGTTGCCTCATTTTTGAGACCTTGTGCAGTTTTTTGGTTATAATATATCTTTATACCACCAGGGTACTTTTTTTCATCAGTTCTAATAATGGTTACGTTCTCAAATCTTCATGTTTTTATTGAGGCATCTATACTACTATACTACCACATTTTTGGACACCATCCATAATAATGTAAAATTTCTCATAAATTATTAATAAACTTTAATCATGAATTAAAAAAGTTTGGTTTATATATATATATATATATATATATATATATATATATATATATATTTAAGCATAACGCCCAACTAGTGTTTGTTCCAACTAATGCTAGAATCAGATGCGCATTCGTTCCAACGGGACGCTATTTTCATAATGCGCATGCGTCGTACAGTTTTAAACTGATCTGAAATCGATTCTAGGATTAGTTGGAACAAATTCAATAATGACGTCCCTAGCTTTTATAGTAGATTAAGTAAAGAAAAGTTTGTTGTAAATTAACACTTTATATATGAAAGGGTAAATAAAATCAATTTCATGACTAACAAATTTAAAAGAAAAAACTGTAATGAGACACTATATCAATATATTTGCATTTGACACCGTCGCGATCTAACGTAAATGGTGCCACGTGCCATGTTATGTTATGTTAACTATTAATCTTTATTAAATTAAGCACTATTATTATTTAAGTCAGCAGTTAAAAAGGTAGAGTATAAAATTATCGAAACACGTGCCTGTGCCGGTCTGTGATCGGAGGTTGAAACCATATATTAGTATTGTTTTTAACACGTTGCAAAATATGAAATTTTGAATATGAAAATCAAAACTTTACCTACCCAGACTACATTACCTATTTCAAATCGACTCTGACGACGGCTATTACGCCCGAATGCGTTCAACTGCTGCTAATATTCACGTTGCCCATTTATCATGTTGCCAGCTGCAGAAATACTCGACGAAAATTTACTGTAACGTAATACAATGATAAACCTTTTATTCGCAAGGAATAATTAGCCGGCATTCGTTTTCTAACTAATTTTCACCAAAGAGAATATTTTAAGAAAATATTATAATTTGTTGGTTGACAACTTTAGGACGTTCTCATTGTTTTATTTTATTTTAATTACAAACATAAATTACTTTTTCTAAATACAAATGTTTTTTAATTTAAAAATGATTTTGCATTTATATTTAATTACGTTTTGAAATGAATCAAATAATATTCTCAATAGATAATAGTTGTTTTTGAGATATGATTTCCGGAAGTAAAGACTCTATCAGATTTAAATTAAAAGTGGAATGTTTTGGGTATTCATATTAATAATAAATTAGGTCAAAATTCCTACATGAATTTTGTAGATATTTAATTTTTAACTGAAGTAAAAGCTCCGCTGATCTAGAAACCTGCCATTATTCCATATTTTCCAGTAAATTAGTCTGAGCGTTATCGTCTGCAATTTACGAATGAGCAAAAGAGGAATTGCTTTCATTTCTTTTTATTATATATTTTTTCTTTTTAAAATCGACAGTATTCAGTCATTTGTAACATTTATAAGTTACTGTCGGTATTTTATATATTTTAAGAGAATAACCAGTACAGAAACATAGTCATTGCCACTTCCAACAAAATGTGATCCATTTGATTGTGACAGTTTAATGAAAGTGATTTTTTCATTGCGCATTTTATTGATGGTTACTGTTAATTTATGCCCGGGCAGAAACAGCTTTTATTTATATTTTCCGTGCAGAAAAACTGTGATTGTGTACAGCGGTACATGTTTTTTATTTGTTCAAAATGCAAAACACGGTGTTGCTGTCCGTTCAGCTCGCATTTTTTTATGACTGCACGATTAATTGCTTATATTTTATATTGCGAGACCTTGCTATACGCACTATAAGTTTAATAATATTTATATTTTAAATTATCACGTTTATTTCAAATTTTCACCGAACAGACAAATTTATGTATATCTACCTTAAATGTATCAACAAATTTCGTCTAAGAAATATTACTAGACACTAACCCAAACATTATAGGTATATAAATTATAAGTAATAACATACAGATAAAAAGTAGAACACAAAAATGTTAATTTCGAAAATTGCAATTGAACTATAGAATTCGTCGACCGTTATTAAGTATTTACAATGGTATTAATTGGTTTATAAACATGTTTACGAGAAAATTATTTAGTATAGTGCAAAATTATCCTTAAGATTTTAATGCAGTCAAATTTAAGTTTAATGATTACGTTTTTAGTGCTGAATCGAAGAAATTTATTTAGAATCGGCACAATATGGCGGCAGCATCTTGATGAATTATATCAACTCGATACTAAATTGTGGTTTTTTTTATAAAAGAATGTTTAGAGCTCATTTAATTTTGCTTTTTGTAAGAAGTATTAGATATTTATTTTATTAATAAGTATTTTGAAACATAAAACATTTACATTGAATAAAATTGATACCTACTCAATAAATAATTAAAATTTTAGCATACTAGGCGTTATTTGATCGTGCTGTTTTTTCACTCGTACGTCCTAGACTTATTTTTAACTATTTATGAACTTATTAGGCAGTTCGGTCTTTCGTCACAATATGCTATTTTACGGCGTAAAATATGTGCAAACAAAACTGTCTCGGGTTACCACTTGCCATTAGGGGTACAGAATAAAAACTGCATCTACAAACACATACCTACCTCGGAGCTCAGACAGAAGACGAGTGTTGGTACTCGAAGCCCCACGGGCCTCAAACAACATGCAGGCATACATTGTATGTAAGTGTGCGTATGTATGCAAGTATGTGTGTGCGTGTGTATGGCTGCACCATGCTCATGAACCAAAGAGTTGCGTTTTGTACCAGATCACCTTGTGTTGACATTGAATAGAAAATCTCGGACGACCAGCCCCGTCTGCTATGTTATGCCACCCAGATATTACCGACGGATTTGATACGTTTACACACACATTCACGTGAGTGTGTTTTTTGTTTTATTTATTTTATTTTTGAATTCTTTCTTCTTCTTTATTTTCTTCAACTTGGCGCGTCCAGTTAGTGTGCGCTGTGTACCACTCGTGGAGTGCACCACGCTAGTCCAGTCCAGAGAACAGCAGACCTTGTATGTAGGTCACTCTGTACAAGTGATGAATGTAAGACAATGTTTGACCTTGTTTAAGAATGTTCTCCACCGCAGGTATATATACATATGTGTGTGTGTGTGTGTGTGTGTGTGTGTGTGTGTGTGTGAAAGGAAGTTATATATGTATGGGCGCGCGCGCGCGCTTAGGTATACACACACTATTATGTTTGTGTTCTCTCCCTCTTTACTTTGGCTTAAGTGCTTGTTTGTTTGTGATTCTGTCTGTAGTACTATTAACTTACCCATGCCATAATCGGCGTCGCTCCTGTTTAATAGTTAGATGAACTTGGTGTCATCGCCATAACTTGTTTTGCTGCAGCTCGTCCAGCCAGCGTGGCATGAACATACCTGTTTGATCAGTCTTACGCGCGCGTTCTATAAAAACTATCCCTTTTTCATCACGCTTTTAATTACACATGCTTATTGTTTACAGACATCACGGCTAGTTCGATAAAAACTTACTGTGCCTCCATAGTGTATGTTCACAGTAGTTTATCCTAGTGAATAGACTTTTCCCATACAGAAGATTTATACTATTAGAAATATCAAAATTATATTAATTGCAAAATTAATAAAATTATAGAAAAGCTTTAAGTTAGAATTTATTGAGATACAGATTTTAATTTTTTATAAATACGGAAATTGATATTAGCTTAGAGATTTTGTAAATTTAAAACATGATTGGAATTAAAATTGGATTGGTAAAAGAAACATAAGTTATATTTCTAAACAACTTTTATATTTGCTAGTGAATTTGTAATACAAATACAAATTGATAAAAATAATCACAAAATAGAATGTATAAAATATAAAAGTTATTTTTAATAATATTCATTTTAACAAAGCCTACATATATAAGAAATTTAAAAAATACAATCAGTACTTAGCAGTTTCTTTCAAACGTAACATTTTTGAAAGAAACTAAACTAATTATGTCCACGTGAATTCGTTCGTTATCCGTTATGCGCCTTATATGAGTTACAAACAAATTTCAGATGTAGGCCGCCATTGCCAATTGCATAGCGATTACATAAACATCATTACGTTACGTTACGTTTAAAGTTATATGATCTAACCTATATGCTAACCAGTCAACATGTTATCCATATTTTTGTATATTTTTTTTTTTATTATTATTTTTTTCTTCTAATTAGTGTAAAATTTTATAGTTAATATATAAAATACATATTTTATATCAGTCTCATTGAATTGTTGAACTTACTACACTGGAGAGACTATGAAAAGATAAATTACTATTTCATTATTTTTACAATTCTATAATGATATATATACAATGCAAGGAGAAACATACGTTAAAACATAATTTATAAGTATGACTAAAAAGATTGATAAATGAAAAAATGCAAGTCCATTTAAATACAATGAATATATATGTTTATAATGTATGTAGTTTGTAGGTGAATTGATTGAAATTCTAAACAAATATCTATAGTGAAAGTGATGCAATGTATGTATGTGTTTAAAAATTATTGTGTCCGGTGGTGTCGTGAACTAGTTCTAAAGTGCCAAAATTATTAATATTTATTCCTTCGCGGAGTAAACGCCAACGAAAACGACTCGGGCGGTACAGCCATACAGCCCGGTTTTGTGTAGATCCCAGATACATCACAAGAACTGATGTCGTAGTGCTGCATCAGTGTGCCCAACATAAGAAACGTGAACCCTTGCACGAGACGTTGCCCGATACAAGTTCGCTTGCCTGTACTGAATGGAATGAAATGTGCTGGCTTCACCACTTTACCATCATCTGAAACAAACCTCTCCGGCTTGAAAGCTTTCGGCTCGTCCCAATACGGTTCGCCCAAATTCAGTTCATAGTTATTAATAAACACCACAGTGCCCTTCTCCACTGCGAATCCCGATATAGTGGTATCCATTGAGGCGACATGTGGTACAATGGGCGACGATGACGTTCGTAAAGTTTCCCAAATTGTGGCTTCAGTATACGGCATTGCAGCTTTATCAAATAGATTCACCGGCCGCTTGCCATTGTCAGTTACTCGGTCCGCTTCGGCTTGGATTTTCTTTGCAACCTCTGGATGCTTGACAATGTTTGACAGCATGATCATGATCAGATTGCCGATTGCTGAATGGCCGCCCAAGAAATCTTCCAACTCGAAAATAATGTGTTCCCAGTTCATATTCGGATCGTCTTCCAAGTGCATGAGCAAGGCGTCGGTGAAGTCGCGCGGTGGTGCATTCAGATCCAGAGTCGGGCGATGTTCCTCGATGATGCGTGATAGTATAAATTGCCGAATATCGTGCGCCCACCCTGACAACCTACGTAAATGTCTGTGATAGAACGGCTCGAGCCACGGTAAAAAGTCGACGGCGTAGCCCTGGTTTATCTCCCAGAAGATCTCATCAAAGTCACGCACCGTTTTGCGGAAACCAGAGTCGTTGTAATCGAAACGAGCGCTACACATGTATTGCGTGAACATATTCGCGCATGCCGACAGTATCAGCGGTTTGATGGGGAACTCGGTGCAAGATGGCATTTTGGTGATTTCGCGCAACAAGATTGACATCTCAGCCACGCCGACGGAATTCACTAGGTCGTACTGTATTGATGTGAATCTCGGTGAGCAGTAGGTACGCGCTAAACTCCGTCTCGTCTTCTGAAGGGACGACCAGTCGCACAGAGCCAATGCTGTAAAAAAGATACAAACAAAAACGCATCAAAACATGAACGTATGTGTGCGTATGGGTTGGATAAAGAAAGAGGGGGGTGGGGGGAGAGAGAGAGATTGAATACGCGTTTTACAGGTACTCGTTGCGTATACTATCCATCACTGGACAGGTGCAACAGAACACATGCTGGTACAGCCTAGTCTCAAGGCCAAGGTCGCATAGTACACGATGCCAATTAAGTGAGCCGCGAAACTGGACAGTGCACATGCAGCCCTAAATCACGATTCATCAAACAAACACAGATGTTCAACATTGTGACATTTTATTGAAAACATTTACTTTTATGAATATAAAAAGCGATTGTTGAAATATGTGTGCCTTGTTTGAAAAAGCTTATACGACATCATACGATACATGATAAAGAATGCGTATGGTGCAGTAAACAATAATTACGAAACAATTTGTAAATATTTAGCAACCACTGGTCATTCATAATGCTTTCGTATTTGAATTCTGTCTAATAAATATATGCTGATAAATTAAAAAATAAACAAATGGAATCCGCTTTCGAAGTTATGGAAATTTACTAAGATAAAAATTTTCCGTGAGGCAAATAGAAAATGATTGCAAACATGTCATTGGAAAAGTTATGAAGTATGGAACTGGTAGACTGTAGATCGGTGCACTATAGAGGCCAAGGACAAGAAGTAAGCATCGGACAGCGGCTTCGACTGCACGCACCGTTAGTTCCATAACACTGGTATACATGGATGAGGGCGGGTAGGGCCGCCCGACCGTACGTCCGTCCGTCCAACTGGCCGCGGGTATCCGACAAAAGCGAAAATCTCCAACTTGCTATGTACAACGCCTACTATCACACGGACAACTCATTTCTTACTTTCTTTCTATTTTTTTTTTTTCTTTCTTTTTTACCAAAACACTAACGACTAAACACAAATAGCCAGGTGTGTCAGATAATTAAAAGAGTTAAAGTACTTTGTAAAAATTTCGCGGTAATTGTAATGAAAGTAAATTGAACGACGGCTCACATCGCCCAGATAAAATAATTCGTGTGAGAGTAAATTCAGAGACACCGACATGCGATGAGGATAAGAACTTGAACGGAGCACAACAATGACTAAATGGAATATGGTTGTGTTTACTTCCGGGTCGTAAAGTGCATCAGCTGGTGCACATGAATTAATTTATATTATTATTCTTATTATTATTATAATTGCGAATGATAGAAAAGACGTGTGTATTTCTATTTTCAAGTATAAATAATGGGGTAATAATGAGATGATACTCACAGTTGTTACGATCGCCTCCAAACAGCTTATGAAAACGTATGAAATCTGGTCTGCCGCCGAAATGAGCGCCCTTGCTGATGAGTACCTCCTTGATGAGCGCGAAATTGTTAACAACAACGCACGGGGTTGAGCCTAGGGTGATGCTGTAGATATCCCCATACACTTTGGATAGGGCCGTAAACGCTTCGAATGGAACCTCGTGCTGGCCGAGTAGATGTAAACTCCCCAGCAACGGAAATGGATGCGGTCCAGGGGGCTTTGGCATCATGTCACAGATGCGTTCCTCGAGTGATAGTCTCTTCCACTTCCTGGTGAGCAGCGTTCCCAACGCCACTACCAGTAGGCCGACCGCCACCACCGACAAATAGACAGTTGCTATCAGAACCATGACTGGTGACCGAGTGCGGTAGTTGGCTTGGTGTCTCCGTTGGTGCTTGCTGTCGCAATATCTCCCTCCGGTCCAGGCTGTTACTTGCGTGCTTGTCACGATGTTTTTCGTTGCGTGTGTGTTGTATTTAACGTGCGTGCGTACACGTTGCGTTGCTTTGCGTTGCGTTGCGTGGCGTTGTGTTGGTTGAGTATAGAGAGAAATAAGGTGCGCACCCGTATCAACTATGTGTACGTACCGGCCCCGATCCGATGTTCACTGCGCGTCTTCACTCGCGGTACTGACACTCAACCTAAACCAGACCACCCGCTATATATTTATCAGGTTTCTCCGTTGTCTGGTCTGTGTAGGCAAATCTTGTATGTGTACTAGTCAGTCATCTGACACAGGTCTAATCCCATGCCCTCTCTCATTTAAGTCGACCATTTCACTTTTCTAAAGCCCGGTTTCCGACCAATACATCTTGGGGATGCATTGTCCACGCTGACCAATAACAGAAATCAGCCCCCTTCTCTTGACCACCTGCCCCACTTGTTTCATCCCCTCCCGCGTTATTAACAAAACATGCGAACTAAGCAACGACGTGACTTTGCATTGCTTGTCGTTTTACTCAATTATATTGCAACCACCACATCAGTCACGAATTAGCGAATATTACAAATCTACTCGTATGTATGTATGTATGTATGTACATGAGACGCCAACATGGCCAACAAGGTAATCCATCATTTCAATTTCAACGCACCTCGCTGCCAGCAACAACAAGTGCATGCCATCTCAGCAATCGGTGACCTGCATAGAAAATGATTCAATTCGCATATTACATAACAACGGTTATTTGTTCCGTGATCGTTTTTTATTGTTTTTATGTTACTAATGATGACTGTGATTCTGAAAACAACAGTAAACTCAGTCGTTTGCAATAATGATCAATAAATATAAGTTGGGAAAAAGTAGTACACATTAGCATATCCATAACTGCTGAATTGCGTAATACTCTCACCCGCTCTAATTCACAGCTTCAACGATATAACATAAAACGCATACACACATTAAATTCGTTTCAAAAACATTTCACCTTAAAGCACAGCTTTTGTCTACAATATATATATTTTTTTAAATTCACTTACTAGCAATTTAGGGTGTAATCTAAAAATAATTAACCATATATTAACCCGCAGCATAGATAAAAACATGTAAACGGAAACCTAATAGTGTTAAAATAAACGCGCAAAATCAAATGATCAAAGTTTTGGCGATATGGCGCAGTTTCTTAAAGCTAAGGCGACTTTTTCTTTACATATTTCATATGGCCATCGAAATAAATGCGAATTATTTAATGCGAAATATATAATTACTTTTTTTTTTTTTGAACACGTAAAATGAATTTTGATTTGTGAATGAACCTTTACCCAAGTAGAAATATACATTGGTAGGATCTTAAGTTGTGTGATGGATGAAAAAAAAACTCGTTGCAATCAATATGCATGGTGGCATCCACGCAACACACGATCGTCCATCCAGAACGGCTCCTTCTGCACTTGTATCATGCGTATGTCTGTATGTATGTATATGTGTGTGTACAAGTGTATAAACATACATATATGATGGTGTATTGAGTAAGAGAGCTTAGCCTCGAACTTGACCCTTAGTCACACTCATGGCACAAGAAAGTGATTACATTTTACAATTTCCGTTAATTACATAGGTATGTGACGACACAGACGAGTGGTCGAGCATTGAAGCGGCCTCGTCGGCGCCGGTATCAACTACATTTACATCAATAATTTACCAAAAAACACAAATCTAGAAGCAATCCTTTCGCCTCTATCAAACGCCATCATTCTCGCACACTTTTTTGTCTTGAGACAATCTAAAATCACCAACAGATCAATTAATAAGATATCTATTCTAAACTATAAACTAATTGTATATTTGAATATTTATCATGGTTGTCAATAATAATAAAATAAAAAACAATATAATTAGTATATGTCTTGTATTTAGTTTAGTGAGCATTTTGAGCAAGTAAGTACAGTGAATTTATGAGGTGGTCTATTTTGAATTTAGTGTGTCGAGGCAGACGTTTTGATTTTGTATTCGATAAATGATTGTTCAGCTATTTGTGAATACGCACATAATATTACATTGCTGGATTACTGCGTGCCGTCTGTATTATAATAGTTGATGGAACCATCAGCAAACCGATCATGTTGCCGCCTCTATACGCAATTTTTTGCTGTATTTGCATCTTCGACGATCAAATTACCAAATAACTCGTATTCCAAATGTCGATTATAGATATAACATATTCAAATGGATATATTTGAAATCATTTACGTTGAAAATATCGAAATAGTAGAAAATATTTTAAAAGGAAATAAAACAGATATGAATTATTTATTGTGTTTCTAGGAATATGATTCTTTTTTTGAGTTCCAATAACAGGCGCCCCTATAGTTTTTGGCTGTGTTTTTTTTTTGTATTAGTATACGTCGGTTCCTTGAAATGAAATCGATTGCGGAAATACCAGCTACTTTCAACACGTCGGAATATTCTTTTTCGATTAATTTTACTTTTCTTGTTTATTTGGGACGCTTCTAGAGTTCACGCAACGGTACATTCTGGTCATATACGGATGTTTCTTGCGCTCTGTAGGTATATACATATATAAATCCACTATAGAACGATAACTGTTAACTTGTTGCCATGCAGTTTTCTGTACTTTACTAGGATTATCCTAACACAATATTAAATCATGTATTTCTTTTCGCGATCTATCACCATTTGCCCAATTTAAAATAATATTTTTTATTAAAAATCACAGAATATCAGTAGACAATTTCATTCATATAAAACATATTTTTATCAATCATGTCATTATGATGATTTTTCAGTATTGCAATTGTTATTAATTTTTATCATAATTGAAAAACATTTTATGATGACTAACACTGATACGATTTAATTGTGCAATACATATTTTATGTTATTAACCAATATTTGAATTGTTTAAATTTGTCATATATGTGTTGTATGGAAATTAAAGAATATATAGAGTTGTAATCTTATACTTATTGTGGCTAAAAATGTTGGTAGACTTTAAACAATCAAGCACACTGTAATTAAATGATGTTATTATAAAATTATACTGATAAAATGAACGTAACGAGTAATAATAACGGTACTGTTTGTGTATATTTATGAATTTCCGTGTGTCATAGCGAATTGTAAACATGGCCTTGTTATATATCTTGTTACGCTTTTATTATGGCGCACACAATCCGTGACACAACTAAGAATCCTTACAACAGCATCTCGTTGAACATTTTCATTTTAATGAAAACAAATTTAACATACCATGACTCACTTCAATTAACAATATACTGTGGTAAAATATCACATATACACTTAATTTCCTAAGATTCCTAAGAAGAACATTGTGAGTGAGACTTTTAATCATGGCTTAAATTTTACCTATAATTTTTATCAATGTGCTAAAACTTTGAAGTTTGTTTAATTGCTAGTTGATTATTTTTGTAATTAAATATCTAACTGGAAATATAAGTTCTTAAAAATCTATTTGAAGTTCGTCATTTAAATGTTTAAAAAATAAGTAACACTCTTATTTTTAAAATAGAATTAATTAGTCTCGTTCCGATGAATTAAATTAATTGCGGTAGTTATTGAGAAAAAGCTGGGATATCGTAGTGGGATTGTGATTTGGTTTATTCCAAATATCACTTATATAAATTTCATTGAAAATATGAATTTATTCATAAGTTCCACTTAGAATTTTCCAAAAAATATTACATAACTATTCCAATGTTTACCACACATTTATAAGTATATAAATACACTAAATAATTTGTTGGGTAATTTTCCTTTTATTTAGAATTTGTAATTTATATATATTTTATTATTTTCCCATATAATTTGTTTTTTGTACGTGGTAATAAATAATATTACGGATGATATTTGTTTATTTGTTTTATTATTTCTACAAATATATTGTATGATTTATTGTAAAAATGGCAAGTGCAAAATTTTTGATATCGTGTTAACCAATGAAAAAACTTCAAGAGCAAAAATGATTCTTCTGTCAATGTACGAAAAAAAATAAAACAACGAGAATACTTTTACACTCCATGCATTGCGTAAGTAACTTTTTAGCAGCTGCGATCCCACCGAATTCCGAACGAAAAGTGGTTTTGTTTTCAGGGTCAAAATTGAACAAGTTTACTGAGGTAATCCAAATAATAATAAAAAAAAGCCTCATTTTAAGCAAGCTATAAATATCTCACGATAAACTTTAAAATATTTATAGTTAATTGGTGCAAATTTCTTATATAATATTCAACCGTCGTCTTGAAATAAATTTGATTCGTTTTTGTTGCTAAGTAAGAATAAAAATTTGAGAAAGATTTCATACGCACTGCAATGCACAGTTTTTTATTTTAATTTGATTTTCATTTCATTAAGTAAACCTGCCTTAACCTCAAATGGGTATCAGAAACAACTTGCATGTACTTGTTCTTATATAAAAAAAAATATATATTTCTTGAAAATAAACTAGCAGGGCCGTATTTCCACACAGCTTAATACGTTATTGAATGTTCGATATATATATTTTCCCCTCATCATACTTTTACTCTCAATATCTACTTAGTAACATTATTCAAATCAGTCGGTAAAGTGTTATGGATTTTATCTATTATGATGTATCCATTTAACATAATCGTTTTCGTTTCTTAAATAGGTAAATACATCCGTATGTTTACGGTGTTATTTGTTGATCATTAAATAACACTTTAGTTTGTTGTAAACAAATTTACAGATATTTCTTAGAAACGCTATACACAGTTAATAATATTTTAACAATTGTATGACGCTCAATCATAATCCAAATCAATATTTTATTAAATTAATAAAACTTCCCTCAATTACACAATTTATTTTGTTAAATTAACGAATATTTTTGTTAATATCAATTATAACTAATAAATTTGTTAAAATAATAAATATTTCTTACTGTGTAGGTGTGATTAAAAAAGATCGTAAGATTTACGAAAATGAATAATACATATTGTTCTAATTCAGAAAATTATTCAACGCGTAAAAACGGGCACATCATTTGTAGAATATTCCATATGTTTATTAACAATATACCCGTAAATTTATGCTTAAAGTGATGAAAATTGGTGTAATCATCGTAATATATTTGAGTACGGCTCTGCAATTGGTACCTGCGTCACTGTCTAAATGTACTGAGCATCCAGACATCTTTTTCGTATAGCCAAAATGATAATTGCATGCTCTCAGTACCTGAACCCGTTCATGAAAGACTTGTATTATATTATACGACGTCCTGTTTTTGGTTCAACCAAAATACCTGAGCTATAGCGTTTGTAACCTGGTTAACACGTTCTGCTCAAAAACACTTGTGAGAATGTTACTTTTGCTTATTTTATCAATTCGATTTCATCAAACAGGGCTTATATCTTTTATATTTACATATTATATTATTTAATTTCGATTTTACTTAACAGGTAAAACCTGGTTAGAACATTTTTTTTTTGACCAAGTTCAAACTAGTTTTTTTTTTTTTTGAATCCCGATTTTTTAGATAACATAAATTTAGGCAATATCAAGTTCGAAAAAAGAAGCGATAGTTTATTATATAAATATATTAATAGTTAAACAACTCTCGTTTATTTTTTTTTTTTAATATTTCGTTTATAATTTGCACCAGTTTGGTAATAACTTAAATTCTAGTCTGTCCATAAAAAAAAACTGACGTAAATGTTAAATTTTTGTTTTCGTTTTGGTAGAATTTTCTGGTAATATAACTTAGTCGATAAATAAGCGATAAATTGTTGGTAAAGTACTGAAACACATTTGAACCTAGTCGGCTTCCTAGCCAAACATGGTTTTCGTGGAGTTACAATTGCCGCACCGTTGATTTGCTCAGCTCCAACCCAAGGGTAAGTTCGGTCAAATTACGTTGCTACCGAATCGTAAATTACATTGTTGCCTACGAAATGTTTGCAAATTTTGATGTTGGTTACGTATTAGGATTAGAATCGCGTGAAAGTAATAGAAAACTACATTTATGACTTTTGAGAAGAATTGATTGAAGTTGTGCCTATACTAACAGAAATTTTGTTGGGCAAGCCTTACCATTCAAGATCAACAAGTAAAAGTAATTTCTTTTACTTTCAATTTTTACTGAAGTCATTTATTATTATTTGTTATTGAGAACTTGACGTACATGTAGAAAAGAAAGCAACGCACGCTAGATCTCTGTGTAGATAATAATGCTTGTACCCTAGTAAAATAGATAAGTGAAATGTCTTTTACACTTTTATTTTTTAAGCAGTTAAATATTTAAGTACAGGTTCTAGAACGTGGGTACCGTTATGAAACTGGTTAACATAAGATTATACTGTCATAGGTCTAGAAATATATTAGTTTATATCAGCATTAGAAGTTTTTTATTTTATTATTTTTTAGATATGGAAGAAGTCCTATTAGAACTCGTCCTTTTTCTAACGTGTTTAGATACAAAAAAACAACACTGTATATTTTATCAAAAACGTGTAGGTTTGTTATTTATGACGCCATGTTTTTCAATTTTTTTTTTGCTTTCATAGGGTTGTAATATCTACATAACTTTTTAAACCAATTACAAAATACAAACTTAAAACACGAAATTACAAATGTTTTCATTATTATTAAACAAAACGACTTTTTTTTATATAATAAAATTGTTTGTTATGTTCTAAGGTTTACAAATAAGGTTATTAATGTTTATACACTGTACAGTTATAAATTGTTTATTTTAGCAATGCGAATGTCAATATGTTGATTAAAATAGAAATATTTAGATAATCTGTTACATAATAAAATTTGTTTCTGTATGTATAATAATTGCTAGGTGTATTTAAAATCATATTTCATTCAATTTGTATATAAATATTAGAATAACATCAAAATTAATCACGCCTTATACGCATTTATATATTTATTTATAACTCTCTTTTATTGCATCCTTGTTTCTCTCATAGTATTGCGTCATTTTTGCACCTAAGTGTGCCAAGTTGTTGGTAAGTTTTGCTTCCTTAACGGAGAGTCTAGAATTGATTTAAGAAAGTGCAATGTCCGGTCAAGGATTTCAGATAATCTATGTATCTTTTATTTTTTCAACTATATAGTGAGATATAGTTAGCATATTTCGTAGTGAAAAATGTAATTTTCCCAGAAATTAGCGCGGTGGTTAATATATGAAAATAAAAAGAAATTACGCCAATGTGTCAATTATTTTTGATTTGGTTATGTAGTTCACCCTTAAAAAAATAATTTAGCCTAGGCATCTAAGCAGCATGATTGTATCATTAGAATATATTTAAATACATAAATAAATTATACTTTATTATGTTCAATATACATAATTAATTAATGAAATATGTAAAACTAGATTAGAATAATAATTGACTACCGCATGAAAACGTTCATTTGGAGAAATGATTTATAAAAATCAAAAGTACATAAAGCGTGGTTGTGTGGGCAATCGAAGTGATTATCAATAAATGAATTTATTTACGAATCAATGTCACGCGCGGCGAACGAGCTGCATCAGCAGCGCAAGGTATAACAAAAAAAAAGTAATCGTAGGTATTTTGAAATGAAACCAGGTGAGCAGTAAGGTAATTTACCGTACATTATATAATTATACTCAGATAACCGAAACAATGTTTCCCTGTTTATGTTGTATTTGATACTGCGGTCAAACACGTGCTTATGTATCGCGCCTCGGTCAAGTTCAAGTCTGGTCACACCTGACCGACAGAAAGAGGGAGAGAGTGGTGTGGTACGACACAAATAATTCCATTTCATCACTGGCTATTAAAATGTTTGTTGTGTCACGGTTTGTAGACAAGCATTCGTGCAAGTTCATTACCGGGTTCACAGACACGATATTGCGACAGAATTTGTTTCATTTATACCTACCTACATACATACATATGTAGTAGACTGCGTTGTATTTTCTTCGCAAAGTGGGACCCCGTTTGCGTTTCAGGTCGAGCTTGTTTACAACTATTGCTCCGTTCATATACCTAACTTGTTATTGTTACTCTAAACCTTCTGGTTAAATATTGCGAGATGTTTTCCAATACTCTGCACTGCTCTGGGGGTAGATTGCAACAAAATTTCTATCATTAATTAGGCATTTCGTCATTTCTTATTTTATAAATCTAGCGTAACCTTAACATACTTCACTAGCTAGTTTTCTTTTTTCATTTTCCTCATAAATAGAATTCTTTTTTACACTAATACCTACCTGATCTGGTTCACTAATAACGACTTAGTAAACACTCACCGGATTTGGTTCATAACATTCGGTGGCTCTAAGCGCCATATAAATATGTACAGTTATTCCACCATAGTCATAGTCGGTAAGCTATAAACACTCGCAACCAAAAATCACACATACATCTCTATAGACTTATACACGAAAGATTTTACATATATTACAAATTATGTTAAATCAGTGCACAAAATGACATGATTTATGCATTATCTCCCGGAAATTTCAACCGTGTATTACTCAATTTCGACCATTTATAATGCATCGCTTTATTAGCACTGATCTAAAATGACTGGTTCATTTCGTGGATTGTTTAGATTTTGATCATGCGAAATAAAAACGAAAATATACAAAATATTTTTGATGATTTGTTAGTGTCGTAAAGTTTGGGGAATTTGAATAAAAATTCAAATAGCTGTTTTAATGATCAATTATTTCCGACACATTTAAAAAAAAAATGCAAGTTATGTTATGGAAATACTATTGGCGACAAGATGTTTAACAAGAAGAATAATCACTTTCATGCTTGGGATCTGTCCAGGAATTCACATAAAATTAGCGACCAGATGGGTCACATTACTACATTATAAGTAATAAATCCTTTATTTTAACAAAATGTTACAACATATTTTGAGACTGTCAAAACACAGCACAATTAATGATCATCCCCAGCCGGCAACATCACATATTTTATACAGTATCAATAATAAATGTTAATAGGGATATGGATATGGCAAGTAAATTAGGGCATTGTCGTTGGATTATGTTACTGAATAATATTACCGTTCCGGATTTAGGGTTACCTGGGAGCAATTAGATCTACCTAAGCTATGTTGACATTATATTAAATGGTTATTATTTTCGCGCTGTATTTATTTTCATTTCGAAATTCATTTCAACCTTTAGGTGAACCTTCCATATTTCATTTAAAAATAAATTAAAAGTACAACTTCATTCGCACAAGCAACCATTGGTATTTGACGTAGCATATGATGTATTGTACGAGCTAGATATCTTTTTACTCGTTTTCGAAATTAAGAAACTTATTAGGTTAACACGTACTGTTCCATTTTCTCAACGTGCAACATAGTTGCAGTGTGTTATGTTACAACATCAATTCAACAAAAAGAAAGTTTTAGATACATAGACGACTTATAGACCCCCTTTGCACCGCTGCCACTTATACTTTAAACCAAACTTAAACACATAATTGAAAGTGACAGAAGATTAATATTACTTTCAAAATGTATCTCAACTTTTATTGGAAACAGAAAAATCAACAGGCTGATTGAGAAACTAGGACACTGATTGGAAAATCTATTTTTACAAAATTTCAAACGTTTTTCGGTAAACTGAACAAATCTACAAAATTCCCTAAACAACATTTATACATCTTTGAAAAATACGCATCTTTTTTTTCACATGAGCTACGTTATTCCTGCTAATCCTCTAATTAAGGGAATTTCATTGTTGTAAATATGTTATAAATTCAACAAATGTTTGATTTGTTATTCAATTAAAGAATTAAGTTATTGCTTAGAATGGTACTGTAAATGATTTGATATATATAAAATATTAATTGTCGTGATGATTTTAAATAGAAAGAGAAAGAAATAGATTTTAAGTATTCTGTGACTGTTTCTAATAGAAATAAATTCGGATGGTATTTGAGTGTTGTTGATGTGTCTATGGTCGCGGACGCTGAATTCATAAGAGCAGCTGCTTCGATGTGAGCGAACTTAATTTCAATGAACTCACTTTTTTGTTTGCATGCAGGTAAGTAGGTAGCTCGGGCGCACGGCACGAATTAAACATTAGAATTTAACGGTATATAAAAAAATAAATAGCCAGCAATAAAATGCGAAACAAAACATCCTTTTTGAATATAGGAAGTCGCAGATTTACATTAATTAAATTCAAACTGAAATATATCTTTACTGTTTTATTATTTGTCACAATTACAAATTAAAATATGTTTATTAAATAATATAGTACACTTTGTTTCCTTATTGTAATTAAAAATAAATCCTTAGTTTGTCTTTGATTTGAATGAGTTAAAAAATGAAATCAATTTCTCTATTACATGTTGAGTAATTAGTGTATTAAACGTATCAGTAATGATCAGTGCGTTAGTTGCACGTAGTCACTTGTTTTCTCTATTGAAAAATAAAAGTAAATTATTATGTCGTTACAAAAACATCGTTAGTGTAGTAAGTATTAAGGTAGGGCTGGCATATTCGTGCCAAAGTTAAACACAGTAAACAAAACCGTTATGTCAACTGCCTTTGCATCAACGATTCGTGGCCTCATTCTAACTTTCCTCTCGGTTTTTATCAAATCAACATCACCGATTATCACGTAGCAAACACGTAGGTACGCCATCACCGTCCAGCTATATCATTTAATCCTCCGGTTCATTTCGTAAACAAACATTTCCATCTGTAACAGTACCCAATAAGATTTCAACATTTCATTTAAAGTAACAACCAAGGTTGATAACAACACACATGAAGGCACACTTCAAAGATATCTTTTCGCTCAGACTAAACTTCATAAAAATAGATAATCTTCTGCAGTTGTACTTAAATTAAAAGAGGATGGACATTTAGTCTAGGTGTATTTTTGCTATGAATATGCACATATAAGATTTGAGGTGCCAAAATCGTATGGAGCAAAATAGTTTAAAAGAGTAGTAACTCAAATTATTGTAGCAAATTCGTATTGCGGAAATCCATTCTTCCGGAGGATCTGCTGCACCGTTAACTGGGGTCTTGCGGCAAATTAATCTCATGTAATATAAAGTAGTGACCCATCTCAATCCTATTATTGTCTATGTACTAAATTAGTTATTTACTAAGTATTATATACGCGCCTAACTAGGTATACCGATTAGCGTAGATGTACAGTCAAGTCTATGATGTAGGAACTTATACCACTTGACAACAGTACTTTTTTTTTTGTTTAGGAAAACAATTTTTTATGTTTTTAAATAAGTTACGCTTTTCATGTGTCTAAGTAATAAAGTAACTGGTTCCTAGTGCTTTTAAAATAATTTATTATCCATGATTTATGAAATGGTGACACAATGCCTGTCAATCTTAACATTTTTATAGCAAAGCTCTGGCATGGTGCTTTTAAGCAAGGTCGGGTATTGTCGCAAGTAAGCAAAATCTTTATGATAATATTTAGCAAAAAATTAGTAATAAGACACTAATTAAAACAATTTCGATAGCTGTGAAATACTATACGTATAATTTGTGAGTTATTTAAAATAAGCTTAGGCAAAATTTGTATCATGAAAGTGAATCAAATTAATGCTTTTATGAAAAGTCGACTCAACTCCATACTAGTGGCGCTATCTACAATTTATATTGAAATCTAAACGATCGACTCGAATTCAAATAAAGCGGCATGTGCATCTTCGTAACTCACCATTATTTTGTGTATAATTGCAATCTACGTATTATATTTTTATATGCATTTTGCTCTAATTAATGTTTATTTTAAATGAAGGTATACGATTTAATTATTTATTGAAAATGTTGAATTATATAACAAACCCATTCGTCGTTTACTGATATATTAAGATGTTTTTTTAGTGTTATCTACGGCGTTTTGGCCATTTTGATAACGATGAAATATGCTTAGTATGTCTAAATGAGTTGAAAATTGTTTTTGCGCATATTTTAGGATGAAAAAACGAAACACGAAATATGAACATAGATTTTTAGATCATTTATTAAAAATGTTTAAATTATTTAACATGATTTGAATGTAACAAAAATGATGACTTATGCTAATAAATTTGATCGTGAACTGAATGCAATGTATGCAACGAAGACTGATAGCGCTGCTGCCATGAACTCAGATTTCAACCATGGTCCCTGGAATGCACCGGGATGAGATACAATGATGGTGACAACAGATGGAACATCATCAGTTGATTCACCAGCTCTTACAGCTTTGCGGTAAAGTGTGTAGCCATCTTCATCATATAGACGAACATTCCTATCGCCACTGCGAGCGGTTTTAATATCTTCAGTCCAACTGATCTAGATACGAAAATCAAATATCAACCCACATTTTTTTTTTACCACATATGTCTATATTTACCTGGTATGTTGAGTCGCCGATTGAAGCGACGGGTACTACATTATTATTAATGTCGGCGTACAAGTTCGGTGCTGGGCCTGTATTGGAGCACTTTAAGACAAACTCTGCCACAAATGCAATATTTGTCACTACTGTAGCATCTTGAGTGGTGAATGAAACGGCAGATACTTCAGGATCATTGCAAATATTACCAAATGCGAGCGAAAAGAGGGACAGGAAAACACCGATGATAAGTAATTTAAACATTTTTATTTTATATTATTTATATTACAACGCCACGCACGCACAATGTTCACCTAGCAAAAACGAATCGACGAATGAAGTTGTAGATTATTGTAGTGCAAGTTGTCTTCTTCTTCACTTCTGACGTGTATCCGTGTTACGTGTGTTGCCTGTAATATCATGATGATTTGGCAACGAGTTCATTCAGTTTACATTTTCAAATATAAACTCAATATATGAATAAGAATACCAAAAAAAATATTACTACAATTTTTCTAGCCATTAATCTATAGTAGTAATTGAACTGCACAATGCTATTTGTTCCAATTATAATAATGTTATTTATGACCCAATCAAAATGATTTTTTTTATATTATTAAAAATAATTTATTTAGTAAACAATTGCTAAAATTGAGTGGGGTCTTTCAAGATCTCAATGTTCACAATAAAGGGTTAAATATGTATTATAAGTTGCCTGAACGCAGTTTCAATTGAATTCTCGGCGGATATTTTGAGTTTAAGTTTGATTTTGCCGAAAAAGTTTACTATTATTTAAATCAATTTTATATACTTACACATGATGGTGATGTTTCTATAGAAATTGTTTTTCATTGTTTTATGTACGTCTGTAAATAAATGCTTGATGTTTAGTTATTTTAACTCAGATTATATTTGCGGTTTTGAAAATTATACTATTTAAAAGTATTATTATAAATGATTATGCAAGGGATAGAAAATCTGGCCGTGAAGAATCAACCTGGATGGAATATTAAAATCAATTCTTAGTTATACATAATTATATATGTCTTGAATAAATTTAAATTATTATATTTATTTGTAGAACTGCGGCTTAGAAATCGAAGAATTATTTAATATATTCATAATTATCGTTATCATTTTTATTTATCATTCATTCAATTAGTGCTTAAATGGTTGTTTAAACGGGACCAATTTGTTACGGTAAACATATATTGGAATTTATTTGTTGACGCACCAATAAATTTCGTCTTAAAGTCATATTGCTAGGTGCTAGGTCATTGTCCAGTTCTCTCATTGAATTGCACCAAATGAATTTTGAATGATTTTAGATATTCATATAATATACATGGGTTATTCCATAGCAATATTTCATTACTGGTAAATACCTGTTCCATGTAGTGGGAATCAGGCAGACCAAGGTCATCAGTTAATATTAGTTTGGACCTTACGATATAAGAAAAATATACCTACCTACCCATTGTTTTGGGCAACACTGTATCTCGCTCATACCACCAAGAGTGACCATTTGTGATGGCACGTGAAATGTTGTGATAGAAAATGATGAGATATAATGTTTATTATAATATGAAATGTACTTTTGAAACCGTACTGTGTAGTGCATCATTAGAATTTGTTTTTATTGACAACTTAAACAGAAATAACACCGCGCTAACACGAACTACGATTGAATAAACATTTCTAAGCTATCAATTCTATAATAGCTGTTTGAATATAACTTTTTTTTTGTTGAGAAAGTAGTTAGTGATAAACTTGCAATATGTTTAAAACGCGAAAACACATTTTTTTTTATTTCTTGTTTATTTGTTTACTTAACCAATCAGTGCGGTCGCAAGGTAAGAACTTCTTATTTACTTATATTTAAATTGATACTCAATTCAAATTACCTGCTTAAACAATATCGTTTTTCACAATTTTTCTTTATATAACTAAACTACTAACATACAAAAAAAAACTAGCTAAATTATTCAAAAAAAAAAAAAAAAAATTAAAACTAGTTTATAAAATACGAACACCTACAATATTTGAGCATATTCTTATTATTCATATAGTTAACTACTATTAATGTATTTTATTAATTGTTATTATTAAAAAAATATATTATGAATTCTTCTATAGTTATTTTATTACGTATGTAATTATATCTTATAATTAAAAATGCTTCATCTTAATTCATGGATATTTTTTGTAGAATAGATTGATCTTAAAGTTTATTGGTCAAACATGTTCTTATCATGATTTGACATTTAAAACGTGATATTTTAAATATGACATACTAAGAAATATTTGGGTAATTTTTCGAAAATACTCTCAGAATTTTAATGAACTCTTATAAAGATAAGATTTCTGGTTTGTTTTTAATTCATGGAAATATAACTGTTCGCCATAACAATAAAAATGTCACTCATGAACCGCAATATTTGCTATAATACCCAGTATATTTTAAAAAAAAAATTTATTCATTTTAGTCGGCGATTCGTGTAAACTACCAGTAACACGGAAACCAGGAATTTGTAAATTGGTTACCCAATGTCCATATGCCTATGAGCAACATGTTGCTGGGATAAATCCAGTAGTATGCGGACGATATTATAATGAGCCAATAGTTTGTTGTTATGGTAAATATTCTATATATATATCTAACTTTAAACAATACTTTGTACAAGATAATCCTGATATGAGCTCTATTTAGTGATAAGCAGCAGTCTATTGCATAGAAAATTGAATCTGAATAAAAAATGTTTCGTTCATAGTAAATTTGATTTCAGATGAAAATATCCACGATGATTCTGAAGATGCAACGAGTTTTAATAGTGATTTTGGTAGTGGACCAGACGATTCGCAGTTTGTATTTCCTGGATCAACAGTCATTTCCAGAAAACGAATAAGCGAACAAAGTTTGCATTTATAAAAAAAAAAAAACGAGTGTGCCTTTAATTTTTATATATATATATATCAATTGCAGAATGTAAAGAATATAGTCGACAACTGGTACAAGTAGTGTCAGCAATTGCCCTTATACCAAATCCCAGACCCATAACAGCAGAAGTACCAAAATGCGATTACAGCAGTATTCCTCTAATTGTAGGCGGCGGTCCAGCCGTACCTGGAGAATTTCCGCATATGGTACGACAAAGTTTTTTTTTGAAAAAATAAACACATTTAATTTTGTGTAATTCTCATTCAGGCCTTATTGGGATACCAAAGTCCCGATAGTGAAATCGAATGGAATTGTGGAGCTACATTGATTAGTGAAAAATTTGTATTAACTGCTGCTCATTGCACATATACCCGATAGTAAGCTATTTATAATCAAGTAAATACGATTATTTTATATAAAAAATTTTTTTTTTGTTAAGTGGTCAACCGGTGTTAGTTCGTTTAGGCGAATTGGATTTATCTAAAATTGATGATGGGGCGCAACCGAAGAATTTCAACGTCGCCCAAGTAATACGACACGAAGGATATAAATCTCCAGAAAAATACAACGATATCGGGTTGGTGCGTTTACGACAATCAGTAAAGTTTAATAATTTCATGAGACCAGCATGTTTATGGACGAAATTCAATTTAAATCAAAATAAAACCATTGCGATTGGTTGGGGTCACACAGAATTCGGTATTACATGCAAATATGTTCTAACGAATAAAATTCTATATGTTTATTTGGAGTTTAGCTGGACACAGGAGTGATATACTCCAAAAAGTAGCGCTTGATATTATCGACAGGGATCAATGCAATTCGTATTATACGGATAATAATCGATTTTTACCACGAGGAATTCAACCGAGTATGCTATGTGCCGGAAGTCTAAAAGGCGATAAAGATACATGTCAAGTAAGTATATATAATAATTAGTTTGCATTCTAAACAATTATTGATTTTAGAATATCAAAAAGTTGTGGCGAATTAAAAATGTTATACAATAATTTTTAGGGTGATTCAGGTGGACCAATATTAATAACGAGTCCTGATAACCAATGTTTATTTTATATAATTGGTATCACGTCATTCGGTAAGGGATGCGGCGGTGAGAATTCAGCGGCAATTTATACGAGGGTATCCGAATATATTCCATGGATCGAAAATATTGTGTGGTCGTAATTGGTTACGAATGAATTCATATTAATATTATAATTTAAATTTTATTACACAACATAGTACATAAAAGAGTATTACCTAGAAATTGTAAATTTTATGTGTCTCGATTCCGAGATGATTTTGATTGCATACATTTAGGGCCATTCGTTTACGGTGTCATCATGGATCGTAGGCCACGTTAAACCATCACCGACTGGTTTATGAGCTGACGGCAGGATCACATGCGAAAACCACGATCTGACAAAAAAAAAAAATTAAATTATACATGTATACATAAATTGAATGTCATATGTAAAATACATATCATGAACATTATTTTGTTTGCGATGAAATATAAAAATTAAATATTTTATGACAAAACATTTTGCTAATACACATTTAAATATGTTATTATTGAATAGTGTTGGGTATAGGCTCATTGACAATTGACGACAAATTACACTAGCCTATAGGATGATTTTGATTTTAGCCAATTCTTAATAAGTTAGTGTACATTTTAATGCGAATCTTTACGTCATTTAGCCATGTATAATTTAAGATATAAGCTATTTTGTATTTTAATTTTGAACTCATATAAAACAATTAATATTTCAATTAACGCCTCCGCGATAAAAATTGAGTACTAATGTTTTGTAAACAAACAAAAAGTGTATGAGTAATATTTTTTGAGCTAATATTGAATACCAATAATATATCACGAAAAAAAATCATACTCTAAATTGTGTGTCACGTACTTCGAGTTGATTTGTAAATAAAACGTTAAAATTTAATTAATTTACGCGTTTTATATATTGGTTTAAATTTTATTAAATTAACATCTAGACATATATGAAACAAACACATAAAATAATAGCGAAGGTCAGGCCGGCAGTCCTTCTCTTGGTAGTACCAAAAAAAAATGTTGTGTATTTATTACAAGAAAGATTAAGACGATTAATAATAAATATATATAATAAACAATTATTGTACCATGCAACATTTACTAGTTTACAATGTTTAAGCGTGTTTTATTTTCTAAAAATTTGATATTTGTTACCTTCCTTCAACTAAGCCAAGGAATAATCTCCAATTTTGCCGTGATCCAAAATGGTACGGATTTACGTAAATTTTGCCAAATGCAGCTAATCTGGCAGATTCAGTCTTATTTATATTAGCTTCAATGCTGGTTTCACCATTACCAATCAATCGACCATGCCACGCTGCTAAACCACCAAGCGCTACAAGAACTCCTAGAATTTGTTTTTTAGGTTAGAAGACGCCATATTGATCAACAACAAAAAAAGATGGCTGTCCATAATTGGTCAACTAACAATACGAAACAGATTTAGTAAACATTAAAATAATTATTAATTACCACTATTAATTAGAGCCATATAGATAATTGCTCTTCGTTTCCATGGATGGACAGGATTGCTTTCATTCGGATCATTTAAATTCTCGTCCGTGTTAAATATCATAATTTCCGTCTAAAGTGAAACAAAATAAATAAAATTTATATATTAATGTTTGTTTTGTTTTATAATACCACAGCAATAAGTGCACCAGTTTTGTTGAATTTCACCGGATGCCCTTCCAGTTCCGGTTCATCTGCATCCGGTTGCCCAAGCCACACAATTTCATACGCAAGATCAAAACCGAATATAATTACGAATATAACACCGATAACCATATAGACCATATACAAATAGAAATACCGATGATTTCCATGGCCAACGCAATTGTTTAACCACGCTAAAGTTACAATTAAAGAAATACATCATACATATATGTGTACACATTTGAATCAAATCAAGGATACGACAATGGTGGTCCATTTTCAGTATACATCGATTACAAACCGAACAATGATGTGTTCGTGGTGGTTTTGGCGCTATACACTTTTTACATATACTGACTGCTTCTGTTATTATTTCACCCTATAATTCAATCACTTAAAATACAGTTTGGGAGCATTTTTATTTTATAATTACTTCTGATGGATATCCAGGTGGCGTTTTTACTGCCATATAATAATGAAAGATGATATTTATGAGTAACCAATGGCCAAATATCAGTAGAAAAATACAAAGTGTTGGATTGCGGCTCCACCAATAAGGTATTCCTATCCAGTATGCTATGCATACGACAGACGCTGTTAAACCAATTACCGATATAACGAAAAACTGTAAAATATACATTAAAAGACATAAATAAAAGATAGTTAATAGTTGAGAAAACATAGAAACATCATATTTATTATTATTTAATACAATATTCGAAAGAGTCGTGTTTTATAGACAAATAAGATGTTTTCTTAATGTTATGTATTTTGGCTTACGGGTCCAATGGCATAGGTGAAATTTTCAACGAACCAAAACATTGGTTCCATACACACGTCCGCCACATATCCTTGATCTAGGAAATGATTGTATGTTAAAGATCTTATAGTTAAGTATAGCCGTTGATAAAGAATCTTGATGCCATTACTAGAACAAAATGTGCAATTTAGCTAAGCGCCTCAGGTCGCGTTGAGTAACGTACTAAAGCGAATTTGGCACTGATTTTAATTTCCAGTGTATCAACACCATTTTCACGAATTACTCTCACTAAACATAATTTAATTGTCATAATTTTAACTTCCACATACTGCTACCTGGTGTCGAAATACTAATATGCATAAGCTGAACAATGTGTTTAGCCAAATAGTGTCTGATTTCATTTAAGAATTTATTGAAACATGAACAAGTAATCATAACCAAAAAAACAAATTTACTACAGATGATTAAATCGTATATGAATTTCTGAACTACATTAAGCAGTAATTAGAATGTAAATTATATATATTACTCTTAAACAGCCAATAATATTTAGCACATATTTTAAACTATTGCCCATTTTAAATAATCTTATTTGAGTCACTCGCAGTCTTTTTTGTGAAGAGTATAGAAATGCATTTAATAATTCATTGGTTTGCTACTATGTGTCGCACGAAGTCAGTAAAATTCAAACGTTCTGTAAATTGTAAATTCAATTTTTAATTATTAAAAAAAAAAACATGTGCAATAATAAACAATATATAATTTTTATTATTCTTGTTAATACAAAAATGTTTATAATAATTCAATTATCATCTTCAGAGTCTTCAAGATCATCCGAAAAATCATTTGTTTCATTTTGTAGTTCTAGGGCTTTTAGTTTATTTAAAGCTTGCCGAACATGTGATTCTTCAGGATTCTCCTCGGCGTCGTCCGATGAATTCTTAGCTAAAAACCTTATAAAAGCTCTACGTTTCCGCTCCGGTAGCGTTTTCAAAACGCGATCCATTTCTTGTTTCAATTCCGCCTCTTCAAGGTCTGTTGCCGTATCCGGCACGGACGCATTAACATCCAAACATTTCGGACATGTTCTCGCAGCTTTTGCACATTTTCCACAAATAACATGATACGCTTGCCGTATAGTCTTTTCATGGCATCTAATAAACAATTCGAATCAATAACGAAATTCATAAATACTTTAAACAAATAGTTTACCTAACGCAAGATTTCGGCTGGCTCAGCGGCTTATACTTCTTGTACTTAATTTTCCATTGGATGATTTCTTTACAACGAGGACAAACATTATCAGTTCGAGTATTGTTTATTGATTTTGTTTTATGACTCGTGTCGTGCAATGTATTTTTAAACGCAAATCTATTCTGATGTTTTTGTGCTCTTTGACGAGAGATATTCCCTTTTTGTGAACTCATTCTACATAGTCAATTTACCTGACAGTTCGTGTGCTCAACACGTTCTTTTTGTTGTTCTAAATTTGTAGGTTGGAAAACTAGGTTGTTTCGTTTGCAACAGTTGGTAGCAATGTAAAAGAACCGCGTACTTTAAAATATTAATCTAGGCGTTAGAATCATTCCTAAAATAGAATACATGCGCACGACTCCCTATCTAACCCATTAGACATCTTATCTATACACTACTGTTCAGATATAAAGGCACACCCTAGCACCTAAACCCTGCAACCATCTTCTCATTTTTTTCGAAAGCTATAAGACCTACGTGGTAAGGCAATTGTAGCATAGTATTCCTACCTTTTGCTATCGGTCTAACTACGTAGGTTTTGTATTTAGAACTTAATTTATAACGGGATGATTTTTTTTTTAAATTAAACAAATGTATTTATTTGAAACCATTTAAATAAATTTCGAGTTATTTTTTATTTGCCGCAAATGAATAGAAACGTTACAAATCTTTTTGCTACGCAAATGTATTGGAAATTTAGTGCCATTCAGTGCAATGATTTAATAAGAGAATGTAAATAAAGAGTAAAGTACATTTTAAACAACGTCAATAGAATACCCCGTCATTTAGAATAGGACCTTTCTAATGAAAGTAAATCATAATCTAATAATAAACTAAAATGATAAGGGTCATTCGAAACCAATTTGATATTTATCAACTTTTTGACGAATCTACATTACATTGCATACTTTTGGTACTAAATTTTGAACTACCGCTGGACTTCAATGCTCTGTAATTGACTAATTTTAAAAAATAAGTACACCAAATAAATCAGTTTAAAAATGTATATAGTCTTACGTAATAAATAAAGGAATTTAAAAAATACTTACGATTTGATTGTTTTCATTCATCCTTAGAGTGTTCTAGGATCTAAAGGACTCGAGAGCGTAAATTCTTCTAGAATTCCGAATTGGCACTATGCCACAGATAAACATTTAGAGATTAGTGGTTTCGATTAATTGTTAATGTTCACATATGAATATTAATGTCACTTACCCCTAAATTAATCTTTGTAACACATTTTTTCGTATTGATACCTAATATCTTTGTGGTGCGGTAAACATAATTGAGTCTATAAGGAAAGTCAGGGATCTTGATATGAAATATATATTTCGCACTTAAAAATTATTTAAATAGATTTGTAATATTAGTAGAATTTTGCTCCAGATTTCTTAAAATGATCCTTTCACTCATAACAAAACAAATTGCATTACATCATTAGCACTATAATATATAATGCATTAACGAAAAAAAAACATTTCTGAACATTCACTAGAATTTATTTCAAAACGATCTGCTTTTGATCGATATTAATGTAATATGCTGGAGTCCATTAATTTTATAAATAGCAAATAATTTTATAAAAAATCGCACGAGCGATTTAACAAGAACTAGACGCGATCGTTTTATTTCATATATCCGTATATATACGTTGATGAGTTTAATGTTACTATGCATATAAAATAAGTTGTTAGGTGTGATTGGAATTTGAAAAGTCCATTATACGTTGTTTAGAATCTGCACGTTTGAAAAGTTCAATACCTAATAATGTATTAAAACATATTGATTTTCACATTCCTAAAAGTTCAACAATTCTATGATTACCTACAAATTTAGCAATATCATTGTTTATTGATGTATTGACTAATAATATTTACGGTCGGGAATGTTTATGATTAATTAATATGTTAAAGATAAACGCAGTTTCCTTATTAAATGTTTAATTTCAATTCAGTCATTAAATTGAAACTAAACCCGCAAAACTATGGCGTGAGCATAATATATTTATATAATTAATAGAAACATATTCGTGAGAAAAAAATCTTTAATATTTTGAGAATTTAAGGGTTGCTGAAAAAGTTAAAAAAAAAGCGCTGAACTAGACCTATGCGAGCGTAAATAAGTTTAAACAACTGTAGAGTGTTTTTATTAATTTACAGTTTTTTTTTTTCTAAATAATTATTTTCACATGGAACCAAGAACATAACTTGTAATTTACTTTTGTTTACGCGAGACCTGACCTATGCAAAAGTAATCGACTTTATATTCTTCGAGAAGGGGATATATGACTCGTTTGCGATGCGTTGTTTACGCTTACTGTATGAGTTTCTATGTCACGATGAACGTTTCAAATTGTGTTTTTGGTTAGTTGCACATGAAGCTTTATGGTTGAGAGTCAGTGTCACCAGACCAACAACAAGAAGAAGTCAAGGCGAAATCTCAACTTAAGTGAACCACTAATTTATCAGTAAGTACGAATTTATTTTATCGCATTTTCCACCCATTGTACAAAATTCGTTGCTACTGTGTAAAATAATACTAGTGATACTCGCCAGTGCTTTTATGGAGAATGATAATTTATTACGAATATCAAGAAAATTTTAATTATCATACTTATGCGCCTAATCTGTAAGGTTTACTTAGCCCGAAAATTTTTACTTGAAAATTACTAAATACACCTGTTAATACGCTATATAAAATAATTATTATTTTACTACACTTTTAAAAAACGTGTAATTTTCCTCAAGTTATAAGTTAATAAACAATATTTTTAGTGTAATTTCAATATTTTACAGTATAATTATATTAAAAATATTGTAAAATTACACAATTATTCTTTACGCTTTTTGCCATGAAGGAAATATCAGACAACTTTACCAATTATTTTTTATCATACTATATTTCATCACTCATCTTTATCTTCTTTATCATCGTCGAAATTTTTGCTAAATGCTATAAATGCTCAAAATACACTATTTTAATCTATATTAATGAGAAATAAAATTAAAGAAATCGTCGCTCGGCACACGTATTATTCTTGATTTTATTTGTTTTCCGAAATTTACGTGATTAAAAGAGTACAAAATCGAAATGTGTTTAACATATTTTTGGGTCCTCTCTAAACTTATAATAGTGTCGTAATTTAATAAAAAAAATTGTTTTGTTAAGAAATGATGTTGCCGAAAGTAACTAATTCATTGCCAACACTCTTGATGGCCATCACAATGGTTTTGATGGCGCTATGCGAAACTACAAATTGTGAAAACTCCACGAAGGTGAGATTATATGTTAAAAATGATGGTTTTTGATTGAATAGTTGATTTTATTAACAATTGTATGAAAATGTAGGTCGACAGGTATACTCAGTCAATCGAAAACTAAGTCACGTCTCCCGTACTATAATTCTAAAACATTAAAAAGTTTAAGTTTATGAAATAATATGTCGTGACTTCGTGATCACTTTTGACAGTTGTCTGTGAATAGAGATAATTGTGAGGAAAAGGAACGTCAACAAAAATACATTCACCGATTTTTAAAATCCGTTCACAAATAATTGTTCATTATGTCACTTAACAAGTTCTATGAATCACGCCCGTTTGACATTAATTATTTTTAAAAAATATTTTTTTTAAAGAGAAATTTTATTCAATTGTCATTTTAATTGGCTGTGTTGAGCAAATATGTCTTCACGTGTTGCGGATTATAATTCTACATCCTTTATTGTTAGGCAGATTTTATTATGAATTTGTCACAAAGAAAATCAAATCAATTTTTTTTAAAATACATACATAAACATTTTTTACATTCTTATCAACAATTATCGCAAATATAGATATTAGGATGACATTATAAGCATTAAGCAATATCAATAACTTAATCCTCAGAAATAAAGATTTTATTTATCTAACACGTTTTTGCTGTCAAACCTTATAAGGATTGCGCTTAGCATTTTTTTATTATCCTAACTGAGATAATGTGTGTTAGTATGGTAAATTAATATTTTATATATAATGGAGATTAACAAGTGAGATCATATTCAATTTTATGAAAAGTGAATGTTAAATCGTTGCCATTAAACAAACAATTTTAACTGTGTCTAAAATGCATATTTCACCTATTCGCAGTATAATTTATATTTATAATTAAATCATAGTTGATGAACTTTCTCGATTATTATAGGGAACACATTTTATGAAAATTTATTGAATTCTTATAAAACGCAGTTATAGGTTGCGTAACGCTAATAAATTGAATATCTTATTGCACATAGATAAATATCAAAAATAATGATTCATTGTTCGAAGAAGCATATTTTGATATTTTTACCATATATTGTAAAAAGTACTTTAGGAAAAAATTTGTTTTTTTTAATATTTCCGTACAGGTACCGCTGATTTATTCATATTTCTTGCGTATGCGTTTATTTTTTATCGAAATTATTATGTACAGTAGCACAATATTTTTAACAAATTATATTAAACACTTATGTTTGTGAAAGTAAAATACTAGGCGGTTCATAATTTATATAATTTCTTCTAATTTTGTCGTATATTTTCCATTAATTCAACATATTTCTCCATGGCTAATATGTGCAACAAATTCAAAATAAATAAATAAAATTTGTTATTTATCGTGTAAAAGTCTAAATTGTCTTTAATTATATATAAAAATGTCTAACTTTAAAGCAAATTAAAATTATAATAAGTATCTTTAGTTTTGCAAGCTTTTGTAATATAATTAACTATATTTAATTGCAAAGGAACATAATTAAGAATAATACAAATTATTACTCTAATAGTTGTGCTAATTAGCATTTAATAATGGTATACGTACACAAAAAAAATGTGAATTACAAACTGTAACATCTTATATGTTATATATTTATAGATCTGTAGATGGATTTTAAACTATGAAACTAAAATTGTTTTGTGTTGTAGCAAAAACGGCAATTATTTCGTGAACAATTACTTCCACATAAAGGTGGTAAGATACCAGACTCAGCTTTCCATCCAGAGCGATTAGTGCTCAATCGATTAAACCAACAAGGTATTTCGGTACCGGATGGTGGATTTTTGCATCAACGTCCAGTAGAAAGACATCCTTATGTGAAAATACGTATGCCGGAAACTATAAAAATAACCCTTATGCAAGATGAACGATATGTAGCACCGCCGGGTCGATATAATTATGAGAAGCAACCAAATGTTGATACGACTTATGTTATTCGAACACCGCATAAAATATTTCAGAAAGGGTTAGCGGCCATAAGTAATGACAATTTTCATAGGATAGTAATGGAATGTTACTTACATTGTTGCAGATCTACAGATAATAAGAATCCAGCGCAGTTCAACACTTTATGGATGGGAGCCGCTAGTGGAATAGTTTCGAAATATTATAAACAAAATGAAATAGCTAATTGGAAACCACCGAAATGGTATAACGAAGCTTCGAATACCATGCGGAAAAATAATGTTGCTAATGAAGATTTTACGGATCCTTCTCAGGTTTTTTTTTTTTTTTAATATTTGCCTTTATGAGTCTAGAAGATTTTTATAAGAATTTAAACTTATCAATAACAATGTTCTTTTTCAGTTTCTATCAGAATACTCTTCGTACTTGCAGAAACTTCACAATGAATATGATAAATAAATGTACTTTTTTCTAATTTTGAAGCATAAATAATAAAAAAGTATAAACCATGTTTGAAAAATCCTGTAAATTACAGGCTCTATTTATTTATAAAACGATTAATAATTGGTCAATTGTTTTCTTTCGATGAAATTTTCCGATAAACTTTTAGGTAATACATTTTTAAAGGACTTGTATTTATTAAAAAAATTATTTAAAATGAAAAATGAATTAGTTTGCTTTATGATCTTTATTAGTTCAACAAAAAAAAAAAAGATTGAGATCAATCGATTTTAAATGCACCTGTAATTTAAATATAAACTGACAAATTGATTCGTTTAATCGAAAACATTAAATAATTATAGTAATAACAACATGCAACATAAAAATACATAGTTAAAGTATGTGTAATTAAATTAAATAACAATATCACTACTTAAATAATGTGCTTGCTTCTATAAATATCAATTCGAATGCAGACTTAAAGTCACATAAACACTAATTAAACAGTGAAACTTTTCTTGTTTTTCGTGCAACCATCTGTAGTAAAAATAATTATCATGTATACATAATGCACTAAACTGTACCGTTTATACATCTTCGTACAAACCGTTCATTTATTCATTTATTACAACAGCTTTACTACATTGTTCATTTCATTGACAATTATTGTAAATTTGTAATCTAACAAAGTATAAAAGATATCTAAACAGAAACGCTTGACAATATAAAAGTTAATAACTATAAAATTCTTATTACTTTCATAGTAAAAACAGTAATGTTAATTTATATGTATCAGTGTTAATATATATGATTTATAATGATTATTCAGATTGTTGCAAATAAGCATTTTTTTTTATCACGCTTTATTGTTCAAATAGAATTTCGGTCCAAAATTCAAGAACAATTGATTTAAAAAAAAAAATTCTTATAATACTTGGCGACAAACCAATAATCATTTACGAAAATCTGAATAGTCAACATCAAACGTATTGAGGAAAATATTCCAATGTGTAGTACAACATATACAGCGTTTTATATAATATATTTTGAAACATTTATTTTTGAGATTCAGTTTTCTCAAAATTTTCGAAAGAATTCGAATCTTCGCATTTGAATTTCGGTGACGCAGCAAGTGAACTCACATCCATATTGAACTCCTTTTTACAATCACTTACATCTTCTTTTGGTTCTTGTTTAACAACTGTTTCATCTTTCGGGTACGCTTGCGTATCAGTACAATGCTGCACATGTAACTGCAACTCAGTACCGTAAGTGAATTCTTTATTGCACACTGTACATTTAAATAGATTGGACGACTTCTTCTCTTTCTTCTCTTTCATTGAATATTTATCACCATTTTTGCTTGAGTCAAACTTCGAAATGGAAGATACATAGTACGCTTTTGGACTAAGGACAGGTAGTTCATCGGTAGATGACCTTGAACCACGACCTAAGTGAGTGTAACTATGATTGTCTAATTCTGCGCGGAAGAAGAACTTTAAGTTGCACTGTGGACAATCGTAAGGTCTTGCAGCGAGACCGTGTTCGAGGATATGGCTTTGTAAGCCGTGTGAGCCAGTGAATACGGCAGAACATAAGTAGCATGTGAAACCACCACATCCAGCAAATGTGTGTTCAATCAAATGTGCTTGCAGTTTCATAGGCGTGGCGAATAGTCGTCTGCATAAATGGCATTCGTGACTATTTCCTTCATTCATTAAATGAGTGGTGACGTGTATCTGAACGTCACGTTCACTATCAAAACTAGTCTGGCATTTTATGCATGTGAACGTTTTCGTGTGTACTGATTCAGTATGCTGTTCGAGGGCTGAGCTATTTTCGAACGTAAGTTGACATTCAGCACAGTGGAATGTTCGTTGTGTACCTGTTGGTAATGTGAAACAATCCGGACACAAATGAATGCCTTTGGACATAATCAAACTTTGAATATCTATGATTTTGAAGCAAATAGAACATTGGAAATCTGCAAGCTGCACCGTGGTTCTTAAATGAAATTGCGAATGAATTCTAGCTTCAATATCTGATATAAGAGTCTGTCGACATATAATACATGGAGAAGGCAGAGAAACTTGAGATTTACTCTTTTGGTTACCACCATTATTATTGTTACTGTGCTGCACAAGGTGTGAATAGAATTGTTCTTCATTAGCAATACTGCCTTTGCATTGCGTGCAACAGTTCCCAGTTCTTACCTTACAATGTGTTAATTTATGCTCAGCAAGTAATACAGCTGAAGGACACAACTCATCACAAATATTACATTTATGCTTACCAGACACACCACTACTTTGCGAATGGTTCTTCATGTGGTTTTCTAGCTCGGTTCTAGTCTTACAGTTTTCGTTACAATAAGCACAATGTAAGCTAACAACTCCATTTTTACTATTATTACGCACATGATGCACGAGTTTTCGATGTGCAACTAACTCGGTTTCGTTTGTAAAATCATTGCGTTCACATATTTCACAATTTGTCTCAGACACATCATGCTGTTTCTTCACGTTATTATTGTCTCTTGTTAAGGGTTTCGCAGAAGTTCTTGGTGGTGTGAGTATTTTCCCCAGTTGTAACGGTGAATTTGACGAGGATTTTTTATTGGACTTGTCGCCATCAATGCAATCAGTTTCACCATTTATCTAAAAAAACAATTGATATATTAAAAAAACATTCATGCGAATTTAAATAAGAAATCATTTACCCTTGATGAATTGCTATGGCAAGTTTGTATGTGTCGATCCAACAAAAACTCAATTTGGAACGCCTCTGGGCAAATTGGACATCGGAATTGCTTGGAGTGAGTAGCTAGATGAAACTGCATTTCCAAATCAGAGCCAAATGTTTGGCGGCAAAACATGCAACGTAAGCTCTTCGTATGGGACTGAAGTGCTGAGAAGAGCGCATGCGCGCCATGCGCACTACGTACGTGCAAACTAAATTCAATTTCCGAATGAAATATCGAGGAAACATTTGGGCAGGCTGTACATCTAAACAGTTTGCATTCATTACTGTGCTTTACTGCGAAATGTACTTGTATTGCTACTTTCGAATCAAACATTTCTTTACACATCGAGCAACGGTATAAATGGTGAGCGTGAATGTCCATTAAGTGTTTTTGTAATTCATCGGGTTTCGAAAACATTTTCATGCAACTTTGGCAACTATACTCGGTTGCAGTTGCTAAGAAATGCGTTATAACGTGTTGGTCACACGAGGCTAAATCTTTAAAATTGGCTCCGCAGTGTGGACAAACACAGGAATTCGATTGTAGTTTCATGTTTTCTTGATAGAACAAATCTAGCACACTGGTTCCGGTTTGTAATAAATTTCGAATTCCGCCGGTTTGTTCCAAATGCGATTTCAAATGTGTACGGAAAGATTCAAAATCTGGTAAGGCTGCATCACACTGGTTACATATCAACATTCCCGGATACTCATAATGAGTAGCTGTTGTATCTGTACATGTCGAATTGTCATCTGTACATAAGCGTTTGGCTTTTCTGTCTTCTGATGCTGATCTGGGTGTTTTTCTGCTCAAATCTGTCGGTTTAACTTGTTCCGGTATTGGGGACATGGCGAATGATGGACTGCTGCCACCATGCACCATAAGGTAATGCTCAGCAAATGCTGTGGACGTTTGAAATGGAAGAGCACACTGAACACATACCAGTGGGCTTTGTTGACACACGGATTCCGTCTGACCGGTAGAATCGCAATTTCTATGGACGGTTACTGTATGCTTGTGTAATCTTTGTAGTGTTGGAAAGTGCATGGTGCACATATCGCATGGATAGGAAACTCCAAAATTCGATGTGTGCCCATTGCCAGATGATAAAGCTGGTGGTGGAGTCATTAGGTTTTGCGGCGAAGGTGTTGCCATTTTTCGGGTATATTCACGAAGTTCCCCATTCAAAATAGAACTATGCATTGCTTGTACGTGCAGTTGTAGTTGTTCCATAGTTGTGAAACTATCTTTTGTACAATATATACACGCTAATTTTGTGCCGAGTGGTGTCGTTCTAGGATCTGTGATGACTAAAGGTACCGGTGTCGTTCGTATCGTTACATCAGGCGAAACATCGCTACTATGCACACTTAATATGTGGCTCTGAAAATTATTTATTTAACTTACGTTTTATTGTACTTGCAAGTCTAATTACCTGCAATAGCTCCTGTTTTCTAAACGTGTCACCACATTGCACACATCGTATACTACTAGGACTAGAGATGCTTTCTTCACTGACTTGACCAGTATTTCTACCACTGCTGCTTGGTCTACCTGTTGATGGTGTTTCAGGTCTTTGTCGTTTATGATTCTGCATATGAGATGTTAATGCTGCGGCAGTATTATAGCCTCTGTTACATACTGTACATTGAAATGGTTTTTGAGTATCATGAGTCTTCATATGTATTTTCAAGTGATCGCTACAAAGAAAAGTTGCTATAATATTTCAAAGAACACAAGACAAAAAATGTCATCTAGTTATGTTTGCAAATCATTTAAAATGATTTAATTCGAAACCAGTTATCGAGAAATTTAAATAAAATATATTTATTGAAAATAGAGTAACATAAATATTTTACCTTCGGGAAAATGCAGCCTCGCAGTGGGAACATCTATATTTTTTGTCTCCTGTATGTAGTTTAATATGTCTGTCACGTGAGCGTTTATGTTTGAATAATCTTGAACAGAATTCACACCGAAACGGCATATGATCGCCATGCGTCTGGAAAGAGATAATTCGAATGAAATATAATAAGTTAAATTATTTAAAAATACTAAAAAACTACCGGAATCACTCATTGTACAAGAAATTCATGCATTCGTTTTCTTAGAAACGATTTTTGTTGTATGCTCTTCAAATAGAAAATTACTGGATTGTAATTTATATAATTAAACTATCAAAATAAAACTATTCTTTCCAAAATAATTGTCTGCATTATAATAAATATTATTCTACGACAAAGATTTTATAAAAAAAATGTAAAAAAATAAACTCGTGATTGTTTCAACATGGGGTCAAATCGTCAAACCAGTCCGATCTCCTTAATTGTAATAGATATTCTTTCAAAGAAACTTTTACCATAAAACTTGTTGAAATGGGAACGTAAGATGGTCGTGGCGATATGATAAAATAAAAAAAGAAACCAAAAAAAAAAAAATAATAATAATAATAATAGCGCACGGTGTACAAGTGTCATTTGTTGTAGTTGTCAGTCAAGGTGTAAGATCATAACGTACGCCAGGTAACATTGTTGCGCATAACACAGATATAACGAGATTAAACAGTAGGGAGCTGGATATGTGTTGAGTGCGAGTTGGTTCGCGGTGCGCTATAAGGTACCGTGATCTTTGCCCTTGGACATAACAACCGGGGCAATCGATGCAACATGTGTACATCATGTTACCTTGTGCTTGTTTAACCGGTCAAGAATATTTGACAATTGTGGAAACACAGAAACAATTATGGCATACCAGCTTTTTTCAACTAGGCAACTTACACCATTACGAAACCGAGAGATTCACACAAAGATTACCGTATAAAATAAGCAGCAAATATTATAAAAACCTACTCCGTCCCCAATTTCAGAGCTTTAACTATCCTTTAACTAAAACGTATCACTGATGCAAATTCGAATTTTAGTAAATAAGAAAAAAAAAAGCAATAAAATAATATATATTTTTATAAGTACAAGTTTTTAGAAGAATTTTTAAGTTTTCTCTGACCTACGGATGTATACCGTGCTCCAGTTATTCATCCTTACGTTTCTGGAATTATATTATCATATTTGTCACATTTCGAGTAACACACGTTTGTTTTAAGTTTTGATATAAATTCTTAGAGAATTAGACACCTTACATCCAAGTAAATCTACAATGAAATGGTTCTAGTAACGGGTTTACTTTTTATTCGCCCTAAAAATCCACTGCGACACTGAGACGAATGAAAAAAAGATACAACCGCGTATTCTTGTCAGTTGTAATGTACATTTTTTTTTGTTCAAATAAAACCAAAATTAATTCCAATTTTCTCCAAATACCCAGACCAAGATCTGTGTAATTTGGAATAATTTTGAAGAAAAAACATAAATGCTTATTAATTGTATATGTCTTAGAGCAGCAAATAAAAAATATATAATCATTTTGTTTAAATTTAATAATCCATATTAACTATAAGGTCACCAGAAATTTTTAATAATTCAAAAGTCAGAAGAGTTTGTGCTTAATGCGTAAGTCTAGAATGCACTAGTTCTAGGAAAAGAATGATGTTATACAAACTTATGAATATGTTGTTCGAATAAAACTTGTGAATTACCGTACACGCTTAGAATTTTTCGTGTAGCAAAACTTCGAAAAAAAAAACAAGTGTGTGAGCGACAACTAGTAGTAGTTTTACGAGCTTGGTATAATAGAAATGTTAGTTCAATGAGGCAAAGAATTTAATTCTCTCATTGAACCTGTATATAAGCAATAGAAATGGTATACATTCAGTTATGATTTATGATGCAGTACGTAAGCTGAACCCAAGCAAAAATATGTATATGGATTTATAAATAATTGTATATATATAGGTAAAATATATGAAGTACGTTAAATACCAGAAATTGTTTGAGATTTATGATTTCCGATTCGGTATTTCGTAGTGTGACATGTTATTGATACGTACATCATAAAACAATTATATTTGACATTTGCGCTATATTTACCATTCTTGAATCGTTGTTATATGCATGATTTATACTAATTTAAAAAAAGAAATGAATTCACATATGTATCCATTCGATACAGCTAAAATTAAACACGTTGTATATAAGGGTGACAATATATAGTATATGTATATTAATTTGGAATATTTATCTCGCGAGGATAGACGTCATCGTTGGTTGCATTTGGTGATCCGCGCGACTGTTGGGCCAGTTATTGTTATCGCGTGGGGGACGGCGGCATTTTCTTACAGAGTCATTTTAAAATGACATCGTTTTTTTTGTGTGTTGCGTTAAAAAAACTTCGTCACGTAATACACAAACGTGCTGGGCGTTAAAATGTGGATGGCTTCTTTTGAGATACCGCTGATCATTCCGACTTTATATACGAATTCCAACATTTTTAAATCTATATTACCAAAATATACATAAGATTCAATAGGAATCTTACACTAAATTAGTATTAATAAAAGAAAAATTTATTATCTATATTGTATCGATGATTGTACATAATAAAAGTTTTAATACATATTTTTCCCCAAAATGAAATTTTAAATATAATTGTGACGTTTTTATAATATCGTAATTTCGTAAAGTGGATAATTTGTCAGTATTTTACAAGAATTTATTCTTGATGTAATGTATTGTAAGGAAGAAAAAATATATAGTGATTTGGTTCGTAAGTAATAAAAATATATGGAGTTAGTTTAAAATGTAAACGTGCTGTGTAAAAAGTTCTCGTAGCGATCGAAGATAAAACTCACTTGTCTGGTTCATTAAAACCAAATATAAATTCTAATTCGTTGTACACAAACACAAAATCACACTCCTTCATTTCATCTCGTAATAATTACGCAATTGTACGATCCAGTATAATTTGTGAAACGATTTCTGTGAAAATTGACGACAAATTAAAATGAAAAAAAACCCGATCCACGCACGACTATGCGTGTAAATCCAGAGAAAATCCGTACTTGAAACCATTTCGAAATAAAAAAAAAATGCGAGTAAATTTAAAATCAGTTAATCAGTACAACAAATAAAAGACATTAGTATAATTGGATCACGTAGGTAAAACAAACGCGCAAGTAATACACATATAAAATAAAGTTCGTATGTGTTTAGTTGTGTTGCGTATACGGCAAGTATGTATATATATATATATATATATATATATATATATATATATATATATATATATATATATATATATATATAAAACAAAGTATGGATTCGATGAATATCGCCGTAAATCGAAGTGAACTCGATCTGTCAGTGAACGATGACTGCTCGTTTTGTACACAAATACATACCTGTTCATGCTTCTTAAGGAAGCTTAGTCGAGGGAATGCCTTATCGCAAAACTGACAGGCGTAGGGTGTTGCTTCCGTGATTCCCACGGTGTAGCTAAGCTCTGCGTCCGGCAGGTCCGTTGCTGAGTTCGGCGTGGCGCAGGAGGATGGTGCCGGCGATGTCTGAGGATCTTCTGGCGTTTCCGAACGCCAACTGCTTCCTTGGTCAGTACCCAGTGCTTCTAAAATTAAAAAAACGAAAAAAAATCAATACAATTTATTTACAAATTATAGTCACTAAATGAATAAGGCATAAATTTTCATTATACCGACATAATATTAATCAAACAGAACAAGCAATTGTACGAGAATAGTAACAATTTTTGTACGTTTCCTCAATTTTATAATTCGTCGTTAATCGTAATAATGAAATTAACTCTTTCCGTGACACCCTCATAGCAGCGTTTAAACGATGCCAACCACATTAAAATTCTCGACACGTTTTACACTCACCAAACCTCTTGTTTTCAAAGTTTTGGTATTCGCTGTCCTGCAAGATTCTCACAATTATACAAATGTCGTTTAGCCATTTCCATATTATACTATAGGTCAACAAATTTAAAAGTCTTCATTGTTGAAAAATTAAAAATAAAACAACGTGATTTTCTGTAATTTCATTCTACGTATTTTTTTTTACGAATTAAGTATCATTGCGCAAAATTATATTTATGCAATACTCTAAAGTTACACCGTATACAAATATTTTACAAAAAGTATACATCTAAGTCTAAGAATAAGTAAACTGTTTTAGAATAATAATTTTCTTAGACTCAATAAAATTTAAAATTATGACTCAATATTATTTTGATGATATTTAAAAAGAATCGTCTCTGTATATGCGAATACCAATCCATATTGTAGATATAGAAATAATATTAAAGTGAAATTGAAGTTCAATCAAATGTATGTTAGAATTCCTTTCTAAAAGGGGAGAAATACAATATTGGTTAGTACCACTGATATATGCATACACAAAATATGCATTAACGTACTCATGACATTAATATCTGAACGTAAAAATAAATAGGAAGCATGCGGATGTATTGACACATGTCAACTCAGTTGTGTATGTATGTATGTGTGCATGTGTACGTGTAGAGTATGTGTCTCGACCGTAGCGTCGGGATAAGAAACCAATTTTATTCACGGGAACCACCGGGCGCGGCGTCGTTGCTCGTTGCCCAGCTATCAGTGCATTGCTTTCCGCAACAATCCATCTCAATTTAAGGCAAAATACGGCATCTCATCACTATATTTCACTCTATTATCCTCGCATATCCCGCGTACCTAAAAATGTGAAAAAAAAAAAAAACTCTACTTTGAAAATGCCCCAGCGCCGTTAAAAATAACAACCCAAACGAATGCCATGCTATTCGTCTACATTACTTGATATGTGTGTGTTGCTGCAAATAAATAGTAGCATCAACAATACGTCAAGAGTTCGTTTAGAAATGTCCGTTACTGTTTCTATCCCCTATTCCTCGCCTCACAAAACCCACCATCATCACCTATCACCACACATCAAACCCCTAAAACAACTTTTATTCCATCTTAAATCTAGACAATCCGTATTCATTTACTTATTTAATCTTCCCCACTAAAATAGTAAAACACTCTTCACCGCAATAACAAATTTAATTTTCTATGTAAAAAATACGTGATCGTAACTCAAATTTCGGCAACGTAATTTAAATAAAAACGTAATTGGTGTACTTTTATATTTTTAATAAATTTACACACAAAAACAGTAATATTCACATATGGCACTAATATTATATGAACCAATTTTATAAAGATACACCTATTTTTTACAGTATACTACAACTGTAATAGTGTATAATAAACAATGCACATGTTACGCTTTGATTAGATTAAACAGTTAAGACAATAAAGACCATTTTAAGAACACAAAATAATTTATCTTAGGCAAAAATAGTATAATACGAGACTAAAAATAGAATCTATTTATCCTAAATGAACCTGTACTATATATAGCAATGATTAAAACAGCTTGACACAGTTAATTGTTGCAAAATTATACGTATATATATATTCTTGACACTATGGAACTTGTTCGACATATGGGAGCGAGCGCATTCTTAGGCCAATTTAAGTAGTAAACACTTGTTATAATACTAGACAGATGTTAAGATGACAATAACTAGTGTACGAATAATGCAGATGTTACTGGACAGACCAAATCAGTGCCAAGTTTAGCAAATACTTGATTGGTTGTCAGGGTATTGTAAAGTTAACCGTTTTCTTTTACGATACATTACGTTAACTTAATAGTGTACATATATGCATAAAACATAATGCTTATTTAAAATAACATAAAAGCAGCTTGTTATTTGAAAACTTTCATACAATTACTGAATCTAATATCTGTCAGCAGATAAATACTAATAAACATTGATTAATTATTAATTAGCAAAAATTCGGCACCTTGGATTTTATAAAAATGTTATTTTATTATGGGAAAAATAAATATAATCCCAAATATAATAAAAAATTATTTTGAGATATATGTTATAATAAATGTACATGAAATTATAAATAAATGGAATATTAGTGGCATGGAAATTAATTCAACTTTGTAAATATATTTAGCGATCTAAAATTTTTTTATATTGTCAATTGTCAAAAAAATGCTTTCGAATATATTGCGCGTTATTATAATCTCTTTCGGCTTCTGCTTGAAGAGATGCGGCGCGTGGCAAAGGAAACAAACGTGGTAAACTTTAAGAATAGGAGCACGCTGGATGATAATAATCTGTCAAATTATTATTTGAGAATTAAGTAATAACAGCTTGACTTAAATTTAACATTTCTTACTCTCGTTATACCGAGATCTTATCTCTTGTTTTGACAACAACACAATAAAAGATGCGATGAGAGATAAATTAAATATAATTAATATGCTTTATATATTACCGAATTACCTACAATGCTTTTGATATTTACCCGTTTATATATTTGGATGTTTTTATTTTAAAAGTTTTAGCAATGATTTTTTGGGTTGTTATGACAGGTTGTTATGCATAAGGATAATAAAATAACATACTTTGGTGATTTATAATAATTTTCGGTGGGATTTCGTGATTTTATTTCTGTAATAGTTTACCATGTTGATGGTAGTAGATAAAAAAAGATTAATAATTCAATTTATATTCGGAGACTCTAACAAATTTTTAATAAAAGGATCGTTCATTTTTATTATTGTACTTAGTATATTTAGAAGGGAAGAATATTAACCTTTTAGACCGTTGCCTGTGTTAAGGTGATTCTCCTTGTTGGATTGTATTTTTTCAATTAACAGTTCAAGTTTGCTACTGTTTCCCTTAAACAACATTATAAAAACTCGATAATTTCACGGTAAGTAACATCACTTTCAAAAACAAAACAACAAAAAAACCAAAACAAACAACCGCGAGAGAGGAAAAAAAAAGAGCGCGTGTTCTTCAACCAAATATTTGTGCGCGCGCGAAATCTGGATGAAGTTCGGGATGTTTAAGTCGCGTGACAACACACAGACGAGAATGCAAACAGCGCACTCAAAAGGCACGAGCCAACAACAAACTAGGAGGCAGCCAGAGCGGAAGATAGTCCAACCGGTGGGCCTCCCACCCCAGTGCCGGCCCGTGGGGTCTCCATCTGACGCTGTGAGAGAGCCTGCCCCCCGCTGCCGAGAATGTTTGAAACGCAACGAGGCGTTCCTGTCCAATTATATACAACGATTTGTCGGGAAATTACAGAAAAAAAAACTATTTTTATAAACCAATAGAATCTTGGTTTTGCATTTGAAATTCATCCCTTCTATTCCCTATACTGATTCGATAATGCATATCAATATCTTATTTCTTTATATATGTCGGAAGAATACGAATTTTCAGGAAAAATATTTCGTATTTTAACATTACATGTAAGACATGACTTCATATTGCAATGCATAACACATTTGACATTAAATTAGTCTATAATATAAATTTAAATTACATGGAAATTAAATAAATTGCAAAACAAACATAACTCTTACAATAAATGTAACCTATTGTCCTATTTACGAACTGAAATACCAACTAAAATCTATAATATTACGCGTAGATATAATAAAAAAATAATATACTGTAACTTATTTAGCTACTTATTAAATAAAGCTTTTTAATATTTAAAAAAAATATATCCTTTCTTCACTAACAAAATTGATAGTTTTTCAAATTGATTTTGATTTGTTTGACAAATCGCTTTCGTATTGTTATAAATAAATAAAGTATGCATTGAAAACAAAGAAAAATAAAGCTTTGCGAAATAACAAAGAAAACATAATGAGAATTCAAAATAATAAAAAAAAAATTACGAATTTATGGCGGAACTGGGCAATTTTTGTTGGGCGAGTTGCAAATTATCGTTATTTTGAATATATCTATAAATTTTTATCTGCAGCTATTAACGCGCGATCAAGAACAAAACTTGATTGATTTGATGCGTAAAAAGCGTTGGCTCACAACCAAATCAAATGAAAGAAAGGAAAAAATATGCGAATGTGGCATTTGTATTTTGCAAGCACGCAAACATCGTACTCGAAAAACAAAGATCACGATGGCGGACTTTAAGAGTTTTTCTCATTGGTCTGTGTCCCTTGAGAAGGCGGTCTTCTAACCCTAGGGTAAACCGGACAGTAGCCAAGGGTGATGCCATACAAATAGTGGCCTTACTTAACAACAGTACGTTTACTTCCTGCTAACAACGTGGGTAGTGACTTTTATTGTTTCCGTGAGCGTGCTTGCTTTGATCAGCTTGTTCATGGGGGATCGCATTCAAGTTCCGAAAATACGAACTGTACTATTACAATTTATAAATACAAAATGCCGCTGAAATTGCACAAATACGAAAATTTACTTATTTTTGCTTATGCATCGGTATCTAATGAGACTATTCTTCTTTTAAAATTTCGTCTAGTCTTATCTTTATTTGACTATTTTTTATAATTTTAATATAAGTTTTATTGAAAAAAATAAAGTTTTTTCTTTGCGAACTCGGGGAAAAAAATAGAAAATTTGTTTGATTATTTCAAATCATTAATTTTTTTTAGTAAATAGAAAAAGAAACACGTCATTATCATTAGCACTGTGTATGCCTTTATGGAATGTCAGCAGGGGGTTGTTCATTATATGATCTCGCTGCAATGTACTGACCTTATCTGTTTACATGCTCCTTCCGAGACTTTATTCCGGATACTACAACACTAAAAAAGTTTCTATAGATATATTTTTTCATTCACTTTCAAAGGCTTTTCACAATACGAAATATGATTTCATTTTAATATATCTTTAACCCCAACCTGTCTACATTTTTGTTAAATAAATAAACGCTTTACTGATAATACTAATGCTATTAAATAAAAAAACAATTTCAGACAAAAACATAGAAATAAGTTAAAATAACAAAATATTAGTGTGTGTCGAATTCAAATCAAAATAATTGGTCACATTTCACCAATTTATTTATTTCTTAAAAAAATGAACCGTAAGAAAATTGGGCATGTTTCGCATTAACTTTATTTATTTTCATTTAAAAAAATATATTTAAAGCTCAATTCAAAATTGTAATATGATCATTCCGGAAATGTTTTATAAAATAATAAAAAAATAGAATTGATCGCTGTCACTGAGCGGTCATAATATCGGTAACGACTAACAAACCATCGCTACCGTATATACGTATGTTGACGGTGCAACGGCCAACCCAGCTACTGTTAGCTACTACATAGCTCCGGCTACCGAGCGCACTGATTCATCGTATGTCGACAACGTAGTAACGCGAAGCTATGATGGTTAACTTATATCTAACCCTATATAGAACGTGGGAAGGAACAACATTCTGAGATCTCATCTCCGTAAAAACTTGCGTAAAGAATCTGCCACCTTATGCAAGGATTCATTTGTGCTAGAAAACGTGAATCGCTAAACGAACGCGCAATTGTAAAAAGCAATTGAGAGTAGGAACACACCACCTCCCAAGTTACGGCGGGTGAACTGAACTTAACCTCAGCTCTATGCCCTCTCATATACGTAGAAAGGAACACACAACATTACAAAGTAATGCCGGTTTTACATCATGCGTAACTTGTAGACTCTTGGCACACGTTTTTCTGGTATCCAATCCAACTCGTTTGATCAGTAACATTTTTTTCTGGAACTTTTTTATGTTATTATTATGATTTTTCTCCCGCATTCTCATTCTTTCTCTTCCGTTTAGTATTGCGTTCCACACGATTTTCAATATATACTTTTCACGCAACTATCATTATACACCACCAGCGATTTTCACGCTATGTTTATGTTTATTTAGTGCTGTAAATCTGTGTTATAATTGTATTATTGTAAATAAAGATGTTTACGCTTTCTTTACAACTATAAAGAAATTGATTAGTTTATTTCAAATACTTGAAAACAGTAACTTTGAAGATATCTAATAAAGGAGTTTGTGGTTACAAGTACCCCATCAAAGTTAGTTATGCAAATTCCTTAAAATATATCCTAAATTAGTTTATGATTGTTAACCGTATTTTACACTTGAATGCCAACTAAATCATTTTATCCTTTTCTAAATATGGTGCCATGTGCAATGCGTTTGTAAAAAAAATGTCTGTTTACGGTATTGAAAACTAATTATTATATAAACAAAATAAGTACATCTCTTTCTACCGTACTCTAGATTATCAGCGAACCATTTAAAAGGTGTATTATTTATAATTTTTTTGTGTATTATTTTAAAAAATGTAAAAACATGATCATCAGTGAATTACTCGTAACGTAAGATCTAATTTAATCTGCAGCTTGTGTGGCCAATAGCGCGTATCATTTTACTATAATGTTGAGTTTGCCATCGCGCACGAACAAAACCGATGTGAGTCTTGATTGAGAATAAAAAATAATCATCTCACACCTATTTACAAATGAGATCGAGCATGACCATGCGCCCCAATACACCTGTTTCTAAACATCATTGGCAGCTGCAAACAGTTAGCCATTAACAGAGATAATCCAAATTCGTAAGCACTCGACTGAAAACTCAATTGAATATGATTGCTTATTTGTTTTTGTTTCTTTCCCATCTGATTTTATATGTTTCGTTTAGAAACTCTATTCAATTATTATAGTCTTAGTTATGGCAGTAACATATCATTTAGTACATTTTGATATGGTGTGTTGCTAAGCACCGGGCATCAAAATGTCTTGCTACGGCACTGACTGTAACATTACGTTTTGTTCATTTGCACTTTCTGCTCGATGTGACGTTCAAAGTTCACTTATTTTTTAAGATTTGCTTATTCTTTTTGGTGTAACATAGATCGAAACATTGCACAAATTGCTAAAGCCATAAATTTGATTAATAAATAAATAATTTAAATCTACTTTTAGTTTTTATTTTTCTTTTTACACGAGTAGAAAATAAAACTTTTCGTGTTCAATCGTCTAATAAATACACATCATTATATTTCTGTATCAGTGATCAACTATGCCGTGACACTAAAAAAAAAAAAAAGATATTTTATAAAGTAAATATTGAAATTGTTTTGGAATAAATCAGTAGGGGAAGATTTTTTTACTAACAAAATATTAATTTAAGTAGACAAAACAATAGTTTGAACTAGATTTGACTTGTACTGATTTAGAAAATATAATATAAACCGCATAAAAAAATATTGAGTCAGAATTTCGACTATAATTTAATAACAAATAATTATTTCATAGATATGTCTGGTGTTCTCACTTCATGTATGTTTACAGTCTCAAACGCAACCCTTGGAGAATCACCGGTGGGCTTCGTCTACGTGGGTGTCGATATCCTCAACAATAGCACCATGATGTCCCATGGGTGGTCATTGGCATTGCTGTTGTGTATGTATGTCTGTCTACGTGTGTGTGTCGCCCGATTACAGAAACTAACCGATGATGATGAGGCTGGGAAGGAGTGACACAAATAGATCATGCGATCCAATCCGCCATGCCCTATGCATAGTCATCATCAACATTTCACTATTCGGTTCAAACCACCAGTCACCACTTCTAGCAAATGAATTTAACGGATTGATAGAGACCAGCGCACAAAAGAACCGACCGCGCTGGGTGTCGTTCAAATTGAAATTCATTATAAAAAACATTCGGTTTTATTTCGTTTCTTTAACGCAATTTAAATAATAATTATATATAAAAATTAAATATATTCCACTCAATGTAGAATGTACGAAAAATTCACATATGAAACACAATTTAAAAAAAAAATAACCATAACTTCTATAATAAAAATATATATGAAATGCATAAATCTTAGAGACAACAAATGTAACCTAAGGTGCTTTATTTTACGAGCTAGCGGTTTTATTTATTTTAATATGTTACTAATTGGTAACAAACATTAGTTAAATTCTTAAATTAATTTTGAAATGAAGATAAAATATGGTAATTTAAACATGTAATCTGTTAAATGTATGTGTTAGTGTCACGGAATGAGTGTTTTAATTTATATTTGTGCTGAATGCAGTGTAAACACACAATAATAACTTTTCTGGTATAAAATCCACGGATGAATTTATGATGCGTAGAGGATGAGGGGACTTTGGGAAATTTGCCGACAGACTTCATTACTAGACCGGTGTTGGTTCGTGTGGCATCACAAGGGCACAACGCGTGCAGGACCTATTGTATTTCGGGTAACAATACACGGCAGCAATTGATTATTAGGTATTGACATCTTAATGTTGACCAACGCACACTGAACACGTGGGGTAAATAATACAGGGTGCTTTTCATATGTGAACACACTCATATACATGTGCACATTACGAGGTAATATACCATTTATATGTACGCATGTATATATTATAGTTTCGTATTTATACTAGTTACGGGAAATTAGCAGTTGAATTAAATAATGGCTACAGCAAGGTCTCCATTTAAGAATGACAACTGCTCGTGCTAATAATGTTATATGATGTATTATGTAAACAGCAGCAATTTTTTTTAATATAATGGTTATTACTAAATTCCTTTTTATGGATTGTCTTTTAAGTTACATTTAGTAAAAAAAAAATCATATCATCGATTATTTATTAGAAGTTGACAATAAAGCATATTTTACTCTTTTAAGAAAAATTATAATTTAAATTACAAACTGGTACTAATAAAATAATAAACTAATAAAAAATAATAAAAAATAAGCGTAATACTAAATTTGCATCCTCTTTAAGTCATGTACAACATAAGATTATCTTTTTTTTTCAAGTTTTGTTGGTCTAATATCGAACGGTTGCCTATGAATACGGTAGTATCTACCGTATTCATAGTATTATTATTTTGTCTAATGAGAATTCTCAGCGTTACTCGTTGCTATGGCAATCGCGGTAACTAAACAGCGTGAACAACTCCATCTGTTGGTGGTGTGAACGGTGCATTACCCCGCCACGGATACAACCACTAGGATTCGACCACGTGCTGTTCACAAAAGCACCTGTTGCATCTTAGCGACAGTAACGGTACAGTGATTATTTCGCTATAGATTTAGGTTGCAGCAAAAAAAAAAGAGTAAACTAGATATTCCAACTAAAATTAATTTTGTCAATATTGCGAATAAAAATATATGCACAAAATTGTGTGAATCAGCTTTTCGAATCAAATACCCACTGAGAATTTTTTATATATTATAATTAAAGCGTGCCAAAAAAATATGTTTCTGTATAATAGAAAACCTATAAGATTGTTATAAATACTACACGGATTTTTTTTTTCCGTAAAAAAAAATCTGTTGTTGATTTGTTGGACACTTCAATATATAAAGGTTGTGTGAAATATAGGAATAAATTTGATCCAATTTTACTTTAGATTAAACCTCATTTAATTTTAATCGAAAAATGTTAGAGTATGAGCAAGTACTTTACTTTTTATAACTAGAAAATGTCATTTCTACTCGTAATTTGATTTAGAAAATTACAGCAATAAAAATTGTTCATTAACTAAATGTAATAAGAGAGGGAAAAAAATGTAAATATACCCCTTTTTCTGCCACCCCTTTTAACGGAAATAGATGATTGCCGGGCCCTGTACATACTGTTTTTAATTTTTACTATGTCTTTCGTAGAAAATAAATTGTCGTTGATTTTTGTCTTTATTAAACTTTCTCGCACTATAACACTTGGTTTCTGCGACAAGTTTACCTTTGCCATTATTTTGCACTTTTCACGTAATATGGAAAGCTTAATATTTTTTAAATTTATTTGATGATTATGTTCTTTTCTATATTTTATTATATTTGTATCCATAGTAGTTATACGCGATGTACACTTTCTAACACTACACCTCCAATGCATAACATTATGCTTCCTTGGTTTTTCATGTAAAACATATTTTACATCATCAACAATAATATATCGGAAACCGTTAGCACCCACACAAAACGACACTTCTTCCATCGTGATTGATTTCAAACTAAATTATATTTTCTCCATTGCTACATTATTACCTAAAATAGTGAGAAATAATTCACAGAAAATACCATTTCCAAATCATTTTGTTTAATACGTATATCTCGTAAAACTAACCAGTTTAAGAGGATTACTGTACCTTTTTCCTAATCCGGGGGCTCGGGCAAAATTGGTGTTCATGTTTCTATGAAGTTACATATATCTGTAAAAGTCACTTATAAATATTTTTGATTTTAAATAACTTTCACCACAAAAAGTATCTGCTAGAGAAACGTAAAATCAGTTTTTCCAAGCAATGCATATATACACGAAATTTTAATTCAAGAATCAGACGAATTCATTTATTATATGAAATAATGAGCGAATTGATATTTTCAGACGAAAATATATTTTTTTTCTTTATAGCTTATAAGTAGTTGAATATATGATAGAACAACACAACTTTAGTTAGTTGACAGTTTACGGTATACTTACGAAGCTTATAACTTTATACCGGGCTTATACTTCTTACGAAATCAATAAGAAAATTCTCGAGCAGGTCTAAACAATATGTTAATAATATTCACTTAACAAAACTTTATTTACACCCGACGTCCCAACAAATATTTTCATTTGTAATAATAATAAGGTAAATAAAAAATAGAAAACACAAAAACAAATAAACAATGGCAAACTTAATCCACTTTTCTTAGCGCAAGATAAAGTGTATGAGCGAGCCTTATAATAATTTATACTTTTCGCTCGCGAGTACAAAGTACATCCAAGTGGGACGAATGTAAGATGAAGCAGATGCAATGATAAAATGAAAACGAGAACACGAATATGGAGCAAGCGAAGGTGCAAAGTGAACCCTATATTAAAGTTTAACGTTTGAAATAATTTTAATGGTATAATTACAGCACATATTACGACAATTATACTTATTTTTAACTCGCACTTGGATTGCGGTCATGTTATTTTTTATTACTTCAGATGTCTTTTGCATCTGAATTCGAATAAATTAGATAAATATATCATGCTTTCAATTAAAAGACACTATTCATATAAATATTATTTATTTGCTTAAATATATCGCATATTAAATTTAATAATATTTATTTCATAAAACTTTCTGTTTGGTTGTGTTTAGAATCCAAATCTTACTTCACTAGAGGAAGGAATTGCAGCGTTGTTTCGGGAAAAGAAGAAAATGAACGCATTAAACGAGATATCTCCTAGTTAAGCTCATTACATAGAGCCGAAGTTGTTATTGTGGCTGAGACCTGAGAAAGATGTAAGTATGGTATCTGAAGCCATTTTGGTATATGCATTTCACTGCTTCTAAGTTCTGGGGTTTGGCTATTTCGGGGAAAAGTGCAATTAGTTTTGCCCGAAAAGGATGTTCCAATGGATTTCCTGGCTTTTTGTTTTCATGGCTAGAAGGGCAGATTCCCTGCCGATGTCAAACCGTCCTTGACGTGTTGGCACGCAATCTGTTAATAGGCTCATCTTTGCAATTGTAGATAACACAAAATAATTACAAAAAATATTTAGATTTCACTTTAAAAACAGTGAGAATTCATCTCCCTGTAAATTTGTATGAGTGCAAAGATAAAAGATGCGAAAGAATGTAAAGGGTTTTCTGCCACCTTATTTGATGAGAATAAGCTATCAAAAAACATAGTCAGTTCAATAAAAAACACATATTAGTTTGATCAAGATTTATTAGGTGGACTATAATATTTGATATTTTCAAAATAATAATTTGTATTATATGTAATGAAAATAAAATTTGTAGGTGGCAAAATGGTTGTTTCTAGAGTGTGCTCACAACAGAATGTATAAAGGGTGCGAGTTTGTAGCTGGCAAAGTTGACGCCTGTTGGAAGTGGAGGTTCATAATCTAATCTTCCTTTCCTAATTACACCACGATTCCATCTCAAACAAAACAACCAGAGTATGGGTGTAGGTGTACATATACATACCTACTAGGTAAAGTTATCTGTTACTTCTGAATTTGTTATCTCACACTTGCTCACCGAGTTCCTATACACAAAGAATCTTGGTATTATTTATTCACGGTAACTGAGATAGAGTGCAATGTGCCATGAAAATTCTGTACTAATAAATATTCTTTTTAGTTAAGGAGGGTGAGTGTAAGGTATTATAATTGCGTAAGGAAACTAGTAATTATATTCAAATAGGGCGTTATGATTTAACGAAACGAATTAAAAGAACATATATTTTCATGAATGCAATTTGAATTTTCTATCAAGGTAGATAATTGAACTCAATAATTCTAAAGGGTGCTGCTTATAATTCAAGCAAGTTCATTTTGATTCGAAGTTTGCAAAATGTAATTATTTATGAAACGTGGCAATGAATATGAAAAAAGTGTAAATTGTGCAGTGAAGTTTCTTGAAATTAGGTTCTATTTATGTATGTATATATAAGACCAAGGTAGCATAAGTAAGTAGAGTAGAACGAAACAATACAGATAGTCGCAAGTTTGTTAGATCGGATGAGCCAGCGAACGAGCGAGCGAAGTCTCGGGTAATATGAGCTTTATTACCAATGCATGGCCATATTATTCCTAGGTGGCGCGACGGCAGCATCAGCCGTCGTCTACCAGCGGCGTCATCTTTTATAATTTGTTTGATCACCGGCAGAGGCGTAAGTGGCAACAGACGCCGAGCCAGTGTGCCCGAGGGCACACGAGAACGAACGAGGACCGAGCCGTATTCCCACAGGAATACCCAAGCAATCTCAGTCACTTCCTCCCCGAGCGCCAAGACTCAATTAAACTTTAAGATGATATGCAAGCACCCCTTCGCTCTTCTCTTCGCTATTCTTGCTGCGTCCCGTGTTGCCTCTCATGCCACCACTCACTCTGTTCACAGTTTGTAACGATCGTTCTCTTTCTATCTTATCAAATCACTATTTCTTATTCGTATACTCTATCTTGCTCACTCGCATATTCGGTGAGCATTTGTCGTATGTATGTATGTACCCACGAGTAAGTACGTACGGCACTGTATGGAGCGCTTTGGTGCCTACCGGGCGCCAAATCCGACGCTGGACGATTTCTAACAACGTGTAGCAACGGATCACCAAGCCGATTTCGAATTACAATTATCCTACCAAAACACACTATATACTTTGTACCCAAACCATAGAAATCAAAAATAAAGTTCAATAGCAAATTTATTTCTTAGAATTGCGGTAATTGAAAATCCAAAGAATTTTATTTTTATAAGAATAAAAAAAAAAAACACATGCATACAATAGTTCTCATCTTTCGTCAGCAGTAAAGAAAACTATTCTTAAAGCGATTGATTATCGAATTTTAATTGGAACTGCACCCTCGTTCAAATATAATAATAGGAGATGATTTATATTAGAAGGCTTTACCCGTTTATGACGTCAAAGTATTTCCTTCTGTGGAAGAAATAAAAAAGGACCCAGTTCAGTCGAGGAGAATAAGACAAAAACGGTGTATTCACATCCGAACGATGAAAGAAATAGGTACTGAACAGCGCAATGTATGTGTGATATTTGATATTTTTACTTATGTGAATAAAATTCAACGAGCATAAAGGACACAGAATACAGGTATTCATTTCATAATGACGATATCAAATGAAAAAGAATTATAAATAAACCTCCCACGGCTATTCTTCTTTTTTGAATAAACGGAAGAACATACAAATACGTACGATAGGGTTGGTGCAACCTGCAGTGAAATACTATACAGATAGTTGCATAGATCACACTTAGCAACATCAAGAAATGTAACCTTTCAAATAATATATTAATTAAGCGTCTTTGAGAAGTGTACATTGTAAAAAACGAAAATGCGACATGAAACGACAAACAAATTGAAATGTAACCGTAGTAGAAATTAAGAGATATGTAATCTCTACCATTCGAGTTAGGTTTGGTGGTAAAAGCCTAAGGAACAAAGTACGTACTATCGCACATACATACATACATACACATTGGTCTATAGCGCAATGCGTTCGCGTTACGAGTAAAAAAAGGCAAAATGCTAGCTAATTACTGGCAGCCGTATCCCTCAGGTTAATTCTGCAGGTAGGAAACATTAGCAGTAGCATTATGGGTGTTTGGAGGGCCATTCGGGCACAGGTTATAGGTCACTGAGGATTTGCGGAGTCGGCCCAGGCAATCAAAAACAAGGCAGATTGGAGAAAAAAGCTTGCAAGAGCAGGAGACGGTCAGATTGGGAATTAAAAGTTACCGTTGTGGGCACCGTATACACATGTGACTTGGGCAACGACACACATGAGCCTGTCTAGCACGGATGCTATAGAAAACTTGCCTTTTTCTCATTCCTACTTTTTATTGAGCGAGAAATTAAATTTCCTGAAGAAAAACAAACATTTTCATATCACATACACGAACAAATCATGTTCGCGTTATAGCTTCAAAGCTTACGACTCTAACACAGAAACAATTTGAAGTGCTTCAATGATATGGGACTATATTATTATAATAATGTATAAGTAATCAATTTACTAGAGACAAAAAACCATAAATTATGAATAAAATATAGATAAAAATTGTATGAATCGATGTAATGTATGTAAAAATAAAAGCAATGATGATAACAAATAAATAAAACAGTTTCAAGAAAAGAAATTGTCTGTGGAAACATCAAGAGCGCTAGTAGTGTGTAGAGATATAAAGAAGATAGTGTGTTCTAATTCGGAAGACGGTACCATACCATACGATACCATAGATACGTCCTGGGGGTCGTCCATGCCATGTGCCCAGTCCCGCAGTGGTTGTACCCTCTTCTCAGCAGTAGACGATGCTGCCATGTAAGGCGCACTGTTATTGTTAGGAAACAATGCCCCAATGGTCCCACAGAAGCTGATATTGCCACAAAACAGCACTAAAGTTTTGCTTCAAACACATAACGTATATACCTATTTATACGTATAGTATATTTAAGTTGCGCGTCACCTTCGGTTGGATGGTTGGTTGGTTGGTTGATGTTGCCCGCAAACGGCAAAACGCGTAAACCGAAATGGAATTCTGATTAGAACGTGAACAATTCCTGAAACTGTCCTCGCGAGTGTTTTACGAATTATAGAATGGTGCACCCGCAACACTTACATGCCGAAATAACAAAGCTATAACTTTCAATAAACCAACAAAAAGATAACTGAAAAATGCATGGCTCTACAGATATGTACATATATCACAAAACAAATCATATTGGTTTTTATATTATTTTCTATATACATATATACTCAATTTGGTAATTCATTTAAACAAATATTAAAAATACGTTAAAAACATGTAAAATTATACATAAATTCTTTTATCGCCATTATTAAATCTAGTGAGATATTTCATTAAATTTACGGAAAACAAATAAAATTTATAATAGATAGCTATAACAATTACTTGAATACCAAAGTTCACAATCGTAATATACACATTATGACTTCTTATGGCACAGGAATACGCTAAAACTATGTTTCATTGCCGTTATTTAAATACAAATTCACATTGATAAACTATTGAAATATGCTTCGAAAAATGATTTTACGATGTGTTAAACGTTATAAAAGAGACTTTTCAATCCATATGCATGATAAATCGATGAATATCCAATTCAGATTTGAAAAACCAAGAATGTCGAAATGAATTTTTAAGAATTCTAGTGGTTAAAATATCGCAAATTTGATCACGATTTGAACCAAATCAAAACGACCGCATTTCGAACATGCTAGAGGTTGGAATTAAACAAAAACGGTATGATTTGATTGGTAAGATTTGTAAAAGAGCGTAAGCGACAAGTTCGCGAGTTTTCCGCGCGTCTTCTGTAAGCTTGGCGGGCGGGTAGACATTCTGTCCCCAGAACGGTGCTAGCCACGGCCGTTAGGGAGCAATCGCAACTCTGTTGTATTACTGTCTAATTCAATGCATTACTGGTGCCTTGTAACTGGTCCCCGGGTGCCTATCGCTCGGCATGGGCGTTGTGCAATTGTCCGACGCTATTGACGACATCGGGATGCCAGGCGCCACAATCAGCTCGACGTCGGCACACATATACGTGCATACATACATACAAACAACCATATACACATATTACATGGACACCAGCATTGCTGTCCGATTTATCTATAAACCAGTGTGCGCGATGTAGAGGTAGCCGTAGAAGCGAATGTGTGGGTACGGGTACCGCATCATGCTTACCTTTATCGCTGCATATGCGCATGCGCATATGCAATCACATCAAATAATATAGTACCGAGCAATATCAAGAGTAGTGGTAACCCTTCTAATAAATTACCACTTCTATTAGTTTCAATCACTCGAAATACCAGCGATTGGTTCAAATTGAAACTTTATTAAATCATCCACAAACATCTGCATTACAGACTTATTTGCAATTTAAAACACAATTTGTGAAAAACTACAAAAGTATCGAAAATCCAATGATGAATAATAATGAGTTGAAATTGAGTAGAACGAAAATCAATTAACAAGTGGTGAAATGCAAATAAATCAAAATAATGTAATTCTTACCGCCCGTTGTTAGGATACGCAAACATTGTGCGGTGAAATCTCATTTTGCGACAGATTTTCCGAGCGCACATTTGAGCACCGTTACCGCCCAACGAAGAACACATGTGGAGGTAGTACATATATGCCATACCAGTTCCATGCATATTTAAAAAGCCAAAGAGATATCGGTTATTGCTGACTGCACGGAAAGACAATATAACAAACGGTTTTCATACCGTGGAGAATTTGTGTGTGAACACACATGCATCTAACACGAAAATCTACGTACCACATATTTCCTACTTTGAAATTGGTTCAGTATCGTAAAATATTGAATTGTTACCAATACATTTAAATGGAAAGCATCTACTTTCCAGGCTGGTACAAACTCAATAAACGCAATATTGTCTGTGATTCATTATACAATAATTATTTATATATGTAATAGCAATGTTATAAATATTTGATTATATATATTATAAGTGCTATTTATATGTAATTTTAATAATAAAATCAGGATTATTATTTTATTCAAATACAATACATATGTACATACATACATACATGGTCATAGCGCGGCAATGTGTTTCTAGAGATGCAACACGATCGCGCTGATAATAAGTAATGATGGGAATGAAAGGTGTGTGCTTGGCTCAGTATCTTTTTAAGTGTAGCGATGATGATATACACATAGATCGTTTTCAGATCGTCCGAATGTAGTGAGTAGTGTGGTCAGTGCTCAGCGCTTGGCTTGGTTGCAATGCGAATGAACATCACCGACACCGAACAGAACGAAACCGGCGTGGTGCACCTATATGTATGTTATGTGGGGCTCACCGGCGATCGCCTGCGCTATCCATCAGACTGTCAGTGTGTGCAGGGGGTCGCAGACGATACCGGTGGGGGTCCGCAGCCTGGGCACCCTTCTGTGCTCGGCACTGTTTTTACCGGGGCATCCCCCAGGGTTCTGGGCTCGCGTCCGCTCCCGCACCGTAGCACAATCGTGTTTTATAAACTGGTTTATTCATATCGTTTTTTGATCAGTCCACTTGATAACTAATTATGCATTTCGGAATCAATGGCGTTCCGATCGACTAAAATTATTTCAAATACTCTACGCCAGTCTGTACCTATGTACCTATATTGCTTCTATGGCTGTATGTATGTGTATCAACACAAACAGAAACTGTACCTATATATTCCCATGACGAACACAGAACGAATGGATTACAAGAATTTCCACGCGATCCGTTTTAAAATTAATTAGAACTGACGTAAATATTCTATACTGTAAACATGTATATTTTAAAATCAAATTTAAAATGATACACGAGTTTATTTACAAATATCATATAATTCGAAATACTATAATCAGTAGAGTATAGATCGAATAATACAGTCAACTAAGTTGTTGATTTAATTCAATTTACAAAACAAATATAAACTGCTCTTATTAAAAATCAATTATTATTTATTTTCAATATCAAATATAATTCAATGCTATGTATGTAATGGTTCATTGCACCAATTTAGATTCTCTTGATTTTTAATAATAAAAGAAAAAAAATGAAATTAAGATAATTGTAATCCATCCTTTAGATATGTATTAAAAAAGACGTCTCTATTAAGATAACTCTAGTATTGACTAGAATATGTTTTTTGTTTAAAATGAAAACAAGTGGTATTAAATGAACATTTTAATACTTAATTAATAGAGTTGCTATATCAATATAATCGCATGTACCATACAATTGTGCAAATATCATTTTATTAGGATAACTACCGAACAGCAAACAGACGAAACGAATAAAACGATGACACAATAGCAACCGTAAAAGCACTTACGCACGGCCGTACGAGACTCAGAGGAGCCACGGCAGTCACGGGTGCCGAACTCGTAAACGTTGGACTATTCGGCTTTTTCAATTACACACAAGCAATGCCACGCCATCGCCACGCAGCTCTAAACATCAGCCAACAACTGCGATACCGAGTAAGCACATACCTATGCCTGGTTGCCTGCTGCACTATTACTTGTACAACAAAATTCTACATATACCACTCAATGAAAATTACATCTTATTTAAATCTCTTAATTTATTCAACGATTTTCTATTTCTATCTCAACAAATAAATATAGCAACTTTTTGAAATCTTAATGAAATGTAATTAGAATGATGATAGATTTTTATCTCAGTCAATTCAACAAAATTCAAGAAGTTGTTTCATTTCTGCCAATACATAAATACTTAGATAATAACCGTATAACTTTTATCTGTAGGTTTACGTGACCGCATAATGTTGTTTTATTATTTGAATATAAAAATCCAAGGAAACAGGAAGTATATAACTATATTAAAAACTAAATAATTAAGTTCGACGTCCCGAGCGACGAAGAGAAAGAAGGACAGACAGCAGGAAGAAGAGAGTGGGAAATTGTGGAGCCGTCTTCTGTAACGCACTGTCTCTGACACGACGGCGGACAATTTCAAGATATAACGTCTTCAATGATTCAAAGATAGAGAAGGGTGCGTGCAAACCCAAGGTGTTGCTAAGCCTGACGCCCACGACAACCGAGCAAAGTTGCGGGGATTTGAAACACTGTACACATCCCCTTCGGTCGCCGCACCTTCCGCGTCGGAAACCCCTTTCACATCCCTTATATCTCAACACACAACCACCTAGTCACCCCGTTCTCGTGCTACGGCGCTACCGACATTCGTAAGTGATGTAAAACGATTTCCTATACACGCTTTCGACCGATTGTGATTCATACTAATGGAACTTTTATTGCATTTAAATTAACTTTTACTAACCGATTTTTAAAATATATTATAAAAATATAAATTTTTACCTCACACAAATGTTTATTTGTATTTTAATTTAAGCTTATAATAAATACCGAGTTATGTAATTATTTGTGTCTCAAATTAATTGATTATTTAATTAAACTAAATATTCTTTTATCCTTATTTTAATCATTAAATTATACAAGTACCACTATTAAAATTAATTTAATTAATTATAAAATGATTTAACTTTTCGAATACAGATAAAAATACGTCATATATTTTTATTAATTTAATTAGTAATACATATTTTGTAAATATTTAAAATAGATTGGTAAATATTACAAACAAAAATTGATTTCAAATATCAACATTTTTGTTCATAAATTAACTTCTGTATTCTCGCACCAATAGATTTCACTTAAAACCACTTTTAGTATATAGCGTACAGTTATTTAACTATCACACATATATAATTAGTCAATACTTATCCAGAATCTGAATGTAGTGTGAGGCGAAACAATAAGTCTACGTCTTGTCTTGAAATTCATGTCAGGAGAGAAAATTGCATATAAATCTAACGTTAGGACATACGCATTAGACTACCGTTACGTAAGTTTATATTTATGTTTGTTATCCTTCATTCAACTATCCTTGCTCCCCTGCTTTATTGCAGGTTTGTGTTTATTTGTATACAATGGGATAGATCGAGCACCTGGATTCATTCTAAGACGAGCTAATGTAATTTCGTTGTTACGTTACATTAATAACTTCAATAGCAGTCTATTTTATGGCTGGTAATTTGTGGAAATTGTGCTTTATTATATAAGTGGTAGTTTGCCTTGTCAAAGTTATTTTTATTTCATTTGTCTTCAAAGCAAATTAAGTGAGTTATTATTTAAAAAGTTAATTAATTTTATTATACAAATATATCGTTTAAACTGAAATATTATTAATTTAAAATATATGTGAATATAAACGAAACAGTATTTATTTTGAAAATACAAAAATGTATGTAGCTACATTTTGAAATTGCAGGCGAGTAAACATAGACGAGCAAATAATGATAATATGTGATGGAATAAAAAAAAAAACAATATTTTTTTTTGTTGATGGCGAAATAACATAAAAATATAAATATAACAAAAACAATGGGTACAGTGATAACATTAAAATGGAAACTGATGCAAATTTAATAGATAAAATAAATAATGAAATTCATGAAATTTTACGTGAATAGCGTTCAATAGTCCACGTAAACTAATAAACATTGATGGATGATAAAATTCAAATCGCAAAATACTGTTGCCGCAGATAAATGTATAGTAAAATAATGGACTAAACAGCGTTGTTTATTTAAGGGAGATTCAAATATGGTTCGCTTGACCCGTTCAATAATGAACTAACGTTCGAACGGACGTAATGTGTTGCTAAACGTACCACGTTAACGGTATATCAACAAAACATTACAGAGAAACATTCAACCTAAATGTTGTTTTGAACAACTAGTATTATTTAAGCTTACTATTATTTTATATGTTTTATAAAATATATGTGGAAAAAGTATCATCATACAAAAACTGGAATTTGTTTATTAAATATAATAAAATTTGTTGATTATATTTATAGTAATTCTGTGTGTGTGTGTGAAGAGAAATAAGGGTGTATTGTGGAGTATATGTACAGGTGAGTAGTTGAGTTGAGTTGAAGCGAGTCGAGTTGAGAGTCGACGGTGTGGTAGATAGATCAATTTCAATGTGCGAATATTTTAGTTTGAAATGTGATACGTCACAAAGTTTCAATTAAATCAGGCATTTAACGTTTGAAAAGCACATCACGGCCCTGAGAATGCCATGCAAACGGATATAACAACATTTTACACTTAGCACGTCCGAGGATTTTCAAACTCTGGAATACATTTGTGCATTGTCTGCATCATACGGACCCTGTGTCCATGTCTCATAATTAACTAATGCAGTTTTGCGTGTTACGGTTCTCATTTGAATTTCGGCTCGGCGGACACATACCCAGTAACCGACGAATATAGCATATATATATATATATATAAATCCAGCCAAACCGAACGCGGACAAACAAACGAACCGACGAACAAAACAGACAGATGGACGGACGAGTGACACATAATGGTTACCAAGAACTTGTTCACTCGCCACATTTCGTTTTCCACAACTCGATTTTCACTGCGTCCGCCCGAATGGAATGCCGGTTCTAACTTACAGGGAAATGCTATGCTGACGAGATTCACATCACGATTTTGATTTCATCCTACACACACATACATCAACTGCAACCTCGTTACAATTAACACCACCAAACAAAATTTACATTATGTAAAAATTAATTACTCATTGATATGATTCCAAGTGCAAAACCTAACTCACTCTAAACATATTTTTACCATATATAAAGCTTAGATATTATACTATTATATATATATGATAAATATGAACATATGAACAATATTCAGAAATTTGAAAAACAAATAAATTGGCTAAATTGACCTAGTGATGATTGGACGAGATAATCGAGTAACTATACAGTTTCCGGCCAGTCAATAATTCACCACTTTTCCACATGTCATCGACGGAAATACAAAATCTGCCGTTGAACACGTACCATATAGAAGGAAATGAGCGTAAACGACGGCGCAATGACGGCTACATTGTAAAGTCTTCGCTAACCCGGACTCAGCGAGCATCATCAAATCAATTCGCGTGCTCTAACACACTTGCAATAGACATCACGTCCGTCTGCACCAGGACTATTTTGTCCCTATCCTCGTATAACGTCAACTGGACAATTATCCATTCTCATACATTCTCATTGAACGAACGTACACGATGATTCCTCCCACCCTTATTTTAATGTTCGCTAGGCTACAAACACCACCATTTCTCACACTTCCAAATATCGTTCGCTGTTCCGTTAATTCCCCGACGCGGCATCTGTAATTGTTTCTACGTTAAATCCCAGCAACGATCTATTCACAACGACATTGATTTGTTAGTGTAACTGTTAAGCTTTAGATAACACACAACATAAACCTATTGTTTATTTATATTATTATTTCTGCAATAAAATCTAAAATATAATGATGTATATTTATTTTTTGTTTGAATTGTAAAAATATGAATTTAATCATTTAAATTATGAGAATTTTAAAAGAAATCCTTAATATATTTTTGAGTTTTCAATTATAAAATAAGTAACAGCTAAAGCAATTCTCGATATGAATATAAAGTCTAGAAGACTAGAAAATGGTATTTATTTTATTTATGTAAGCCTTTCGTGATTGTCCACATCCAGTGACGAGTGGGTGAGAGCCATGTTATGCCTCGCTGAAATGTAACGAAGTCGAGGTCCGCGCGTTCTATATGCGTCGTCGTCCGCTCTATACTCTACCTATATGTGAGCTAAACGTAAATCACAGTAAATCCTAAAAGAGCACTATACAGGCCCGTTTAAAAATGCATGAAATCCCAAAGTGTATACAAGCGGTGTGGAGTCGTGACGAGTGGCTGGCCTGTCATTGTCACACTTATCATTCATGACTCGGGGTATAACACAGGTATACGAAACAGAGGCTAGGGTAAAAGAGGTTTGCATGGCGAGAGTCGCTTTGCTCCTGTATCTGACGAACGCTCAAATATCACCGACAGGACCGTATATGAGGGGTCTAGAATCAAATGTATCTTCATCAAGTTACTATGATACTTTGCGCTTCGCTGTCGAAATATCCGACATACGGTTCAGAATATTCATGTTCATAATCGATTTTATGAATAAATATATCTAACCCAAAATTCAACACGTCCAAAATAATTATGCTTGATATATAATTTGGTACAATAAAATATTTTAATTTTTAAAAGAACAGTGTCATGATTAATGATGTGTACCATCAAATAAGTAGATATAGTAAATCGAACTACCACACATTTCGAGTGAATATAGAGCAGGGATAGCTTTAATTGAATTGTGAAATCAATCTATTTTACTCAAACATTGAGAACCAATATTAACTAAGTAAAAGTCTATGTAGTACAGTGCCAGACCAAGTAATTTATTACTGTAAAACTAAACTTTGTAAATTGTAATAACAATGACGAAATAACACAAATATTAATCTGATACTGTACTGTACGAACACGGTCGAATTTCGATTCAAATAAAACTCTCGGACCAAAAATACAGACGACTGTCGACCGTGATGGACACTTTCAAATGTGCCCACCCGCCTGAGCGTGAACTGACGTGAACGTTTGGATTATTAAATACGGCTTCCGATATGAGGCAGCGTCGCCGTCGACATTACCGTCGCCGCCAACCAACGAACCAACCAACCAACCAACATCGTGGTCCCGGTATATGACATTTCGCTGTTGACGAGATCGCGTCGGTTTTATCTTTACTCTGCTGTGAATTCGTCCGCGACACCGGCTAAAGAATGAGAAAAAGTAAATGGTGATATTCACCAGTGAGTTTCGTCAGGGTTTGACAAAAGTTCCCGCATCGCTGTCAATTCCAGGATTATGATTTACTTATATAATCTTTACAAATTCGGGCGACGAATATTCAAATTTGTGTCATATATCCAATATTTATAGAAAACTAGTATACTTCCTTTAAAATATTCTTGAGCGTATGCCATTTAGAGTTTTTCACTTTTTTACGTAGATAATAATTATTGATTTAAGACATTTAGGTTGATTTTATTTAATCATTAGCTAATATTTAACGATAATAAAAGTTAACATTTAAATTTTTATTATTTTAATATCAATAAAAAGTACATTATTTTCAATTTAATATTTTTTTCTTTTGTTACCCACCCAAATTATGTCAATATATTTGAACAGAGAAATATTTTTGAGTGTATACATGAAGTTACAACTCAATTATTTAAGATAGAGTTTAATCGTAATGATTTGTAACTAGAATTACCTTTTAAAGCTAGATGAAGAAATTTATGGATGCAGAAACTAACATGTCAAAGTTTGACTGAGTTCTGTTTCTGGTAATGTTTGTGAATAATCGTACATTAGTATATAGTGATAGAAGTAGACGGTGCACATGAGGCAAAAGCAAGACGCGCATGGTGAAACACAGTCCCAACGTGCACATACTAATGTCCTACGAGGGTGTCCGACTGACCACAAGGGCAGCTAATGGGGACAAAAAGATAGAATTTCTGTGTTCTAGGGGTATTTTAATTGACGGTATGGACATACCGCACAGTTTCTTGTTAATGCTTTTGGTCGCTCTAGTTAGAGTACCACAGCAGCCATACGGATGTACTCGCATAACGAAACTCTACTAAACAGACTCTTCGTCTTTCCTATGATGAGCTCATTGTGTGATGTTGTTTTAGACTATTTGCAACGATGTTCAAAGTGGTAACAACTAACATTTAAGTAGAAAATATCTGTACTTCAAACCCGCAGTCACCTACTCTAGTTTTCAGAATACTACACTCTAAGACAGTCGGTGGTAAATTAACTCTATACGGATTCTAACTACTTATTTAGTATAACAACTCATGTCGTCAACTTCTGAATTAGAATTTACTACATTTCAGTAAAAAAACTATATCTAACAGTGTAATTTAATTTAATTCGAATGCAATATTTTTCACTTTATAAAAACTTTAAATTGTATTTGCCGCTACCAATAAAATTATGTTAATTTATATAAAATCGTTTTAAGAAATATTGCAAGCAATTATAACTCACCATCATCAGACATGCTATCCTCCATAAGTTGAACCACCGGGGAGTGGAGCATTGCTTCATCTGAAATTTAAAATAACCACAATAAGATTAACGCAATTATCCTTGTGGTATTCTGCTGAAAAATTACCGCTAACCTAACTATACGCATACAAAATTACGATAAAGCATTTTCACATTTTGTGGTTGTACATTAACTTTGTTTGGGATGAAAAATCAATATTGTTTAACGTAAATAATTGTATCAAATAATCAAAATAGGTCTATGGTTCACTAAAAGGATTGATAGAGCTTATTTTAAAAGGGTTATATTTTCAATTTCGGTAATTTTATCTATTAACAACAATTTGAAACTTCTACAATATTAATCAATATTTAAGAAAAATTTTTGAAAAATTTTCTATTGGAATAAATTCAATTTAATTGTATAATGTAATTCGAAACATTGGATTGTAGTATATAAAAAAAAGGAATCTGAAACATCCCCTACATTTAATGGTCATCTTGCTAACACCCAGATAGAAAAAAATCTTCTCGAAACCTAAAAAATAACCGGAATATGATCCCTTGGGAACTAATTAGGAAGTGGGTCTGTCACACGAGACGGTTCATCGGACGTGGGGGTCCTCCTCGTGCCTGTCTCCTGGGAACTGATGGTGACGGTCTGAAACAATGTTACTCGGAGCATACGGTGGAGTGGAGCCCAGCCGGACTCATTGATTTTATTATGGTCCAACGTTACGTGTTTACATAAACAGAAACAGCGATAAAACGATATTTGATCACCCTGTAGAATCTCCTCATATATTTTATCCCTTGTTACATGGCGTATTATCAAAACATCTAAAATTTATCACTTATCAATCGCACAACGATTGAAAAGTCGCCGGAAAAAAAGTATTTAAAACAAACATATTTAAACCAGTGTCAACTAGAATTAGTTGTGACAATGATTCATTCTAATATCAACTTTTACCATCTAATTAAAAAATTTGAAAAATTGGATTCTGTCCAGAAAACATCACCGGCATGTGTAACAATATACTGATTTTTGTGTTATTCGATTAAATATGAGGAACATACTTGAATCAAAAATAAAATATATTGAAGGAATCAAAGCTAAATTTGTTCTTTACTACACCAAATAAATAATAACTTTAACACATCCAACGGATATTTAAAAAACATAACTGATCCCAAACTCATACTAATAGCTTACTAATTCAACATTTGTTCCATGTGTCGTTGCCCTGTAGTTGTCCTAGCAAAAATATTCCCATATAACATAAATTAATTATTACCGTATAATAAATGACACTCATCACTCAAAATGTATTTAATCGTCATTAAAGAAAATAATACCAAAATATATAATATTCGTTATTCCAATACACGAATATATTCTGATATATGAATACTATCTAAATATAAATTAATAATGCAGCATTAAATGCTGAAATTCAGTATTGTTTTGACAATAGTATTACGCAGGTGTTAATGGAATCTTCTATCACCGATGCACTAGTACAACTGGAAAGCATACTTTCCTATTCTGTTTCGGTCTGATTATGACCGGATTCGATACATATCAACTGGTTACACTAATTGACTTTATGAATGTGATATAAAATTCTAAACTAAAAACCAATAATCCCATCCTGGACTGTGTGGTACCGTGTGTCCCAACAAACGCGTACCACAGGGAATTTCGTGTTGACCATTCGCATTGATTTTCCATAAGGGCAACATCACATCAATGACATGGTCAACATGTAGGTACCAAATGACACACGTTTACCTATAGGTACTAATTTTAATTAAAAATAAACCACTTAATCTAGAAATATTAGGTCTTCGATAATCTTGCCGAAAACATAATTCAATTGTTAAAATACTATATTAAAACAAAACAAATGATGACAAAAGACGATTATTATATAGTTTTAAGTTACAAATAGTTAATATTTTTGAGTCATTTTTATTTATATTTCGTAGTTACTAACAATCCTAAATACTCGGTAAATTCTTATTGTTTAAGTACCCAAAATTGATATTTATCGGTAGGTATATACATATAAAGTTTGTCGTTATCAAAGTATACTGTTTAAATTAAGAAATTAAGAAATTTTGTAATTAGAAAAAATCCTTTGTTAGGCATATTGCTACAATTAGAAATATTATAAACTGCAATGTGTATCTGATTGCGCTGATATGGGGAACGTTGTAATATTTGAAAGAAATGGTCGCAAGGTGAAATATCATAGAGACAAAAGCAGATCCTTGGTTGGTTGACTGAGGAAAGGGAGACAGATCCCAAGGGCATAGTTCGATTGTAATAGCTCACAGAGAACATTTCGTTTTGGTATTGCATGTCCTGTTTTCATTCGTACTTCGTCGAAAACAAACGTATGTTTCTTTTCGTACGATACCGACCTGTCATTCCTTCTACCAAATAATAAATACATTGTGTTTCCTTATCTGGTAAACACTCGTGTATTCTTCACGTATACGCATGCGTACTCATTTAATAATTTAAAGACATTCCTTGCTGTACTAATCAATTCAATGTTAATTAGAATATGCAAATATTAGCTCTGAATTGGCAACTACTAAGATATTTAAAATAACAATAAATCTAATCATAAGATGAAAAAAAAATTTTATTGTATGAATATGTGCTAGTTCGAATGGTAAATCCTCGAAATAGCACTGTGTTTCCTTTAATAGTAGCATGCAATGAAGACACATGAACTAAAAGACGGGTCGGTTTGTTGAGAATATAGGACAAACTAAACAGAATGTTTTTTTTTCAAAAAAATCCCGAAATGATTAAATTTTTAAAATATACATATTTATAATACATTTTAATTTAGTTTCAACTTTGATTTAGAGTTTATATGGAAACTATTAAAAATTCGACCAGATTAACCGCAATAAAACGCAATGAATCCGGTTCTGTTAGAGCAAAATCAATAAAATGTGAAATTTAATATGATTGATCAATGTTAACAGTATTCTGGAAAATGACATAATACGGATATGAATATCCGTTGTGGAAACCTTACACAATTACCTAGCTGATAGGGCAGAGTGAGGTACACTTCATATAAGATTAGTGTTTGGCGGAACCAATAACGGGGTTAGAAATTAAGAGTCAAGGGCATTATTATAAAAAGCCAATTGGAGAGGTGAAATTATTACAGTACATTAAATTGCATTTGTCGTCACCGAACAAGTTAGAGGATATTCGAGAGCTGAGTGGAATGCATAATGACACGAAGAAGGAAAACGGTACGAGACCATAAGGGACATGAACAAGCCAAAAGAACGTACGGCACTGGTGGTGGTAGGAACGCGAATTCACTACCGCCGCTATTGCTGAGAAAGAGAGAGAAAGAGAGACGTACCGCGGTACGCTTCTCACAGAGAAAACGAGAGAGCGAAAAAGAGTAAGAGAGAGAAAGAGAGGCTAGATTTCCCATGGGATTGCGTTAATTTTCTGCCGCCTTGCGCATAGTGTACCCATGGGATTCGGTGTTCGAGCTAGTGCGCTCTCGTACCGTCCCACCGGACCACGGTACGTCATAACTTCTTCTTCTTCTACTTCACGTCTCCCACTCCCACATCTACTTCCATCCCGTAAACCGTTATATATTACCCGCGGATGCGACTATAAATGTATACCCGCGGGTAGTTCATTTACACAACAACAATGCACCGTGCGCAGAACGGCAAAGAAATTAGCTACAACATTCTCGTTGTATGTAATACGTATGTGTCTGTCTGTCTGTCTGTCTGTTCGTATGTATGTCTGTATATCTGTTGGTTTGTAACCTAGATGCATGGATATACTTGAAGCATATAACTATTAACATCACTCCTTCGCAACTAGGTAGTATAGCTGAAGCTGGTCCTCGTGCGATGCATTTCTCAGGTAGCACGAGGCACAAGCACGTTTACGTAATATCAACGAAATGCATTCCGATTCCGTGATGATACTCAGTAGATTGGAATATATTTGTAAACACACATACGACATATAACTGTATGTATGCAGTACGTAACGGTAACACAAACATTGTCATCGGTGTACTGTGTGGTAAGGTTAGATGATGAGAGAGGCAAAACGAGGCAGATTCAGATGAGACGAGGTGAAACGTATTGTGGTGTGGGTTAGGTGAGGTGAAGAGAAGCAAAGGCACACGACGCATATCTGAGCGCAATTCCCATGAGATTGAGATCGGGCGCCCCGACGAGCAGCGGGAACGGACGGAAGAAACACCTCAGCGTATGTTCGCATGTATCTCCCGGCAGCGACGCAGCGCCAAAAACTCTGATTAGTTAGTTTCCCAAGGGGAATCCCGGAGCGGAGCGGAGTGGTACACTACACTACGGAGAGCCCTGTAGTTCGACCCGCGCGCGTATCCTATCCTCCACGAATCCTCACCCGTTCAACCAATCAAACAACGGGCACACCAACACGGCATAGAGACGAAAACAGAACCATTGGAGAAACGTGAAAGCATATGTCTCCTGTGTTAACTTTGCGCTTTCAACCTACGGTTTAAAATCATCCGCGTTCTAAATACATACAACACCGGCACCGGCACCAGTACCAGTACCAGCACCCGTAGACTCTAGGCTTTCATTTAATCCGTAACGATTTTCGTTTACCGAAACCGACTGAATTCACCCAGTAAGTATACGTAATATAGACGTACAGGTTTGGCACCCTATCATATGGTCACCTCGCCACGCACCCTAACCCATGCAGCTATGAGCAGCATCACACACGAATGTCCAATGGGGGAAACAGACGATTTATTAAGTAAAATCTTTCGAAATCCTTATCACTTCATACACTTAAGCTATAACTAGCTACCATGAAATCTCACCCACTTTTATAATAATTTCCAACGCCGGTCACCATACTAGTAGTAATATAAAATTAAACAATGTATTATTGTTCAAATAGAAATATGGAATGAAGTCTGTCGCAATTTGTCGTACTATGTATATTGGTGTCAATGTCGCACGAGATTGAACTTTGAAAACACAGCATGAATAATATCACTGAATTAACTTGGTTCTTCGGTCGGTTCATGCAATTATCATTGGAACGCACTCTAGGAGCGTGCACGACGGTCCAACGGGACCCCAATCGGATGGGAACGAGAAGGCATTGAACGTGCGTAGTGCTGAGGGTAAACGGTCAGGTGAAGGAAAATTCAAATCGAAATTTTCCCACTTTTAGTTGGAACCACTCGAGAACGAGAAATTGGAAGAGAGCACGAGACATCGAATTGTGAGACTTTCTGACGGAACGCATTCAGTTACCTATATAATTCATCGTAGGGAAATTATAAGGTTCGGTCTCATAATACTGAAAAATTTCATTTGAAAGAAGCGAACCAAACACAATTTTTAAATGAGTATTTATATGTATGTGGTATGGGTATGTTTGTATATTTGTATGTTTGTATGTTTGTATGTTTATATGTATGTATATGGATTAGTGCGTTGTAACAATAATCGCACTTGGCCTGTTAGTCGTTCGATGGAAGGATGGATGCATACATATGTCTGCTCGTACTCGTATGTATCAATTTGATTAATGAGAACCGTGAGGCGGACACGACATCCACATCGAATGCCCCAAGGGGATATGTGGAAGGACGTCTCTACCATGGGGACCGTCATGTAAATACCGCGACATGCACGAGAACTAGAGTCTACAAGCCCGAAACCGTTGGTGAGCGTCTACGCAACCTAGAAACATACACACCCATTCGGTATTGCTGGCAACACATACAGATCGCGGTATGTACAACGAAAAATAGGAATACACACAGACACACATCCAAGTAACCACAAGCGTCGACGGCGCTGCTGCTGCTGCTGCTGCTGCCGCCGCTGCTGCTACCAGAGCGAAGGTCTCATGGGATGATGGAAGCGCGGGACTCGCCAGACTTCACTACAGCCTCTCGCGCGCACAATGACTGCTCCAAGAATGCTAATTAGACAAAGATAGAAATATGACAATTTTGCCACTGTTCTCTGTCAGTTACTTTATCTCATTTCTTATGTAGTTCCCGAAGGACGGTACCGGCGCAATCTCCGATCCCTTTGCTAACTTATTTTCATGCTAAGTCTCGTCAGCCCGACGCTTGCTTGCTTTGCCTTGCCTTGCCTGTTTTATCCCGTGTATTATTTACTTACCTGGCGGTAGCGCGGTGGCGGCCACGTTGGCCAGAGGGCAGAAGTAAATAAGGAAGACGAGCGAAGATGAGAAGCAAGAGGAATGACTACCGTATCTACCTATAGTATAAATGCTGGTGCTACGCGAATACAGAGTACAAAGAAAACTACGTACACCAAAAGCTGCAAGGTAGTATAATATTCATACGCACTAGGCGCAAGTTTGTTGCCACCAACTAATTTATTACTTTGCTTAAATAAGCGTTCGTATCACGGAATGAAAGAAAGTTATCAAAAATATTTCATTCGATTTGTATACTTTGGATCTAACCATAATGACAAGGTTCACAACATTATTAGAAATGTTCTTTGAGTTCCGAACTAGTGTAAGCGGTATGGATGACTGAGACAGAAGCGTATGGATAACAGTATCATCCATATAGGACGGCAAGAGGAGTTGGATTGTGTTCATCCAGATATGAGCGGGAGTTTTTGTGAGGAACGGAGCGGTAGAGTTGTCTCTTTCTTAATTGATCGATCGCCATGGGAGCGGTCGGAGATGGGACGAGGTCCTTAGGGACTCAAGCATCTCTATCGAGCTGAAGCAGAATGGTTTAGAACTCGATTCCGCATGCACGTACGTACGTCCGTATTCCATTAATTTCCTTCGCTCTAGTTTCAAACCCAACCAAGGAGGATAACATTTTCCGCATCACACTAACTGACAAAATTATTTTCGTATAGTTTATGTCTGTCGATGTTTACCATTATCATTTATCAACTAGCGCTACCAACGACGCTTACACTTTCCATATCACGCTTGTTAACTATATTACCCTCATGCCAATTAAAATTCAGAAATAATAAGATTTCTGCAATAACACTATTCACTACAACTTGTTACATTTCGAGTCTAATTATTGTTGAATCTACATAAAAATATGAAAATAAAACCACTCGTAACACAAATAGAACCTGATATTATGCAAACATCAAAACAAATACTACCTACATATGACGGTAATTGTATATGCATAAAAGCCCTTCTACGAATTGCTCACCAAAAATATTGTCCCTTGACAATTGTCAAATAAAATAACAAAGATTTCACAATTGGTTTAAGTACTTGTATAACATTTCAATAAAATTAAAACGTTTAGCACATCATATGTGTCATATATATAATATATCGAAAATAAGGTAATTGAAATTTGTAAAAATATTGTTTAGAAAATTTATACTTAAACTAGATCAATTAGAAGGTAAATTAACAAAATATTTGTTTATATTAAATCAACAACTCTGTATAATGAAATACAAAGTCAAATAGTCGATGCAAATTAAATATTTGACATTAAGACAAAAGTATCGGATGCCACTGGGAATCGAACCCAGAACTTTCAATGGTTAAGTTTTGAGCATCAGAGTGAATACCTGAAGGTTCTGATTCCGATTCCCTGCGGCATCCGATGAATTTTTATCAAATATTAAAAATATTAGTTATTAAAAATAAACAAATTATTAATTATAACCCTGCACATTTAAAGACCATGTATATATATATATATATATATATATATATATATATATATATATATATATATATATATATATATATATATATATAAAATAAAAATTTACTCACGATTTTCATCTTCGGGCGATTGTAGTGCTTGTAGAGAAATTTCCAAATCCGCTGTAACATAAATAAAAATCATTATTAGTCAAGGGTGAAATTATAGTCTAAACGTGTATATGCACATCATATAATTTATTTGTGGGTATAAGGAATCATTGTGTCCGTAATTTAAATGGGTCGAGTAAAATTTTATTTTCAAACGTAGAATAAATATCCCATCTAGGCGCTATGAGATATGTATACATACGAGTATGTGTAAAAGAGACGAAATGGGTAAATGCGAACAGTCGCGAGCATGCGCATGCGGCTCGCGACCGTTCATAATTCAACGCAAATCTGGCCGCGCACATTAGCTAGATTAATAATCGCTCGTAATTATGAGAATACAAATGAAAGCTTACGATATCGGGTTGACGGCACCCGTGAGAGGAACGGAGACTGGGCTCGCAGCTGCAGGTGACTTAGCACAGCTTAACGTCATTTTTACCCCGTACGTTTATTAATGATTACGAAACGAGGGGTTTAAGCCTATTGTGTCCCCTCGCAGGTATTAATATTATATACATTTTACTATATTTATACAAAACGAACAAGTGCTACACAATACACCTTCAAAGCACTGTTGTTCCTAATCAAATCATTTTGAATAATTACGAAACTTTTGGGCACCACGACCAAAGCAGTTTCTAAAAGACATTTTTCAAATAATCAAAAAACCTAATCCAGTTCTCTAGTAATGCAAAATCTATAACCGAGTACCTATTATTAGTGAGCACCGCTATAGGGAATGCTCGCTCTTCAGTATATCCGATTACAGGAACTGCAGTACATTCGCAATCAATGAAACGCGAATAATAACAAGACGTATTGTGCAATTGAAACATGATTATAAAATGTTATTTTTGTTCTGGACGTAAAATGAATTGTCGTCTCATTAAAACAATATATATTGACGAGTGATCGAAAGCTATGCCGAATGCATATATAACGGCACCGGCAGGTATGTACGTAACTGTTATGTAACGCAACTTGGAACATAACGTAAAGTATAAAACTCGAGGGAACGACATCTTAAAAGCCTTGCGAGAGTCTGAATTTTTAGATAGAGTGAAATAATAAAATAATTTCCATTCTGTTTTCATTTCGAGAAAAGAATACCCCGCAGATGTATAAGATAAAGGCGTTTGTATATAACAAAAATGAATTTTTCTGTAAAAGCACTGGGAATATGACGTCCGTTGCCAAAGCGTAAACGAGTTCCCTGAAGTGTGGTATCCATCTTGGTGGTTTCACACATACACACACACAAACATTTATATATATATATAGATATACGTACGCACATTCAGACACATATGTACATGTATTGTGAACGTATTAAACATCCATGATGACGAGTGTTTACATTACGTATGCACGTCGAACTCAAAAGGTGGCTTTCCCGCCGAATCCTTAAAAAAGATACACGCCAGGGAATTCGGATTACGAATAGTGACGAAACGAAAGAATGTTTATGGAAGATGAGTGCTGTTTTGCGGTACTAGCAATTTCTACCTTTAAGAAAGTATTTAATGTCTTTGTTATCTCGAAAAATTTTAAGAATTTCAGTAGACATTTTCTTCTAACTGGTACATTTTATGTAAGAACTTTTCAAATAAAACTTGTGCGAAATATTAATATCTTTCATTTCAAATATTACTATATTTGTTATAAATGCAGCTATTTTGGATATATTGCAAAGCGACAAAACACGTTTAGAGTAAACATGCACTTTTGGTTTGAATATTCTTTTCAAAAATAAGAAGTTTTCTCGCGAAATACTAATCTTAAGTTTAAAGACGATTATAGCTTGGGCAGTTTTGGCTGCAAAGCAGACACACTCAAGAGTGGCATTTCCGATATAAGCTGGAGCAAATTATTACTTATAGAAAGTATAAACATTGTTTTGAATTTGTGTGTTAGGTCTATGATTAATTATATTGAGTACTGAAATTATTACGTCAATATTAATAATTCTATAAAAATGCATTTGCGCCAATTAACTAATTAACTCAATTTGAGTAAATTAGCTATTTTAACAAATGAAATGAAATATTATTACTTTTCCGCAAGTAGAATATGTTATTGAAATAAGTTATTTATTGTGTTTCAATCAGAAGATAACTGTTTTTTAAGAAGAAGTAGCCCATATAATCATGCATGTGCTCACCATTAATATATAGTGCAAATAATAATAATCAATTGTTTATTCTGTAAAAGCGATCAACTAGAGGGGAAACTACCAGTTTTACACATGACTAGCATTTATATGAGAATAAAATGGTTGGGGCTGTGCTGCAGGCCAGTGGTGGAGATAGGAATGGGAGTATAAAACGAGACCCCTGCTAACCACAATAGTTCACGAAATTCAAATTTATAAAGCACTGAACCCCTCTCCCCATTAGTGGTCACATTTAGAACTCAAGGGAATATGTATATACATAACGGAATATTGTGCAAACATATTCGACTCTAAAATATTATTTCTATTCATGAAACAAATTTATAACACTTGTCCATACATATATGACTACATTTAAAAACAGCATACACGCAATTCAATCATTTTGTGAAAGCAACCAAATATTATTGTCTGGCGAAAAAGTTATTTAAACAAAATTAAATTAATATTAAGACAGTTTTAATACAAACGCAAAAATGAGATAACGTATACTATAAGCGTTTTTATTGATAGTACAGGCTACAGTTGATGAATTTAATGTTGGATTATGTTGGACATATTTTAATGCAAAATGGGAACTGGAAGTATTTTCTTTAGTGCTGCAATGCATTATGAGATTAAATGAGGATTATCAATAATGATCCATTTTAATATACGCAGTCTCAAAAGAGGTAACTTACGAATCCCACAGAATTACACAACGGTCTTATATAAATGAATAATATTTATGTCATTTTACAAAATTAGCTCTGACTGCAGGCTTAGGTAAAATATTATTAGTTTCCCCAAGGAAAAATGAAAATTTTTTACACATAAATGTACATAGATATAACTCTAAAATAATATAAATATATGATTGAATAGATTTGGTGGAGAGCTCTTATTATGTTTGATTTGAGAGTATTTTTAATTAGGGCCCTAAATTATGTGTGAACTAAAAATAAAACTGGCGATTGAAACTGTATAAAATGTTTTTATAGAGTTGAACCCTCACGTGGAATAACTTTGCTATGTTCCTACAAAACAACAAAGTTTATTAAATGTTTGTTCCTGTGTAAATATTAAATATCATAGAACTAGACAAACAAAATAAAACAGTAGTTAGTACTTCGTACAAGAAAGTAAAAAGTATTGATACACAGTAAGGATTATGTACTTCGAAAACCACTCAAACACAGACACACGAGACCTTTAAAGCACACTGTCAGAAAGGACGGGTATGGAGGCTTCGAAATAATATAGTTATATAATTTTAATTTCGTTCTAAAACTTTGGCAGTATATATACAAAGAACAGATAGAATAAAAATGGAATAGAATGAGAACGTGTTTATTTGAACGGCAGGCAGAAAGAAGGATTCAACATTAAAAAGTCAACAGACGACGGAGACAATACGGCATACCTAACGGGGTGATCCAGTTCTGTTAAGAGAAGACGAAGACCAAGGAAGGCGAAGGCGATGACGAAGCGAACGTAGAGTAAACTTTTCTCGACAGAACGGGCGAACACGGGCTGGGCCTCGGCTCGGCGCACCGTTCCCAAGTCGAAGTCCCAGCCCGTTCAGGACGCGAGGCCAGGTCCCAGAGGACCCAGGCCGCGTTCCGCCCCGGCGTCTGGGTCCCCTTCGCGCGCACACCGCAGCCTGGGGACCATGAGCCGAGCGCTTTGGGGACACGCGGCAACATACTAATGCATCTAAACATTTTATACATCTAATATTTTCGCATCTACTTTACATAGATCTAAAATCATTTAGTCGCACAGAGACAAAACTATAGTACAAAATCATAATTAAGTGCCTTGTTTTTAAATTTATTATTAATCCTTCTACCTAAAGTATAAAAATTAAAATAAAATAAATCTATTATAATTTCTTTACTTTAGATAATAAATTGAAAACCAAAACGAGAATCTCGGAATATCGAAAATCACTACAATTGATTAAATAAATAATATTTTAAATATTCGAAATTCAAGATAAATTTAGGGATGCCGCCGGAAATGAAAAGCAGAACCCTACCACTTGAGCCCAAGTGGTAGAGCATCAAAGCGTATATCTGAGAGTTCAGGGTTCGAATCCCCATGGCATTCCATAATTTTTCTCAAATTTCGAATATTTAAAATATATCGCAGCAATACATATTAGCTGGTTAGTAAAACATAACGGTTTCTATTTAAAGGTTTTGCAATAAATATATGGATATGAAATATTTTTTATAAATTTATATTGATGTCAGAGGAATATTGGTTCTGATTTCATTAGATCAATTTCTATTGACGATTTTGATATTCATTTCATAAATCAAATATTTGAAATACATGCACACAGTATTGAATTAAATGTTACTATGAGATTGCAATTATTCTAAATGTATTGATTGATTTATTTAAAATATATAGAATGTAGCATTGTAAAAATTGGTGGATGTTCTCGTAGTAACTATCTTTGGCTGTGATGTCACAGAACCATTTGTAATTCGTATAAGTTCGATTTTGAATTCACATGGAATTTGTATATGTTATGGTGTCGCTTGATGTCGATGTTGAGTGTGTGTGTGTGTGTGTGTGTGTGTGTGTGTGTGTATGTGTAGGTAGGTAGGTACTGTTCAGTGTAGCACCATCCGGGCTCATTCGGCAGACCGTGTGTGCAAGGCAATACACAACGCTAGCCAATAATTAATCGACATTCCTAAGTCCCACGGGGCGAAGACTGTATGCAAATATTCGTATTCGTTTCACCCTCGTCACATTATAACAGTACATGCGAGCCAGGTCATCGGAATTTAGATCATACATTAACAACGACCAGGGACTTAATGCCATATGCCATGTCGCACTTTCCACTTCTCACCTAACAAACATAACATACACCTATCTATACATACATATGTATATAGGCACATACTCACACAATTATATATATATATATATATATATATATATATATATATATATATATATAAACATATATATAAATATATATAAATATATAAATATATATAAATATATAAATATATATAAATATATATATAAATATATATAAATATATATATATATATATATATATATATAAATATATATATATATATTTATTTATTTATTATTTATATGTGTGTATGTATTTCAAAAATGTTTGGAACGTTACAAATTTGTTGAAATTGGTGTTGTTTAAAATTATTTTATTCATTTATATACAATACGTAGAACAATAGCCGCGTTCAACGAATCACAGAATCGTTAACTTTTTGTTTTAGTGCAGGTGGAAAATTCTGTGGTACATTGTCGGTCTTTTGAAACTGGTCTCCTAATTTAGTTATTTTAATTTTAAGTTAAAAATATTCATATTAGATAGGTCATATGGCAAAGTAGTTGTAATGTTATCCTTTAGCGCCTATAAAATTTTTTTTCTCAAAATTTAAAATAAGATCGCCACCGTGTACAGACTTGCAAACTACTTCACGTCCTATTAGGATGCAGAATAAATTGCATCAAATGGAGGACATGCATAGTTTATTAAGGAGAATTCTATACCCTACTATATCAATTGATCCATTATCCGATTAAATGAATCCCTATTTCCCTAAGTTACAATCATTTCATTTTATGTAGATATATATATATATATATATATATATATATATATATATATATAAAAGATAGAATCAGATGAGGTTATGCAGAGGGTGGGAATATGGTGAGCTAACAAGGGCAAGGGAGTAGGTTGAGGGGAACACGACGATAGGACACACGTCACGGTACCCTCAGGGACTGCGCTTCATACACGGACTATGCCATACCACGTCCCGTAAACCGCGCACCCCGTTGTCACAGCCGAAAGGCACCAGTGACGACGCCCCAACGTTGACCGGTGTCGGACGTCTCACGGGACGTCTAGAATGACCAATATTGCATACGTACATGTCTATAATACGGTTTCCAACGTTAAAAATATCATCCGAGCTAGACGAACGAGTAATTTTTGATGGCCGCTAAAGTTAACACTGTCATTTCTGGTTCATAAAAATATATACGATGTTGATTTTTACGGAGAATTGCTCAGTTATTTTTATCGAAAATCATCATTTTTTCATTCAAATTAACTCTTATAAATTAAAATAAATTCTAATAGTTTGTACTGTATATAACTTGTATTTAGACATAATTACGAGAGTTTAATTTAATCAACTATTCAATGCATTTTTTTTTTTTAATTATTGTAGTTCCTTTCACATCAAAATAAATTATATATCCACCGTAAGAAACTCGATATACAGCAGAAGTTTACATAAACAAACTGTAAATCTCAATGTTGCAATAGAAAAATATCCGAACTGCGATTGCAGAGCATCTGAGACTACAATAACACGATATCGTTCATTATTAACGTGAACGTAAAGACATTTCATTGTAAAATCGAATAAGCAATGCACGTATAGTTGCACCGTTGTGTTTTATAGGCATGTTTACCGACACAAATAAAAATCGAAACATTTTGTTTTTAATTTGGATTTGAAATAAAATTTAATCTGTTATCAATTGTAAACAGCTACTAAATAAATATTAATTATATTGTTTGATTATCAAAATAATAAATATAAATGCTAACATTAATTATTTTATTTTTGTAATTAGACTTAATTGACGTTCCACTTATTATGAATCGATTATTAGTAAATGTGTTGAAGATTAATTTTGTGTTAAAAAATACAACAACAAATATTGAATATGTTTCGCCGTGTCTCGTGCTTTCCGTAAATAGTGTTTATACAAGACACGGATGTCACATCACTCAGTTTTTAGATCCATTCGAGTGTGGTGACAGTTTTGTTACATGAACGCGTCGAAAAATAATACCGTCGTCTTTTCAGCGGAGCGCAACTCAACGAGAGTAAAGTGCGATTGTTACATATTTTGTGTATACTTTGACATATCCTTCTCATAAATCGCAAGTAATAAAACACTGCATTGACGGTTCTAAATCGGCATCTAGAAAATATTAAATGAACATAAGCAAAACGTCTTATTGATTTCAAATATTTTTTATACAATTATTTGAAATACATTTTGCTAATTTTGAGTTGCGGAGAAGGAGTCCTCCGCATCTCAAAATTTATCAAATGTCACTATAGCAAAACTAATATATTATGTATTAAAGCAAGTTTTTGCCTCAGTAAATAAATCTATTGGACCATGTTTGTTGTGCCAACGTTGATTACTGTATAATATTACCAACAAAGAGTTAATTATTTCAGATGACAACGTAAAGCACCCCATAATATGTATTAGTTTATAATTTGTAATTATCTATCCGTTATTATATAATACTCATTTGGAGTTTCTATTATAATATTAAAAGAATTATTATGCCCAAAATGTATCGGAAGCTTAGTAATTTGAAATTACCTAATTGTTTGCGACACAATTAAACTATTGCAACTAACTAAAACTAATGTCTAGACAAAAAATTATGAAAATCTGTAAATATGAATTCATTGTGTCAAAGGAATAAAAGAGCGTTGATGAAATTAGATGAAACAACAAAGTTTGTATGAGTGGCGTACGATTATGAAATTGTGAGTGCCACCCTATTAGATGGGAATAGAGGAAGTAATGTAAGTAAGTTTATTCGGTTTATAGCGATAAGAATAACATCGCTCTTTAACAGTGGGGGTTCTGCAATGTTAGATAGAGTATATGATGATCGCTTGGTACCCAAAAGGCGTTTAATTGAGCAGTTTTATTGAATAAGTTCACACTTTCGGAAAGTAAAATAGTTTGGTGTAACGTGACGAAGAGAGCAACCATTGCGCAAGACCGGTCGTTGCTTGCAAAGTATATATGACTCTCTAGGGACCACGTCATGGGAACACATATTTCCCTGTCCATGCGGGGCCATATACCCCTGGTGGGACAGCCTATTGCCGCCTACTTTTAAAACCCCGAAAGCACCTGTACCTCTATGCCAACCACTCCATATACATTCATATGCACACAGACTGATATCTGATAGTACTATTCACTATATGCCGCAAGGTGACAACCAGGTAGGTATTTGTTTAAATATAAAATATATATATATATGTGTATATATATATATATGTGTATATATATATATGTGTATATATATATATGTGTATATATATATATATATATATATATATATATATATATATATATATATATATATATATATTTTGGTCGGAAATTGCCCGTAGCACAAATGTAAAAGGCATTCATTTCCTGAAAATCTCATAAACTGTAACGAAAATACGTTAAACATCGACATTTCATTTCCCGACAAAATATCCTGGGGTTTTTTCGTTTTCATTATACACAAACAAAGAATTAAAAAATTTTAAATCAACATAATATAGAATTACTCGTACTGCCTAACTAACTAACAAAAACTATATACTATTAATTAAACTTTTCAAGAATACGGTAACATTTTATCTTAAGAGATAAATTTAAAAAAATGCATTATTTTTTTACGAAATAACTTGATTAAGTGGACAATTCTCAAGCTAAGTTTTAAAAAAATGTTGATATATATTCTTAAAGTGGCGCCGAAACGTAATTATGATTAAATTCCTAAACACGTATTTGTACATGCCATAAGCAATAATATTAACAATAAATCGTAAATAAAACCTATTAGATTGTCTATCATAAAATAGATATATGCTCGGACGTGAACATTTTATATTTTCTTACTCAATAATAATATTAGACAAAATAAAATTTGCAATTGTTATAATAAATAAATTCTCAAATTATAGTTATAACTTAAAAATAAAGAACCCTTATATTCTATTTAAAGAGGACAAATTATAAATAAGCATATAAGAAGTATGTATATATGAACTATTTGGTGGAGTTTCTGCAATTTAAATTTTATAATATTTAATTAATTAATTTTAATATCCTTCTTTGACATATTTGTAAGAAAGTAATTTCTGGGCATAAACATGCCTAATTTTCCCGCCACATGGATGTGACAGGTCTATAGTATAAAAGTAAGCAAACTTACGTTTGAAAGATCTAGGCTTTGCCTGTTTTCTACGTGACATATTGCGTTCCTTTCCAATTTCACAATTATTAAAACCGAATGTTGTTGAACTAATCACTGATTCACATTATAATAAAATAAAAGAAAACCAACGAAAATAACGCGAAATTATCAACGTTGTTTAGTAAATCGTAATCATAGTAAGCCAAGAATGTCGGACGATGGAAAACAGCGCGTATTTTGGCAAACAAAACTGACAATTGACAAAAACACGTGGTTAAAGTGTTTTACGTGCTTTCGTACGAAGTTACCGGCGTCCGCGCCGCACGAGAACTGGCAGTATAATGAGAATTTGGCCGCGACGCGCTCGGAAAACGCACCGCGCGTCGCTTTTCACCGGCGTCGTTGACGTCGGATGTCACCTCACAACGCAGAAAAGCATTCGGGAAACGCGCGATTCACACATGTAAAGCACTCGTCTCGCTCCAATCAAAGAGTTGCTTCTTTTCTACCTTATCCTTTCTAGTCGACAAAAGTTTTTCCATTCATAAGATCTTCAAATTAATAGATTATATACGTATTGCATTTATAGGAAACTTTATAAAAACAAGATGTAAAAAAATATGCTTTTCATATAAAAAAAAAACTTTCATCATTTTACGCAGTCTAATATTATTATTATAAGTTGTTTTCTTTAAAAATTTTATTTTCAATAAAGCCAAGTGAAAAGATTTGTTTTATTTTATTCTAAACCAATTTATATCTATCCTGGATTACACCCAAACTAATACTAATTTAATCAAGTGGTCTATAGTATAAATTATTTCTCTTAATAACTTTGACTCTTGTTTACATATTACATTTTTGAGTTGAACTTGTTGCGTGATTGTTTAAAAATTGAAAAAAACAAGCATATAAAGCTTTCTTCGAATCTTGTTAACTGTTGATTCAACAATTGATTGTAAATAATTGTTTCAATTATCTCTTTTTATTTTTATGCGCAGAAGGAACAGTAAATGAATCAAGGCACGCGATTTTATATAGCGCACTCAAATATCTATACTAGGCACATCGTGTTCAAAACAGTTTTAAAATGTCTATATAGTTTAGATGATTTAAATAATTAATTAATAATAATAAGGTTTTTTTTTCTATAAAACACATTTTTTTAAAAAATTAAAATCAATCCATAAATTGTACTGTTATCACAAAAATCGCATACCATAAACTAATTATTCAAACAGTCATAAAAAAGTCAAGTTTTAATTTACAAAAATTCTACTATAATCATTTAATATTTGATTTAGTTGAACTGCCGTGATCTTCAGATTACTTTAAAATCTATTTGACCTCCTATGTCACCAATGAGACCATTTTTACTTTAATTTAATTAACTATTCAATATTTTTATTAAAACGTTTTTTTTTTAAGAAAACAATACATTTATAGCAGAGTTTCTCTATTCGATACTCGATCTGGTTTCGGGCCTTTAAAGATAACTTGAGATACACATATTTTTAAATCGACAAACTGAGTCTGATTTTCAAATACTTGCAATTTTTAATTAAATATCTTATAACTACCCTCAGGAATTATCTTAGGATTTAAATTTAAATCCCTTATATATGACAATTTAAGTATATAAATATATTTTTTTGTTAATGCAAATACTCCAATAAGCAATTTTGATTCATTTTAAATGTTTATAAATAATAATATGTATACTTAACCAAAACCAACACGACAAAGTAAATAAATTTAACCCTTAAAGGTGGAATGGCTCCACTGTGGGAAGTTTTGTAAATGCTCTAAAAAACGAAAGGCTCCGCTACGGGAGCATTTCGTTAATGTTATAGAAAACACTGGCTCCGCTGCTAAAATATGCAAATATGTGAATCATTTTCATGTTATTAGTTTACATTACCATTTGTTTTGTATTCAGTGTTTACATATTCGAAATATTAACAAATACGAGTGAGTGTATTGCTACAGCACTCATTTGTGTTTCAACTTCAATTGTGTTCTAATAATCAAAATAATTCGCGATCATTAAAGGGTTAGTATCGAATTAAAAATTTTAAAACTGTAGCATGTCACTTGCATACATAAAATCGTACAATAAAAATTACCCAAGTGTATCAATACGAATTAAATTTATACGGTGATTTTAAAACTATACATTAATAATAACGTTTTTATATTTACTAAATATATTTATTAATATTGAATTTAGTTCAATTTTAAGTTAAGTGTCTTCGATACAAACATAACTTCGCAACCGAAACCAATAAAACATACATTGATAAATATAATTTTAGTAATATAAATTGTTTGCTTCACATACATTTTCATACTTTCAATTTACATTCAAAAAAATATATTTTTTTTTAAATTACATGAAACACGATTTATGAGCACGAATGCAATCGGTGATTGTCGGACACGTTCAATATTTTATCGAATGAGTGACTTTGTAGCTCCTATATTCGCATTCATCTAAAGATTACTTATGATGGTTTTATAATATTTCAATGCACGCATGAATACTTACACTTGATGCGCAAAGACCTATATTTATAAGTTTGTGCGCATGTATGTAGCGCAACGTAAGTTGCCATAAAGAGTTTTATCTTAAACCATCTTTAAAGTCATACACGAATGCTTACTTTAAATTTAGAAACTATTTCATTTGCTTTTTTATAGGATTGATAGTAGGATAACTTCAGATTTAATCTGTAATTGTACTAACGCTTATATTTACGCACTTCACCCCTCCAGCGGTTTTAATTATATTAACTGACCTGACCTACTGGATTACCCTAGGGTCCACTTCGTGGTGGTGGCACTTTTAGCTTTTCAAAAGTGTACACTATTTTTAATCAACTATCTTTACCTTTAACATCATTTCTATACCCATCGAATAATAGATATTTTATAATTTACTTACTTGAACGAGTATCATTTAGCTAGTCGTCAAACACCGAACTTTACACACTGAAAACACTAATTTATTCGTAGTTTTGCGTACAAAATACATTGTCAATTAAACAGAACGCGCACAAATTTTTATAACGATGTTCTTCAAAAGAAAAATAACACAATATTAAATGTCGAACATCATACTTGGAGTAACGGAATTAAAAACGTGTTCCCTGTCGACAAGTTTAAACTACAATTAAAAATAAATTACACAATACTCTACCAATAAATGACAGAAACACTACATGGAACAGTGATACCTAAACAATTACTAGACATATATGCATATGAAGTAATAAATTCTAATTAAAATAATTTATTTCAATATTACCACATTCAGCGACGTAACAGATTTTTCTGGACGCAATGCAGCGTTGGTAAAAACGGTAAATATTTTAATAATATTTATTTCAGTACAAAAGTTACATATTATAGAAAATTAGAATATATAAATATATATATGCTACATTTTAATAAAGTAGCGTGAGATCTGTCTGGATATACAATTTAGTAATCTTACGCACAGATTTATAGATTTACAGTGTAAAACGCACCCTGTACAATATTATTTCAAGTACAAAACAACATATTATTATCTAGATCAAATAACGTAATTATCTATTACGTATACTTGAAAATAACAAAACTTAACAAGTTATCCTATCTTATTTCAGGTACGTAACGTATAATACTGTTTTATTAAGGAGAAAAAGAAACTTATATATACTAAATCTAACTGACTAAGTTTAGCACCACTGATTCACAGACAAATTCCGTCTCGTCAAAATTGTTGCAGCCCGCTTAGTCAGTACAAAAAAATAATGGTAAAAATGTTTTTAAAGCCGTGAAATTTCGAATTCAACATAAAAGCAAATATATAAAGAGTGTAGTCAGTCAAGTTACATTAAGTATTTACGCGTGGCAACGGGTATTTGATCGGTAACATCGATGGTCCAGAATTTGACCACGGCGCCCGATGCCGATAGATACTTTTCCTCCCTCGGATGTACAGAGATCGTCTGTACAACTCTGCCGTGCGTATGGGTGAGTGTCTTCAAAATCTGAGCGGAGGCGAGATCCCAGACGAAAATATCACCAGTCAGTGATCCAGACACGACGGCCGTATCATTATAGTTCACAGCGCTTTCAATGCGAATATCCTGCGACATGTGACCCCTATATCTGAAATTAAATTCGTTATTTATTAAAAATTACACATGGTTATAATCGCTTAAAATACTAACTCGCATAGCATCTGACCAGAATGTTTATCCATGAGTCTGAGTGTGTTATCAGCGCAGCTGCCCAAGACGCACTGGCCATCGTTGGTGAAATTGGCGCACGTCACGGAATCTGAAGACAATGTTTAGATTATATTACAGAAAAATGATAACAAATCGATGTTATACCTCCTAGGAAATCAGTGAGCAACTTGCAATTGCGGATATCGTAACGACGCACGCGACAGTCAACCGAACTGCTTAAGATCTCGTAATCCGATAAACGGACAGACGTGACGCAATCCCTCGCGTCTGTGAGTATCTGTATGGGATCGTTTTGGCGGGTACGCAAGTCCCAACAGCACACATTGTTGTCGCTGCTACCTGATACTGCAGCCTACATAACATTGGAAACAAAACATTTTATTACAATTTGAGAATTTAAATATAACATAACTCATTCTGATCTAAATTTAAATAACTCATTTATATTTCTCAAAAGATGTTTTTTTGAAAGTTATTTCAAATTAATTTGTTTTTAAACATAAAGTCAAATATCCACATTAAAAGAAATGCTTAATGAGATATTTAACTTGATTTGTTATTTAAAAGCTTATTTTCCTAAAGTTAAATAATTAAAATAATAATGCAAAATAATCAAAGATGTTATGTTTGTAAGCAATGATTCTAACCGTAGAATCCTCGCTGAATGAGACGCAAGTTACGGGTGCATGATGTCCGCGGAAGCGGCGCAAGGCTTGACCGGTGCAAACATCCCAAAGAATCACCGATTTGTCACAGGAGCTGGATATTATCTTGCTGCTGTCACATGACCCCATCGCGTCTAAAACCTCGCTCGCGTGGCCCAAGTAGCTAAACAGCAAAGTGCCGCGATAGGGACTCCACAGTTTCACCTTGCTATCTGCACCACACGTGATACAGTACGCTCCATCAGCTATAAACAGAATCGTGTTATCATTTCGCAATTGTAGCGTTCAAGTGTTTACTAGTTACCGTTAAATCGAACAGCACGCACCGCACCTTGATTACAATCGAACATATTCCTACAGGTAATCATCTTGCACACTCGCACTTATAATATTAGCTATGAGTTTAATTAGAACTGTATTTATAAGTTCTTTGCTTATAAATGTCACGGCCGCAACGACTTTTTCACTCCGCTCTAAACCACGAGTAAGCGTGAAGTGAGTCGTGAGTCGGCAAAGATCTCTGGTAAGTTACTATTGTAGTAACCCTAACCAGAACCAGCAATCGGTGGTTACCAAACTGATTACGGTTACTAGTGATAACCCACAAATAATAGCACCGGTCAACTAACCACGACTAACGCGGTGTTACCACTTAAAATTGAAATTTATTCTGGTTCAACCATAGCCACGTGGCGGCACAAAAATGAACTAAGAAACTACGCATTAGCAAATATATTGATTTTCAATTTTAACGGTTTTTATTTTGAATTTTGTTTTTAGCGGCATACTTCGCACGCATGCGCACAAAATTAGCGGAATATTTGTATTTTATAACTAGAAATACTGCACTGAACAGCGATTTTAATTAGATTTATCTATTTTTTTAGATTTCCAAATACTATCAATGGCTCTTTGTTGGGGTGTTGTTGGAGCAGGTAAAATCACGCATGATTTTATCACAGCTTTTAGAACATTATCGCCTGAAAATCACCACATAGAAGCTGTAGCTTCTAAAGACCTGACCCGAGCGACGAAATTCGCGTCTGAACACCAAATCCCAACTGCATATGCTTGTTATAACGATCTAGCACAAGACGACAAAATTCGTCAGTAACATTTTTCTTTGGAATATCTTATACAAAAATGATTTAAGAATAGCTTTTAATAAAACACATAACAATTTACAGAAGTGGTTTATATTGGCAATGCCAATAATGAGCATTATGATGTCGCCAAACTCATGTTGGAGTCGGGCAAAAATGTATTGTGCGAAAAGCCGTTTTGTCTAAATGAAGCACAAACGGTGAAATTAATCAATTTGGCAACGGATAACAAATGTTTTCTTATGGAGGCAATTTGGTCTAGATGTTTCCCTGTCTATGCAGAAATTCGTAAACTACTACAAAATAATGAAATTGGCGATTTACAGACGGTAACCGCTTGTCTTGGATTCCCAATCGAGTACGTGGAAAGAGTAAGGTAATGCGCCAATTTTAAATATTATAAATTATATTAAAAATATATTACACTAATCTGAATTTGTTTGATGATTTTATGCGTAGCAACCGTAGTTTAGGAGGCGGTAGCTTGCTGGATTTGGGAGTTTACGTATTGCAGTTTGCTCAATTGATATTTGGATCAAAACCACGGGACATCCAATCAACTGGTAAGTTAAATTCTGATGGCGTCGACGTAGTTGTTGATATAACACTGACTTATGAAAATGGGAAAAAAGCAGTGTTATCAGTCGACGCTACGAAACTTTTGAGCAATTCAGCTGAAATTATCGGATCAAAAGGTACAATTAAGGTAAACATAATCAAAAAAAAAAAAATCAAACATCCAGTTGCAAGTAGTTGATTTTTTAGATACCAAACTTTTGGTGTCCGGATGCGTTTATAGATGCATCAGGTAAAAAACATGATTATCCATTACCGGAGACCGACACAAAATTAAACTTTTTTAACAGTACTGGATTATCATACGAAGCTGAAGAAGTACAGCAGTGTATTTCGAAAGGTATAAATATAATTTGTTTTTTAATAGAAATATTTAACTATTATGAACTATAGGACTACTTGAATCGCCATTAATGTCGAAAGCAGATATGCACATTTTGGCAAAGTGGCGTGATGTAATCCGAAAACAATTAGGAGTAGTTTTCGATGTCGATACAGCATAATGTTACACATATAATTAGTTTACAATGTATCTCTCTGTTTAGAAATATATTTTCTGGTAAAGTATATCTTTGTTTTATTTATGATCATTTAATGGAATACGTATATTTATTATAATAAAACACAGTACATTATTTACGAACAATCACAACCAAATATGAACCAACAAAAATTAACAAGTTGAAACTAAAAAAAGAAAGATTATATTAGAGAAAACAAAATGAAACGCTTAACGAAATATTACATTATAACAAAAATGTAATTTATAATGACATATAATAGACAAACGGAATTATGGTATTTAATTGAACAAAATAGGTAACTGTTTAAACATATACACGAATATTGCAACATGTGTCCATGACAAAACAAAAAACATAACTATAAGTTTTATAGAAAAATCGTCGGAACAATATACTTGAATGTACCACAAATCAAACAAAACACGCTATTATCAAGGTCACTTTACTCATTACGTTTGTTTATAGAAAAATCCTTCCTAATTTTCAAATATCTAAAATATCTTTAAACTACCTACATTTAGGTGTAGTATAACTAAACAACAAACGAAAATAGAAAAAAAAAATTACAATTCAAAACACCTCTTCGAAATAATGAATCAGTACAATATTTGTCGCACGCATAGAAAACAACACATGCATTTACAGAAATCCATTTCTTGGTTTTGCAATTTTACTTTTACATAATGATAAAAGTGACTTAATATATATTTTATCATTTCGTTTCAAAGAAAAACATTGAAAAACATACAACGACAGGATTGAAATGGATGGACAGAGAAAGAAGAATTATCCATATTTATATCGAAAAGTTATAAAACAAATAAGCTTACGTTAGTTGAAATGAGCTGACAAGCATTTCTGTAAGTTATTGCAATAAATTTAACAGGGAAGTAATAAGTTCAAGATGGTGGAAACGTTGGTATAATAATCGGTATGTGGTTACTTACGGGTATGTTTGGATTCAGCATTGGATGATCCATGTACGGATGCATGTTCAACTTGTCTTGTATAGAAGCTGAATTATCAGGTACAGTTGTGGTCAATAGTGTGTCCGTTGTTAGTTGTGGTTGTTCAGCAGCAGCAGATACAGTCACAATACGATTTATTGGTTCTTTAGATTGTAATTTATTAGGCACTATTCGCTTATCTGTATTACTCTCTGAAACAGTGCTAGCATACATTTGTTGTTGTTCCGTATGCATTGATGCACCAGTCGTTTCCAGTCCTGCATCAGAGTGCTCAAGTTGTTCTGGGTTGTTGACATGCACATGGCTCGCATGAAGCACCACCTGGTACCTGTGTCTAAATTTCATGTTACAGTGTTCGCACTCGAACAGTTTCGTATGCATATGTCGCCAGAAGTGATGCAACGCCAAACTTCCTTTGGAATGAAATGGGAAGACGGATTTTCTGCGCTTACACAAATTACACGATATGCCTTTCCGTGCGAGCAACTGCGTCATGTATTTATCACGAAGTTTTGTGAGCGCATTCTTACCATTGCTTTGCCATTTCCGATGCTTACCGCTCGACCTTTTCTTGACTTGTATTTCTGGATTGTCGCAGAACGGCGGGACTACTTTACGCGGCTGACTCTGCTTCCGTGATCGTTTACATGTACCATTTACACTTTGACCATCTTGGTAGCAGTAACTGGGGTTCGTATCTGGCCCTGTTCCCATATCACTGTTGCACTCCATTTTTCTTTGGTTGCTTAGTTGCATTTGCTTCTTGCTGCTGTACTGTTCGTTCAAAGAGATGTGCGATCGCATGTGACTCATAATGCTGATTTGACTGGAAAAACTCAATTTACAAATAGAGCAATTGTAATTACTAAACTTTGGATTCACATTTTCTTTCGAATCTAAATTCATTTTCTCTAGTGTTGTATTCGTTTTGGCTGCGTTTTTTCTCAATGTTTTTCTGGTTGTTTTCTGGTTTGCGGGAGATGTGGTAATTTTCTCAACACGATGATGTGTGTACTGATGTGTCTCCAAGGAGGTGTCGTCTACAAACTCGCAGCCACATTCTCGACATATGAACAATGGAAGTTCCATTTCTTCCTCATACTCTTCTTCAAGTTCTCCTTGGTGATGATTTCCAACATCTCCCGCTTCAGGAAAATCCGACTGATTCCTTTGGTTCGTACTACTAGTGGTCATTCTGCTCATTTCATCATTGCTAGCTGTTGTATCACATTCCGGTTCAGAACCGTCGCTGGCTTCCATATAGTTGAAGAGACGAGCTGCACCATGTTGCTTTGGCGTATACGGTTTCCATGGTTTGGTATCACTATTCGAAATTATGCTACCTGTCATTGGTAATAATCGGCCACCATGCTGAAGAATTGCCGCTGCAGCACTCAATTCGTATGGCTTTAGATTTGTTCCTAATGTTTGTCCATGTCTGTTGAAAAGCAATACAAAACACATTTATTATACACATATAAGCATTAAGCGAGCAGAAAATTATCGGGAGAATGTGTAACAAAGAATTGTTTTGTTAAATGTACACATTTTCCCGATAAGATTTGCTGCAATTTTAGAAAGTTGTCTTACCCAAAGGATTGGTTCGGTTGATTACTTGTTGTATTAAAGCTGTTGTTGCGTAAAACGTTATTAGAAGCTCTATTGTTTCGCTGCTCCAGAGGACTGCAACAACGAAACAAATAAAAAATCGTGCAACGAAGACTGCTTTTAAAACTTACTGGTGTTCTTGCTGATGAGCAGCTAATTGGACCTGATCATCAGCCAAAAACAAACATCGCCCACAAGCTCGCTTATTATGGACCTTAAGCACATGAGTCGCTAACCGTTCTGATCTAGCTGCTTTATAGTCACACAATCCACAAACAAATGGTTTAAGATGTGTGTTGAGATGTCTTTTCAAGCACCAATTATCGACCCCTGACCATGAACAGTAACAACAGGAATACCTCTTCTCGCCTTTCTTCTTAGAACTTGATTTTCCCGAAGACGAATTTGATTTCATGTTCGAATTTTTAGATGTTTGTGGACTTGAAGGCTTTGTAGATTGCAGATTATGTTCTACACGCGCCATACCTCCAAAACTATTTGGAATCGTCAAGGGATGTTGCATGCTTGGTTGCATGTTGCCAACTGGTTCACTAGTTGATGAAGTTGTAGAATTCCCGTTATTGTACTTGTGGTAGTATGACATTCCAGAAGCATTCTTAGGTGGATGGCGTCGGATTCGATTCAAATCATATGGATGTTCCCTGTGCATTCGTAAAAAATGTTTCTTTACATGATCAGCGCGGTTAAATTGTTTCTGGCACACATAACACTGAAAAGGTTTTTCTTCCCTATGAATGTTTTCGTGTCGCGTAAACAAATCTCTGCGGTCCGTAGCGTATGGACAGTAGCTGCAACTGTAACGTTTGGTACTTCCATTGGCTCCGCAATTGCTGCCGGAAGCAACAGCACTTCCTCCACTGGAACCTGAATTGTTATCCGAAGTACCAGCTTCTGAAGAAGACGATGAAGGTGCACCAGACGTACTACCTAACCGTGGTTGTACATTCGAGACGTGACCATTTGATGCAAAATGTTCGGTCACATGTGCAGTTGTCTTTGTACAATTTATATCAAATTTGGACTTTAACTTTTGTAGGTACCGTGTTATTTCATGGAAAACTGGATTTTCTTTTAGGAACGTATCAACAGAGTCTTCACTGCTAACATTATGCTGGCGAGCTAAATGCATCCGCACACAACGTGCCCAAGCGCTTGAGTACGGACATTGTGGACATTGGAACACACGAAGATTCGCATGTGTGCCTAGCCAGTGTTCAGCCACTCGGGCCAGAAATCCAACACAATCACAATCAGCACATCTAAATAACTTCTGAGACGGATTGTAACTCGCAATTTTTGATTGAGTCCATTGTAAATAATCGTCATTGGAAATCCACTCATCTTCAAGTACTGGATTAGGCTTAGTCTGTTGGAAGTTCGGATTTAAAATACCAGCCGGAGGAAAACCATTTTGCATAAGTGCAGCTAGCCCAAATGCAGTAATATGTTCTTCTGGTTTGAATACGGGCGGCTCTACATCGTAATCAATGCCAGTAAGGCCACGTTCTGCAGATGTAGTGATTCCTGTAAGTTTCTCGCCAGAAGCCAAGTCAGGTAGACCGTCTTCACCGTATAATTTTCGTGTAATTTCTTTGAACATATCCTCGTAGCTGTCCATGGCCGTTACCGAGCTAGTAGCTCCAGCCACCGGCATTGCTACCTCCATTCCTAGCCGAACTCCAGTCCTCGGCCGGACCGGCTTACGTTGCTCGTACTCTGTTAAAAATAACATATAATGAACATAAAGTTGACAAGCTCAATTGAATATAGCACTAGCCGCTACGCAGAAGAGAAATAAAAACGCGTTGTTATCATTTAGCGGCTAGCAGTACATCCAACTGAACCCAGCCAATTACTAAAGAAGTAAGTATAACGTACACATTATCGAATATTGGATATATCAATCATTCGAGATACACTCGTTTTAAATAAATAATAAAATATTGGCCCGACTAACAATTGCGGTATGTCTAATTTTGTTTAGTGTTGTGTTTATAAATAAATAGCGTAAACAGGGTCCGGTCTAAAATGACTTGTTTCCGAACCCGTCGTGTGATACGCAGGGACTCTACAAATGACGGCAATGAAACTTGTTCGTCGTCGACAGGCACCTGCACCACGCGAAGTGCATGAGACATCTGACCCACCCAATTCTCATGGATCTCCCATCGTCACCGAGCCCAAGCCACCCTATGCGCACCCTCGGTCACGGGCTGCTACGAGGGTAGGAGATGCATTGCAAGGCGAACTGTGACAAGGGCTGGGGTGCGCGGATGCGAGGGTGTTCTAGATGAAATGAAGGGGTGGCGATGTAGGGATAACGGAGGGAGCCGGGCGACGAGGGAGGCGAACCGGCAGAATCGAAGAGAGTGAGAGAAGAGTCAGTGAGAGTGAGTGGAGAACATAGGTTATATGTCCCAGCTAGGAACGGCGGCTAGCCGATCTCGGAACGCCGTTTTCACCTCTCTGACTCGAGTCCATAAACACGGTGGCGTGGGCAGCATGATGAGGGCGCCGTTAAGGGGTGCGGCGGGCAACGGGACATAAAAACTTTTTGGATTTCGAGGGTTGTGGGCTGCTGCAGTGGTGGAATTGGTATCAGGGACTAGTGGGAGTTACTAGGCAACGACAAGGGTGAAAGCTTAGGGAGACGGCATTCACTTGGTCTTGCAATGACGTTGTATTTTACGTTCCTTACAAGAAATAGTATACTGCTAGAAATATATTATTCGTTTCCATATATTTTCACATACGAAATGATAATATTTTGCAGCAAATATTAATTAAATTCTGCAATTACATCTGCACCCACACATTTATATTTAAGGATTTTAGTTTTACTTGTGTACAAATTCAGCATCAATAATCATCGCACATTTCCGAAACAGAAATATTCTGCTTGCGCTGTTTTGTGCATATTTCAGTTCGTCTATGTATGTTTACGTTTGGAGAAGGCAAGAGTTTGACATTGATCTTAGGAATCGCGGATGCAGAGTTGTAATATAGACACAGACACGGTCGATTCGTCAGTAAGAAATAAAAGCACTGTGTAGGTGTATGTCGGTCAACTTCACCCTCCGGGGATGCCTGATCGATACGGGGGCTCACTGGCGCTAGGGAGTAGTTTTGAGGCCAATGGTGACGAGCGCATGGGCTATGCTGCCATATAGCCTAAAGGCGCGCAAATTGCAGAATATTGCTATATTTAGTTTTATCAATGAGTAAAGCTAGAAACATTTTTTTGTGACCACCGGCAAAATATTTTATTTCAAGCTTTATATGAAATATAAAACAATAATATTGACGCCAAAATTAAAATATACTTGTATTAAAACCGTTGAAAAATATATAAGAATCCAATCATTCTATAAATATAGTATTCATAACAAACGTAACGCTATGGAAAATAATACAAAAAAAAATTGTAAAAACAAATGAGTAATCAGGATTTTGATAAGCAAGCATTAACAACCTGAGCTGAGCACAGCATCACCAGCAAAAGTGCGAATGGTGCAAATATTTTGATGTAATTTGGCAATTAAGTGAAATTCAAGAATAAATAACATCTCACGTATTTATTTTGTTTCACATAAATCAATTTTCTGTTATGCAGAAAATATACACAAGGAAAGTGTATTATGTTTGTAACTTTAAATATATATATCGAAAATAGTTATACATACATTTTAAAAATAACCATTTTCAATCACATTCTTCAGCAAGAATAAAAAATAACAAACCAGTTTCGTCGTATAGAATTGCGAAATTGTGCAAGATTGACGATGCAGTGAATAGCACGCTACCGTATACGTATTTTCAAATATAGCATATAATAACATTTACTTTCTTCTTTGGATGAATTCGTGATACTGCAATAATATTCTCAAGTGTCCGCCGAGTAGTAGATGCAAAAGTGATATTAGATTTACTGCGGAAAAGGCAAACTACCATTAAGCAAATAAATCATTAGAATTCTTTTTAAAATATTGTGTTAAGTAGGAACAGTGCATCTCAAGTCGTAATTATATTACCCATTGGTTAAGAGATTTGGCGAGCTTTAGGAATAAAATTTCAATTTGACTACAATAAGTCACAAGCTTATTTTTTTTTTGTAAATTTGGATAAGATGTTGATGTAATGAAGGATTAAGAAGCATTTACTGCAGATTTCAAATATATATATATATATATATATATATAGATTTTTATATAGATTTTAGATTTCTAGTTTATGAGTCAATTTTAAACGAGTACCATTAGTAAAATATAACAAATTTTTTGGAGATTCATGCAAGCTTGGCGTAAATAGTACGCATGCGCGTTGAGTGATGTTATATGCCTAAAAGGGCAATTTTAGTATGAAAGCGCACGCGCATCGTATTTATTCGTTCGATCATGCTGTGCATTCCTAGGACTAACGAACGCACGCACGCATACAAAACGTTTTGAGTTTCGTTGTGTTGTGAATGAGCCACAACAAAAGCTCACCTCACCTCACTACACTTACAGGCGCACACAGAATACACCTGACCAACACTCGTTGCGTCTGCAATATCGTACATATCGTACTATACCACATTCATGTATATACATAAATAAATAAATAATAATAATTTGTCTTACGTGGTTCACATTTTCAGTTTGGGTTGTCTGCGGGTGCCGAATGATTGCAATATCGTCGGACAATTCGATGTGTCGATTTTGCTATGATGCAGAGTTCACCTTGTGAAATCGGTCGAATGTTCACACACCCACCCACTAAAACGGACTGTGGGCCGCTCGCTCCCGGCTCCCGGTCGGGGTCGCGGCCACCCCACGTCTTCGGCCCGCGCGCCCCACCCCCGTAAAAACGACCGACCATGCCCGACCTCACAGCATAGTCGAACGGGGTGCTCCTCGCGCATCCCCGCGACGCTGTTCCGTCTTCTCGTCCACGTCGCGCGCCGTTCTACAGCCATGTCGCCCGTTCCACTGCGCCTGCCCCGTTCACTGTCTGTTCTGTACTCTACTACTCACTCTTCTGCTCTTCGCTCTGTATTTGATATATAGATGAATGTATGTGTGTGTGTGTGTGTATTTGCACCCGCTCCGTTAGCAGCGTTACTCGCAATGTGATGAGATGTGAGACCACCACCACGTTCGACGCGACGATGTCTACGTTGTCGTCGCTTAAGTTTCGTCTGCGCGTATGCATCCGTTGCGCGCACCGGCTCGAGTCTCACTGACTGCTGGTGACCGAACAACGCGAACCCGCAAAACGAACGGAAAATTCAGCAGACTTGGCTCTTGAATCGACGTGCTCTTGCACTCGTTCCCAGATCCACCACCTTCTGCACCGACGGGCCACGGGCGCCAACGACATCCCTGATTCTCTTGCGTTTCCCCAGGCACGCGGTGGTACACTTCCATTGCCGGCGATAGATTTGACGCCGACGAGTCACGTAATTGATTGATGAACCTAGTGGTTGGCGTATACACCTTGCGTTTTAATTGACGAACATGAAACTTCGACAACCATTGCTTCGTAAAATTAAACCTATATACACAAAAGCTTCACTTCATTCGATATGAAATATATATAGATCTTTTCTTCTAACTGAATCCCAATGGACGCGGTTACAATAGATAAAAGTTTGGAACCTTAACGCTCGCTACATGTCACTTTGTGAAATTCTGACGTATATTCATATCTCTTGGGTCGTGTTAATAATTTATTTAATCTATATCCGTCAAGCATTTAGAATCAGATAACTATTTATAGACCAGCGTAACACCAATGTAACGGAGGTTGCAATCAGTCTCTCTTTTTTTTGTACCGGTGCACGGATTGGATCCATTAGAACTAATGATTTAAAATTTACATACATTTACATTATTAACTAATGAAAACTCCTTTTTCTTATTAATAATTAGTAATATTTTTGCATAAATATACTTATATTTTATTCATATGCACTGATTGTAATTGCTTTTTTTCAAATATTTTGTCCCTTTATTTCAGTTAATTTTTACACAAATTAATAAATAATATATTTTATATTTTTAACGTTAATAATAAATATGTAGTGCCCTCGGCGTATTAATTAATTAATTCCGTTGAATTAGGCATGATCCAAAATTAATTATGAATATTTGTTTATTGTTTGGTGTAAACAAAAATTACAATTCACAAACATCGTTTAATTCATTGTGGAACACCGTATCAGAATATGAATATGAATATTCTAAAATAACAAATGCAAACGCGTTTTGCTAAATTTTGGGCGTATTTTTATTTCTTCTCCCATGCCATATACGATATAATGGGTCCAGTGTAATACTAGAAATCCATTCATTACAAATAAACATCGTTATCCATTAATATAATCCTAATCAAACAATTTGAATCCCTTCTAAACGAACGAATAGGTCCCAATTCACCACATCTAAACAGAGAGTATAATACGAGAGCCTATATTGATACTCATTGAGCTATCACACGTTTTACTATTACGAATATGTAGGAGAAATTGAAATCGGTGATAATAGGTCCAGAATTTAGTCGAGATATGACCATAATACACAATTTTGTTAATTATGTGGTGTACAAAACCTGGTATATCACATCATACAGCAATTGCAGTTTTGATTCGATATCGATTAATTTACGCGACAACGAGCATATACGCTATACAATAAGAGTGGGTGAATTGTAACAGGTTATTGACATTTCGATCGTTAATGACACGATAGGATAGGATAGGATACGATACGATACGGGGCATCGCACTCACACAGCGTCGCGCTGGTAATATTAGGTACGAGTGGAAGCACCAGTAGAGAGCGTTTCGATTCGATTCGTTCGATCTACAATGGTGGCGACGGTGACCGCCGTGTTCTAAACGTGAATCGATCCTTTTGGAAAACGCGATCACAGAGCACTCGCTGGAACATTTAATAGCTGCACATCACACCATACATACATATATACATACATACTTAAAGCCACACATACATATATAATTAATCATACATACATACATACACACACATAAATACATGCCTGCAGGCAGATAGACAGATAGATAGATAGACAGACAAACAGACAGACAGACATACATACACAAATTCACAGACATATATACATACATGCATACATGAACAGATAGGTACAGATATACAAACATACATATATGCAAATATGCACAGACAGACAGAAATACATGCATGCATGTATGCATTCATACATAGACGAGGCGAATGTAGATATGTGTGAGTTGCGAGCTTCGTGTATCGTGTATAGTCGACGTCGTTCATCAATGGGACTGTTTACATCGGTTGGTTGCGATGCGCGACGCTGAATGCGCCATGGTCGAGGGTAATGATCACGTCCGTGGCGCTATCTGGAGCTGATGCGGCGTCGTTCTCCCACCATTTTGGAACAGGCGCACCAAGTATCGGCAGCCGCTCGACCCCGCTTACGCTTGGAAACGAAACAAAACGGATGGGACACATCGTCGGGCAGTCGACGCTCGTAGTGGTGACGGTGTACATCGATACTTTGATACCGTGAAAAGCGACGCTTCGAAAAGCCAACGGCCGACCCACCGAAATGGGTGTAACGCTTTACGAGTGTTCGCTCATCAAACGCGTTCACACCAACTAGGAATCGCACAGAAACAAACTAGAGACGAGACGAGACAAAACGAGACAATTCACCAGTTGAACAAAAATACGATATTTGATTTAATTAATAAATTAATTAATTAATACAATGCTTGTCTATCTATCTACTACATCAACACACAACAATCGACTGTGAGCGTGGACCGCGTGTGCGTAAATGTGTGTGTGACGTTATTGTTGCGCATCTATAAACATCCTATGGTCAAATGTTCCCGCATCATTTCTAATTCGTATATTGGCGGGTAAACGGACGTTCGGCTCTCGCGAAACTACCACACGGATGCGTGCCGAGTGCAAATCAACCGCACCGGGTACATTCGCACACACAGACACACTCTACCACCATCTCATTTTTTGAAGGGTTCCTGGACGACGGCCGACGCTGGTATATACACACATACACATACACACACACACACACCGTGCCATTGGTTTGGGTTTCCTCGTTGCTCACCGTATGTCGTGCTGGAATCAATAACTTAGTGGAAACGTTATCGTGGGCCGTGCGACGCTAGTACGCTGTGCGTGTAAGGTTCGTGTGGTCGTCAGTGGCGTGCCTGGGCACGTGGACCCACCTTCACCTCACTCCCATCCGCAACACCTACCCTATCTAGATACAGCTCCTTTCAGATTCCCTTCCCCAGCGTATTTCTTAAGACGCTAGCGTGGCGTATCGACGGCGTTGCAGTGATGCGTCCAAGACAGACTACAGCAACATCGAGTACATCGATGTACGAGGTTAGCTTGGTTCAGCGACCAGACCACGTGTAAAAGCTGCTACTCCCGTCTTCATGGACATTGATAAAGGTAGTGATGTCCGCGAATGAAAACCTTCACTATTTATCTAAATCTCTGTGTTTGTCTATATGTATGCATGTATCTCTAATGCAGTAAATATTCCACTTTTTTCCCATATCCATTTAACATCGACACTCAATATACCCGTTAATTCATTTCCTGTTATCATTTATATATATATATATATCTCTCTGGATGACATATACATACTCACAGTCACAAAACACATGATTTTGTGAAATAGAGTTCCCTAAATCTGTCATGATTTGGCAGAGCCCACACACAAACGTGAGGCTCTTGTGTGCCAGTATATGCTCTCGAGTCCGATGTTCACGACTCATTTAATAATGCTCTGACTATTATGATTACTATTCCATATACATACATACATATATGTATATTATATACTACAACGGATATATCTGCGCAAAAGCAGCTTTAATAAATCTTCGCTGGGCGAAACATAAAAAGTAATACATTTCCCTGAGTATATTCCATAAAACTATTTATTTTATATGTCCAAATACTTTTTCCTTGAAATATTTTTAAGTTAGTAAACTACTCGTCGAAAATATAACTTATTTCTATAAAAAAAAAAAACACCCTGATCTTTAATCCGAGATTAAATCGCAAAAACAACGCACGTTTCTATATTTCTGATACGTACATATGAAAAGAATCTTGAAAATAACTTTTGATTATTTGTATATTGAATAGTTGTGCAATTGGTTGTTTTCAATGCTTCGTTGAACGCAAGCAGTAGTAGTTCAAGACTTTTTCCAATTTTAAAGCAATTCCAGTTGCTATTAGTGCACTTGTGCCATTGACAAATATTCAATCGAACTATGAATGAGTGCTTGTTAATAGCTAGGAGTAATATTTGCGGTACTATAGTCAATGAAAGTGATTACGGCACTGTATATTTGTACTCAACCATATTGTTATCCTCTGGCTGATTATTAAAAGAGATAAATATGCGTCCCACTGAAATATTGTTCTTGATTTTGTTGATAAAAAAGCGAATGGAAACAAAAATTGCGGCAAAATATTAATCAATATATGTCTTGGCGTTTGATAGCCAATATTCCTCATCTTTCTAAAGTGAAATTTAAGTGAAGTGTTAAATCTCACGTTTGATGTAAAGTCAAGTACGTCCGTGAAGTAATATAATATCCTTAACGGAGATGAGATGTCGTAGTGCTGACGACATTTAATTTTCATGTAAACCATTTTCATCAGCGTTCATCTGAACTCATGTGATTAAACATCATAACGTCTTATACACCGAATATGCAGGGGATGTTACAGAGCGTATATAATAACACAGTTGCACAGCTCTGAAATATGTTAATAGCGAATTGTTTAAATTTCTGCACTGTTTGCTCCACGGCGGCAGTTCACGCACCGTAATATGGGTCTCGTCTCTCGACAACCATTTACTTGCACAATACTTCAACTCAGCAATTTCTGGTTCCCGTCCGCCAAACCAATTCCTTTCGTATCCCTAGTCTTTTTTGTTTTCTACTGCAAATTTAATTGTTTTTTGCATTATTCATCTCCTACCGCATTCTCATAACCCGGTTTATATAAAAAAAACAAAACAAAACAAACATGTGTTCTTCAATGTCACACGTATTTGTATCTCACATAGTTTCTAACTTCAAAACATACATTTATACTAAAAATAACGAACGTATAGACCTCGTCACAAATCTCTATGGAAACAACCGATAAACAGGCTCTTTGTTATCCTCTTCGCGCGTAGACAATTTGTATGAGACGAACATAGAATACATACATGTTTAGAGCTGTATAAAAGTGACGTCAGACTATTTCTAAGGACTGCATTCCAAAGTCTTACTCGAGAACATATAACTCATTCCAAAACAACACAGTATCCTCGGACTCTACGTCATATTTCATAAACAAGAACTCGACCCATATTATATCGCGAAACGATTTTAATTTTAACTCAGAACTAGTTCAGCCTAGAATTGTCATTGCCGTGTGAAATCTAACCACTTCTGAGTGAAACGAATCACTTCTGAAACAACGTTAACGCTAACACCGCCTGGAATAAACCTATTTGTGAAGTGTTAACACCGAAGAACAGCAGCGCCACCGTCGAGTTGTAAAAGCACCGTTTTCTGCAACCATTTTGTTTGTTTTATTTGAACTTTTGATTAAATTGAACAAATACATTAATAACAGACGCTTTATTCACTGTAAATGAGGCATAAAATAATCGTAAATCATATTATAATTATACTAAGATATAAATTACGACGGAACCAATCCACAAATTTAATATGACTTCAAATCTAAATAAATTGTGTTTCCGAAATTGCGATTTGACAACGTTTAAAATGTCTTGGTAAAAAATCATAATTTAATTTGAAATTAAGTTTATATGTGATTCTGGTTTATCAAATGAGAAATTCTTTAACTAAATAATTTATGTGGAAAGTTACGGAAAACATAATCCGTCTCTACATAGCTTTATATACATTTATTATTAAAGTTATAAAGTATTCAGGAAAAATGATTACACCAATAAAAAGTTTATGAACCTCCGCGGTTAAAAATGTTTAGATTACGCTCACCTACGGTTTTTTTACTTAAATAAAAATTAAATGAACCAACAAATAAACAGAGAAAAATGCTTAGGTCAAATATGTCTATAAAAAAATTTAATATTTTTTATACAATTACTAAAAATGTCTCTATCTCAATTTTTATCACAATTGCCATATTCTATAATACAATTTTTTCGCGTGATCGTTTCGCTTGCCTCCAGTACTAGCACTTATTTTCCAAAATATACTACATAAATCCATCAAATATATTTCCGAACCTATACCTAAGAATATTCAGAGCAACTAAAGCTCGTTTGATCGACAGTTTCCTTATAATTCCAGTTTTTTTTTTCATATATAACGAAATCTTTGCAAATTAACTTATAACATACATGTACGCTTTACATTTTATAGTAGTACTCCTTCTGTGATGTATTTCATTTGTATTGTTTTGCATTTTCGTGTTTTACCTTTCATATTAATAATATAATAACGCCTTTATGCAGTCTTCGTTGCTTGTCAAATGTTTTATGGATTCATTCAATTAAAACGTAAATAATTTAATAATATAACAATCCGATTTTGAATAAAAAATATATATAGAACGTTAATTAAACTTCAATTTAATTTTTCGCAAACTTTCAAATCTGAAGTTTATCCAATTAGAATGACAATGAGAACAATATAGATTCGCAGATAAAAATGGATCAGCGAGAATAGAATGATCTCACTTGACAAATTTTACCAGACTCCATTCGTGAATTGAGTAAAAATAATTGTATTGTTTACAAAGAAAAGTTAACAAGAAAACACCCGAATCGAATTTCGCAAATATTTGCTATGTTTTTGATCTATACGCATAAAGAACGTTTTCATATTACAATATAAGTTTTATATTTAAACGATGAATACTTCCGTTGCAAGTGAATTGAGATTCTTCTTGTTTTCAAAAAGATTCCCACTCTTTTTTTTTATTTAATGATTTATATTTAACGAGAATAAAAAAGCACCGTCCATGACTCGGTATCGTTTTCAACTATTGTAGTAAACCATTTTCATTCATATACCTGTCTCTTATTAATTCATTATGCGTCGTATCGTTCAATAAATAGCATTTTCTATACAGCATATAAATCTAGATGTTGGCTGCCGTAAGCTTCAAATTACATTCACAACGTTGAATTTAAGTGAAATTATATTTAATAAACTTATATTTATAATGCTACTTCTGGATTTGTCATATTATTAAATGTACATGTACATCTCAGCGTGCTAATTATTAATTGAATGCCAATTTTGTCTCTAATTTTTAATTATAAACATAAAAGAATAAATCAAGTTCATTGTTGTCAGTTGTGAAATTTATTTTGTTTTTTTAAATACTTAATATTAGTGCGCAATTAGAGTTAATAATGGTTGCACGAAATATATATAAATATCGCGAATTTGATTCAGTTTTTAATGGAAAGCATAAAATATTTTCGCGTTTTCCGCCTACACACAGTCCGTGCAATCACTGCTCATAATTCACAATCTCATTAAATTAAAAACAAAAATCTATATCGTTTTTCTTACAATATATCATTTAGACTAAAGTTAATTGCATTGTAAAATTTCCAACTATTTCCATTTGAATTTTTATTAGTTTTTTTTTTTTCAATTATCTGTATATATGTATGTTCAACGAACAGCGATTGGAACGAAATTGTTTTCGTTCGTATATGCTCCAAATGAACCAGATTTTTTTTGAACTCTACACAATATGATTTTTACGTAAATATATTTTTTAGTTCCGCAATAAAATGTTCAATTTTATTCCAAATTCAGTACATGCACTAGTTTTGTTAGATATTTGTAATAGATTGGATAAAAATCAGATATGTCTAAAATACTGATTTATTTTTGAGTTTCAAATAAATCCACAATGGTTATATGACCATTCGACCACAGAGAAACTACAGTATATTAAAACTTATTGCCTTTGCCAATTTTGTTTCCACATTCTATACAAGATTTCATAAAGTATGTCGGTGTATTTGCAAACATAACGTCAAAACTTTATTTGAAATTACTTTTTTTATGATTCCGTCGAGTCAATATTTACCACATGTCATTTTAAACTAATTTTGATGAATGTATAAATCATGAAATTCAAATAGGACTTCAAATAAATTCCGACTACTACATAATAACGACGTTTCGCGAATAGATTGTTTGCATCAAGACAAATTTTTTAATTGGTTTTAATTATTGCATCCAATTTATAGCTACTCTAGTGCAATTGTTTAAAAAAAAAATTATATTACGGTTTATAATTTTTGAACAAAAAAATTTAAATTTTAGCTTTCAACTTTTCTATTCTTCTGTTTTATAATCAACTGAGCGTAGTTATGAATGGACCGGTTTATAAATTGCGGATTACTTTATACCGAAAATAGAGAAACTCTTTTATTTTTCATTTCCCTACTCCAACTAGTACACTGGCAGAAAAGCAGTTAAATGTTTTTCGATTGTATAAAACCTCAGAGAAAGAAATAAATTATAAAAACTCGAATATAAAATTTCATAAAAATGATTAAAATATGATTTTCATAAAGGCTGCAAAACGCATTAGAAAAAGTTTAAAAAAAAGTTTTATCGATAATAATCTGTATAGCATTTTATTTATGCGGTATTATAATGTGATATAAAAATATTTACGTCTATTCAACCCTGTTGATTTTTGGCATGAGTCATATTCTATAAAGTAAATACAGTATCTGCTCAGTTTATAGAATGTCTGAAGTCAAGAAAGTGTTTTAAATGTTTACGTGTTGGAGCATATGTTAATAAATATTTCATTTGTACTACAATTTATTTAATAAACGTAGAACGAAATTAGCTGACGCAATGTACTTCCTATATTTGCTTCAATACTTCTGTCACACATACATTAAATAAACTTTGCTTATTTTTGTTGGGTTTCTGTAACGTTTAAATCATATAACGTTATTAAATATTCCCGGCAATAATAATAGAAAACCTGTATAATTGTTCATATAATATGTAATTATAAACTGCATGTAGCACCTAGCACATTACGTCATTAAATATGTACAAACCGTCAATTATGTGATACAATCAAATTGTGTATGTTACATAAATGTTTGCGTACGAACACAATTGAGGTTTATATTAATTTAATTCAAATTTCATCCGGATAATAAGACTTAATAATAAATGTTAGTTTTACTTTCTTATAAGACGGAAATAAGATGTATTATATTGAATGAACAAATTCGATCTCGAGATTTTAACCGAAATACAATTTTTGTCTTTATCTTTCTATATTTGAATGTGTGTGTGTGTGTGTGTGTGTTTGTGTAGGCGCAGCTGTGTGTTCTGCAGCCGAAATTGTTGAAATTATAATCACGAAATTTTAAACTTAAATGTACCAGAAAGGTTTTTTTATTTTTGAGAAGAATATTTAAACCGGTGCTTGTTTACTTTTGCCGTTTTCTGTCGTTCCTTATTCTCGAAATGACTGCATTTACAGTAAAAATAGTTGTATTAAAAATGAAAATTAACAAAAAATCCTCATTTCTGAACATAATGAATATATTGTGTATTTTATTATTTTTTCTATCTAAACTAATATGCATATTACATATAAGAACGTCCAGTGCAAGGCACTGCAGATATTTATAATTGTCTGCTAGTCCACTAGCACAGGTATACGAGAGACAATAAGATAATTCGTACTTTTTTGCGTATCATTTCGTTTAGAAAATGTCACGTTATACAATTAAGCGAAGGGCGCACATTTACAGAAGTACAAGTACGGTTCTATACACTTAAAACGCGCAAAATATGTGAGTTCGCAGTTCACTCTTTCGACGGAGGTTAAAATCTAGACAGAGAATGTGCTCCGCTTAGATACTCACTAATGGGAGTGAATTAGTCTTGGAAGAAAACTGGGAGTGTGCCAATTTCAACATGCACAACGCGTTGAATTTATGTGAATTTTGGTGGAGTTGCTCATTAAAATATTATGTACCTCAAAAGCAATTTTACACAACTTTATGTTACATTTGTTTACGATAGTACGCATTAAAAAATGGCCTACTCTTTTTATATGAGCCGACTCTGAATAGAACATATTAATACTTAATAAGAAATCTGTATGTGTCACAGTATAAGTTAAACAGATTTCGCTTTTGGTGTTATAGATTTTTTCAGAATCTTTTCACTGGCTTACAAAGATAGAGACCCCAGGCTGCATACTAAATATCGTCGCAAACGACAAGACTGGTTGCCTACGTTACAACGACATATATAAGGTCAATTAACAGGTCAAAGGTCAATTACTTCAGTCTGAAAATGATATACCCTATGATACACCCCAAACTACCTTTGAAATAAAACACGTTACTTCTATTTTATAGCTCTGGTCTAGTTAACGCGACAAAACACTAAATTTTAAAAAGTAAATTACTTTTATTAAAAAAAGGTTTGATAATTTTATAATTTTTTTAAATTTATTTATTTTTAATAAAGTATTCTAGTTTCTATATTTACATTTTCATTTTCTCTTATGTAAGTTACAATTTATAATTAAAGTGTCTTTGCAAAATTTAATTATTAAAATATATGTAATATACGCGTGCGAAATCTCTACTTAAAAGCAAAACAACGTCGAGAAAGTGTTGTTGAGAGATGCCTACTAAGAGTACCACAACTCTTCAACGATGGTCTATTTTATTCTTATCGTACGCGCCTGCTGGCTTTTCAGAATCTACCATCCAGCGTTTCGACTGAGAGAAATGTTTATGTCTATACTAATATTTATAAATACGCTCGTATAAATTTCTGTATATGCTTTAAGCTAAATTTACATAGTAACTGGTGGTACGTCACAAAACACTTTTAGAATACATAATCGATGCAGCAAAATGGCGCTAGGTGTAAACGTGAACGCGAAAATGTCTCTCTTATAGCCGCGAAGACTAAAGAGATGGCGCGTTGGGGGAGAACAAATTTCTCAGTTGCGCACTCTGCTTCATACCTAGGCACATGCATCGGCAGGAACACAAATTCGAGATAGGAACGACCGGAACTAGGTTAGAGACGATAACGGAGCCAACGGAAATACTATAATGTTTAATATTCGGTAACATTCGCCTATCACGCGGAAAAGGACGAATACAACACACCATGTTTACTTTGCACATCTGCGTTTTCGGAGCTACATGCACCTTTATAAATTGCAGGAGCTGATATCTTCTTTAGATGAGAATCAATTATTTTCTTTTTTTACATACAAAAGTTCCCATCTATAATATACGCTATCAAACTTGTTTATAACGAACATTTTAAACGATATTTGATTACTACTAAAAGTAATAATATACGGAGAAAATCTACTAAAAATATCTGTAAGGTATCCGGTTGATAGAATCTGCGAGTAGATATCACAGATTATAATAATATATGGTAAAATTGTATAAGAAGTAGTAAAATTCTAGTAGTGAGCAAAAGAACGCAACCTTAATTCTCAAAGCCACTCACACTAAACTACCTTAAACAGTGTGCTAAGAGCTAGGCTTATCAAAAGGATTGTGACGTCACAACTCATTTTAGAAAAATCATAACTTTGAAACTAAGCATGTTACAAAGAAATAAAAAAAAGTTGTACTCTTAGAATATCATTAAGTAACAGGAAAAAAAAAACTTGCACCATAAAGTATTCCAATTGAAACAAAGAAATATGATCGTAATAGTAGATGTTCACAAAATACAAATGCATGAGATTCCATTTGAAGTTAGAGTATGTATATCTAATGAGCAACTATAAATGCAAGGAGACAAAATTAGGAAACTATAAAGCATGTGGTACTGCGAATAAAAACGTTTCTGGTCTATTTACGAGCTTCGCTTAATCGCTCTACTCACTGGTGGCTGAAACAAACCAAAGCAATGCATAATTTAAGCTATATACAGGCCACTAAATTACTTCTGGGGCTACCCTTCTGGTACCTGTTAGGTGTATACCTATGCTCGAACACGCAGCTAGTGATATTGAAAATGAACTAATTTGTCCGCTCACACTATGAACGCTTTTGGTAGATAGGTACACCCATGCGTACGGTAAAAAGCTTAAAATCTCCCCGGTTTATTAATTCGTCCTGATGCATCCGCCATGGTGCATATCAAATGAATTTGGAACGTTCGTCCCCAAAAGCAATTACCGTTTGCGAAATAAATGCTCTCTTCTTTGTTTTACTGGAATTGCCGCTTCAAAGCTCTGTTTAAATATGTGTTAATTATCATATAATATGTACATACTTGTTCAAAAGCCGGAGATTTCTCTCATATTAAATTTATTTCTCATTTTACGTTTTCGTACTGAATATGTCATCTCTCATGTTGATCAACTGCATTCCAGCGTGAATAAAATTAATTTTTTAGTCGACTCAACTAAATTTGGACACTCTATATTTTTAATAAGGCCGCGAATTTTATTCTGCGCATTAAACCTAAATATAAGCAACCCACGATTCGTTTCAATTGACTTGGTTGCTATACGATATTTTGACGCGAAATACATTAGAGCGGAAATTGTATTATTTGATGTTTCTTTAGGCTATTTTGTTATACCATCATTCAAACATTCATTTAATTATCGATCTACAAGTTTTTTTTTTAAATACAAACAGAAAATAATTCAGTATACATGTATACATATATGTATATATAAATAAAGTACTGTGGATATTCGTAATTCAATAATAAAGTTTGTTGTATGTAGTCTAAATAATTAAGTATTTTGTGAACAAGTTTTCTCTACATTATAAAGCTTTTAAGATACCTGAAGTATAATTTTCTAAATAGACTTCCGTATATCTAAATTATAATTAGAAATTAAATTTAAATAAAGTATGTTTTCCAATTTTTATTTATTTCCTATTTTCAAATGATATAAACAAATCTAAATCATTTGAAACAAAATAAATGGTATATTGCAGTAAATGGCAAAATATTTTCTTTTTATATCATGCCATAAGTAAATTAATTGCAGCTTGGGATGAAATGTATTTATGTTTTCTATGATCGTACTGTAGAATTAAAATAAAGCAGATCTCTTTTTTATTTGTCTATAACTTAGTTTTTAATTAAACAAAGCTATACAAACTCAGAGATTGTAAACTTCAAATAGCAACTAACAAGATAACTTACAAAACGTATACAGCAAATAAACGCAAAACATCAACAATATAATCAATTTCCTCGCCAATACCTACTCAAGTTTAAAACGTATGCACTTGATCAGACAATCGTTTGTGTTTTCGTAACGTTTTGCGATTTAAAATAAATTTATAATATATGACTTGAGAAAAACGATTTAATAGATAAACATATGATGCAATCTTATATCGTGAATATGTTGAAGAATACATATATAAAATAAGCAACAAATCTTGTTTGTAACTGTAAATATTTAATCGTAGACATATTTATGTGTTATTTTTTTGGAAAAAAATGTATATAGAACTTTGTAGCTTCTAATGTTTTTATACAATATTGATTGTGGTGCTCCAGCAAGCAATGGCGTCATAACTCGCGAGCTCGAGAATGTATCTATGTGTATCATTCAAATTCCAGTGTATATGGTGTACATAATTCAACAAAGTAAACATTAATAAGCTTTTAAAATAGGCCACGTGCTGATTTAATTAATGAATCCTGACTATATTTTTAAAACCAAAGCCATATATAATTTTATATTTGCACACACGCTCGGAAATTATTCAGACTCAGAAGCCAAATACTTTTTTAGTGCTTTTATTTTTTTGACGAATGCAGATTTAATTAATATTGGTCATTTACAATATTGAAATCAAAATAACTAATTAGAGTTGTACATAAAATACTATATTTTGCTTTGATACACTTTATGGATGGTCAACAGCGATTAATTACAGTTCTCTATTCAGGATGTGTTTACATAAGCTGTTAGACACAGATATTAAAACATCACAAATTCTGGAATTCGGGATAAATGTTGGGAACTTTCCAGATATCATCAATCATCAAATAATATAAGCGGATGCAAGTATAATCATCCATGCTGTTGCGTTGGTGTCAGTGAAATATGAACCATCTCAACTAAACTATAATATACTAATTAATTTCATGAGAAAAACATATTTTAGGACCACTTAGTGTTTTAGTGCGACATTCCATCAAATTCAAACACTGGCAACAATACTTTGTAATCAGTAATAGATGAAATAACAGCCGTATCATTCGTTTTATATCCGATTGACTTTTGATACAAATTGACAAAAATTCCATCAATAGAATCAATGTGCGATCTTTTTCGTAATCAAATTTAAATAATTTACAACTGATTGTAAATGTAGGTGAATTTCTTTTTTTTAAATAAATATCAACATTATTTAAAATGTGTGTGATAAAATTTGAATAATGTTTAAAGCTTAATTACATCAAAGAACAGACGAAAAAAATAAAACAGAAGTGTAATTTTTTTCACGCTCATGATGTGGTCGTGACCAGCAATTTATATTATGCTCAGATATCATTATAAAAAATCACACCACAATCTCTTATCGGTATGAAGTGTTTTGCCGCACCCTAGGGTCTTAGCACTGCTACAAATCATCCTCACGTGCTACTAAATATAAGTGACATCACGCAACTAATTCGTGAACACTCTTATTTGGCAACACGTGTTTGATGGGCAACGAACTATGAATTTCTTCGTTTTCGTGCACTATGATTAGACTCTTTAATAATTAAACTATGTTGATATTTATAATAATTTGTGGTTTCATATATATATATATATATATATATATATTTTTTATATTAATACAAAGCTAATATGTCTGTATATAATTTACATAAATAGAAATATTTAATAAATTAATATGTTTTTTTATTTGCACATATAAGAGCGTCAAATGAATTTTAGTCGAGATCTATAGTGAAGTTATTTTCTATAAATTAGAATTAATGTTAGGGTTCATTTAACGTAACGATAAGCTATGGAAATGAAGCCACCGAACGTTACCCTTCAAATAAATTGAAACACGTGTACGGAAATGTCTCGTTCTTATTGGTTTAAAGGCAAAGCAAGTAGTTTGAGTTCGCTTAACACAAGTTTAGATAAATCGTTAGGTATAAACCAAGCATTTCAGAGTTTCATGTCACTTAACTGCAATACAAGGCGAAATAGAAGCAACCGTCGCATTACACAAATTTGTTCAAAGCGATTCCAAATGCATTCAAATAACTATATTAACTACGAAGTTAATATCGAGTAATATTATATCAACGATTTGAACTATTAGGTGTTCTAATAGAACATTATATCGGTTGTAGCTTTAATACGAAGTACTTGGTGTAATAATTTGTTATGAATTAATCACAATAAAATGACTCCGGAGAGAAATCTGGCGTCATAAAATAGAATTTCTATGTATATATTTACATTTTGCGAATGTGTAACGCGTATTTTGAATTATTTACACTGGATGCTAACGATATCGGCACGTAAAACATCACACGGTGTGAGTAACCGTCGTAACAGAATACATCGGCTTATTTTACGAACACCGCACCATCACTTCAGCTATAATTTACTCCAAGTTCTATTTTTAGCTGTTATTGACCGAAAGAGGCTTTCGGTATGTGGGTAGAAAGCAACAAGCTATTTTAAAAAGTTTAATTTGGTCTTATTTTAAATACATAAATAAGAAAAATTGTTATCGATTTTCTTGTAAGCAAAAAATGGAAATAGATTTATGCTTCAAAACAGGCATTTTAAATTATTTTCCACTGGCATATGGGTGTATATTTTTATAACTACAATTGCAGCGAATGAAAACAATTGATTACTAATATTTTCATTATTGAATAAGCTTATTGATTATTGGATCGTAAACATATTTCACGGACATTTCGCGATATTAGTCGCAATAATGAAAATGTACTATTGTTATTTGCACATAAATAATGAAACAGAAACAGAATTGTAGCCAATTAAACATCAATGAATATTTACGATTGCAATACACAATCACTGATATTTCGATACGCATTACACACCATTTCTAAATGAGTGCATTAGGGACAATTTAGTATTTTAATTAAAAATACGAAAATAATAGAGTTGAGGGTGCAAATGAAGACTATTATTATGTTTATAAATGTTAATGTAAATTTGTTTAATATGAAATAAAAATTCAGAATAGATTTGTTGGTTTATTGTTGGTTCGTGTGAGGGAGTTGAAATTTGTGGTTTTGTCACGTTCAAAAAAGAGTTTTCTTTTTTGTTGCCAGAACACCTACTACGCGAATCAAATTGATGGATTTATGTGCAATAAAACTTATAATAGGTACGAATATATTGTCAAATCAGTTGTAACGCAAATGTGCTTCAGTATGAATACGTAAATGTTCAGTGAAGGTTTTTCTAAACATTTATTTCATTAAATAAAGGTACTTTATAATACCACTAGTATTTAGCTTTAAGAAGAGTTAAGTACTTAAATTACAAATATGTATTTAAGCTAGTTACTTTATATTAAGTTATGAAATTGCCGCAAAACGACTTTAAACACATATTAAAGAAATCTAATGGTGATTTTTGGTAGAACAAAATACCTAGTTTTGATTCATTATTGCAAATTTCTCGCAAAATTGAAGTTGAGAACAAAATTAGATATGCATACAAAATGCTCGTTTAGAGTAAAACAATTTTGTACGTCGATAATTCAAAAACATAAACCGCATAATATTATGGTTCGGTGTAAGTTCCAGTTGTAAAACTACTGATTATAAAGTTTTGCGGTGTTGGTTTAATTGATAAAATTCACCAAAACCGGTTTGTTTCCGATTCGGTTTATCATTTTTATCGGTTTGCATTTACGGTTCGATTTATATATTTTCGTCGTTTGCTTATGGCTCAGTTTTTAGCGGGTTTCAACGAATTATAGCACAGCTAAGAGCATCTCCAGGATACAATTTAAACATAAAGGTCACAGTTCAATATCGGGTTGGCGTCGAATCGAAAAATAGCGATGCGAAATAAATAATGATTCGATAAAGGTTACAATTTTTAAATATATTTAAATAACGGTCCGGCTCCAGTTACGGTACAGAAAAATAAATCGGTATTTGTACGGTTTTCGGTTACGGTTTCGTTCCAGCTCAAGTCCCTAGTCGATATCAAATTTAGACAAATGTTTTTGTATGAATTTGATGAATTTGAATGAAGCAAAAGAAGTTTGTAAGGATAGAGTTGAATGGCGTAAGATTGTTAGAATGTGTAAAGGCTTTTCTGCCGCTCCATTTGATGGGGATAGTTTGATATGTGGAGCATAACAGAAATACTGCATACATTTTTATCGGAGTTTATAATAAAAAAACCAATATATCAAAGTATTATGTTCATATTCATATATGTCAGTCAGAATGTGATGTGTTTCGCAGTTTAGTCGCATTTGCCCGGAAGCTAGTGATGCACCCGTATAGTTCGCTCTGGCATAATAATAATTTGAAGTGTGTTTGTTTCAGATGTCTTGTGGCGGCGTGAGTGAGCTGGTAATAGAACGACGTACTGGTGGCGGCAACAGTGTCGGTGGCGCGACCGGCGGCGGTTGTCGCTTAAGAGGGAGCAGTACGAGCAACACCACGCCACCCAATTCGAAGGGTAACAGCGGGGGGTCAATAGTCCAACCAGCCCCCCCAGCCGGTCCCGCGCGACCCACAAAACCTTGTTGTTTTTGTTGGTGTTGCTGTTGCAGTTGTTCATGGCAAGTTTCATTTGGTTTTTTTTTTCTTCTTCTTGTTCTAGTACACACCTTTTATATTATGCATCGCTTCTATATACTCATTTGATCTCTGCGTAGACTACGGATGTGAAATCGCAATTGACGTATTCTGATACCACTTCTACTTCCTCTATTCCTTTACTTATTTCCTCTTTGTTCCCGATACCAATCGCATTTCCAGGCGACATACGTAATAACAGCGGAAATTGTGAATAACTGAAACCACGGAGATCAAATTGGAATGCGCATATTTATGTTTTCTATCGATTAAATTAATTTTCATTCAATGATTTTACTATGATAATATTTGTATATATTTGATTTAGAAAACTACTTTTCAATTTCTTAACTTTAACTATAAAATAGCTACTCAAAATGAGTGGTAAAATATAAATTGCGCACACAAAGTAGCCGGAACCAAAGACAACTATAGAGCAAATGTAGTTATAGTATGAATACATAAAATCTAGAAATATTGATCCGCTTTTAATATTCCAAAACTGCAAATATTAAATTGACGTAAATAATATATTTATACAATGCAGTAAAATTTCAAATGTATAGAAATTCGTAATGACTACCTACACTGCAACTGCGTCACACCGCAGAAAAATAAGCTTATAGGTAGTTTCAGAAGAAAAGTAAAATATAAAATATCTACCTCTATAAAGAAATGAAAATTCTTTGTTATCTCGTCGTAACAAACGTTTCACATATACAACTGAAGACACATAACACAAGGTAGATTTAAAATTTCTAAGGAAGCAATTGTAAAATATATATTTTTTTTATTTATTATACTAGAGATTAATCATTAGTGCTTTTCCAAGAATTCATTTCCAATAAAAATAAAATAATCACATCATAAACAGCAATTGTAAAACTTCTATATAACATTTTCAATAGCGACATTTATTACTGTGAAACGTATAAGATTTATAATTTTATATTTAGGGTAATTTTGAAGCACCTTTTGTAAAAAAGTTTCGTTGAATCGTTCCTAACTATGTCAAAAGAAAGTCTATTTTCTTGATTTTTATTTTATTGTGCCTGTTTATATGACCTTAAAGGTCACATGTATCAATATTTTTCCGATTCAATCGTATGTTAGTACATCAAAGTATATATACATTTGCAAAACGAAAAACTGACGTAATCTTCTTGAGAGCAACCCTCGTTAAATAAAAACTCAAAGGTTTGTTGAAATTGTAACGGTTGAAAGTTATTTGAGAAGTTTATTTTCATATTACTTTTTGAATAGTCTTATAAATGCATTTTCAAAGAAATATTGATGCGATTAGGATTAAGTGCATGATACAAAATTTAGTTTCGTTGTTTTTAATTCATGTTTATTTTTTTTTTTAGCCGTCGTGGACCAGCCTGGTAAGCTGCTCTGATATTATTCATTTTAATTTCATTTCTTTAGTATGCTTTTTATTTATTAAACAAATTACATTTTACTTCACGAAATGTTACTTATTCTCACATATGTAATAACCGTTATAGTTCTTGAAATCAGTTACATATTAAGCGCAAACATCTTCTGTCTGTCCCAGTCATAAATTGCACTGTCAAATTTACCCGGAATTAACGACATTTTATAAAACGATATCAGGAAAATATGAATGAATGGAACGAAAATTAAGTTCTGCTGACCATTTTATAAAGTATAAAAGATAAAACAGAAAGAAAAAATCAAATATAGATTTTAGGAATAAAATAAATTTGGGACTCGGGCATAAGCCAGACAGAAGATGCTTGCGGCTTTTTAATAGTAAAAAACAGATACTATATAATTTAAAATCGAAACTGTTTAATTTTATTGTGAAATAACTGACGATAAAAGCCATAAACGTGGTAAATTATGATATTAAAACATCGATAGATGATTAAATTGGCTTCTCCAGTAAAACACGTGACAAGCGTATGTTCAACTTCACTTTCATATGATGATCAAAGATTCTGCAACGTACGTTTACATGAAAATAACAACTAAAAAAAATCTAAATCAATATCAAACGGAAGATGCAGCCTTGTCTCGCTTTGATGTTAAAGCTCTCTTTGACAAATAGTCCATTGATACGTTCCTTCACGTTTATTGACATTTACAGATAATAATAACAATTAAATTCAAACTTAGTTTGTACATACATAGATATTATAGTAAATATAATTGTATATTGTAGTACCGTGCATGTGCATGTTTGCTATTTAATGCTAATTATACATAAGTTCCCATTTAATTTTAACTTAACAAAATATTAATGTAATTCAGTGTTTCTAAGCGTTTTACACTCCCAACACGCAAATGAAAGCACAATTGAAAAAAGTGCTTAAATTTTAGATATGTTATAAAACAATGAATAATATAAAAACTAATACATTTTATATGTCCACCCAATCTTAATTCGTGTTACTGTTCATTCGATGTCTAGAGTTAGATGGTTTTTTGTTTTATATAAACGCACATATAAGCATATACAATGATTTGAGCGACTCTTAGCGTTAAGTGTAAGTGGCCATTAGTAAAGTAAATTAAGACTCATTTTCTATTCAAGACTCATACTAGAATTTATTTCGTGCTTGAACTTGCGGCATAAACTCAAAATGTATGAACAGGTAAACTAAATAATTTGCGATTCATAAATAATTCCTTTGCAATTTGCTGCAAATGAATTGGATGCAAAATTCTCTAATTTCGGGATTTGTTTATTAATGCATTTAAAATATTTGCGTTGGCAGTATGCGTAAATATAGAAAATCAATAGCTCGTATCAAATTCAATTGTTTTTATTTAAATTTATTTCACGAAAAATCTATAACATACACAAAAAACAAAACTTGACATTTAACATTGAAATATATTTTGTGTATTTGATTTATGTTTTGAAACCTACACAATAAAACAAATTAAAAAAAAAAAAAAACGTGATAAGCTACTAAACAACATCATGGTTTTTCTTTTCCGATATGAAAAAAGATGTCTGTCTTATTTATCATTTTGTAATTGATGTTGAAATTAAATGGTCTAAATAATATATTTCGTTGATGTCTATAATACGTAATCACTATTACCATTAAATAGAGTGGCAGAAAACTCTTTATATGCATTCAAATATTGACAATCTTTTGCTTCATTCGGGTGCATCAGGTTCTTCATGCGCTCTTCTACTCCGTTGGTTAACAACTTTTCTTTCGTGCAACTCATTCTCAATCAAATTCATCCAATTAAAGAACAAATTCAATGGTAATTTAAAAATTAGTGCCACTTTGGTGGCTACAATTTAAATTATATCGCGAATAAAAGTAGCAAACCACCATAAAGAAACTTATATCTCTATTGGAATTTTCATATGTGAAAAGCGACGGGTTTTGAATAATAAAATGTTGGAGCTACATAAAAACCTATATATGATTGAAATTGAACAATTTACGCTGTAACTCAAATATACACCTTCTATATACTGCATACATTTGTGGCACAGCGAATATATTATATCATTTAAAATATATGCATGCTTGCATAATAATAATAAATAGGCCCATGGAGGGTTTCCTGCACATATAAAAATTGAACGAATTAACATATATAGTGAATTATTATTTGTCAAATTAAATCCCGCACGTGTCTTTGCAATTAATCAATGAGTTTTGGTTGGAAAAATCATTGTAGAAGTTAATTGATTTATTGCCTAAAGGATACCGCATAAAAGTCAAGTTTTATTGTATTCCTGAAGGTAAAAACGTAATACCTATATATCGGAATTCACATTTTAATTTAATGAAAATAAATTTTTAATTTAGATAATAATAAACACAGTAAAACGAATTTTAACTGCAGATATTAGAACTAAAAATGATATTTGAGTTTGAAACGCTAGTAATATGGTACATAGTTATTTAAAAAAATATAATAAATCATAATTGTCCTTTTGAAAATAAAATCAATATGAAAATCGGTATACGTTCTATTTTCTGCAACTAGGTGACTAAACTTGAAACGAAATAGACAGATTGTGATCAACAAATAAATTTACTAGTGACAAAAACTTGAAATCAAATTTTCATCATGCAATTCGATCGTTACATACGAGCGTTGTTCATTTGTTCGTTTTGCGATTACGTATTTCGTAGAATTCACCCACGAACTCAATATGGTCGTTAGGATTACCGGAAAATGAAATAACGAACTTTTAATTCATTGGCAAATATGAGATGTTACTATTTTGTTATTTAAAGGCGCACGTAAAATACTACGTAAATTAAGACGTATTTTGTAATTTTACAACTAGATTGTTTTAGTGCAAAGCCAAGGGCGTAGGGTTATTTGAGTTTATGACTACATTCCGATACTTTGTGTAACCACACAAAAGGGACCACATAAAATAACTAGTGTGTCGTAATGTAACTAGCTATTTAGGAGGCGGAATGGTTAGCGCGTGACACTTCTGCAATTATTTTAATTGCAGGATAGAATGTACTAGAGAGATCTACATTTAAACATTTTGTTTACAACACTGGCTTTGGTTTGATAATCGCGAAAGGAAACCTCAAAACGATTAAAGGAATGCGAAAATGATTAGAGCATTTACCAAAACTATACCTATACCACATTTGTGAGTTTAGTGTTTGCGAAAATGTTGCGTTTAACGCATTGTCTGGAAGTTTTCACGACTCTCGATGAAAACTACTGCTATTATAAAGCAAATCAAATGTACATATTCGTAATCAATGATTTTAATACTTGAGCTTTATGGAAACAAATTTGTTTGTTACAGTCTCGCGGTGAAGAATGTCGACGAAAATGGACCTACGAAAAATTTGAACAATTCCGATTTGCTCAACTGTGATGGTGAACCACCGTAAGTTTACAAATATTTCACAATGTTTACATTAACTCATTTCACTCCTTGCTGCATTGCGTACACCTAGTCATTTCGCTTCCTTTTTTTTTGTTTAGTCATTTATCATTTTATTATCTACTTACATCATTATCTATATAAAAAAAAAAAAATTACCCATGCACACCCTGCGTGTACATACATTACGTAGAATTTTAACATTCATATTTAATATCGATTACGTTTCAAGTAAACTTATTGACTGTATTTAAACATTGATTTTATAATCACACCGTTGTTTGACAAATTTAAAATAAATAAAAAGCAGCACAAATGATTAAACGCTAATTGATTGATACTTTCCATTTACGTATACGAACAATTTAACCCCTGCCCACCCTCATTTAAACTAATTTAGGGGTTAAACCATAAGAGTCGATATATGTAATTTTGTGATATTCAATCAATTATTGGCGATAGACCATAAAATAATGTATACCCGGTTAGACACTGATTACATTTTAATTGTTATATGTCGTGTGTTTGGGATTAGGTATACAATCCATTGTACTATTTTAATGTAGGTAATCCCGGATATCGATTCGGTATAAGCGCTTAACAATTCACCATGATCAAACTACATACATATAATACACAATCAATACGCTTATTAACATATTATACATATCTATTAAATCACGTAAATGTCTTTACATTGTTATTTTTCACTCAAATTGAATTATGTATAAAATGATTTTCACTGATTTGACTTTTCAATGATTGCGTATCATATAATTTTAATTTGTGATTATTTGTGAATTTCCAGTCCAACTTTAGAAGAAATTCGAAGTTGGGGTAAATCGTTTGATAAACTAATGAGGAGTCCTGGTAAGTTAATCTGCTTGTTTAGTTATTATTTGTTTCGAAACTTTTAAAACATTGTTCAATGCATAAGCGATAATTCAATAAATGTTGATTGCTTGAATTATAATTAAACTTATAAACGTATATATACAGGTTGTATATTTACTTAAAATCTACCCAATCATCTGGGTTATTTATACAAGCGAGTGTGTAGTCGCGTATAATAAAAATTAAAACAGAACGTTCGAAAAAGAAGTAACGAGCGTGTCAAATGGTTACGAGATAAACCGTTGTGAGTTGTTGAAAATACGAATAAATTCCACGGAAACTTGTTAATATAAAGTGTGAAAAACAAAAAGAACAGAACACAGAGCCGAGAAGATATTAGATAAACAAGTTTAGTTTCATTACGCATAGAGATGAAAGGAACTGTACTTGTACGGAATCTTCTTGACACAGAATAATATTAGTACATTTTTACTGAGGGGATTCAACAATTTTATATTTTCGCAATAGTCTCTTAACATTAAAGCCCCATGTCGTTTTCTATAACAAGTTACTAGGATTATTCTCTTTATTCCCCGGGCTTAGAGTACAAAGAGGATTTAAAATTTATTATAATTAATAGGTCCAATTTTTTTCGAAATATATTTTTATAAACTGAAGCATATTTCAATTACATTTTATAAATGGCACGAGAATGAAACGAGAAAACGAAATACGAAAACAAGACTTTAATAATAAATATTCCCTTAGTAACCATTCGAAAATCAAATAAAATACGCCAATTTCAGTATTGATTTATCGAGCATATTTATATGAAGTATTTGACGCGTTTTACACCTTTTGTACGTACAGTTTCACGCGGAAAGTTACGAGACAAAATTGATTATAGAAAATTAAAAAAGATTAAAAAAGTTCCGTTAGTTTACAAATGAAATCTAATTATACTCTCTAGTTTTCCTTTACACTTATGAACTAATGGTTCAACCACGATGGGGGAATTAAATCAATGCTCTTTCGTATTACCACTTCAAAACAAAACACGTTATTCTATTTGCGAAAGCAAACTTTAAATTCACTACAATGCAGGCTTTTTAGAGATTACGTTTTAGGAATATTTTTTAAAAATTGTTCTATACACCATAATTGAATCAGTCAATAATCAATAGCTATACATAAACAAGAATGTCTACAATTTACTGATACGTATAGGTGAATTTTGGCGACACACAACGTTTTGCTCGTCGGGAACACGAACCCATACAATTTTTGCGTTGAAATCCGTGAAACACGAATACAAGTCAATATTTGCTTTCATCATACATTTATCTATTTAGTTTTGTATTTATTAAGCACTAAAACCGCGTCAACAAAATTACTGACAGGACTATTCAATACAGAACAATAACATTTTGCAGATAATAATTATACATATTCAGATAATGACATTAGATGAACCGGTAATTTTTTTTTTTTCACATAGTTAATAAATATTAGTCGGCAAAAGTGAGTTAAAGGTTGCCATATTAGAATCATAACTCACCTTCTGACATCTGTAGTAGTTGTTGCACATAATTGCGTAAGTATTTAAGGACTAAACCACTAAAATCACTCTTATAAATGATAAATGCAAATTACGTCGAACTCTGACAGATTAGCAATCGTAGATGGCGCAACTGTTGTATTAAACAAATCGTGTTAACGCAAAAAAAAAAAATTAAAATCCCTTGAATTTCAATATATGTCAATACATATATTGAAATTAAAATAATAATTCGTTTTTTATGCTGTATACACATATTTGATTGCAATATGATGTTGAATTTCAATTTATTAAAAATAAATACTTTCGGCACTCGATGACTTTTCCAATAATCTAAATCATTAAAAGTTTTCGAATAACACGCTTTGTAAAACAAATTCAGTTTATTGATCGGACAAAACTGCTTTTTTTTTAATTATATAGAACTATGAGAGTAGTTCAAGTTTCATTTGTACTAAATTTAAACGCAAATTTTGTTGTTTACTGATAATGCGAAATTATGTTTAGGATTTAAATGAAAATGTCTAGTTTAAACGGAAGATATTTATTTAGGTTTCTACAACAAACATAAGAAATCACCTGGACACAAAGTGTTCAATACTTCCGGCTAACAAATTTGAGAAATAAATTCTAAATCTTTCCAAATAATCAATTTAACGAAGACAACGGTATAATATATGTATCATTACATATGCATATAAAAAATATTATTAGTTTTAATATCACAGTTAATAAGGAACAATTATATTATTCATAGCAAATGCTTGACTACAACAATAACAAAAGAGAAATCTATTCAGGTGCTTGCGCAACTTTGCGGCGCCTCCTTTTCTTCTTAGACTTCTTATTCTCAGTTTTTTCTTCAATTGCTTGGGAGTCCAGGAGTGTATCACTAGGTATAATAAGCTCATCATTGTTGAGATCTGGTTTTATTTCAATGTCGTCATATTTCTTTATGATCTTCAGCAGGTGTTGACCGTATAAGATGGATGAGTATTTCAGGCCATACATGGATGAAGCATCTCGCCCCATAGTTGAAAATGTTTCTGGCCGTATTTTCATGCGAAACAATGAGTTTGCGTAGTGCCTCGCTTCCCCTCTGCATAGAATGCCATTGATGCCGTATTTAATGCATTCAGCTGCAAAACCACTATCCGTTGAAATGATCGGAGTGCCGAAATACTGAGCTTCCAAAACGCACCAATTGAACGCATCATCTCTAGTGGTATTCAAGACAGCCGTTGAGATTCGGTAGAAATTCGCTCGAACCTCACAATTAGCGTTGGTTATCATGCTAATGGCTTCACTGCAACGAACGGTCTTCAACATCTCGTGCATGGTTCGACGATATTCGTTGGCTTCAAAGTCGTCCCAATCCAAGTAACCCATGATAATCAGAGCGACGGTATTCTTCAGTTTCTTCTCAAGCATCTCATGAAATTCGACGAATGCTTGTATTGTCATGGCGAAGTCAGATCTGGGATGCCACGGGCCGACGGCCAAGTAAAAGTCTTTGTTGTTTATTTCCGCCTGGTACCGATTCAGTAAATCAATGTAGTTCGCGCCCCGCAGATGTTCAGCTTCAACGGGAGGGTACAGCGGCGTTACAGTCAAACGGTGATCGCTTTCCGTCAAATGTAGAAATGTTCTTTTTGCTAGTATACTCGGAACGATTATTTCGTCCGAAAACTTCATGCACCAAGTGCGAAAACGGTTCGAGTCAACTGGGTTTACTTTTCGAAAATTCAACATCTCACGAAAGTATTCAAATGTAATCACTTTATACTTAGTGAGTCGTTTCAGCACTGGCAGTGCTGCGCAGTGTGCATCTACCAATATGACAGTTTTGCTTTTCTTTCCGTGCATGTACGCGATGGAAAATAGTGCTGTATAAATGGAACGCACGGCCCAAAAGAATTGTCTGTAAACAAAAATACTTTCGTCCAATCATACGCGTAGAACACATATTTAAGATCAATACGTAGCCCTCTTGCCACGTGCAATTTTCAACAGTATTCTAGTACATTCATAACTAAACAACATTGTTAACATTTCTCAGTTTACCAAACAAAACACTCTAAAAGTCGCATTTTTACATACACGCATTTCCACCAATAGGGTGGCAGAATACCATTTACATCCATTCATACCTATCATACAATCTTTCGCCTTTCAAACAAACTTCTTTTGCTACATCCCGATTTATCAATACACGCTCTTTTATTCTACTTGCTCATTACTTTACTTTCGCGCATATTCCGAGGGCGACCCCACATTCTCGCAACATTTGTTTCACCCACGTAAATCATCTTCCTCTATCTTTCATTCAACATAACATCTCATTAGGCTTTCACCTACTCTACGTACAACATTTTATACAATATCGCACTGCTAATGCACCTACGTATTTCGCTTCCTGTTTCTCTATTGGATACACCACAAATTACATTCACAAGCCAACATTCACATTCATACATCACTCTCAGACATCAACACAAGTACACTCAGCCTTAAAGCCCCTAAAATCTTACAAGCATCATTCGCAATCATTTTTTAGCAATACGATTAAGCTTAGAACTGAATTAGAACGATAATCGAGTTTGAAAGATTTAATTTTATCTGGAAACATAGAAATAATTGAATTAAGGTTGATTTCCATATACATGTCAAGTCCGTGCAGTGAGTGCAGCATTGCAGATAACGGAGACGCGCGAATTTATGCCGCTCTGATTGCTCTGTTGCATTTCATCCGTTTAATAGATCTAAATTTCGTATATGCTTTCAAAATGAATTACGCAGCGCATCAAATATAAATTCATATTAAATTCGAATTTGTGCACCCATTTTTCCACAGCGAAAACCGCATGCGAAATACATGACCAAATAATGTGCAAATATAATCAGGATATGCTCAGTGCGTAATAATAAGCTTTAAGATTTAACATTGTTTTAAAATAATGTACCTGAACATTCCGCAAACAGTATTTGGTATCCAGTTTCCTACTTCAATTATTGGAAAATTCTCCAGATCCCACAAAAGCTCGTTTGGCTCAACGTTGTTCAGGAAGACTTTTACGCAATGATTATATTCGCGAAGAGTTTTTCCAGCGTCGTAAATGTATAGAAACGGCTCGTCTGCATATTCATTCACTTTTATAAGGTAGACATTTTGATTGTCCAGGATGTTGGTTGTACGGTTTGCCAGTTTCAGTTCCATGCTAAATAATTCAATAAATTGTTAAAGAATCACAAAATTAACTATATCAATCTATAAAGCAACTCTAATAATCTCACTTACTCCATTATAATTGATTAATCGATGAGTTTATATGGATAAATTGCAAGAAAAAAAATACTTTGTATGAGGTAACGTATTCAGTACGGCTACCACGAAGATACTAAAGGCCGCACTCACTGCGTTCACAATACATTGTTAAAAAATATTGGTTTTTTTTAATTTCATCAAATTTTGTTTCAAACTCATTTTGTTATATTCTTTCAATTGAAATATATTATATTTGTTATTATTATTATTTATTTAAACGTATAAATCGTTTGAATTGATGAATTTTGGAACAGATCCTTAAGCGAAACTGTAAACTCGCTCGAACTTCAACTTATTGCCTCTTACCATAGAGGCGTTCGTGTTCGATTTTGTTCACGCGCACATTGAGATAAAATTTGAATATATTGAAATCAAACTCTGGATTGTTAGCTTATATATTATTGATTCGCATATATATTACAATTTTGTTTATACAAACATTGATAAACTCAGTTATGAATCTGAATTATTATATTATATATTACTATAGAAATTTAATTATGAAGTATCTTCATTCGCAAATTTGCTGTGTTTAAGCACATTTGCATAAGTAAATTAACTGAAATAACAACGTAACTAACTTATATAACTAAAATAAGAAGAATGAACTACGCAAATACGGAGATTCACACGACCGTGCGCATTTACTTAGCAATGTCACCGATAGGTGGTACATTCTACAACGCACCAAGTTTATAACGGAAATATTCATTTGCGCTATTCTAACTAAAAGCATCTTTAATTGATGCCATTTTTTTATGTTTGAGCAGCCATAAATGTGAAGAGTTTTTACCATTAAAATAAAAATATTAAATAAGTTTGTTCTGTTTTTTTGTTTCATCTGGAACTTATTTTCAATAAATATTAAATGAAATCCAAAAGTCAAGTAAAAGGATAAAACATAAATTAAAGTTTTCAGCTGGTCGCAAGGTGTTCAGGGACTTCTTAAGGTGCGAATACTCCGAGGAAAATATACTTTTTTGGTTGGCGTGTGAAGAACTCAAACGAGAAACTAACCCCGACGTCGTCGAGGAAAAGGCACGGAAAATATATGAGGATTACATATCGATTCTCTCACCGAAAGAGGTAGGTGACAAATTCTAATATTTTATTTATTTTATTGTATTTTGGCTGTACAATACAACTACCGCCTCCATACATCTTTTAGGATACACATCTATATAACAGCGACGTCATACATTTAGCAATATATGTTTTTAACGAAACTAGGTACCATATTTTATAAATGTTTCAGTTTTTAGTTTAAGCGATTTTTTTGACCATTAAATGTTTACTGTATTATAAATTGTGCATATGCGTTGTAAATAATCTTTTAATGTACATTTATTATTGCAATTGTAGTGTCACGCTAATATTTTCTCATTTGCTTTTATATGCTGTAATAAAATTTGACTATAAACCACGACACTGCCCGACAAATATAACGTAATACTTTTTGAATTGCGTGTGATTTTCAGTGTAGATCTAGCAACAATATTACTTTATTACAAGCACTAATTTTAAATATATTAATAAGAAATAAATACCCAAAATATTTTCGAAAGTCAAAAATTAATAAAAATTTGTTTTTCAATAAACCACTCGTTTAGTTTCAAAAAAATTCAATTTATTATTGATACGTTTTTCTCATTCTTAGGCCATCATCAGAACATATACAAAAAATATATTTACTTATATTTATATGATTTTGAAAGTCACTCAATAAAAGGTATAATTTCAGAATAAAAAGTCATATGAGGCGTTTTTAGATATTTTAACCGTAAAATATACATTTATATATTTATCTCTATGCATCCAAAAAGGTTTTTATTTGCACGCTCCACCAATTACATAAATCCCGTTAAATCTGTTCTGCCCAATCATTGTTTACTGAAATCCTCTGGCTTGCAATCACACACATACATACATATCAATATTTATTTGAAACACACATACATACACAAATAAATAAATAAATATATATATATACAGGCTCCATATTCTAAATTGTCTACCTTTGACGTGAATTGCCAGTATTACATTACTGGAAAAACTGTCACGTTTTACGCATAAGACATTTCTTAGAATTCCGAATATTTTTACCGATCTTTCTACGTAGCAGAATCTATATATAAAATAGGATAACTACATCATTGATTACAGATAATGTAATTCTAAAGAAAAGAGCTTTTGGTGATCAGCTTCCGGGAAACGTATAAAATATGTTATATCATATATAACATAGTTATTTTTGAGAGCTTTATTATACGTAACAGCTTTTAGCGTTGCAGTATTTATGTACTATTATAACTGACGTAGGCATTCGTTTAAAACATATTTTGTTTCTACGCAAGCTGCTATACAAATATGATGAGTTGGTTGTAACTCTACCATTATTAGAGTATATTTCAAAACTGTCTTAATTAATTTATGGGACCCTACCCAAACTATTTTAAATGTTTTTCTTTTTTAATATATGTACGCATCTAATTCCAATTAAGTATCTTTATAACAAGAAACAGACGGATACCTATTTTAATTGATATTTAAATCGTTAAAACATTAGTGTATGGGTTGTTGCCAAATTAGCTACATGTGGGTTCGGAATTGGACATGAAATATATACCTAGTTAAACATGCGAAATATATTTTATAGTTCAAAATATAACGAAAGTGCATTAACCTGAATTTAATTCTAAATTTAATTGCGTATTTTATGTTTGTTTATATTTGCTCTGAGGATTTTCACAAATTTCTAAATACATATTCATTTAATATATATATATATCAATAATTTACGGCCTAAATTTACAAAAGTGCTTGCCTAGGTTTATTAATTAGTGTATTTTTGGCTATTATGTTGAAATGTATTTAAGATGGTTCTTGTTTATATAGGTATCATTGGATTCAAGAGTTCGCGAAATAGTAAACAGAAACATGGTCGAGCCAACACCGCACACCTTCGATGAGGCCCAGCTGCAAATCTACACCTTGATGCACCGCGACAGTTACCCTAGATTTGTAAACTCGAGCCTGTTTAAGACACTGGCTCAATTAAACAGCGGAGCGGCCAGTGACACGGGTAGCGTCGGTGGCGGTGAGGAAGAAACGAATCCAGACGCCGGCCAATCAACACCCCAAATCAAGCCACCAGCCGAAGAGGTGAACGGTTAATAAGCAATGACGAGGGACACGGAAAGAAATCATACAAACACTGCAATCATAACTACAAAACTGACACATCACAGCACGGTGTTCAATACTCAACCCTTGACGAGAACCCTGTGGTGGCCTAGCATAAGAAATTGTCGACCACTTTGATAGTAATAATAATAATAAAACAATCGGTTTAGTAAAGATCAACAATTGTGAATGTTTTGCGTGGTGCTCTTGTTGATATTTCTTTAGTTATTTGAAATGTTGAACGTACAAAAAGTTTCGCGGGCGCAGATGGCAGATGCAGATGCAGCTGGTTGACGGGTATACACACATCGATAATACAATCCGTTGGCCTAACTAAGTCACAACCAATACACTGGCCTAATAATAATAATAATAAGAATAATAATAAAAACAACAAAATGTGGTCTGAAAATGTCGTCTTTCGCGTAAGTTGAAACAAATATGGAACAATATTGCGTATAGATAATCGCAGGTGTTCGAACCTTCCATTACCTCAAACCCAACAAGTAAATATTATTAGCTCCTTCAAAATGATCAAGCTTTTCACAAACAGTGATAAAGATGTATAGCATTAAGAGATTATTAAAACATGTTTTTAAGAATAATACATAATTAAGACGTTCTGCATACGAAAGAAGACTTCAAGGGTGAGCTTACGGTTTTCAGGGACGAAACTACAAAGAATCAGAAACCATTCCTTCTCTTCGATTCTATTTCGCTGTGTTTTCATGACCACTTTGTCGGTTTTACAATAATAAACACCGACCATATAAACTGATGTAAACCAAGGGAATACAGGGTGATCTCAGATCTACGACCGACAAACTGCGGCTACGTAATCAGGGATTCAAAGCACTTCAATTCTGTGCATACAGAGTTTGAAATACTAGAATCGTTTTAGTTTTTTCTAGTCTGGAATTCGCTACTCAAATTTGTCGGTCACAACCACCCTGTTTATTTTATTGGACATGGCCTCCATCATAACATTATAACAATTATTGCATTTATGTTTAGACACAATTTGAAATAAAAGAATACTTTACAGCCTTCACGCTCACTTGTATGTGTTCGTTATCAAACTAGGCGTACAATTGGGCCTACATATTCAAAATAGATACAGCAATAAAATATATTTTAATTTCACATTGTGTACGTACTGTAATTACAACAAAAAAAAAACAAGGTTTGTCTAATATAATAAACATATTGTACATGCGTAAAATAATATAACAGTATAATTTCACGAAGAGCCACATTCGTATGTGTTATATTAACGTAGATTGTTATTATTTGAAAAGAATTTTAAACGATGGCAAGCAAAGGGTTTATCGCGCTCACATTCTAATAAGATAATACATAATATCAATGTTGTTCATTTGTAGTTGTTGAATTAAATATTGAGAAAAAGATTATTCATTTTAGATTCGACAAGTGTCGCAAGACACAAAAAAAATATACAATGTAAAATATCCAAAAATGATTATAAAAATAAGTAATGTAGTTATTTAAGAACCAAATATTTGTTAAGATGTCTATTCCTTGTGTACGAAATTTTTATATTCTTTTCCTAATTTATATTGTGGAACCAAATGTAAATTGTATCTCTTCTAAAATGATGCCATGGGGATGTTTCTCTCATTTATCACAACTTGAACGCTGTTTATAGAATTTCCTACAGTCTTTTTTAGTTATATGTATATTTTACAGGATGATAAATACTTAAATTTATTTTATTTCCATCATTTAAACCAGTAGCGATTGGGTAAGAGTATTGAGCTTGAAAGTTAAATAGAATTTATTTCTAATCTCTTAGTTTATTTATTTTATTTTTAAATGAGAGTTGAAAGGTATATAAATTTAATAGAAATGAGAGAAACATATTTGTGATCAATAAAACTAAAATAAATTCCTAAAATGAACGTTCGGTGAGATATGATCTCACTCACCCCATCCCAAATGACCAACTTATAGACGTTAATATAATAATCAGTATGAATCTCACCCAATGTGTAGAATACAGCGAATATTTCTGTATAACTATTAAACAAAATATAAAATATCTGTATTCGAATAAGAAGTATTATATATATATATATAAAAAAATTTAAAAAATTACATTATGTTAAAAGATGTACTTACAATATATAAATATATGTATATATTGTACGTATCTTATATAACAGGCTTAATATTGACGCATTTCGTTTAAGTGTCAAACATAATACAATAATATAAACAATATAATGATTATGTGATATACAAAAAATCAAGAATCCAACACAAATTTACTGTTTCAAGCCCATACAATAACATATACAAGGATGTGTAAAATAGGTGTATGTCAAATACATCTTGTATTAATGCAACATTTGCAAAACGAACCTACACTCACACAACCAACCGAACACAGACACACGTCACAATTAATATTATAATAAGTCATACTTGTATATGCACACTGCAAACCCACATGTCCACACATATTACTCCCTATGGTTATGCCCTAATGACACATAATAATCGATACACAATTGTGAATTAATATTAAATAAATATCAATTAGAATTGCATTGTATTTATTCACCTATTTATAATATATGTTAATATAAGAAACTTGGAACAGATTGCATATTTTCTAGTCAATTTTTTATGCTTTGCTTAAAACTAATATAATACAGCTGCACACATCCTTTACATCTTATATACATATATATATATACTTAGTAACAGGTTAAATTAGAATATTTTTTAGATTTATTTTTTAATTTAACTAATAAGGGAATAAGTCTAAACTGCCCGCATCACAACTAAGTGACTTTGGTTACCTTTTCAATACCTTTCAATATTCCTCATTGTCACAAGTTCACTTTTCTGAATAAATTTCTTATACAAATTGAAAGTGAAATAATAAATCGCATTTTTCTAATTGTATAAAACGACTTCCTTTCTAGATTTCTCGAAATACGGTACTAGCTGGCAAATATAGATTCAAATTTATCAAAATATCAAATCAGTATCATAAAGTTAATTAAGAATAAAACAACTTTTACTTTTCTTTACAATTTATTATTAAAACGAAATGTACATTTCAACCCCAAACTAAGTATCATAAGTTATTATAAACCTCAAATTTTAAGTAATTCTAATTCTAGTTCGTTTTTAACTTGAGAGATGGTTTATAGGGAACTATTAATAATTTATGGCTTCCAAGCTGCACAGGAGGTGATATTTGGGTTGCCTGTATCATAGGACGTATAAATGTTCGGCATTTAGACACATGGTCAACGAACAGATTTCCCGTGATGCATTTATATTGCATTTATAATCTTGTTTTTGAGTAATAAAGTGCTGCATATTGAATACGTGGTATTTTCATGAATACGAATTGATGAAATACTAGGATGTTTGAATTTTGCTAAATTATTTCTATGATTATAATTTAAAAAAAAAAGAATTAAATGGGATATAATTTGTGCTGTAAGCAAGTTATCTGTCACGAAAGAGTCACCGCAGCAGCCTGGTAGCACCCAGCCAAAAAGTCTGATGTAACAGGGACGCAGTGGGGAGATGATCACGAGGTCTAATAGTATGGCGGCAAGATCAAAGCGAATAAAAGCAATGCTCTTGAATACAGCGTAGCATGTGCCTGCAATTCTACGCCGACTGTGTTTACCAGGCCTGTATTGAGAACCAGTCATATCACAAATATTATCCGCACATAAACTTAGAATATTTTATAAATAGGCGATATAAATAATTATTGAATATTTTAACAACGGTTCAAAAGCGAAGAGGATGCTACAAATACAACGTAGGTTTTTTTTTTCTATATAATATATTACAAGGTACTAAAATGTTAAGGGCAATTTGTGGAAATACGAAAAAAATCCGAGGGCTTCACAAGCTAGTGTGAATACAAAAGCCTACAAGAATATTCTGAGAAGGACAGGGAGCACCTGCCAGTTCAGTTCATTTACAGCTGATTATAGGAACTTTCATATACACAGTTTTCTTCAGAAAAATACTACCCCTGCTGCTTCTCGAAAATTGACTGCACATCTAAAAATTATATTTTTCTGAGAACTGAAACACACCTAAGGTGGAACTATAACCTGCGGTACACCAATTAACTTAATAATCTTCGTTTTCTGGAGCTATTAATTTCTTCACTGTTTCCACCAGCAAACAGGTTATACGTTCTAACTAAACACAACTTTTGCAAAAATAGAATTTCATTATATAAATATGGTTTTTTTTTTTTTGTGGGATATTTAAAAGTTTTCTGCCACCCCATTTGAATGAATGTGTATGTATGTTATATGTGAGAAAAATAATAAATTGTATGTATATTTCTATATAAAGAAAATAAAAAATGTATGATCGCCACTGTAGATGTATGTATGAATGTATATAAGTTCATATTCAAAATGAATATCATATTTTTATTGCTGGGACGTAGTGAGGAGCCCAAAGGCGGGGATATAGGTGTTGAGCGGCAAACATCAAAGAAAGCGGCATGCCCACTGATGCCAGACAATTACTAGTTGGCCTTGAATTACGTTCCCTCACACCTCAGTGACTTACGCACCAGACACCAAGTTCCAGCGATACTTTACACTATACAGAAAACACAGTGAAAACGAAAACATTACACCTAAAATAATACCACAGATACTGCCGCTTATATACGAAAAAGAACATCAATAACACCTATAATATTCAGAATTGGCCAGGCCCGGATTCCAACGCAATAGCATAAAAAACGAAACAATATTTCCAACACAAATAATTTAAACCGTTTGAAATGTTCGAAAGAAATTTATTTGTTTTCATAAGTTTAAATAAAAAACGCATCCGTTTTGAAATAAATATATAATAAAGTAAGTTTTAAAAAGTGTTAAGAAAAGGTACAAAGACGTCAAACAAAGATAGAGAGATATGGTGGGACGGAGATGGTTATATACAATTGCTTTTCCTCTGACCGTTGTCGGCGAACATCAAAGGCGTTTTGCCGACGTATACACTGGCACTGGACAGCTGGTTGCCGAACTGGCACAGCCAGGGCACCGCAACCTCGCGTTTGCTGCCTGTGTTCCACTGCTATAAAATCCCAACAACACACATCGCACACCCTGGAGGCCCTCGCAATAATACCGAATTCAATACAAATGCATACTTTTATTACTAGTAATCACTGCATCAAAACAGATAATTACCATCATATTCGTTTTATTTGTGGAGTTACTTATGATTGAGACGTGTTACTTGTTACGAACTATTATCATATACATATAATACTTAACTTCCAAAAAAAGAATCAACGAACTTAAATTAATTATTTGCGATATCAAAGCGAAAACCCTATTATATATTTGCAAAAATTAATTATACATCATACGTTGGTTCAATTTGACAAGATTGTATAGTAAGTTGCGAATTGTCCACCGGTGAAATTGAAACGTATTGCAAACGCGTGTGTATAGACACAATTGTGTATGCACAATTTATATGCAAATGCAACAAATAAAACTTGTGCATATTCGTTGTGCACGTACGACTTTTGTACAATGAGACAGCATTGTTGTGAAAGAGAAAAATGTATCTCAAATGCACACCGCGAAAATATATATTAACTATTTACTTATTTATAGATATATTTCTGATACATAACTATGGAAACATAAATAAATTTTTAATAGTGGTATCATTGTAACCGATACATTTTTCGAAACACAAATTTTAATTTGCCGCTTTCAGAATATGACCATAAGTCGAACGCAAAATATCGTCAGAATGACGTAATTTTGACGTTAAAACTTAGGCATACATGTATAGACGACGTGACATGGTAAAATAAGAGCTGTGAGGACGTTGGCTTTATGAAATAATAAACAAAATAGCACTTCTATCCACGAATCGTTTGACCGTGTATACCTGCAGTTTGTTTTTAGATATCCACTTTTATTTCCACACCTGCCTCTATGAAATGAGCTCTGATACATTGGCGCCGATTAAAGAGGGGGCATTGGGATGATCTCACAATACTTAGTATAAATTAGAAATATGTACAAAAAGATTTTTTTTTGTTTTTTTTTTTTGGGCTTTGAAATAAAAACTATTGGTAATTTGATGGATGTGTAAATGAATATGAATAGTATTATTTTTTTAGACTAGTGCGGTGCATCCTTAAGACGGTACTGTAGAAACTTCAACATTGTCGGGATTTCTTGAGATAAGAATACCTACTGCTCGAAGTGTTTATTTATTTTGTTTTTCGTATTGTAGAATAGCAAAGAGGATCCCGACAACGATCACGTTGAACAAATGGCGATCTCGCATCGAGATTACAGAAGGTAATGACTGACGATGGCCATTTCCCGTGATTTGCGGCACCGCGCTTTGATTGTGCTCTCGCATGTCTTATTACGATCACGCGAGCTTTGATGCGTCAGTTTGCGTACGTTTAAAGAGCAGCACTGAAATCCGGATCGGATCGGGTCGAGCGACTATAGACAGAGGAGGATGTGCACTTGGATGACGGCTCGACGCCGCTCATATACACGCACGCACAAAACACGCATCTGCATATACACACATACATACATACATGTATAATAGTGTCTATGACTATGAAAAATATCGTATAGAAACATTTCTAATGTACTGTAATAAATGCAGAAATATAAAAAAATGTGAAAATAATTTAAGTATGGAGAATTGTGTGATGCATAATTTCATATAGAAGTTGTTGAATCATTATGTCGAAAACGTCATCTAATGCTGCACGCCACGAGTGTGGCGAAAATGAAAAATCTGTTATAAACCACGGGTGGCCGGGGTGGATTTTGAGGAAAATAAAACGTAATAACATACACATGTAAGCCGTCCCGTAGCTGGACATCAATACGTAGGAGCTATTAACTATTTTTTTGCTCCTTTTCTATAAAAGTTAGTTCTTCCTTTACGGTCGACCGTCCCTGTTCGACACGGCGTGCTTTAACATAGACCGCCAGCCGGCAAAGGAAAAGAATGACAGAGACGGACACGGCGAGACAGAGATGACCAGAGAATTTTAAGACCGCTCACTGTGTGTGATCTGCGCGTTAGTGGACAAGGACGCAAGGGGTGAAGTTAGGGGCCAAGGGACGGCAAGAAGCAAAAGAGACGACCGCCCGATAAGTGACGGCTCTAGGAGGACAACAGCAACATAACACAACGCATCGCCGAGATGACAAGTGGGCGAATGCCGAATGGTGCGCGGTAAAGGGATGCAAGAAAACGTGATGCGAGAGTTTCTCGGTCATAAGTTGAAGTTAGTGAAGAAGGACCAGAAAGATGGACGATAGGGGCACGCCCTGCTGTGGTAATAGTTAGACAGAGCGAAGCAGCAAGCAGAGACAACCAGCACCTGGCACCGTAGCACCGTACAACCGTAGCGGCTAAGTGGCGTGCTGTACTGTGACTGTTCTGTGTTGTTGCTGTTACTGTTGCTGTAAGTGGGGTCCTGCCCCGAACCGAATATACCAAATGCCGGCTTCATTTCGATCTGTTCGGTCTAGCCTAGCTTTAGCTTAGCTTAACTTTGCTTAGCTTAACGTAGCTTAGCTCTCAGCTTAGCTTAGCCTAGCTAGCCTAGCTGGCCTAGCCTGGCCTGGCCTAACCAAGCCTATCCTAGCTAGAGAGTACAACATTATCATAGTGGTCGACTCGCTGTAGCGTAGCTATACACGAACACGACAGAACAGAACAGAACAGAAACTCCAAGCAACCATCATCACGCTCGCAGTCGAGTTCATACCGTGCTGTCGAAAGGACGGCCGCCACTGCGCGTGCACGTTACACACGTGTTTGTTATAGTACGTACTAGTGGTAGTGTGTTTATGAATAAAAAGTTTTTAAAAGATATTGTCACAATAACATTGGACAATTCTACATTAGTGGTGAACTGGTGCTATAGAATCTTTACATTCTACACATTTATTTCGGACAGTCAGCAATCATCGGTTTTGTGTTGGTTGAAAGAGTGAGAACGCGCGTTTTTGTGTTTATTGAAAAAAAAGCCGCCTTGTAGCGGACGCGCGTGACATGCTTCAAATAAACTCGGCCGAACCGAATTGAATTGAATTGAACTGAACTGTCGGCGGTGACTGCGTGCATGCATGTGTTTCGTATCGTTGTATGTACAGTGAGGTGTATCCTCACGTTCGCAACCAAGTGTAGAGAGTGATACCCATAGGATCGGCAATTCGAAACATCATTTGTTGCGTGAGGCGCGTGACGTTCCACTGCCTTTTAAAAGTTTCCAGTGTGTCGGTGAAATGTGCGCACATGCGGTGTTGCAACGTTAGTAGTTAGTGCGTGCCGTATGTGCAGTGTCGGAATAAATGCGACAATAACAACAAGTGACGAACACTTCAAACAAGTCTACTATTTTAAACGTATGCTTTTCCACCCTTATGCTACCTTGGTATTCGTTGGCCAGCGCGCAGATGGCGAATAACTTGATCAAATGGTGGAGAACGAAGTTCCTCAATGGATATAAACAATTCTCGGGTAAGTTTTAATAATCACACTTCATTCATTCATTCATCCATCGATTCATGTATGTATGTATGTCTATAAAATAAATCTATCTTCTATCGAAACTAGTTCGAGCAAAGCCAGATGCATTGCGTGTGTATGTTGCGCGTCTCGTCGCAGGTAAAAGAAAACCAGTAGCTGTGTTCGAAAAAGTCGTTTTTAGTCGAAACACAGCCACTTTGTACGTGCACGTGACCAATGTTGCAACGCCGGGTTGTTGGCTTCACTTGTATCTTGAGGTCACACGGCTGACATCTCAGCGGTCCATACTGTCGGTCTCTTCAGATTATTTTTGGATGCCGAAATGCACCACCTTCAAACCTACCATATTCACTATATCCTCCACTCAGTACCGTTTATGTACCGATGATGCATAGAACGCACGCAGTTTATGTAGAAAATAATATAATACACAGTTGTTTCAAAAGAGATACGTTTGTTTTGTGACAGCACAACCATACCTTGTGTGTATTAAACAGCATACTACTATACTATAGTATAGTATAGTACATACAATACAATACCGCCGTAGCGTAAAGCGTATAGCGTATAACGTAGACATACAATCAAACTTCCTCTTTGTATGACCATATCGTATTTGTAGGGTGTGCTTTTCTTACTCACGTTACGTATATGTATGTATGTCTACGATTTTAGTAAGTCCATCAAAGTTGGTTCGGTTTTAAGGTGTATGTATACTCGGGCTGCACATATTGTGCGTTGCCTCAGCTACGCGGAACCCAGGCTAAGTCTTTCACCCGGCCAAGCGGCCACAAACACAAGCACATAGGCAGCCTTACGAAGCGGCACGTTTGTGATCTGAACAACAGAGCGAACAAAAAAGACCGTTGTAAGAAGTATTCGTTCCGTCCCATTTCTAGTTAGGGATCCGGGCCACGGTTAGAAAGTGTCGTAACCGAAGATGGATCCATGCACGTTATATATACATATATACATACATACATACATACATATATCTCAAGCAGTCTTACTTTTAAAGTTTATATAATCAAGTCACTGTACGGCACATCTTACGGGTAATAGATGAATCGAATGTATACATACATACGTGCGGTTTGGAATAGCATTGTCACGCGGGGTGACATGTTGTGTTTGCGAAACTTCACCGAATGCCGGCACCCAGACTTTGACAGAAAATCGATAGGAAATATTAAGGCAAACAAAACACAGCGTGCTTGAATGGCGCCGTTGCAACCATTCGCGAACGACAAAAGAAGCGTCCAAATGACGATAAACTCATTATTGTATTCATGGTAGTACATACATGCGGTGATCCGCATTCGCCAACTTACAAAGCTCTTTCATGTCGTTTTCTTTGTCATCCTCATAAATTACAACGTCCACAACTAACCCCCGGATTCACTTGCGTAACATTACAAACGTCATTACACGTTTATATAACTCGTGCATCATCACACAAATGGCACTCTTGACTGGCATGTTGCAAATGAGTCTCTTCTACTCATATTTAATTTTGAATTGCTATAAGACGCTTAGGGACACGGCGAAAATGCACTAAGCGTTTATATTTTATCAGGAGAATATACATACATAACGAGCATTTTCACATTGAAATAGGTCTATTATTTACGACTTCAAGGCATTCGTATCCTGTATGATGAAGTCAATGACCATAGCATAGGTAACATTCACAATTTTTAATGTCTTCAAGTAAACAGTTATACGAAATACAACCTTGTACAGATCCTTACCCACAATTAAACACTACGTACTTTACGTTAATTTCATTCAACGAAAATCCTTCCCCTTAATGACAAAATATATACACTGTTATCTTAAAATTGCTGTGTCATCTTAAATATTTGTACACAAACAAGTTCCTTTTCTAGGAAATTGTATTTAACTAAATATGCCATTAGTGAAAACCCCTGAGTATTGTTGATTGAACATTCTAAAAAGCATTATTAATCTTAATAAATGGTAGATAAACACATTTGAATTACAAACAAAACATTTTTATTTTGTGATTACTAATTGTTTCAATTAATATCGAGATATATCAATAAACAAATCGTTGTGTTTACAATAAAACAAACAATTCATGTCACAGTTTCACAGAAATTTCTTACTCTAGTGTGGTTGTAGAACTTGCTAGAATTATACAACTTCATTCCCATCAAATATATTCACATCTTGATAATATTTCGCTATTCAAACAAATTTCTTTTACACACGCTCTTTCATTCGTTTTGGCATTTGGTATTCGCCGTATAGGATTGTTTTTGTGATATTGAACGAAAATAGTGGCGCTAGAATTCATTGAGTGATGTATGGCCGCTAGGGTTTTATTCGTTGAATTTCGTACATTTCGCCTACGGCCGTCTAGGATGCCACACCTTTTTAGTAGCGCCCGCGGCGCATTGTTAGATGGTCAATAGTGAAACCACTAACAAATTTAGGACTGCATCACTGCGTCTAAGTGACAAGAATTCGGTAATGGTAACGGTATCGGCAGTGACATCATTCTGAAAAATAGTGGCCACCCTCAAACAGCGGCATAACTTCGGCACGAGGGGAGTGAAACGCGCGTTGAGGGGTGTTTTCTGTACATTTACGACCCACACCACTCGGCCTTATCCCCAGAGGTTTCCAGAATAGGGTCTATAGAATATTCGAAACTCTGCACCATTGGAAATATTTCATCTCGTTACTGTGTAAACAATTAACAATTTTCTCCTAATTCTATTTCCTGTCGAGTCGAGCGCATTATTAACGAAATTGTACCTTTACTGATGGGACTAATACAGCCAAGCCTACATTTATAATTCGATTTCTCAATGTTTTGATCGTATCATAATTCACTTAATATGGTATTTTGTCAGGGACGGTAATTAATTTTACGTTACTTTATTGACTAGTCAATATTTAATTATTTTCGTTGAAATTCGTAATTAAATTCTTCAATCGAAATATACTTCATTTTCCTCATAAAATACACATACATATATGGTTTTTCACATAATATTTAATAATTTTCGAGTGACGCATTGTCAAAATATCCCTATATACATGATATGGGGTCTGAGTACCCAACAAATCTATAAGCATCCCCTTCTTAGGCTGTACAATAACTCAGTTTAGGGAAGTTGCGAATATTCAACAAAACATTCGTCCAAATAACAATTCATCTTTGTTATGATTATGAGTAGGGATCTATCATTGTGAATAAATGGAGCAAAAAATAAAATTGCGATTGTTAATACTAGTTTTAATTATGTTTCTATTTAGAAACAGAGCGTATAAAAAGTAGTGATTTTAGTGTTCGATTTGATAAAATGAGTGCGTTTTTTTTTCGTTTTGTTTTCTTGCATCGCTTGTTGGTTTGAAAACATGAAAGCGATACGCGGTCTCAGTGGTGGGTCGTCATCAAAAGCAAAAGGTTCCCAAGTTTATTCGTGCACAGCTGTTGTCTGTGAAGTAACCGCAATTTATTGAACGCTAATAGCAGGAGCCTCATTTTCTTTTCTCTGCTTTTAACGTGTTTTTGTTGCTTATCAAATGCCAGTACACCGACACAATCACCTGTTTTACTTTTCGAAATACCAGTTTTATTTGTTTTTGTGTGTGCACTATTAAAATCTTTTCAAATGTATAAGTGACAAACAAATTATAAAGAAGCTTGCGTATAAAAAATAACTCGCGTTTCGAAAATGTCCTATTTTTTTTTCTCTCTCTCTCTCTCTCTCATCAATTTTAAACCTATAATTACAAATATCCCCCGAATTGGCCGGAACTTTCAAATCGCAGCACAAAAAATGGATTATTAACCAGTTGTTATAAAAACCGTACTTCCTCTTTGGAGATAAAATGCGACCTTTTTTTTTTTTTGTTTCAGATATATAATTTGATAGATAGGTCTTTTGAAATCGCTCATCGGCCGGTTGGTTTTTGTCTTCAGCGCAGAATGTAGACCTTTTAGTTGTCTTGTCTTCGCGTTGTAATTAATTCACTGACGAATATGGTTAATGAGATATATTCAAATGTGATTCGCGGCATTGTGCAAGCGAATTAGTATAAAACAGAAACGCCCCGCGTATCTACGTTATCTTTTTCGGTTTAATTAATTTAATTAACGAATACTTAACACGCGCATATTTAAACAACATCGTTTCCATTTTATAAAGCGTCTCGGTAAAATACTCATTTACTTATAAGGCTGTCTAAGTGTGTTTTTGTACACTGTGCAATTTGAAGAATTTACGCTTCCCTTTTGTTTTTATATTTATGGAAATAAAACTATTTCGTGAATTGTATTTTTGGTCCAAGAATTTGCATGGCTAAGGAACCATTTCAGTTTTTATTTTTTGTTACTGTTTAGCAACCGGTATTTTCTACCTTATAATTTATGTATTAGCTACTGGTATAGAAAATGTTCCGATGCCGTTTTTTTTTATATATTCTGTTTTAATTATACTAACTTATATTTTGTTTTTAAAAAAAAAATTTTTAATCGAATGTGCAAACCCACAATGAAGAATAGATAATTTTAGAAATTGTATTTAGCATTCGAAACGTAGTGTGCACATTACGGTTACGGCGCCTTATTTTCTAGTGACGCTGACAGCAATGTTGGCGCCTTGGTTGTTGTGAGTGGGCGGCAAACGATGTACGCGTTTACGTTGGCGTACAATGCATTGCAATGTATATTTATTTCATTTTTTTAATATATATTGCTTGCCATATACATCATCATGAACACACAAAACATGCACATACAACTTGTTTCGAGATAAATGAAACACCCAACACAATTTGAACAGTTTTGTGCACAATAAAGTGAAAGTCATCATTAATACACCAAACTCCAAAACAAGGAATGTCCATTAAAAACGTATCCCGAAACGTTTCCAAAATTAAGATCCCCAAGACGTTTAAATACAAAACGCATTTACGAGAAACTTTCCTACTTTTGTTTAATTATGGATGAAATAAAATTACGCGACTTAAACGTTTCCCATTAAATGGAATAGTAGAAATTCCCTCATTTTGATAATCTAGCTTTAATTTAACAAACTACTTGTGTTTCGTTCGGCTTCATCATACACGTTAATTCTTGCGCGGTACTCATATTTATCCACTTGTTCTGAGCACCATTCGCTCACGTGTGTCGTTAATTGAGGGTGACATAAAACCCTTAACATGCATTCAAAATGTCTTTTGCATTCAATCCCGCTTTGTGAAAGCGGATTGTATTCAAAATAGGAGCACAATTCCGAATAGTTTATTTTATTTTTGTATGCCTACGTCACCATGTTTATGACACCATTAAAAACAATACAGCGCTATTTTTGTTTTTTTTCGAATAATGAGAACAAATTTCTTCAACGAAAACTAAATAAATAAACGTACGAATAAAAAAAAATATAGAATGTTTCGACGCGTTTGTACATTGGCAAAGTGCTCGGATAATGTGTTCAAGTTTATTTCGTACGCAAACAATATTTCTTGGCCGCGATTCAAACGAAACTAGCAAAGTGTTTATGATTTCTTCTTGTTTCATTCATTTTACATAATACAACCATCAATTCCAGCCACATAAATTCCGAACGGCCGTAACTAGTTTTCAATTATAAACTTGTAGGTAATCATTTACCCATTTGCAAATACATCATTTCCAACGCACTTTTAATGTTGTTATTATTATAGGCATAACAATGTTTTTTTACGCGATTATTTGTAATGGTTGCATGTCTCATACAATTCAAATATATTTAAATTTCGTTATCGTATTATCGTCAAATTTAAATGATACTACCCTATTTGATAATTTCTTTACTCATACACACACACACACACACACAATCATCAATATAATGATGTGTTAACATGGTATAAATGTTGTTAATGACCTATCGTGACTGTATATTACATTGTTATCATATGTGCATAAAGTAATGCACAACAATAAAATTGAACATGCAATGCTTACTAAATGATTATAATATATAGGTATGCGTACTATATGAGCTAATAATGTCAATACATAAACATGTTTGTATTGAATCGAAATTGTACATTTGTCTTTTCTCGACAAACCCGTTGTGTTCTTGGTCACGCACACTCACATATATATATATATATACTATAATCTGTATTTGCTAGAAACTGTAGTGAAATGATTTGTTATTTATACACCTCATTGAAAATTCATAAACAGTAAAGTAGATTAAAACGCAAAAAATAAAAAACAAAATACAACCTGTCGGCGGCGCCTTCTTTAATAGAGAACATTTCTGAACTGAGCCCAACGCTGATACCGACAAAGGTGCGTTTTTTTTCTTCAATTTTATAAGTACATATTTGGCGCCCTATGTACACTCTAAGCTGTGATAACAACACAATTCCCATATGATAAAACGCCGACAAACATGATAACTAAACGTACCTACACACACACACACATAAAAAATCAAGCCTTATATAAACGAAAATATATATATATATATTTTGTTTACCTTTTTTGTGAAATACCTTGACAGTTGCCTTGATTTCGATATAATCGATTTCTGCTGTATAAGATAAGTGGAAAGTAACATTTCATCATTTGTTGTATTGATAAAATAACAACACCTATGTGTGTGTGTGTTCAAATGGAATTCTTTCCCTAACATATGAACAAAACATGTGCGCCACCGGTGAAAGTGGAACTATTAACAAACCAATCGCCCAACTCAGCAACGCACGTTTGTTTCGTGCTTGTTGTAAATGGGCGCAAAACGAAACGCTTTTCTGGAATTATTCGTCCATTTCAAATAGCTAATCATTTACGGTTGTCTGTCTTTGCCTGTGTTTCTCGTCTTGATGATGATGCTGTGGTGTGTTATGCTCGTCGGTGAATGATGGTTGAGCGGCGTTCCGTGACCGAAGAAACTGGCTCCGTTGTTCGTCAGACTATATCATCACATCACCGACTCCAAACCAACAAAACCGCTTCTTCTTCTTATTGCCACAGAAACCAAGGTTACTGACATGAAAATCTTGCCTTTGCTATTTCCGGTACTAACACCACTCTCATACTACAAATACATTTTAATTCACATTTTGATGAAAATATATATTTTTCACAATTAATAAAATTAATTACCACATTACCAACAAATGGGGTGGCAGAAAACAATATTTCATCATTCAACTTATTTATTAATATTCCGAATTATATTATTAAAATTAATCAATTTTCGTAATAATAACTAGACCAATACGATTTTACTGTTTCGTAATAACAAATCATCGGAATTACCTTGGTCCAGTTGGACAAATGATTTTTTTTGACCAACCGTTATAGTTTCAATTTGAACTAAGTTTTATATCAAGTTCAACAGAATGAAAACAATCATTACTGTTCTCACGCTTATAGTATTATGTATCAGATAACATTTCTATTTACTGTTTAAGTATTCGCGAATATAGAGCATGTTTATCCAAAGGAAACTCTTAGAATTTGATAAGAATTGTTGTGCAGTTTCTAAAGGTATCTCTATTTACCATTCTTAGAAACTTGAGTATACTATATCAAAATCTTTATAGCTGAACAGTAAATATTAGTTTAATTTTAAACTAAGTATTATTCTGTTTACATTTGAAGTAATTTTGGTTCAATTGTGCGAATTTCAATGTGTTCTAGGCGTTTTTTTTTTCGTTGTTGTTGTTGGATTTGGTAGGTTTATTTAACGAACCTAAAGTATCAACGATTTACACAAGCATAAAGAGTGTTCGTCTCCTGTTCGTTTCCTGGAAAAACTTGAATACCCAATTTGGTAAACATAAAGATTCGTCCTCTCTCTTTCATTCTCTATTATGTTCGAGAATAGATTCCATAGAACCCATAAAATTACCGCTGCGTAGGAATGTATACAGGGGTCCAACGCAAATATTTTTTTTTTTATATAAACTTCAACAAAAAATAAATTTAATTATTTCTGAACAAAAAATTATAATTAGGTAATTACAAATTATATACGAGTAAAACTGGAACCTGTTCAGTTTTTTGCTTCAACTTTTCAACAACATATCACATCTTTTTTCGCTCAAAAAACCCAAACTTGATAAACTATTGCACAACACGTCAATCACAATATTTTTAGCATAACAGATCTCAATTGCTTAGAGAGAAAAAAATATATATAGATATTGTTATACCAAAGTGGTATGAAATATTAATTTATCCTGGTGACATATGTCAACAGCATATTAGAAGATTAACACTGTATCGGGTTTCAAATTAATCTCCGATAAATATATTTTAAAAAAAAAAACGTAATTACATTAATGTAATTTTATATCTTTTATAAAAACAAGTGCTCAAAAAATATGCGGCGCATTTAATCAATTTTGTATATATATATGTAGTTTTAATTATCAGTATATTAATTTGTATTTTATATGCTTAGGTGCATTTTTTTAAATGTTCAATACGGTTGAAATAACATCACTGATTATTTAATAATGACAATACGAGTAATCAGTCATAAATCAAAATAATGATTTATCTATTATTAACGTATAGGTTTAATGTGTAATGACAAATATTGATATGTTTGTCAAATATATTTGTTTGTTCAGAAATAAATGCTTTTATTGTTCATATAAATTGTTTAATAAAATAATAAAAATTGTTTCAGTTGTAAGAAAAATTATTGTATAGAAATTCTAACATACAACTACAATACTAATAGATTTACTGTTATGTGTTGTAAACTGCTAACCAATGCACTAATACTGGCTGAGAAAGTCATTGGCGTCTCGTTATGTTTATCTAAAATGTTTTGTAAATAATTTTAGTATAAAATTAGAAAATCGTAAAAATTTGATACGCGATCTTTGGGATGTGAGTAATAATGTTTATGCCATCGAAATTGTATTAAATGCGATGTATAAACAGTATTTTACGAAAGAAATCGATTAACTTGTTGATATATAATTTGAAATGAAACTCGAAAAGTGATTGGTCAAGCGATGGATATTAAAACAGTGTTTGTTTACTAGATGTATGGAATTATTATAGTGTAATTATGATTTGTTAAGGCTGGTTTATAATATATAATTTCCAACATATATTGAGGTCAAGTTATTAATGTTTATTGTAAAAATAATAATTCCGAGTTGCATGTAATATTTGTTTAATTTGGAATGAGTGGAAATTTTGCCCAAACGAGATTGGAATCTAAATGTTGATGGAAATCAAAGCGACACGTGTACGTGCATCAATCATGAAGCATTTCTAAGATTTTTGTGGTATTTTTGTTGACAGTTATACCGTCGGATTTCGGTGATGGCAGACCATCGGATACCGAAGAACTGTTGGGCCATCATCATGTCACTGGTTCGTCGTTAGATAATGGTGGTGGCGTCAGTGCGGTGCAGTTACCTATCTGTAGTACACCGCCACCGAATTCCTGTAACGATCATCATGCCGCCGAAACAACGCCAAATCCACCGACGATACACCCAAAGACATCTGCTCCACCCACACCACCCCCAACGCAACAACCACCTCAACCTTCTTCGGAAGAAAAACTACTAAATTTGGAGGTAAGTTTCATTAAAAAAATATTAAGAAAATCCTGACTTAAGTGACTTATAAACAAAAATAAAAAAAACATTACAAAATTACTCAATTGCCTATAAAATAATATTTTTAATGCATTTCATATCAAAACAAGACTTTTTTCAATCGAGGTTTTTATCATAAAATATATTATGCAATAAACAAAATGTCACATTGAAAAACGAAAGTTTATCACCATATGTGGACAACAATATGTTTTTGTTTTACCTAAAGTAAAAGTGTTATTCAATGAAGATTTAAAAAAAAAATTTATATTAATTTTTAAAAGATATACCAAACTAGAAATAACAATAAGAGTAGTTTGAGTTCAATTATTTCGTGAGTAAAATAGGGAGAAATAAAATCTAGGGTGTGTATGTATGTATGTAGTTAAGTGCGTATTTGTGATTAATTTAAAGAAATGTTAGACGAAAATATAATGCAAGTAGAAAAAGGTTAGATCGTAGATCGGTATTTCATTGAACCGGTAATCACGAAAGCATGTATTTATAGTATGTTGAAAATGTCGTATCAAAACATGAGCAATTTTTAGACGTGATTCATACTGTTTATTGCGGCATTTGCATATCAAAGGCGGTAAGCACACGGCCATATAATTTCATATCACAGACGCGAATAGCAGATAAAAAAAGAGGCAAGTGTTAGAACGAGACAACCATAATAACCAGATTATAAAGCTAGATAAGGACGGTACAAGTTTATGAGTAAAGAATATCAAACGTTTGTCGTAGATGTATGTGTATTTATATAAATAAAATGCTTATACAACATATACACACGCCACACGATGTTTCATTCTGATTGTTACATGTCAAACATAAAATTTATTTTTAAAACATCCATTTATCCTTACTACATACTTTTAAATCATTAAATTTGCGCAATTAACTCAACAATTTTCTATCAAATAACACATTAAGCTATGTATTTCATTTGAGGAATTCATAACAAATTATACTCGAGAATGATTTAAAACACGTGTATACTTTATATTTATGTTTGTTTACTCTACAGTGTACAGTCAAATTGAATTCTATTTAACAGCTATATGAGTATAATAATTCGCGGGTAATACTGATAAAAAAATATATAAATTGTAGCCATCGGCATTGCGATAATGTCAAAGAACCAAATAAAATCATAAATAAATATTATGACAAGATAAATTAATTAAGTTATCGGAAAAAAACAAAAGAATTATGTCGCATATTATATGACGGCAGCAATTATTGATTCATGATTTTATGAATGAATGTGGTGTTTATAATTAGAGAAATTGCTGTTATCGTTTTCGAGGCGTAAATGACCCGAAACGAAAATGATAAGAGCGGTAATGTTTGCAGATAAACCGCGCGCGCGATATCTTTATTTGTATTATTTTTTGTTTGTATCTGTTTATAATAAACGTTTAATATGGTCCGATCGACATTTCATTCATTCATAAAACCGAAAAACGATAAATTGTTTGTCAAATGAATTTACTCGCACTTTCGTCTTGCCCCGCACGCCACCGAGCACGGTTACTTTGACTTGTTGATGTTGTTGCTGTAAGTTTCAAGCTCGTTTTGATACATACATACATATATACATACAACACACGCATGCACACACATACATCCATATAAATGAAAGAACGAACTGTGGCGCGCCGGCGAAACATCAAAAGGAATCGTTGCTAGTCACTAGTTGACATTGAAGTAGTTTGTTTTCTCTGTCGAACAAAACCAATACACACGCCGCAGAGCCTGGCATAAATCTATTTCTATCTTTATCCACCCATCATCGTTTCTCCATACTCTGTCTGAATCTATACGCTGGCTTGTATGTTTCATATGTATGTATGTATGTATGTATGTGTGAGTGGTTTCTTCTTTGATAACCGATTTGGTTGGTTTGTTTTGTTTCCTTCATAAGGTCATAACATCAGCGGCTTCCCGTCGTGTGAAATGATATTTGAAAAAGATTAATTTTCGCTTCAGATTGCTTACTTTGATGTGCTTTTGAGGAAATTAGAAATATATTTTACTTATTCAGGTTTAAGTGGCGCCTGTTATTGCCATTATATACATTTGTAATTCGTTTTTGTATTGACATAAACGAGCTCTAAAAGTAATTCAAAATTGTATTTCCAGGAATTCTCTTGCGATGTTTCAATGGAGGGTGGAATTTACCGGGATGGCCAAGAAAGACAAGAATTCTCATTTACCTTGTATGATTTTGACGGTCATGGCAAAATTACCAAAGATGTAAGCAATAATTCGTATCTAATAAACAATAAAATCCTGAGATCGAGTATATATTGTATTAAATATGAACTCAAAATCGTGAATTATTCTATTAACATGTTATTATTATTATAACTACTTGTGTAACCACTAGTAAAAAGGTGCATAAGAACAACTGTTAACATACTCAAACAACAATAATAGAAAATAATAAATGCCGTCGTAAATCTCGTGCTAAGGTCATACTATATTATTTACAGCTTGTAATTTACGGGTCAGGTAAATTATATATTATGACGCGAGTATCAAATTTCAGTTTCATATGCTTGTTAAAATGATTTTGTGCGCTAATAAACTCCACACTTAATATAATTACTTCATAAAATAGAAAATCGTACTTAGTTTTAATTTGTCCTTTGAACGCAATGCAATTATAACTATATGTATTAAATGTATTTACCAATGTTTCTTTCTAGGATATTGCTGGTTTAGTAACGACAATATACGAAACACTTGGTTCCTCAGTAAAAGTACCGCATTACGGCAGCAAGACAATAAAAGTGAAATTGACAGTGTCGCCCGATCAAAGAAAACGTATGTCAGCAACGGTTATAGGCCACAAATCACCGTCACCTGAATGCCAAGCAAATGCGAAACCAGAAGACAGTGGCGTACACATAAAACGTGACCTAAACGTAACCATCAAGGACACGCACCGGCATCGTCGACACTGTCGACGACAACAACAACAACAACAACGGCAGCAGCAAGAGCAGGAGCAGCAACAAAAACAGCAAAAAGTCAAACAACATATATGCTGTAATTTCACATCATGTAAAGAAACAAGTACTACGGCAGCAGCCGATCTTTCCGACTGCGACTTCAGTGATCATTGCAGCCGAATAACAGAGGACGATATGAGTGAAGATGAAGGTGAATGCTCGGAAGACCAAATACTGAAGCGACCCCCATGCGAGAAAATTAAATCGAAGCGGTATCAGAAGCACGTCAGTCCGAGGCATCATGCGAATTATTCGCAAAGTACACATATTCCTATTTCACCCGTACTTTGTACCAAAGCTCGAAGGAACAAAAAACGATCGAGTTCGCTACAGCGAAAAGAACTATTGGAGATTATCCAAGCTAATATGGATAAAAATAATCATGGTTTTCAAAACTCAAGGTATTTTTATTTTACATACACATCATCAAATAAAATGACTCAAGCTTAATTAGTAGTTGTATTTTAAAAATATATATATAAATTAATGTATGTCTTTATCCATGCAGAAAACAATGTCCAAACCATGCTAACATCGATATCGACCATACACCTTCCGTTGAACGAAAACATCGCCACAAATACAAAATATCACGGGAGAAATCAACAGCGCAACTTCAGTGTCTCGCAAATTTCGTAAACGCCGATAACTGCTACTTAGATCTAGCAACATTAGACGGCACTACTCACAGCCCAATCGACGAACCGAGCAGTCTGAAAAACCTACCATATTGTCGTTACGATAAATTACTCGGCGCAGTTGTTTGTATGTCCAACAAACAAATCAACTCAAGTTTATTGCAACGCTCTTCACTATCACATTCACCATGTCGAAACCGTCGTCACTATCATTCCAAATCGCACGATTTAGCTCAAATGCGTTATCACTTACTAGAACCAATGAATTTCAATTGTCACGAGACCTCAGACAATCTTAGTCCTCGATCTGCGAAAAAGCCGAATGCACGATTAAAATCGTACGAAGCCGAGTTCGAACAAACGCCGGCCGCGTTCAAGAAAAACGTGAAAAAATTCCCACAAGTAGTGCTAGGACACTCATCGTCGCCGCATCACTTAAAACACCGGAATCGACAAGAGGATCAAGCTCGAGCGATGGCCCAAGTTGTCCGTTGGCTCGAACAGGAGTTCTCATCCAACGTTAATATGACGGGAAGCAAGCAGGATAACACAAAGAAGAGGAAATGTAATGCGAAATCATCACCACTGAATTCCTCGCGAGCATCACCAAATCGAGAAGCGAATAGTCCGAGTATATCAGCGGTTGAACGGCATGAACATCACCATGTGCATGAACATATACATCATCATTACCATCATTATCAGGAGGCGCCCGTTGTTGTGTGACCAAACACAATACTGTTTTATGTCATTCGAAACAAATTGTACTGCATTGACCTAAAAGTGAATTACATTAAACAAAGTAAAGTGCTTAAATCAGTGACACAGCCTCCTATATAGTAAAAACTCTTAGACGAAATACTCATTACAAAATACGATAATTCTTATATGAAACATTGTACATATACATATAATTAACGAATCATGTAACTAGTCTTATTGTGTCGAATCAAAGCGACAAAATATCGTAAACGGAGTTATTTAATAAGTAATTAAAACAGTTCAAACTAGTATTGGCATCTTGAGTCAGTATTTCTATTAGGTTTAAGTCGTTCTGGACGAACGTGACGTAAAAATTAAATAGTAAAATTGTTTAAAATGTAATTCTTATTCGACAGTATTGGGTGGTATTATATAAAAAAAATATCTTGCTTCCGACTGGATGTTTAAATATAATTTTCTAATATTACTTAATTTATTTCCGCTATTTCTGTATGAATGTTTCTACTAAAAAACTATCTACCCAATACTGGAGAATGTTAAGATCTAAATATGTGTTCATATGTGTACACAATTCGTTAATTTATACACAATTATCTAGCTACCTCTTATTGATAATATATAAACAAATACCAATAGCATTATGCCAACAGTTTTGTTTCATCAATTTGCAAATGTGAATCTTCCGAATAAATATTGTACTTTATAAATTAATAATCCACATTTGCGCATGTTTTAAATCGAATTTTATACGAATACTTTAATTGTATAAGTTTTAGACTGTTCTTAATTTAACTTATAAACTACTTTATTTAATTCAAATTTTATTGTATAGTGTAGATATGATTGTATTACAATATTTTAATAACATATTTATTGAACTATTTTAAGAAATAAATTGGTTTTTTACTTAATTTCACTTTCTTTTAAATCGTTTATTTTGAATCTCCTCGTATTTCTAATTAGTATTTTTGCGCATTGCGAATTTGTAACGACATCTATTGCATAATAGACCTATTCCGTCCCACGGCTTTTATTTAAAACGTCGCAAAAGCTTCGCTACAAAGTCTATATTATACAACAACATTTATTTAAATATTATAAAATCATAAGGTGTATTTCTTGCGAAATTAATCTTTAAGATATATGATGTAAAAATGAAAAGATATTAGTTGTTACTACGCATAATCAATTCGCAAGTTTTATCAATAAGTATATGTAGGCGGTTTTAATTAATGTGGGTTGATTTGAACAAAAACGGGCGATTGCATATTTTAATTGTGTCGCAGTATTTCTGTTTTTTAATCGTGTGAAACTGATTTTATTTGTATATTTTTGTTCGGACAAAACAAGGCGCCTAATATATATATATATGTATAGACAAAGTTTTTTTTACTGTTCTATTATTACACTTGTGCTTATATGATATTTTAATGATATGTGTATCTATATGCGACTGTAGTATCGGAAATCATTGACTAACAAACGAAGGTATATTGGAATTTTAAAATACAAGTATTTTTAAATTATTATTTTTGGCACTGATCCAACAAAGTTATTTATATATTTTTGTTAGTCGACTAGTGAATCATGTTCCACTTACATTGTTCATCCTTCCATTGATTTTTTGTTCCCTTTGCTTCATTTATTTTATATTTACTAATGTGCATTAGAGCATTTTAATTAATCGAATATTATTTACTACATTTCCAACAATTTTTAATTAATCTAATCGAAATATGTATCGATCATGGAGAGACAGAGTTTATTCAGTAATTAATCAGTGTTTATAAACTATGTACTAATTTTAATAGACTTTATCAATTCTAGGGATCACTTCGACCACCACCAATTCCAATGGCTGAAACTAAAGCAACTTTAATTAACACACTAACACAATGCATGATGGCAGACCCACGACCCCACAATTATAATGATCATCCAGTATCCATGATAGAACCAGGCCTCTATCTTGGAGATGGGTTAGAAATTAACAATTTCAATCTGTATGTATTTAATACGAATTTCATTTATACAGATACGCTGCTATGAATCTCTCATATTTACAATCGGAAGGCTTCACTCATATCTTAAATATGGCGGAAGGTGTTGGGATTGGTAGTGTAAATACGAATGCAAATTATTATCGACGGTCAAATATTAAGTATAAAGGCTTTAATGCGTATGACCGACCCTCATTTCCACTCGAATCTTACTTTATGGATGCAGTGAAATTCATCCAGGAAGCGCTTAACTCACGAGGTACTAATTGTATATTTATAAAAAAAAATAGTATTTAAGCGCTAATATTGTTGCAGGCAAAATTTTAGTGCATTGCGTTATGGGCATATCACGCTCGGCGTCCGCAATTATCGCGTATCTAATAGTGACAAAAAAGATCAGAGCTTCGCAAGCATTAAAATATGTTTATCAACGACGCATCGTTCAACCGAACGACGGCTTCATGGAACAATTGGCCCGATTCAGCAATATGCACGAACGACAACGTAGTCACTACTAAATATATACATATAATAAATACAAGCAATTTTCGCCTTACAAAATCATTTATTTTTATTGTAACATGAACAAATGTATATATTTGCTGAATAAAATCTATTATTTATAACAATTATTTTATGATTTTATTATATTCCCTAATTGTTTTATTAATGAAATAAATTTCATATTTGAATTTACCACAAAATAACTAGCATCACCTATCGAACATTTTTAGTAATAAGTTGACAACTGTGTCACTTCGCGTATCAAATTCATTTTAAACCATAATATATTATAAATATGGGTTGTGATGGTGGCACTATTCCTAAACGGGATGAATTAGTGAAAGTGAAAAAGAAGCCCGAAGTGGTATTTATTATAAAAACTAAAATGATACAATGTGACCTAACACATCTTTTGTCTATTTGTAGAAAGATAAAAATGCAGAGTTATCATTCAAATGGCGTTGTTGTGATATCAGCCAAGAAGCTTTACAGTCTCACGTTGTTGCTTGCGGTTTGGGACGTTTGTACAACAAATCTTCAGTGATTGAGGGTTTGCTGAATCGAACCCTATTGCCCCTCAGCGCAAAACACATCCGAAATTTAAGAGATATTAAGGATTTGAACTTAACTCCAAACCCAGAATATGACTTGAACGCCGAGAAAACCGAGGGGATGATTGATGTCCGTGGCTCACCATTCATATGCCCTGTTACTGGCTTGGAAATGTCTGGGAAATTTCGATTTATCTGTTTATGGTCGTGTGGTTGCGTTATGTCGGAAAGAGCGTTGAAACAAATTGATACAAAAATCTGTCATAAGGTATTTTATTAATTATATGTTGCGAAATTTAATTACATTCACAACTCATTAAAATTGTCTTTTATGTGGTAATTTTTATAAATATGTATTATTATGTAGTGTCAACAACCATTTACGTCGAAAGATGTGATTGTGCTTAATGGAAACGACGAAGATGTCGAGAAAATGAAGATAAATATGGAGGAACGTCAAGCGCTGCAAAAAGCACAACGAAAATCAAAGAAAAATCTCGCTGTAAATATAAAAAAAGAAGAAACATCGACAGTCACAAACGCAACACCATCTACAAGTACTTCTCAACCAACAACAAGCTTAATAACAAAATTTAAAAGACCAACGGAAGCTGCAGAAAATGATTTACAAGATCCTGATATTAAAAAAATCAAAACGGATTACAGCGTCGCTAAAGATCCAAAAGTCACAGATGTTTACAAGTCTTTATTCACGACACATCAATCAGAAAAAGACCAAACCAGAGCGCACTGGGTTACATATAATCCATTTTACAATTAAAATATAATTCACTAACATTGCACTATTTTATATGATTTCAACATTGAATTTTACAAAAAGCTTATATAACATGTTTAATTATTTGTATAATATAATTTTACACCAAATAAATTGATTTAGAAAAACTCTTCAGTTGATGTAACCGTTGCTTCCACAAGTAAACCAAAATCAAGCTCGGCTAAACTTGCTTTCGCGGTTAACAAATCCAGGAACGTGTCCAACGGCGACAAGCGATCAGCGGAAGGGAACGCAGCGAGCCCTTAACAAAAACAGTAGAGTAAGTTTAAGTTTGTTATAAATCCTATTTGCGTGTACCGAATTGATTGGTACGCGTTCGTTCTAAGTTACGAGAACGTGGTTGTGATCCTTCAACGCCTGATAATATATTTAGTGCGTGTTCTCGAGCGCGTAACATTAAACTGACTGGGTGACCCCAGGCGTTTAACAGCCGTTTGGCTCGCGATCGGGGAAGTAGTGATAGTAGTTTTAATTTTTGTAAGACGCCGTGTTTGGTATCCGGCGTATCTGGAATAAATAAAGCCGATTAAATGCGTAATTTCACTATTTGGAATGGTACCAGTCATGATGATTTTCATAACATCTACTTGTAACTCGAATACATTGCGGTGAATGTATTGTAAAAATGTGTTAAACTTCAATGTTCTATATCCTAAAAATGTGAAAAACGATGTGAATCCTTGCGGTAATGGAAACGCAATTGACTCAACAGCTAAGTAATATCGTTCCAATAACGTGAACAGCAAGTATCGCTTATCATCTTGTAAATGATCACTAGATAAAAAGATGTTTTTAAAACTAATAAAAAAAATTAAAATAGATAGAGAATTACATTAAAACAAATCCTTTCTCATGTTCATGTTTCGCGTTCACGTTTGCGCTTCGGCATAATAGTTGACATAAATATTTAGATTGTTCTAGTTGCGCCGCAACATAGCGAGTAGCAACTGCATGGACGTGCATTGGTGTTTGCGATTGCCATTGTAGACGACTTAAAGTATTATTGCCGAGACTGTGTTTAAGTAAATGCATACTTAATTCACGTAAATTCTAAAAATAATCACATTAACATTTGAGTCTCATCTCAAAATTAATTTATGCTCACCACAGATATAATATGCTCTTGCTTACTAGCTGTACAACTTTCAAACTCATAAAAAGGCAAAGCATCCATTTGATTCTTGCGACTATTCTGCACTGCTATAACAGATAAATCTGTCGAGCTACCAAGAACACCACCTGGCGATAATGGTGTACTGGATCGAGATAATGCTTCAGGCTAAAATTCAAACACTATAAAGTGTATCACAACTATTAGTTGTTGATCTTACTTGATAACACATTAAAGAAACCATGAGTTTCTCAGCGACTTGACTCGGTTTAAATTTCGATTTAATTTTACCCGCTTGCATCAAATTCTCCCACAATTTCGTCCACAAATCGACCCGATATGGCACGATTCGTTGTTGCGGCGACAGCAGCATATTCGCAGTGTTCCACAGCACATCTTGTGACAACCGTACCAAATAGTTGTTGGTACGTATCTCGAGATCTCTACCGGGCGATAAAGTAGTAACTGATAGTAAATTTACGAGTTGACTAGCATCGGATGGTAGATTTCTTTGCACAGATGCATAAGAACTTCCAATTAAAAATTCGCGTAATATTTGAGACAACCCCAACGATAACGGCTTCTCAGTAAACGTTGATAACAACTAAAATAATCGACAAATCATTCATTAAATTTCTTATCGGAGGGAATAAGTGACTGTTTAGTTATTACCTCTCCAACTGTTTCAAGATCACTTTTGTGAACAATTAAGTAGTGTATGATCGCTATTTTATTATCTAAATGCGTATCACTTTTGAAAGTATCAGCTAGTTGAGATGTTGATATATTAATCGGAATCACATCTAAAGTATTTAAGTTTATAGTTAGATTGAGTTCACCGCAAAACGGAACTAAACGCAATTCGGCATTATCAATTTGTTGAACAACGGGCGCAGTAACAATATGGCAACATGGTTCATGATTTGTTCCTATATCTAATAAATGCGTAAAATGTCCCGGTATAAAAACCAACATATGATGATCTAAAAATAATTACCAATTTGATTGAAAATAATTTAGTTTTACATATAAATATAGAATCATTTAATGTATAATTACCACCATATAACATAAACGTAGGGCATATTTTCTTTGCTTCAATCCATGGAATACCGGGTATTACACAATGTATAACACAACTATGGTGTAATAACGTTACGGAATACGCAAAATGCACCGTTGCGAGCGGATCCTCAATCGTGTTCAATAAATCAGACTGTTGACTCTTAACCGGTTGATACAAATAGTGATGGCATATGCACACAACTCCATCCGAATTGGACACAACTTGTAAATCCAAAGTTGAATCATGTATCCGTAAAGGAACTGTATCATCCTCATAAATCCGAACTGCAGATTGGGCAGCTGCCATATGCGGCAGATTCATCGGTATATTCAACTAACACATGAAATTAAACATCAAACAAATAAATTCGAGTTGAAAATTAAATAACTTACCACTGTTTCATGTGGTAGGTCATCATGGAACTGTAGTCCTGATAGTGTCGGCGATAGCTTATTACTTTCATGCATTTCATATTCCTCTCCTTCCACCAAACAACGTATTGGTTTCCGGTAATGAATATAATAAAACACTTGATGTACACAATCCCATTGTGCCCAAACAAACGCGCGAACTAATGATTCGCTTGTTAAACAGCTATCGTCTATATACGTTAAGTCGTTCATTTTATTTAAGTCGATTTGATACAACGACGCACCTAAAATGTTTAATTTAAATATAATATATTCCATAAATGAGTAAAAACGTACATTCTTGATGAATGAGAAGTAATAATTTCTCAACAGGTTGTTTATCGACGAGAACCGAATGTTTTTTGTACAGAAATTGTATCATGATTTGTTTAGATCTATCTAATTTAAAATCGTAAACTGTATTATTATCTAAATTAATAATATAAACTCTATAAACTAATAAATCCCCGTCATCTTTCTCATCGCTGGGCTCTTTGGTGACGAGACCTAAAAGCGTCTCAGTCGAATTCACCGACGCTTGTATGACATTTTGAATATTATCGAAAGTGTATAGTGTCGTTATGGTATTTGTCGAGTACGTGTAAACGCCGATTTTCGTGCGCTCCTCATTTTTATTAAATGTTTCAATCCACGAAAAAAGCAAAGATCCATCTTGTTCCTGTCCTAAAAGGCGCCATTCTGTTGCTTCTTCTAAAATTACAAAATACATTCAAGCGTAATTTCCCTCCAAAATAAACCACGTGTAGTGGTACACTATTGCGCTTGCGCCAAGTTGTATATAACGTGTTGTTTTTTATTTTGTCCTGTGTTTATTAGTTAAACTACTCATGCAAATAGGTAATATTTATTAAAATCATATAATATAGTTTACGTAGTAAATAGTTTATATTATATCATCAAATGTTTTGTGTTTATTTGATAACATATCAGTTACTCATATCCATGCACATATATATATATATATATAATGCAGAAAATCAATATTGCGAAAATTATAAATTGTTGATTTGAGAATAGATGCAATGCAAATTTTTGGTGATAATAATTTCAATAGTAATTTTGCACCAATTTGATGTAAATATGTGTGTTAAATAAAAATACCTGCTGAATTTTCTGCCAGTATCAACGCACATAATTTCGATGGAAGGTTATCACCAGACACCATTGCAACGTTTTAAACACACTGACTATTCATTTCAAGTCCACATATAAGTTAATAACGAGTTATTGCATTAATATTTGTTATCAAATGGATTATAGTTTTATCAGTTATTCATTTTATTAAGATATAAATAAAAAACAATTATTTAAATGCGCTATCATACACCAAATGCATCCAGAATATTAAATACACATAATTGGTAATCATATTTTATTCTAATATAATTATTATACATTCTCATTTTTTTTTTAATAATTTATTTCAACAATATATGTGATAATTAATTTTATATAATTGGTAATTTTATTGATGCACATGAGTATTACGCTTCACGCACTGAAATTATGGTAGTGTTACGCACGTTCGTGACTAGGTTAATATTTTGAATTAAGTCGATTTTGGCGCTTGTTGCTCAAAACCCTCAAAACGAATGGTTGAGAACCCCTGGCGGCTAAGAGCACGATGGTAAAAACGTGACGAGCTCATGAAAATGATCATAGTGCGCAAACGCAGTAAACGTCATTGAATGGTACTAAAAGTAGCCATTTATGTATAACTTGTTTTCAGTGTGTAAAATTTGTGAATTTTACTGTTTTAACGTATAGTTTTGTCGTGTTTTGTTCAGCAGAACAATTGCTGAAAATGAGACCGACCGTTACAAATATTGGAGCCAATGTTCCGGCCTTCCTGTCGAAATTATGGCGAATGGTAAACGATCCCGAAACTGACCATCTTATTAGCTGGAGTCCGGTAGGTTGTTATTAAATAATTTTATTTACAGACACGATATCCTACGTATGACAATTTCATATAAAACACACGCTAATTACTTCTCATGTTCAATGTAATGTATTGACATACATTGTCGGGCACATCCATATTTTCTATTCAATTTTTAGCCTACATTTTTTTGCAGCTGTATTTTGGAACTTAAAATATATATATTTTTCACCAAAGTCCATGTCGTTTTATTATAGTATTTATTTTTGTTTATTATGAATGTTTTTTAAACATATATATACACAAGTAGGCGTGTTGTTTAGTGACACAAATACAAACCGAAAGGTCTGAATTTTCTGAGGAATTTAAAGCACAATAATACATTGACATAGATATGGTCTTAGGTCGTATGTATTTTCCTTTCGTTATTTATCGATTTAGGTGGAAATATGCCATAATTACACCAATTATTTTTTGTTTTCTTTAATTGCACTACAGAATTGTATGCGATGCGCAAGACTGCACGTGGTGTTATTTGTTATAAAACAATCAAAAAATTGCACAACGGCGTCATATGATAATGTATTTCATTCTAGGGTGGGCACAGTTTCGTTATACAAAATCAAGCGCAATTCTGGTACAACTTATTACCGATTTATTATAAGCACAACAATATGTCGAGTTTTATTCGACAATTGAATATGTGTAAGTTTAACACCCTAACATCGCATTTGCGAATAGTGTAAAATTGTATTTCATAAATATTTAGACGGCTTTCATAAGATGTCGTCTGACAATGGCGGTATGGATTGTGATAAGGATGAAATCAAATTTTTCCATCCTTATTTCCAAAAGGAGCAACCAAATCTCATAAAGCATATTAAGCGAAAGGTAGTTGCGTTCGATTTTCAAATGTCTCTAAAGAATGTCTCGTCATTATGTAAACTTATGGTTGATATTATCAATGTTTGAATATTTTATGTAGATTGCATCTAGCAAAACCGCAACAACAACAGGGGAGGAAAACAAGGTCAATAATGTTGATCAAATAACTAGAGTACTTGTAGACGTAAAGCAAATACGTGGTAAACAAGAAACAGTCGATAATCAATTGACAGCAATGAAATCAGAAAACGCTGCATTGTGGCGAGAGTTAGCTTTATTGCGGCAAAAGCATTTAAAGCAACAACAAATCGTTAATAAAGTATATCACAATACGGAGCACGATTTAAATGTAATTGAGTATAAACTGGTTATATTTACAGCTTATTCACTTCCTGGTTACAATTGTACAACCATCGCGCTCTGGCCTAGGAGGACTTGGCGTTAAACGCCATTATCCTCTCATGATAAACGATGGTAAATGTGCAAAGACCCCAAAAACGGAACCGACCGACGGACCAACCATCCATGAACTAGACACCGAAACCGCCCTCACCGATTCCTTACTAATGACAGAAACGAACATCGACGAATGTGATGATCAAACACAAGTCGACAGCCCTATAGATTTGAGCAGCCCCACCCTCCTTGATATCCCAATAGAAGACCCAGAAACCACCGTTGAAAATTCGTTCGGTTCGGAAATGCTAAACGTTAGCCAGAATCTGGCAGACACCGAGTTACCCGACACCCCCTTGAAAAACAGTACCGTTGCTGATTTGCTCGCCGAATCAGAACTGAACGCTGTCACTTCGAGCAGTGATGAGTTTCCAATTGAAGATACCGACTTTCAGGAAGTGATGGACGCGGATAAAGATATTTTCTCGAATGTTAAAGAGTATATTGACATTGGTACGATGAAGGTAGACAATCCAATATTTGTGATCGCCAAAGAGAAAGCGATGGCTGAAGCTGGTTTCAGCGAAGAGATGCTTGATAGTATTACAAGTCCTGGATCTAGTTTCCAGGAGACTGACGCACTTGAGACGGATAAAGAAAAACCTACACCAAACAGTAAAAATGGAACAAATGAGAAAAGCAATACAAGGCCTGCACCTGAATTTAAATTCAATGCTAAGTACGTCTTTTTTATTATTTAAACAGTTTGGTTATTAATATTATTCGGCAATTGTCGCACTGGCAGTAATGCGTATTTCAGTGATAACCTTGATTGTCATCTGGAATCCACTCAAGATGAATTGGATAACATTAAAACAATGCTCTTCGACGGATATACTCTAGACCCGAATGCCCTCGTTGGAGTAAGTTGTATCGGGTGATATTTATTTTTATATACATGCAATAACATTCCATAACTGAACATAGAATGAAGGTAAAACGATTGACGATGTCCAATTGCAGCTTTTTACACCAGAGGAACAATATCCCTTAGATGTTCCTCAAATGTCGATTCCTGAGGATTCCGATCCCATAAAGGTGAACGATTATGGTAAGTTCTAACCGCATTCGATTTTAAATCTAAACAAATATTAGTGATTGTAAATATTTTCTGCACATGCATGCATATGTATACTTAAATTGTAAATTGTATTTCATTTATAATTATAGATGTCAAGTAACACCTCGGCTTAAGCAACCCATATACTTGTAGTGCGTGTGATAACATGTGTTTACGCAAATGTAACAAATATACAAAACAGCGGCATTAAATATTAATTTTTTATTATTTAACTCACACCATTGACCTTAGATCTCCTTATTTTTGTGGTTTGGAATCCTCTTTGCTTTGATACTAAATTTGGCCGCTTCCGTTTTGATAAGTATGGTATTTTGTTTATAAATATAATATATTTTTAACCAAATGTTTGTGTTCTGTTCATTGCTGAGCTAACTAACTTACAGAGATTGTGAAAATTTAAAACGAAATGGTACCGATTTGATATTAAGTTACCATAGGATGTTATATATAGAGTCTAATATAGCAATGTGAGTTTTTTTGATTTGTGTTTAGATCCAATGCTTGCAGGCACCAAATCTTTTGCCCCATATACAATCTCAGAAGCACCATCATTTGAAATGGACTTCAATAACTTCTTTGATGACGCACCCGACACAGAAACTGTTGAGACTTACAGCGAAAAGTCAGATACGACAAATGATGAGATAAATACTCCTGTAATATTAAAAAAGGAGCCAATATTCCCCGCTCCGAAACGAACCAATACGAAATAATTTCAATAGAGAAATAAATACAGTAATGTATTCCCAACGTATATGAGATCATAGTTTTATTACAATCGTATGTCGATGTAGAAATTATCTAAATGGCAGCTCCAATTTTATTTTATTCTTTCATTCTATATCGTTTCCTTTTAAATACATTTATTACAATAATTTACCTATAAAAACAAATAATCAAACGTTCTTTTGGTTTATTGCTATTGCTTAAAAATAACAACCATTTGATCTTTTAGCAATAATGTACTAAGCTGCGACATCAAGGCCTCAAACCGTTAATTTTACAAGTTAAAAAATAACCAATCGTATTTTTAATTACTGTAAATTAGGTTAATTTATAATTGATTTATTTTTTAACCGGTTTTGAGCTCTTGAGTTTTTTTCAATATTGTTTTCTTTTTATATTTATTTATGTCTTGTATTTATTTTAATTTATTATTATATTTCTTTATAATACTAATAATTCACATTTATTTATAGGTTTTAAAGTTAAACTTATTATTTGACGTATTTTGTTTCAATTGTTGATCTGTTAAACGCAAATGAAAATGAATTAAATATTTTGATGTGTTTCACGTTGCATTTAAAAATCTTTTTTTTTTTTAATTGAACATCGACCATATATATCTTACGGTAAAGACTTAAAGTGAACAATTATCTCAACGCACATTTACAGCAGTTAATAGACAGTAAAAATTATTTTTTGTTCGATAATTTTCACATGAATTAAGTAACCACCTAGAGGACAAAATGTCTGATTAACTGTTGTTGCACTCATAGCAAAAATGTCCTAAATGTCTAATAAAACGTCATTGACCGTAATATATATTTAATAATTATACGTTGGTGTCCATATTCCACATTTTAGCTCAATTGCATGGAAGTTAGTTCTTATAATATATATATGAAACACACCTATATATTTATAAATCTTTTCTTAAACGATTAGAATAGCGGTATATATTTATAATATGTTACCCATCCAACTTATTGGCGTTTTACAAAATCATATATATTTAAAAAAAAACTGTTGAACAGTAAACTGGCACTGAAGTGCCTAATGGAGCCGCCATGAATAGAAACCAAAATTTTATTTTTTACAATTTTTAAATTATAATGGATGGAATCTGAGAACAAAAAGTTATATAAAAAAAAAATCACTTGTACAATAATAAGCTATACTAATAATAATTGGATAATAATATTGATTCTTTGCATTGGGATAAAAGCAAAATAATGCTCGTATAATAGTAAATAATAATGCATTTAGATAAATGAATAACCATACCAATAAAACTAAATAAAAAATAAATGTATTTTTATTAATTTATTAGCTAGAAATGGTATTAAACAAGATTATTAGTATTATAGTTTATTTTGCCGCGTACTATTTATTTACACATTATTACTACAATCAGTTTAAAAATCAAGGCCCAATTTTTAAAGCTATTTACATCACTGTTTTAATGCCTATTATGTGATATATTTCGAACTATTATCCCGATTTTCCAATTTTATTTTCGAACCTGTTATCCCAAGATTACCCAATTTTATTTCAGCTGGCTGTACAATGGACCTGATTTTTCGATTTTGTGTTGTAATACTTGTTAGTTAATAATACAATTTTAGCGAAAATGTATATGTAATTTTACACAATTATTTCATATATTTGTACAAAAATCACTATCATTCATTAATATTATACACCAATACTTCATTTTCACTTATTGGTTATTAAGTATTGCATACAATTATATAAATATAATTAAAATATGTTTTAATTATTGCACATCATAAAATAATTTTACTTTCGTATATTGGTTTCGAAAAACAGTATGCAATTTAAGTATTTATGTAATTGTTAACATATTCGTGCATAACTGACTGGAAATATGCATCCACTTGTAAATACAAATATATTTTTAATATTAAATGTTAAGAAAAACGTTTGCTGTTTAAATTGTCTGAGCTATTGGATTATTTTTTGTGGTAAATATATAATACTAGAATATCGTACTTGTAAAACATTAAATTTCAAACTATGACGTATTTCTGAGATATATGATTTATTTTTTATAGTTTTATTCATGTATAACTATTTTTGAAAAATTCAAATGGCTCTCATTACTGTGCTTAGAATTAAATTTTGTTATGTACATATGTAATTTAGTAATGTTTATTTATTTTTAAAAAAACAGCAAAAATAAATTTATATAATATACATATATGTTTTATTTAAGAAACTAATGTACTTAAATCATTGCAAGACATTTATCCTATATCATTATATAATATTTGCGAATTTCTTAATGCAATTGCAGTAACTGCAGTTATTGCACGTGATGTTTTGTATAGACGCATTAGAAGTAGGGGTGACCGTGTTATTTTATACGAAATTTACTCTTATGCAAGTAATTGGAAGAGATATGATGTATCGTATAAAATTGTTGGTGATTTTTGATGAAATCGTGCGTGAATATACAAAAATATACTCCAAAGTGCAAGCGTTATGTAAGGAATTAAATTTCACCGCGCATTATCATTTGACAGATTATCCATAATGGCATCGAAACAAAAAAATATAGAAGCGCTTGTAACCTTCGAAACGCTTTAAAAAAATATATATATAAGTGGTAAGTTCTATTATTTATTTTGTTTTTACTTTCCGTAAACTATCATTAAATCCTTGATTTCCAATTGGTCTTCTAGTAAGTATATGTAGTTTAAATTGATTGTATTTAAACATTTTAGGCTTGGAATGATCAGTGTTTCGCCACAGTCATGCACTGCTTCCTGGGGTTTCATCACAAAAATGCCAACTTACACGGCAGTTAGGAGCGTAACAACTGCAACACGCCTAACGAATTTGAATAGAAATATCCCGTACGGAAATGATATCTTGCCGAAACAAGCACAAGTTGTGATCGCTGGTGCTGGAGTCGTTGCGAATTCAGTCGCATATCATTTATCAAAAAATGGCTGGACCGATGTGCTCGTATTGGAGCAAGATAAGATCGGCAGCGGTACATCACGTTTCGGCTCAGGAACGTTAGGATTATTTAAACCAATCGCGCATAGAAACTTAATTTTATATAGCATTAAATTATACGAAGAACTACAAGATATGGGTTATGACATCGGGATGAAGAGATGTGGGAGTGTAAATTTAGCGCAAACGAAGGATAGATTGATTATGTTGAAGCGTCGCATGGCTTATAATCTGCCGACGGGGCTGTATTGCGAATTGGTAACTACGAGAGAATTACGAAAACTACATCCGTTTCTTAATGTTGATGATTTAGAAGGCGCGGTTTGGGTGCCCGATGACGCCGTAGCAGATCCCAAAGCAATATGCGATGTACTGGCGACGCTAGCAGAAAAAGCTGGAGTTTCCTACATCGAAGACTGTATGGTCGAAGAAGTCTTAACAGACAACTTTAAAGTAACGGGCGTTAGAACCGATCAGGGCGAAATCAAATGCGAGTACTTTGTAAACTGTGCAGGCATGTGGGCACGCGAATTAGGTCTTCGTTGCAAGCCGCCGGTGCGAATTCCAGCATACCCTGCCGAACATTTTTACGCGCTCACCGGCCAATTGGATGACGCTCGGATGGATATGCTACTGCCCTGTGTGCGCGATTATGACTCTCAAACGTATGTGCGTGAACTCAACAACGGTTTCATGGTGGGCTGGTTCGAGTTGGATGCAAAAGCGGCATTTCTACAGAGCACAGTACCGCGAGACTGGCGCAAACATTTAAGCAAGGATCCGAAACGTTTCTGTAAGTAAAACAAATAGGGAATTGGGTTACAAACGACCAAAAATACAAGAGTGTTCGTGTTTGCACCGTGTATTTTCGGACAATAGGTGCCTTATGTTTCAAGTGCCACTTTGGGAGAAAGCTGTCAAACGTTTACCAATGCTGAAGGATTATGCGAGACCAGTACTTCGAAATTCTCCTGATAATTTTACACCGGATGGCCGTTGGGTGCTGGGGGAGACGCCTGAAATTACCAACTATTTCGTTGCTGTTGGCATGAACGGAAATTCACTTCAGGGCGCTGGCGGTATTGGTAAAGCAGTTGCTGAGTGGCTAATCGAAGGGAAGCCTACTCAAGACTTATTGCCGTTTAATGTTCAACGGTTTCTAGACGTTCACAACAGTCGACGGTATCTACAGCAACGCACCAAAGAAGTCGTAGGACGGTAAGTTTTTTATTATACAATATTTACCTACGAGAATTTAAATAAAACACTTTCGCGAAATTTATAAATTGTAAGTTTTTCGGGCAACAAAATCGACTTACATTAAATTGTTTATTACTTTAAAATATTTCGCCATACACCAATTAGTACATGATTTTTACATATTTATTATTATAATATGTCTAATAAAATAAATGTCTGTACAATAAAAAACTTTCAGACACTATTCAATTCTGTACCCGCACCAATGCGAGTACAATTATGCAAGAAAATTGCGCTGTTCACCTTTATATAGTGTATTAGAAAAACGCGGTGCTGTTTTTGGTATAAAAATGGCTTACGAACGAGCCTTATACTTCGACTCAACTTATAAACGTAAATATGCACAAATTCATCTATAAGCCAATCGTTAAATTGAATATTATTTTCGTTAAGGAGGTGACCCACCGCCTAAAATGTCTCCCGGTAGTTTTTATAAACCGAGTTTTTTCGATTTCATGAAAGAGGAGTATTTAGCGTGTCGTGAAGGTGTTGGAATTATAGATATGTCATCATTTTCGAAAATAGAAATCAAAGTATGTATTTTGTAATGTTGCACTAGTGTTGGGTGTTATTAATGCAATTTTAGTCTAGCGGTACAGAAGTTATAAAATATTTACAATTACTGTGTTCGAATGATGTGAATATACCCGTTGGAGGTATCGTCCATACTGGTATGCAAAATGAAATTGGTGGCTATGAAAATGATTGTATGTTAGTGCGACAAGCTGAAAATAGGTACGACAACAATATTTTATTTATGCTGTCTTGTATCGAAAAAAAAGCATGATAATTTACATTTATAAACAATGTCACCAGTTTCTTCATGGTGTCGCCAACCAGTCAACAAACGCGCGTTTACGAATGGATCTCTCGTCATTTGCCCGAAGATAATTCGATTGATTTAAATGATGTAACATCAATGTACACTGTAATAAATGTTGTTGGTCCGAAAGCTAGTGAATTACTCAGTGAACTGTCTAATTCGAATATGGCATTGCAACCGTTTTCGTATAAAAAAGTCAATGTTGGTTATGCATCCGATGTGATGGTTATGTCTTTTACGCACACCGGAGAACCCGGTTACTGTCTTTACGTACCATCAGAGTACGCATTGCATGTTTACTACCGTTTAATGAAAGTAAGTGTGAACGATGCAATAAATATATGTTCATATTGATAAATAGCATATTCATATTCTTTATAAAAATAAAATAAATCGCATGTCAAGAGAAAATAAATATGATGTTATGAACCGATTTAAGTATTACGAATACTCTGACTGGTTTCTATGTTCCTTAAGGTGGGTCGAGATTATGGAGTACGTGATGTAGGTACGTTAACGCAAAGATTTATGCGTATCGAACGTTTCATACCGTTTTGGGCCGAAGAATTGAACAGTTTTACAACACCGTACGAAGCCGGTAACGGCTACAATGTTCGACTAGATGTAATACAATTCACATTTAAAATCGATAGAATTTTAATTGAGAATATTATTTTTAGAAAGGTGATTTCATCGGTAAACAAGCCCTGAAAAAACAAAAAGAACAAGGTATTCATCGGCAACTTGTTTTATTTCATTTAAATGACATCGATCCAGATAAAGATATTTGGCCATGGGGTGGGGAACCGCTATACAGAAATGATGAGTTTGTCGGAACAGTCACTTCGGCAGGGTACGTCATTTCAATGATTTCAGAATTTTATTTATTTACTATAATAATTTTTTGTTTGTATTAAATTAAATTTAGAAATTAATTCTGAGGTAATTTCAAGGAATTTAGAGAAAAACAATTTTTTTTATGTTTAGGTATGGTTTTACAGCAGACAAACTGATATGCTTAGGTTTTATCGAACGACCAAAATCAGACACATCGCGTCGTTCAATTAGCGCCGAATATATTTTATCTCGAGACGCGTCCTACCATGTCGACATAGCTGGTTATAACTTCGCGTTGACGCCGCATCTACATGCGCCCTTATTCTCAATGACCTCTCATCATAATCGACGATATAAACCAACTGTTATAAATTACAGTAGCGATATTGTTAACTAATTTTTTTTTTCAGCAATAATTTGACTCAGTTGTTTACTGTGATTTTTTTGTTTTAATTTATAGCAACTTAATATGTACAAATTTACTCACTATTAATTTAAAGATGCACTTAAATATATATGTACTTAAATTCATTGTGGAATAGGGTAAATAATTTCTTAGCCACTAAATTTGTAATTAAATTTCCTTCAGAATATATTAGTATACAATTTAAAATGGCTATTGCTTAATTTTTATTTTAAATTTTATACGTACTCTGAAGGAATTATTGCGTTTCTACTACATCCTATATAATGAGAAACTAGAAATTCGTATATAAATTTTTAAAAAAATTTATGCCTATTGTAGTAAATGGAAAGCGCATGTAGCGGAAACGCAATAAATGGTAAATATAAAGTGCTCATGAAGCGGTAATGTCCGTGTATGTAATTTAAACTGTTAAATATTACCCTATTCTTTGAAACCAAAAAGAGTATAAATATGGTTTTACAAGCTCTTTAGAGCAATATTATTTATTGAAGCAATGTAATTTAAAGCAAAATATGTAATGTTTTACTGTGTAATTACGTTAGTAATTTTTGTTTTTATATACATTTGATTTTACTTGTCTATTTTATTTTTAGTAACACTCTCCATATTTAACATTTTTGTGGATGCAGTACGAGATAAATAATAGTTAAAATAATTGATGGCGCGCAATTCGTGTACGATTTAGGGGATAGGAAATAAGTGGTTTTTGTTAAAAAAAATTAGCTGCATTTATTTTTAAATAAATCAATTTGGGTCGTATAGCACAGCAACCTATTTTAGTAAGTATGACGCAGAGATAAATGTGGCGCGGTGTCAAATAATAGAATGCAATATGAACTACCGATATTATATTTTTATTTACAGATATCATGTAAATTCATAATTAATCATGCATTACAATAATAGTTTTAGTATCGTGTTATCAATATCTGAGCACGGGTGTGACTAGAAATTTCAATCAAACCAACATATAGACCCATTTTTAGAAAAATACTACAATGGACCAACTTCCATTTGAGGTTATTTACTTGAGTAAGGTTAGTGTTGATACATTTTTAATTTTGATTTCATTGTAGATCTTATTTCAAATATTTGAGCAATTATCGTACGGCGATAAATGTTCTTTACGTCAAGTTTCAACGTACTTTAATCATGTACTTAGTGATAAATACTTGTCCGCCGATGAAGAGCTTATAATTGATAGTATTATTTTAAACAAAAACCCGTCTCATTTTATCGAAACAATTCTTCAGTCGCATAGAATATTTCATAGTTGGGCCATTATCAAAATAGAGACATTCGACGACGTACAAGAGCTTTTTGAAAAACTCGGCCATAATATTACTCATCTCAAAATAGACGCATGCGAATTCAACGATTCAAATATGACAACCATTATTTCCTGTTGTACGATATTAGAATCTTTATCAATAATATCATGCGGCGCATTTGATATAATTCCGATACCAATCGTTACAAAAACGCTTAAAACATTAACATTCGCCAACATTGGCTTCTTGACTGATAACACGGTCTACAATATATTGAAAATATTCCCAGAAGTCCAGCATTTATCGTTTCATAATTCAAATGTTAATTTTCATGCCGGTATTTACTATTTTTATTACGAGCATTTCAAAAGTCCGTTGACTAATTTAAGCACTAATGTGCTAACTTCGCGTGCATTGTACGAAATTTTGGCGCAGTATGCAAAAAATTTGAAGAGTCTCGATTTGGGCAAAACTAAATTCACCGACCAAGCATTGAAACAATTTTCTAAAATGCCGGAATTACAACTTAAATTACTGAACATTGCTGGCTGCAACGAAATTAAGCGAGACACATTAACGCGATTAAGTAACTGGCAGGAGCACTTAGTCTCCCTTAATATATCGCACATACACAGCATTACGGACAGCATGCTACAAGATTTATGCTTCGGTTTACGGAACCTAGAATACTTAAATTGCTCTCATTTGCGACGCATTACGAATAGAGGTGTCATCTTCATTAAATTTCTAGTCAAATTAGTTGACTTAGATATATCGCATTGCTACAACGTGACAACAAATGCAGTATTACATAGTTTATGCTCTGATTATAATTACTCGATCAAAAAATTAAACATCGCTTATTTGGGGTACGAATACGAAGTTATTTCAGAAATCGCGGATCGCATGCCAAATCTCACCGAATTAATAGTTACTTGTATCGGTTGGCACGATTTACATTATATATACAAGCACCATAAACAGCTCATCCGACTAGATGTCGCTTGTAAATACAATCAAAATTTCATGGTAACCGGCGTTGATCGAATCCGGCCAGATCGTCTGCGACGATTACAATATACATTGCGCGCAATCCAATATGAAATCAAAAAGAAGATGAAACCCCAATACACACCAATCAATTGGGAAATGCATCGACAAATCATTCTAACACACTGTTACGACTCTATTGATGGACGCCTAATACCAGAAACATCAATTGGAAACCTAATTAATCTACAGTATTTAAATTTAAGCTCCCGACATTTATCGAACGAAATTTTATATACAGGTTTCTATTTTCCGCATCTTAAAGTATTGAAATTGGTTGGCACTAAGGTGAGATATTTTATTTTAAATGTTTTCAAATGTATTTTGTTTGAATAATATTTTATATAGATTACTACGAAGGGTGTTATATTGCTGGTTGCTAAATGCCCGGGTATTGAGTCGTTAGATCTAAGCGAAACCAGACTGAATAATGCTGCCGTTGAAATAATTACGTTAGGTTTAAAGCGGCTTAATTTTTTGTATATGAAAGTAAGTTGCGTGTTTTAAGCTTTGTACATTTTATATACATATATATTTTTTTGATTTAGTCATGCAAGAAAATAACTGACGATGCATTGATGTCGATATACAGAAATGCGAAATCATTAAAAGTGTTAGATATTGAAGACTGTAGTGAGCATATCACTAAGAAAATGATCGACAAACTCTTAGAACTTCCTTTTATAAGAGAAGTGCGTGGGCGTCCGTACGAAAACGCTACAACCTTAGATGTACCTGTACCTCCACCTTTACCTATTTAAGATATTATGAATTACGCTTAATTTATTTATAGTCGAACGAAAGACAAAATATGTCATCGGTAATATTTATTATTTAAGCTAGAAACATTCTACGTACTAATTAAAATATCCCTAATATAACTGTTATTATTATTAATATATATATATTTTGTTCCAAATAAATTTCATTTATATTCCTTAAAATAATTTTTAAATAAACTAAATATGTAATATAAATAGATTTTGATTGAAATATGAATATTAAAAAATGTTTTATTAAATTAGTTTATGATATTTAATTTTGAATTTATAAATATGCGCATGCCCGAACATTGTGGCTCTTCTTTTTCCTTGTAGTTTCCCTCCAACAGTGTGAAGTTCGTCTAACAACAAACGTGCTTCACGACGTTCTTCGTACAGTTCCCGTAAAATTCAGAAATTGTTCTCTTCTTTATCGCCTAGTCGTGTCACCGTACAAGGGTGAGATTTGTGTTAATTTTATCCATATTTTTCCAAGCAATCCTCATCAGTTTTATTAATATTACGTTAAATTATTATTTGTGATACAGTGTTTTATAGTTTTGACCCTAAAGTTTTACATATTGCGTGCGATTCCCGTATGTGAAAATTTTTTTTAGGGTTAAATTTACCGCTAAACAAACTTGTTACTGTGTTTGGTTTCTCTAATACACCATTAATAATTGCAATAGTTACAATCTTGTTATTTTTGAAATATCTACTTATGTTGTAATTTCATTTGGCTTGTAAATGTTTCTGACATGTCAATGGAACATGTGTGATGTGTTGTGATCGAAGTGTTTTGTTGTCGTAGGAGTGTTTGGTTTTTGGTGTTTTTAACTGTGTAATCGTTTCGGTTTCAGGCGTAAGGCTTAACGATGGCACCGAAAAGGAATAATATGATCCCAAATGGGCATTTCCACAAAGATTGGCAACGGTTTGTGAAGACGTGGTTCAACCAGCCAGCTAGGAAAATCAGACGCAAGCAGAACCGTGTCAAGAAAGCCCGAGCGATCGCACCAAGACCAGCTGCAGGTCCACTACGGCCAATTGTGCGTTGTCCCACTTTCAGATACCACACAAAAGTCCGTGCTGGTCGTGGATTCACCCTACAAGAAATTAAAGTAAGTATTAAATATTCTTTTGTCTCTTATCACTGATTTTTAGCATCCATTATTTGATTTTTGTGTAAATTATATTTTAGGCCGCTGGTTTGAACGCGGCTTTCGCTCGTACTGTTGGTATTTCTGTCGATTACCGTAGACGTAACAAATCCGTCGAATCTGTTCAATTGAACACACAGCGATTGAAGGAATACCGTAGCAAGTTGATTCTCTTCCCGCGTCACGAGAAGAAGAAGTTGCGTAAGGGTGAAGCCACCGAGGAAGAACGTAAAGTTGCAACTCAATTGAAACGTGAAGTTATGCCGATCCGACAATCCGTTGCTAAACCCAAGGCACGCATCATCACAGACGAAGAAAAGAAGTTCAGTGCTTTCATCTTCTTACGAAAGGCTCGCGCCGATGCCCGATTGGTTGGAATTCGTGCGAAGAGAGCAAAGGATGCGTCTGAAAATCCCGAAGATGTGACGAAAGTCGCTAAGGAATCTAAGAAATCGAAGAAATAAACTATTTTTTTTTTATTATTAATTGTAAAAATAAAGTAGGTAATTTCATACCTATGTAATAAAATGGGACAAGTGTGCGGAAATACATGTATTTAATTGTTCGCAATACTGATTTCTTTTATTACTTATAATAAACAATATAACTTGATCAATTCCATTATAAAACTTGTGTATATTCTAGGTATGGTTTTATTTAAAAAAAAAAAATGCTTAGGTAATTTCTTGCGAACATCTTAAAGTGCATACGTCATGGATCAGATATTATATTTGGACTGATCCTAACGATGTCATTTTTAAAATGCATTAATATACAAATTGGTACTTCTTTTTATTATATTAAAGTTCGGGTTCAGATATATTTAGGCAAATCTTAACGTATTCTTGAACAATCTTAGAAGAAAGATAAATGAAACAATATTTCGTCGTAAATAAATTTATTTAAAAAAATATATAAATAAGTGAATAATTTCTAAACATTGTTTAATATTTTGCTTCTGAAGGCATAATTTATTAATTTAAAAATACAATTTTCCTAAGTAATTACTTTTTATTGTTTAACATTTCATTTATGTAGTCCTTAAAACTAAAGTAAAATGTGATTGTTCCATAGAAATATATATATATATATCGCGAAAAGTATTTTGTAACAGAACATATCGGTAAATTTTAGTTGTATTAGTCAGTCTTCATAATTAGGGGGCACCGTGATGCAAAGCTCAATTCGGTTCCAATTTAATAATTATAATAAATATTGATAAAACTATGTACAAGCGGAATAAACCGGTGTTAAAATGCGATAAAATTATTTTATAAATATAATTAAAATATGATTTGACACTTTATTAAATAATTGGCGTTCATAAATCGAAATGAAACTCGCCTCTTGAAGAAGTTTATATAGGTTTAATACGTCGAAAGAATAAGTTTAAAGTCTGACTAAATCTATTTTAAAATTTACCAGCGCCTACACTATTAGGATTGCGATATTTCCACGTCGGGATCTATAATTATCACAGACGATGATGATGAATGTGCATCATCATTATCGTGTGGTGGATTCCCCGAATTATCATCGCTATCCGAACTACTCGAATCCGAATCTTCACTGTCACTATTTTCACTATCGTCCGTGGCTGACTGACAAGCCTTTTTATCTTGCAGCATTTTCTTAAACTGTCGCACAGTGATTTTCCTCGGAATTATTTCTGTTAGAAAATCGTACCGTTCCGCCGTATTGACAACATGCGCGATATGTTGGTAATCGATTTCCCTCCCTTTCGATACTTTCTCTGCATTCACTGCTAAATGTTTGATAAACAATTCCTGTAATAAAAAATATCAATTCAATATTATAATTCAAAATCAACCATATATTTAAAACTGACAGTTGCAACTGTAACAAGGTGTAAAGATTCTTTACTTATCGTGTCTACATCAGCCGAACTTTTCATAATTGTTTTAACGCGCGTCATTGGTAGATGATTACTCATAGTTGATATTTATACGAGACTGGATAATATTCAAAAGTTTAAAGTATTTACAAACTATAAACACATGTATGTTTGAAACTTCTTCTTGTTGTTTTGTTGCTGTACGCTCAACTACATTTTAGAGCTTCGTGTTGATTTCAAGCTTAGAATTATTGGTGTGTTGTTAATTATCGAACGTTGCAAAATTAGAGGTGCAGCCGAAAAGTGACATTACATTGTAAATCATGTTTACTATTTTAAAATCTATTACATATACAGGGGTGAATATACATATATAATTTGTAATGTTAGTCAATATAATAAAGTGTTTATTTTTAGTTGAATTTCGATGTTTTAACCTTATCCACACTTACGTGTGGATTTATTGGTTTACTTTATATTTATTATTCACGCTTGCGGAAATCTTACGCCGCTTCATCGGATAAAGTAAGTTATTTTATGATATATTTGGCGTAAATAAATGATTGATGTTTTAGTTATTGGAACGCTTGTTGGAGACTTATAATCCAGAACCTTTGATTGTCGATGATTTGAAGGATGATGATTTATTGCGTTCTAAAATCATTAATAGTACAATTGGAACAACTATTAAAGTTGATGTAAGTTTTAGCGTAATATATGACTGTTTAAACTGTGGTGTTTATTAAATATTTTTAGGGGAAAGAAGTTATAAATTTCGCATCGAATAACTATTTGAATTTAGTGGGGAATAAAGATATTGAAAAGGTGGCTGTGGAAACAATACGAAAATATGGTGTTGGCTCGTGTGGTCCACGCGGATTTTATGGCACTGTTGGTGAGTTACTGTTTATTCTATTTAGTAAATATTGCTATTTTCGAATTTTTACCAGATGTACATTTGGATTTGGAGGAACGCATATCGAAATTCATGAATATGGAAGAAACAGTTGTTTACTCGTACGGATTCTCAACGGTTGCTAGTGCTATTCCCGCTTATGCAAAACGACATGATGTTATCTTTTGGTAATTACGCGACTATATTTAACATAACGCCCTAATCATTTATTTTCCTAAATGTATAGTGACGAACAAATTTCTTTCGCCGCCAAAAAAGGCATGGACGCAGCGAAATGCAAAGTATATTACTTCAAACACAACACCGTTGAAGATTTAGAATCGAAAATAATCGAATTTAACAAAAAAGTATGTTACATATATTCGTTTAGATTTATTAAAAAAAAAATTATATATTTAACTTTTTAAGTATCCTCATCTGGAACACAAAGCTAGAAAATTCCTGATACTTGAAGGCATTTACGCTAGTACTGGAACTATTTGTAATTTACCACCGATGATTGAATTGCGTGGTAAATATAAAATGCGATTGTTTTTGGATGAATCGCTTTCGATTGGCGTACTTGGTAAAACCGGTAGAGGAATCACGGAACACTTTACGGTCGATGTAAGTTTAATAAGTATTTGAATATATATAAATATATTTTTAAAATGATTATTTATTAGCCGGATGAAATTGATATGGTGATCGGGTCGCTGGAAGGATTGATCGGGTCAATTGGAGGGTTTTGTGTTGGGACTCATTTCATCATTGAACATCAACGATTGTCTGGATTAGGTAATCTTAGTGTCGTAATTGTTTGATGAATTATGTGCATATTTTAATTTGATTGAAGGGTACTGTTTTTCGGCTTCACTTCCGCCTGTATTAACACGTGCGGCTATATGCGCGTTCGATTACATGGATGATAGGAGTCCTGATATTTTTGTGAAATTAAATAACAAATGTGTTGAAGTGCATCATATCTTAGAAAATATACCGTTTATGAAAGTAATGGGTGATCGACGATCTCCTGTTAAGTATTTGAAATTTGTTGGGCAGAACGGATTCCTTGATGATAAGATGTTTTACGATCAATTTGTCAATAAGGTAAAAATAAACTACTTTATCAAGAAATATTATACATTTTTTAAAAATCCTACAGTACTACATTAAAACAATTCATTTAATAAACTGAAGCGATGTTCGATTTATATACTATTAAAGTAGTTTAAGCGCTTTAGAGAACTAATGTTTGTTTGTTTTTTAGTGTTATGAAAAAGGTTTGGCTGTTGTTCTTTCGCCCGAACCCGAACATAAATCGTATCAAATTCGAGTGAATGTGAACATTGATTTCACCGAGCCCATTCTAGCACAAGCAGCTTCAATCATGTCAAACGTATCCAAAGAAATTATGCAATAAACATTGTTATAAATTATTTATTGTGTTAAATACAATTAGAGTATATACGTTTTTAAGCTACTACTAATAAATTTTACATTTTAACCTTATGCCTGTGGAAGATATAAAATTGTAAAAGCTTTCTGCGAAATTATTCACACACGCTGTTATGAAGTTTATAATTTAATATTTAAGAAAATATATACATTTACTTTATAAAAAATTAAATATATTAAATAACATTTCGTAACCGAAAACATAACAAAACGATTTGTTACTGACCTGAGTTTTACCCGCGAACATTTGTACGTTTGTTTCTTTTCAACTATGCAACATCAAATGTTTATTTGGTCTTAAGTTTCTTTTTAGGACTTGGATTTTTTATGGGTGTTATCGCTTTATTTTTTCCCAAATGCTCCTTTCCACCCCAGCGAGAAATATATTGATCAATTTTGAATTTTCGTTTGCAACCGTCAAAATTCATAAAGCGTATTTTCCCAAAGACCGGCCTTTCACGCCAACCTTGATCGTGTATGCCACAAATTGACCATAATATACCTGGTCAAATAAAAAAAAACCAAGTTAATTCAATCGCATAAAACAAAATCCCGACTATATTACCAACATATCCATTTGGATCACGTCCATCCAAGCTATAGTGATCATTCAAATAAATCGCAATTTCAATAGCCTTTTCAGGCGATTCGGACCACTCAAGAATCTTTTTCGCCCAGTACATCCGCATAAAACCATGAATTTTTCCTTCTTTCACCAGCTCGAGCTGGGCGGAATTCCACAACGCGTCATGTGTTTCAGCTCTTTCAAACTGTTCTGTAGTATAAACATGACTACGTTTATCTTTTCTATAAATACATGAAAGACCAATTTTATTTATAACTATCAGATTTGATTATATTTTAAATGACCTATGTATATCTAAAGTAGTTTTTGCCCAATTCGCAATGCCATCAATGTTATCATAATTCGAATTATAGAAGCAGAAATTATCTGCTAGCTCTCGTCGAATAACAGTTTCTTCGATAAACGCATTGACGCTTTGTAAATGGCTTTTTTTGTAAGTGCTAACTTCTAAAATGCAACGTTGAGGCGCAATTTGCCCGAAATGCAACCACGGCGAAAGATTGGACAGTGCGTTCGCATTTGGATCGTTGCGTTTTTCGCCAAATAGTCGAAGACGCTTTTTGCAAAATGAATCTAACATTGCAACACCCGCTTTATAACCAGGTTTCATCGAAGTTACTTCATCGACTTTAAGATCTACAGTGCATCTCTCCAACAAAGTGCCCCAATCAGTATCCTATAACATTTAATTAATAATCTATTTTTCTATATAGATTTAAAGTTTATACGAACTTGAATATCTAATTTATTTGTGTGAGGGTGTTTTATTAGAGGTGGAAATGGTGTTAGGTACGTTGATAATTTCGTTGTGATTTTATTTCGAATTGTTCTAGCTGCATATTCTTGTTTATCAGATGCTTCCCAAACAGGTACTATATTATGTCCATCCACCTAAAAAAAATATAATTAATTATAAGATTATAAAATATTTATGTATATTTAATTACTTGACAAAATGGGACATCATCTTGCAACTTCTCCAAGACATTCTTTTGCCATGCTTGTGGCACTCTAAGCGGTGAAAAATCACAAACAACTGCTCCTAAATTATGTTTTAAAACAATTCCTGGAAGATGCTCCTCCGCGGCACCAAAGTGCAAATGAAATGGTATATCGAGTTCATCACATTCGGCCGCAACTTCTTGTAGACCTTCCAGTAAAAATTTATAATGCCTAATAGATGCTTGCAGGAAGCTGGGCACCATGAAGAAGAACACATACAACGGTATTTTATTCTTCAATGCTAGTTTTTGCGCAAATAGAAACGACCAGTTGTCTTGTACTCGCATTTCCCTGGACATCCAATACATTACACCATTAGCTCCCTCCTTAACAAGCTTCGCATCCGATAAAATACGGATTCGTTTCTTTTTAAAATCAAAATTTAAAATTGATTCCGCCGTCTCTGTACGCTCTTTAATAAATTTTTGTATCAAAGATTCCGATTCCTTTTTATCCATTGTTATAAATTATTAACGACAATTTATGGATATAATTCAAAACAATTTGAAAGCGGCTATCAAACATAAAGTGACTATTAATGGTTACACATTGTTATGATTGTAGAATATATGTTAAAAATAATAATACGATTTTTTAACTTATTTATTTTATTTATTAATAAATCACAGTATTATATATAAATAATATATAAATATTTTTAAATTTTGTTCAGGAGTTTAGGGATCATATAGCTAACATTTAACGCTTAAATAAATAAATAATAAATGTATATATAGTAAAAATTGCTGCTGTATTAATATGAAATTTATAATTATTTCCTTAAATAAATAAACATATGTACAGTTGCAAAATATGACAATTTTTGAGTAATTTCGTCAACATTTTTGATACTGTACTAGTAAGCGTGTAAAGTAGCTGAATGTAACCAGCGTTTTGTCACATATATATTTTTTATTATCAAAGTTATTTGTTTATATGTGCCGCGTGCATTAATTTTCTGTGCCTTATCGTATTATTTCTGGTATTTAGCAATGCTTTTGTAATGATGTATATGTTATCTATGATTTATATAGTTTATCAGTTTTATCTTTTCATCGAATATTGCGTTTGAATTTGTTAAAAATGTTCAATAAAGAAACCTAGAAATGTAAAATAAAATGTGCACCTACACGTAGAAAACCATGGGTATGTTGTATGGTAAATATTGTTTAATTTTTATCTAAATCGGTTTCTAATCATAGATGAGGAAGCAGATGACACATTAAAATTAGTGAAAATGGGTGCTGATAACAATCCTAGTGCAACAAGTAGACTTGTTTCGTTACAAACACGAAAACAAGTGATAGAAGAAAAAATCACGTTGAAGAATAAAGAACTTCGAAAACTATGTATACAGGTATTGTTTATGATTGTAATTATTTGTTTGGAAATCTATTTCGGTTTTTTTTTTCTATTCATAGGAAGCGGAATTGACTGGTTCTTTACCAGCAGAGATCCCTTTAGAACCAGGCGAAACTTTACCGACGTTCCGGAGACGTGTTGGTACCGCATTTGAATATCCAGAAAATATCATCAATAACAAATTATCAAATGAAGTAAATGTATGACTAGTTCAGCCTAAAATAGTATCTAACTTTGTGGTTTTTATAGGATTCCATACCAAACCTTGAAACGCAGATACAAGTTCAGAAAAAAATTGTCGAAGCTGCTTTACAACTAGCTAATAACGCTATCATTAGTAAAGTAAGACATCATTTTCTTTGTTTAATAAATTTAAATAAGTAGTAAAAATTAATTGATAGTATAATTTTCAAATTAAGTACTTTCGATTATTATTTTATGTAAAACAAAAATGTGTAAACACATGCTATATGGGCGTGGCTTGTTACTTGGGCGTGATTTGTTGTGGGTGTAGTTGAGTACGTGGGCGTGTTTGTGTTTGCTTTTTTTCTGTGTATTTTGTCTTATATGTTGAATGTATTTCTATTAGTCGATCAAACGCAAAAATATGCATATGTATCGTCAAACAAAACAACAGTTGGAAGTTTTAGAAGATCGACTGGAAAACTTAAAGACTCAAGGCCTTTCAACATTAAATTCGCAAAATCAACAATTGAAACAAAAGAAAAAACCAAGACCACCGCTAGAAGCAGGTTTGTAACAATAAATTACTTGACGCAAATTGATTAATTATTTACTAAGTGAAACTAAAAAAAAAAAAATGCTATAAATGATATTTGAGAGAAAAGTTTTGGCCGAATATCAATTAGTAGCTTAAAAAAATAAACATTGGTTTGATTTTTGAACAAAATATATCTTAGACAAATATCAATCAATGAATTTCGAATTTTATACAAAAAAAAATATATTTTTGATAATCGTCTAACTATTAAAACTTAATTCCAGATACTATATCAACGAAGAGTAACAGTCTATCGCAAAATGAAGACTCGCATTCTGCGCATAGTTTGCAACAAATTCCGAGGCCGGAATCAACGCATTTCGGCCAAGATGTTGAGGGCGAACGCTATATGTTACCGGATAGCAAATATAGCGTTATGTACAAATCCCCTAATGCATACGTGATGGAAAATGAAACCCATAATCCAAACAATCAAACTTATAATATTGCAGAAGATGGTCTAGTTACAACTTTGAATCGATTATCAGTTAATAGTTACACCAGTGCTAAAGACAGGTGGGTTACAATTAAAATTTAAATATTTCCTTTTTTATTCAATTACAATATTCGATAAAGTATACAATTTAAACAGTTCTATAAATTAACAAATTCAATTCAAAACTTTCAGTAATAAATTTCGCTAGTGTATTTCTTGTACGAATATTTCAATAAAATATATTAGTTTGTGTTAATTGTTTCAAATATAATTGTAGAAAACTATTTTACAGACGTAGCAGTGAAAGCAGCAACAGTAACTCATATACACAATCATACACTCATTCCCACTCAAATCCTAATATTTATCAACCCCAAGTGTTGATGCCCAATACTCATACACTACCGCACATGTCCCACATAAATACTCCTCCCATAGCCCCCCCAAATCAATACCAACCCCCAATTGCTGTCAGCCATCCAAATCTAAATTTCCCAGGCCATCCGCACACATTACACCATCCAAACTCACGCGTCCGTTACTACGCTGATGAACCTCTACGTAAATACGCCACGGAAAACTATCGCAATGGTTACAACAACCAGGAACACAACAACTATACGTACTACCCTACAATAACACCTCAACATGCTTACACTATGCATCCAAATATGTCGCCGCAAAGTTATAAACAACAACAATATTGTTACAATACAATGGATGCGAATAGTGGTTATGCAAGTAGTAATCTCATGAACACATCACCACATCATAGCCATGCACATCAACAACCACCTCCACAACAACAACAACAACAACAGCAGCAGCAGCATCAATATGAGTCGGATGGACTTGGTGGACATTGGATGAAAACTGAGACTGGTGAAATGATTTGGTGTCCGACAATGCAGCATGATGATGCAGCATCAACTAATTGGCAAACGGATAAAAGGTTGCTACATAAATTAAGCTCTATTATATTTTAAGTTTGTCTAATTCGAATATTTTTAAATAGATTTGGTAGTTTGGATCGTAGAAAAGGTAAACACGTGCATCCAAAACGAGCATCTCCTAGTTTGGATACAATGAATAAACAAGCTACGTTGAGAGCAGTTGCGAATTCGCAACAAGAATTAACTCGACAACAAATGCATATTCAATCAGTACCTGTTAGTATTATTTTTAAGTATATGACTAAATTTATAAAGCGTTTGGTGATACTTATTTTATTTATGTGCAGGCTGTAGTACGAAGTAGCAGACATGACAATCGTCAATTAGTGCGAACACAATCATTAGGTAGCGTAGGAGCTCAAACTGTTGATAGCGTATGGCCCAGTGACGATAATTCATCATACGACAGTGACGGACTCAGCGTGAATGAACTGAACGCAGCTTCACGGAAATTGAAACAAAAAGGATGGTGCGAAACATCTCTAGACGGACCACCACCACTACAAGTACAAAATACCCCACAAAACACACCCGTTCCTATACATGAACCACGAAGTCCGGCTCAGTTACCTATATCGCCACACCCATCAGTAGCGTCAATGTCGCCTCGCACCCCAAAACCTGCGCTAGAAATCCCCGCCGAATCAAATCCATCCCCTATGCACCCGGATACAAACATCGAATTGTACAATAATAATGTGATGACCGAATTGCCGAAAAACTGCACAGTTGTGCAAGCGGGACAATGCAAGCCGTACCACGAAGAAACGAAACCATTTGAAATGGCCGACTTCTATAAATATTCGACGAAATTTCGCGAGAGGAACCAATCAGACAAGAAAGACACTAGTATTAATGAGCAGCAGCAACAACAAATCTCTAGATCACAGGATAATCGCTTTAGTACTTCTATGTCCGGCGTCCCGTATCAGCGAAGCGGACAATGTGATGGCCATGATGAAGTTGATGATGTTTTTCAAAAGAGTGTTTATTTACCTTTAGCGCCTATGAAGTGTCAACCGCTCAGTCCAACCAGGTACGGTTCAAATAAATAAAATATTAATTTACAAATTCTTAATACATTGGCATTTAACAACAAATAAACAAAAAATGTTTTTTATATTATCATTTGCGACGTACCAGTCTCCTCACGATACGGTGTTAATCAGTATTATTTTGCATTATAAACAAGTTTAGAGAACATATTATATTTCTAATAGCAGTGTCTAATAGGCGTAACTTTAGAAGTCTAATCATCATTCTACCGAGATAATTTAGGCGTGGTAATATGACCATTGGGCTACTAAAGTTACACACATTAGAAATGTATTGCGTTTTAAAATGTTTTCTTAATTTATTTCAGTAATTTCAATCGGAGTTTTTCAAGTATTGGTAGTCCGAATGCGGAGAACGCAAACAATATTAGTTTGAATGCGAGTTTAGGGTTGAACACGTCGAATGTAGCCGAACATTTTTCCGCCGAAATGAACGCTTGGTACCAGAGCCATGGGCAACCAGTACTTGAGAATAACAATCCAAATACAAGTCCTGTTTCCATAGGAAGATCAACTGCGACATTAGTGTGATATAGTGCCTTATCGACTGAAATCTATATTTACATTTATTGATTTTTATACAACAAGATTTTATTAGTACTACTGTAAATATATAGTTCTAAACATATTTATTTTTTTCTAAAAAAAGTATTTAATAAGGGTATGATGTATAATTGTACCGAAAAAAGCTCATGTTTTTGGTGCTCACAAAGAACAAAAATATCTCTGATTTATGTTAGTTATACAGTTAATTTTTTTTGAAGTAATTTAAATTCAAATAACACACACAGTTCTAAACTGATCACTGTAAGTGTTTTTAATTTATATTAGTTTATGATTGAGAGTTGGTTTCACTATTTATTAATAATTGTTACAAACGCAACGTTTTGTTGATCAAAATTACAGCGTATTTACTATTTAAATCCAAGAAAAATGAAAAATAGTGAAACAAACACAATTTATTATAAAGAAGGGTTTCTTAATAACAATTATTATTAGTTCAATATTTAATGGCACACTTATCATTATTACAATATTAAAAACGATTTTGATCTGAAATAAACTATCGATATATATTTCCTATATTTTTTTTAAATTTGAATATTTCAGTCAATTTCAATTAATAATGTAAGAAATGTTTTCTCTTAGATTTATAAATAAGACATACTAGTTATGTGACCTGATAAAATAATTTTATTTTCGTATTGTTCCGATATATTTTTTTTTGTGGAATGAGGAGTTTTTTTTTTTAAAGAATAAAACATAAAAATTGAATTGCTTATCATTTCTATGCCCCTGTCCTTAATAACGAAATGATTATTTATTCGTGAATTTCAAATGAATTGTATAATAGGTGTTTAATGAGGTGATAAATTTTTGCTAATTAGAAGTGGGAAGTGGAACAAAATTTTGCAGTTTTTCAATGAAAGTGTAAGTAATATATCAAATGAATTTTAATTAGTAGTGCATTGTTTGTAAATATTTTGGAAGTTTAACGATAGCAAAATCATGCTTCACTGAAGGTGTAACATAATAAAGAATAATGAGAATAATATTGACTAATTCACGCGAAATATCATATGGCTTTTAGTTAGTGATTGCGCAGTGAGATATGGTTGCGTGAATGTAAATAAGTCGTTTTTGTAGCTGTTTATATATGTAAGTGTGTTTTTGTGAACTTTGGCAATATGAATAGCGATTTGTAGTTCGTGTTTATAGATGCCGCTCATAGATAAAATATTATAGATGGCGCGCACGTATCAAAGCTGACGTGTCTTGCGACCTCATCCGTTTCCGTGAGTTCCCTTCTGCGCTGCCATTCTTTCTTTTCAGCGAGTACCTTCGTATAGTGCGGGTGCTGCGAGTTGTGCTCTTGGTGGATACTAAGATATAATTGTTATTCTACACGTTTGCATTTAGAATATTACATTCCTCCTAAAAATCAGGTGAGTCTTTTAACAATTTACTAGTATTTAGTGCTGTAGTATATTGCAAATATGTGAATAAACGCTTGTGAAATATGATGCACCACGTGTACACATCGACAGTTCCATTTCGCCATATGCTCGTCGTTGTGATTTTTGCTAATTATTAGCACAATTTAGTATAGTAATCAATTGCATAGTAACGAATTAAGTATAGTTAATACGTAATTGAGTGAATATATGTGGTAAATTAGTGTTTTTTTTTATGTGCAGGTACAATGGGTAAAGAAAAGGTTCATATCAACATTGTTGTCATCGGTCACGTAGATTCTGGTAAATCTACTACGACTGGACATTTAATCTACAAATGCGGCGGTATCGACAAACGTACCATCGAGAAATTCGAGAAGGAAGCTCAGGAGATGGGCAAAGGTTCCTTCAAATACGCCTGGGTATTGGACAAGCTGAAGGCCGAACGTGAACGTGGTATCACCATTGATATTGCCCTGTGGAAATTCGAAACCGCCAAGTACTACGTAACCATCATCGATGCCCCCGGTCACAGAGATTTCATCAAGAACATGATCACTGGTACATCTCAGGCTGATTGCGCCGTGTTGATTGTGGCCGCTGGTACTGGTGAATTCGAAGCTGGTATCTCGAAGAACGGACAAACCCGCGAACATGCTCTACTTGCCTTCACTTTGGGTGTCAAGCAATTGATTGTCGGTGTGAACAAGATGGACTCGACCGAGCCCGCATACAGCGAGCCCCGTTTCGAGGAAATCAAGAAGGAAGTGTCCTCGTACATCAAGAAGATCGGTTACAACCCAGCCGCTGTTGCTTTCGTCCCAATCTCAGGATGGCACGGAGACAACATGCTTGAACCATCCAGCAAAATGCCATGGTTCAAGGGATGGGCTGTCGAACGCAAAGAAGGCAAAGCCGATGGTAAATGCCTGATCGAAGCTTTGGACGCGATCTTGTCACCTTCCAGGCCCACAGAGAAGCCTCTCCGTCTGCCACTCCAGGATGTCTACAAAATTGGCGGTATTGGAACAGTACCAGTCGGCCGAGTGGAAACTGGTGTTTTGAAACCAGGTATGGTCGTTGTGTTCGCGCCAGCCAACATCACCACTGAAGTCAAGTCCGTTGAAATGCACCACGAAGCTCTCCAAGAAGCCGTACCCGGCGACAACGTTGGTTTCAACGTCAAGAACGTGTCCGTCAAAGAATTGCGTCGTGGTTACGTCGCGGGAGATACCAAAATCTCACCACCCCGTGGAGCCGCCGATTTCACCGCTCAGGTCATCGTCCTCAATCATCCCGGTCAAATCAGCAACGGTTACACGCCCGTGCTCGATTGCCACACCGCTCACATCGCCTGCAAATTCGCCGAAATCAAAGAGAAGGTCGACAGACGTACCGGTAAGACCACCGAAGAGAACCCCAAGGCCATCAAGTCCGGTGATGCCGCCATCGTATGCTTGGTACCCAGCAAGCCCATGTGCGTTGAATCTTTCTCCGAGTTCCCTCCTCTAGGACGTTTTGCCGTCCGTGACATGAGACAAACCGTCGCCGTCGGTGTCATCAAGAGCGTCAACTTCAAGGATGCCAGTTCTGGCAAGGTCACGAAGGCTGCTGAAAAGGCTGTCAAGAAGAAGTAGTTCAGTTGGAACAAAATTCCTCGTTCTCCTCCATCATTGTTTTGTTTCAATATTTTTTTTGTAAAATCAAATACAATTTGCATAAGATGTTTACAGAAACGAACTGAGTTAACTTTATTTTGTATGAATCTTGTGATTAAAAAGATTGCTTAATTTGGATATAATATGTTTTTCTTTTATTACGAAATCCTTCTTCCCTTCACATTTCAAATATACTTCAATAGTTCAATCAATTACCTTTCTCATTATTATCAATTAAAAATAAATGAAATGTTGCGTAATTATATACCTACATCATAATAACACGCCTATTTCCATCGAATGTTGCGTAATTCATGTGAACATATGTTTGCTATTGATTTAAGGGTTGTATCACAAATAAATGAGTAAAAATAGCAACTAGTGATTAGATTCTGAAAGGGTAGTAATGCAATCTTGGTGGGGTATGGTGTGGTAAGGGAGAATTGCACGTGTTGAGTAATCTACATTAGCAGAATTTCAAATTTCCCTCTCTCCGGAAACCAAATGCATGATATCTATCCTGTTGAATTCAAAATGGTCGCTGCAACGTAAGAAGGCGCCCTCTGCACAGCACTTCGCACAATTCAGAGTTGGCAGTTGTATTGCTTGCGCAACTAAAGATTGTTTTTAATTTCTATGTAATATATCGTGGATGAGATAGTATTAAAATCATGTGCAGCGTTTGTTTGTGATGTTGAAATAATATGGTTTTTACAAATCATATGAGTGATGTGGAAAAGTTCATTTAAAATCTGTTTTTACAAGAACAAGGCCTCCATAGCTACGTATGTAAAATTCTAGGTATTTCATTCCCAAGAATAGTTGTTATCATGCGTTAATAGTACTCATAGTCAGAATCTGTAACATAACTGTGTTTTTGGAAGTGCTCAATATAGTAAGCTAGTAGCATTTATTTGGCAATTCTTATTTAGTTCGCTTGTCAGATAGGTTAACATGATTTATTTACATTGGAATTGTTCTTTCTTTAACCTTTTAAGGTGAGCTATATTTAGTAACATTTGTTTTTTATTGTGGAGTCGCTCAACCGAACGCCTAAATGAAACGATATTTAGTTTTAGAGGCATGAAACCACGGTGCTTGTCAAAAACATTAATGATATTTGATCTTTTCCTCATCCGCAGACTAGAATGAATGTCCATGTATTACCATCCCACTTGAGGCACGCTTGTTCGGATCGGCTGGGGCAGTGCGTTCCGTACACAATTTTTCAACTTTCATCATAAAATGTGAGTTTTACGAGTGTCATATCAACAACCATAAATTATGTTTATAAATATCAAATAACAGTTGTTACTAGTGTTGTAAGTGTTGTGTTTGTGCAGTTCTCAAAAAGACAGTACAACAATGGCATGGAGCCTCACACTACGTCGGGCTGGGTCCCAAATCGTGATATTTTCCATAGTTATATTAACATTCTGTCAATTAACGTTGTGCTTTTCGGAACGGTGCAATAACGTCGACACTGGAGGAAGTAAGTACTTTTTAAAATACCTACATACACTTTTTCGCTTTACAAACAAATCGTATAACAACTCTCTTTACATTACATTCGTAATGAAGTAATTGGGGTTACTGCACGACGCGTCAAGTGAACTTCATTAAATTACTTTGTGCATTTCAGAGCTTCTATTTAGCAAATTTAATAATCATTACGCACACTTTAAATTATTCGAACAGGGGCGGATTGGCTCCACTTGTCTGGGAGATTTCCTGGCGGACCAATCGCTTCCTGGATCTTTTACAATTACAGTCATCAAACAACCTCTCAGAATCTCAATCAGTTTTTAGTTACAAACTCAATCTGAATTGTGTTCATTTCGTACTAATATGCACTACGTGTGTATTTTTTTTTTTGTTCCAGTTACGATTCCAAAAGGCGATATTTTCATTGAGCACGGCAAGCCTTTGGAAATTTACTGCAAATTAAACGACCAGTACTTGCTCCAACATGAAAACACCAGCAGTAAAGAAGTCATGTTTCTCAAAGGCGGCAAAGTCATACCTTCCGAATTGGTAAGTGAATTATTATATTCCATTACCACAAATCGTCAACAAACAAAAACAAAACACATACGCTTAAAAATATCTATATAGATAAAAAGCAGCCTAATAGAAAAATAGCAATTGTTTTTATTTGTGTTGTGATTAAATAAACTTATACAGTTCCCAAAACGCCCACAGCCAACTAAGACATCTCTAAAACACCGATACTATTATCGCTAATCAAACAATTACGTAAGACCCATTTTTGCAATAGTCTAGTTGTAGCACATACAGACATGTTTGTTTTGGAATTGAAATAGATTCCAGTTCGGATACTGATGAGTGATCATCCGCAATCGCCATCCAAAAACTACGGATATTTTCGTATTTATATATTTTCGTCGAAATTCTACATAATCTAATGTTTAATAAGTCGATACGACACTATAAAGTATTTTCGAAGAAATTGCAGATCAATTAACAATTTTCTTTTTATCGATAACTTGCACGTGTTTATGTTGACACTTATTTATAAACCAAAAACAATATTCGAAATACAATATCGATACGCAATTATAAATATATTTCACTACTTCTTATATCATATAACATACATATACCAGAGACGTAACAATGCTATAATACGTTTAGCGTAATATTTCAACTTTAAACCCAATTCGTACTCCTAATTTACTATATTAACTAAATTGTCATTGTTTTACTGTCTATGGGATCAAATAAACCTAACCTAATAAAAAAATCACAAAATTGTTATTCAAATATTTACTAGTAAACTGGATACTTGTACATAGTAAACATTTAATATATAAAGTACAACATTGACTAAAATAACGTGACGTCATGTATTCACCCTTTGCAAGTGTAAATCGTTTACTGATTGAGATTCATGATACCATGCATATCACTATTTATCGCCACAAAATTGCAACTGAATGACTGGTTATCATTCATCAAACTATAAACCACCTTTCGGCGATAACTAATACAAATTTAAATCTGATTACACACATATAAACAATTGTATTGCACCATAGTGTTAACTTAACGAAATGTAAAGAAATCGATTTAGATTTGACTAAAAATAGTAGTTAAGCTTTAAAATGACAATGTTTTCGCAATTTCTTTGCGTATACGTCACTATTTATCAGTATTGTTTAAAATATTGAATTGAAATGCTGCATAAATCATAATTCTGGTAAAATTATCTCGGCACTAGATAAAATAATCATTCAACGAAATTGATTAAAATTTATGTTTCGCCTAATCACACTATTTTTATGCGTGGCAAATAATAGCGCTATTTACCAATATATATATATCAACTGGTATTTCCTGGTGTTTGTTTGACTTAGAGCATTTGTTTTGTCTTCAGATTTGATTGATGACGAAATGCCTATTTTGTCTGTATCGCAAAATAAACTCGCAATTCATATAATATTATTTCTCAAAGGTTATTTTGAAAATATGTGATTTCGCCGAATTTCAACAACCATGTTTTTACCCGCCAAATATGCACTTCATGACGTAAATGGTTACGCAAATATTTATGCCGATGTTAATAATTTTTTTATTCCAATGTTAAAAACCTTATCAATTTATGTTTATGAATTGACTTCTTTTATTTGAAATACATTGAACATTACTAATTACAAATGCAGTTATTCATTATTGAAGGCAATTATATATTGTTATTAAAAAAGACATCTATAAATATTAAAATTATCGTTAGTCAATGTCTAACAATTTTCCTGTTTCGATAAAGTGGTAGAGTTCAATATTATAGTGATTGGAGGGGGGGGAGAGTGCTATTTATATTGATTTTTATTGCTGAAAAGTTTGTATTTGATTTACGATTTTATTGCTTCCGAGTTCAGTGGTATTTGTAGTTTTCTATTTATACACAAACATTCGTTAGTTTTACAAAAATCCCCGTTAAATTTCGAGAATTGCTAATGGTTGTTATGTAAAAATGTTGTTTATTTTACAACTTTGATATGATATGTCAAACTCGATAAATTTCTCTCCTTTCGCCGATAATTTCAATAATAAATGAGTAATTAGAACCGGCCAAGTCCACGCGTAAACATATTTATGTCAATTGAATATATTTCGATTATTTTTAACGCAAACACGAGCGTATCATTTTTTATAGAAAACGTTTTCCATTTACGATACTAGTGCGCACTTTCTTGCATCAACCAATCATACAGCTGCACACATCACACAAACTAAATTGCACTTGGAATTTTACCCAAAATTCATTTTTGTGCTTGACATTAATCTAAATGTCAATTTGCTTACAATTTATTCAAAAACTAACTACTTCAAGCTAGCGCTGTGTTTTAAGAATCTTTAAATCATTTAGATAGCATTTTGTAGAAAATGTATTTACACAATGAAATAATAACTACCGTTGAAATCCAAATTTCCTAGATTTCATTAGGAGTGATAAACGATATTTTAAAACATTTTTTTTTTTTATTAAACTGACAAATTACAACGGTTAATTGCTTTAGATTTATTGTTTATTTATATATATGTATTTTTTTTTTGGTTCGAAATTAGAAAATTATCTAATTATAGAATAAAAAATGCGGATTATTTATTTAGCTGTTCGTAAAACTGTTTAAGATAATACTTTTAAACGGAATGTTATTTAAAGATGAGTACTTTAGTGGAAAAACAGTACAACAATAATTGTATAAAATTTATTGTGTGTTTGCGTAATTATTAAACGTTTTATTATCAGAGATAACAAACACATTTAAAACATATCTGAGTAATATTTTATTTTCAATTATAACTGTTTTTCTGTTATCATTTTCAAAATACATCATTGCATGTTTACTTTATTTAAATAAATATATTTTACTCACATTTTAAAACATTTATTATTTCAATATGTGCTTTTATTCATTATTCACACAATAATTCAATTTAAGAAAAGAGACAAGCATTTATTTACTCCCTAGGTTGCTGTTAGACAGTAACGTAATCCTGTTTTAAATTTTATTAACGTATATTTTAAAAACAAAAAACATTTTTGTACGCTTGTTTCAGAATTCTATAAATATTCAATAAATTCTCATTTTTAACTATTTGTTAACAATATGAGAACTTATTTTAAACTATTACAGTTATTGATTATTTCATATATAAGTCACATGCTAAGTAGGTATTTTCGGTTTAAATTATTAATAGTTTAAAATTCTTGAACCTACTCCTCTTGGTACATAACAATTAGGCGCTAAATCAATGCTTATATGTGCTACATTTTGTTATTTTTGACTAACCTAACCGAACCTAACCTACTCCTCTTGGTATATAACAATTAGGCGCGAAATCAATGCTTATATGTGTTACATTTCGTTATTTTTGATTATTTGAGGTCGGATTTCATAAATGGAACCGCTTATTTTAAGTGCGTCGTCGATTTTGGACGAGTTTTTAAATGGAATTGTATTTTAAAATTGTATATGTATCAATTTTATACAAAGTAATACAGAAAATATGGTAAAGCGTTTGTTTGAGGATGTAATTCTATGAAACAATTTGTTAAGCAAATGTTATATATTTATGTAAAAAAAAATAGCAGATCCGGTGTGTTTCGGATATTTAAATGTATTCTGTCGAATGCAGTCTGCACTACGACTACATCTGGCGATGGCAGAAAAACGTTTACACAATTTCACTATTCAATAGAACGCGTATATTAAAATGCTATATATAACTGAGCGCATGAAATTAGGAAATTGTTAGTAAAAGAGAAAATTTATAAGAATAACAAGGAAAACATACACAATGGGATGAAAATACTAATTAAAAAAAAAACACTAAATAGAAAACATTGCTCGCTGCCATATTTAGTTTTAACTGCTACTAGATAACATTTTGATATATTAGTATATGCATTAAAACCGATAAGACAACTGCATGTTATTTTCTATAAATTGGTTTACTTTTTAAATAAACTCATTATTCTGAATTAACACTATATTATCTGTAGGTCTATTCTGTTTATTTAAGAAAATAAAAAGTTTTAATAAATGTTGTGGATATAAATACAAATTTTGTGTTATAATATCAATTTTATTTGTTCATTTGAGCAAAATAAATTGTAACAAATAGTTCGTTTTATTTTGTCTGTACGACTAATTACTTCCGATCAATACTTACGCAATTATTTTGCACGGAAGTAGCTATATATCCGAATTATCGGTTTTGTCGACTGAGAATGCTCGTGCTGGTACTGAATCATATCAAATCTGGTGTTTTTTTATACACGATTTAACGTAGATTGATAATCGTCAATTGTTTAGTCGATTCTGAATCATTTTAATGATTTATCTTGAAGTGTCACTTGATTCGACATTGTACTGTCACTTAAATCAAACAATACACATTTTGCAGTATTCATAAACGTTTGCGTGTTGTAATAAAATAAATAATAAAACATTTCGTTGATTGTATTTTGGGGTTACTAGGCCAGTAAATGGCGTACAAATTAATATTATATTTTATTAACAAAGGTGTTTGTCATATTTTGGCAGATTTACTGTCTGATGTGTTTTATGACTGGGATTATTTAGATCAATTTAAAATTTTAAATGGTAGAAAGGTACATTCCTTAAAATAGAATATGAAACATCGGTTTTTTTGAAATCACAAACAGAGTATAGGTGCGCGAAAAGTATTTTGGTGTGAATTATAAATAATTTCTAGAAATTCATTAATACATTTATAAAAAAAAAAAAAAAAACCGTAGCTTATTTTTTAAACTGAATTCGTTTATGTTTGTTAAGCTGATTGAGCATTCTTTTTACGAAATACGATTTGTTGCTTCAAACGCACAATCAAGTTCAGTAAACTCTCATTTATCTGATAGTTATAAAATTCGGATAAATAAGCTGAAAACTTTTAGTTTTTTCGTGTTATATAACGTAATAATGCGATTCGTTAAGTTTGGTAGAAAAATCGTGTTTTTTAATTAAATCCAACTAGTAATAATTTAAAATTAATTAATTATATAACACCACTCAAAAACCTTGCAAATCTCTAATTGAACCGCTCAATTTATTAATTGGTGCATTTAGCATAAATGTAGTGTAAGTTATGTAGGAATTAATTTATAATTCTATTCTAGGTAACTTATATAAATCGGTCAACAGTTTTGCTACACATAGATAACCCTCCGCCTTCCAGAGATACGTACGTTTGTAAATTTAATCAAACGGATATAGGGATATGTATAAATGTAGTAGTTGTAGGAGGCAAGTACAAAAATCAAATCAAATTGAAGTCTCCGGTATTCATTATCACAATTTGTTTTACAGAAAAACCAAGCCCAGTGAAAAATTTTACATGTATCGGTTATAATTATGAAAATCTTACCTGTTCATGGTCTGCCGATGAGACGTTCATTAACACTAACTATAACTTAACTTACCATTTTCCCGGTCGAAACAGCAGGTAAGAAATCACTGAATCAAAAAATATTTATTTGCAAAACCAAACCTAAAGTTTCTTTTTCATTGAATTAATTCTTTCATTGAATTAACACTTCTAATAATAATTTCGAGTTTCGTTGACTAAACAAAATAAACATTTATAGGATGCAGTTTAATTGTCCCGCAATTAAAAAAGATCCAAATGAAAACACATGGTCGTGCTTCTGGAGCTTAGAATCTAGACCACATTATAGACAAGCACAGCCCAGGTATTATTTTTATCTTGAAAGTCAAAATATGTTCGGCAATTTGTCGGAAAACATCTCATTCGATCATTTTGCAAATGGTAAGTGAATTTACAATCGAAAAATCGTGCACAGTTTTAATGTTTTCGCTTTAGTCATACCAGCACCAGCTGAGGAATTAACAGTCCTTAATCGAACCTCAGACTCAGTTTATTTAAGCTGGAAAATATCGACGCAAATGCAGAATTTCCCGCCAAGCGTCGAACATCGCATCGTCTATCAATCAGAGTATGATAACAAAGATACGTGGCATGTAAGTATATATTCTCACCAGTTTGGTGCATTTAAGTACTTTACGTATTTTTTTTTTTTTAGGAAGTAAATACGACTAGCATAAATAAAGCTCGAATGCCAAAGTTTAATTTAACTGGTTTAATATACGCGCATATTATATATGATATTCGAGTTTCGATACGTTCACTCAAGGCCACTGAGAATAATATGTGGTCTAAAAATGTGTCAGTTACAGTCCGAACAATGGCGGCAGGTAAAGATAAACATATACAAAATAGCCATTTTCCATTTACCATTTGCTATACCTAATTTATTAGTTATCTAAACAACCACGTTTCAATTTGAAATATATATATATATAGGAAGAAATAAAAAATTATAATTATAGATATCAATGGGTGTTCAATTAATTATTCTGCATTTCTTTATCAGTATTGCGAATTTATGAAAAGAAATATTATAAGTGTCATTAAAATCTGGCAATTGAATGTATTAGACTAATAATTAGAATCTAAATTTAGTTGTTTGTGTTTTCTGTCCATACACAAATATAAGATATAAATTTAAGCGTGTAACTGACAGATGAAAATGTCAAGTTTATAGTTATATTATATTCTTCTGACAAGGAATTCAATGTTTTCAATCTTAAGAAAATAATAACGTTCGCTTCTACGAAATAAAGTTACCTATTGAGAACTGACATTACCTACATTTGTTATGACATATTTTTATGGAAAATCTTCTGATGATATAACTAATGGATAAAATACGTTTACTTCTGTTATTACAATCGATTTTTATAAATTTCTTCGATAATTGTTTCGATTATTATCAAATTAAATATGATTTAGATGAATTTGATTTAATTTAGCAACCGTGGAACTAATTTTCCATCGAAAAAAAATGTTAATGATTATATATTTATAGTCCCTGGAGCTCCGCCTAAAACAACGATCGGATGTTTTGAACTAAACAACAATGGCGTTTATAGAGATGTTTATATTTATTGGCAGCAAATATCTGAAAAGTTAAGGAACGGCGAAAATTTTTCGTATAAAGTTATATCTGTTGAAGAAGGTTCAACGGAAAAGTAAGTGCTTTAAAGTGAAAAGGCGACTGCCACTGTCTTCTGTTATTAACTTCAAGGGGTTTTTTTAATTTTAGAAAAATAGTACCAACTGAAATAACAAGTACTTATGCGAAATTCGTAAGCATCAGCAATAATGCACATACATTTAATATTGTTTCAATAAATGAAGTAGGAAAATCAGTTAATAATGCTACAATATTTGTTCCACCAACACTAAAACGTAAGTGACAACAATTATGAATGTCCGTGCATTTATTATATAAATAATTGAATTTATAGTTGTTCCAAAACCGATTTCTTTCACGAAAATCTCATTTGGAAGCCAAGTCTATGAACTGTCATGGTTAAAACCGGAACACAGTAAAATTGAGATTAAAAATTACACGATATTTTATTGTCGTTACGACTATGATAGACCTTTCCCATGCAAGGTACACTCACTGATAAATAAATGACGCTAAATCATTTCAAGTATTTGTACTAATTTAAACGATTGTTTGTGAATTTCAGGGTTATTTGGAGTGGATTACTGTACCTGGGGATATAACATTAAAAAATATTACAGTGCCTGAAGATAAAATTTATCAGTTCGCTATATCAGCGAACTCAGAAGAATTGACTAGTGGAATGGTTTGGGCAAGCTGTACTGCCTTACATGGTAAAGGTATAACTAATCTATTTTAATGAATACAATTTTAAATATCAAATTTAATAGCAGTTTGTTGTTGTAAAATTGAAATTTGATCGTATAAGTTACGTTGAGTTATATTTGCTAGGTTTCACAACGTTGAAGAGCTTATGGGTGGATGGTATTGGATCTGATTACATAGAAATCGGTTGGAAATTAGATTGTTCGGATCGTATCGGAAGCATCAAAGGATATAGGATCTTCTTTTGTCCGATTGTGTCACCTGTAGATCTTACTTGTAAAGGTAATCGTCATTTTTTGGAGTGTTAATGTTGGATAATTTATTTGTTTTCGTGTGTAGAACCACAACGAAATATGACTATCGACGGTTATGTGAAAGGGAATTTAGCTCGCGTTCCGAATCTTCGACCATACACCACTTACATGTTGACCGTATCAGTTCTCTCAAAAAACAACTATGGTCCAGTAAGTGATTCATTGTACAACACCACTTATGAAGCAGGCACGTATAAATGGCTCATTTTTATATTTTCTTTAACTAATTCATACATACCTTGTACAGCTCCTGATCCACCATCAAACGTAACTGTAACAAATATTACAAGCTCATCCGTCATTGTACAATGGCAACCACCGAAAGCTATGAATGGAATTTTACGGTATTACGAAGTCCATTGCCAAACTGAACGCTCATATTCAGTTCTGCGACCTGAGAATGAGAAAAAGCCCATGTTGGAGATAAGAAATTTAACTAGTTTCACCGAGTATAATATTACTGTATACGCGTATACAACAAATGTTTCAAAACCATCGCAAATCATCCGCATTATAACTGCAATATCAAGTAAGTTATTCACAAAAGTTATACATATTTTCGTTTTGAGTACTTTATGGTGTTATACTACTGAAAAACTAATTTTTTTCATTAAGCACCTGGATTGATGAACGCCCCAGATATAAAATACAAAAATGATTCTATCGTTCTTGTTGGTTGGAATCCACCATCAAAAGCTGGTGGACGATTGGACCAATACGAATTTCGTGTCAAAGAGAAAGTTAGCGTTAAAAATGTTACCAAATATTTTAATACAACAGGTATAACACTTGTCTTTTAATTGTTGTTTTTTTATTATTATTTAATTGTTTGTTTAAAGAGCTAACATGGCAAGTTCCGTTTTGTGGGAGTGAAAAGAGTTACAAAGTTTTATATTTCGCCGTACGTGCAATAAATATTGATGCAAATAAACGATATGTTGGCGCTTGGAGCGCAGACACTGAATACGCATGTGGAACATCGACGAAACTTTTCATTTATATTCTAGCATTTGTCGCTGTTTGTTTTGTAGGATTGTTGTTTATCATTTTGAAAAAGTAAGTTCTCTGACTGAATTGTGTGAGATGTGTCAATGGAACGAATAAAAAATTGGAGTTGTTATATATGTGTTTTTGTTCGTTATGTTAGATTGTGGTTCCGTTGTAAGATTATGCGAGATGTCGAGGTGAAACTACCACCTGGTTTGGCGCCGGCTAATGTTACCAATGAATTGACTTTGACTCATTGGACAGGTCCATTGCAGAAATCTCCTAATGATGATCCAATGATGCATATGCGAACTGATACATCAGCTGATGAGGAGGTATATTATTTTCTTAAATTTCATTACTAAAAATCCATGCATATTTTGTAAAATTTATTTATTTAATGTAAAAAACATTAAATAAATAACTATATTAACACTATGCTCATGTTGGAAAAGATGTTAAATTTTGTCTGCAAATTGATATTTAGTTAGATAATCTACTAAACGACTTTGAACATTATTTAGCATTTGTTGGCGAAAAAAGCAGAATGTGGTGAGAGCCATGATCGCATAGCCAGTGGTGATTCCAGTGGCTGCAGCTCTGGACATGAATCAGTTACTTCTTCCTTGGCTTCTGGAACAAACTTATCAAGCTCTTCGGATTCAGGAACTGAGGTACGTCAAATATGATATATATACACAATATGTTTCTAAACATGTTTTTTAAAGTATTTATTTGTAATGTCTTGGCACATATTTTTATATATGTTATGTGTATGTTTTCAGCAACCTCGTACTCCAAGTAGTGATAGCGCAAGCCGAGAGAATTCACTGCGACAACGGCGAACCGGCTCCGAAACCCTCGGCTGGGATTCAGAGATCGCGTGGCCAAATCCAAAAGGTTATGTTCTCAACATGCCTATTACCGATAAAGCAATTACACCGCCTTCTACATGGACAGCAGCAGCACCGAAACCCATGGAAGTGAGTAACTATTGTGTCCTAGGTGTTGACACCGTAACCACACAACCCTCCGATACCAGTAATAACCACGGTTACGTACCCGTACCAATATCGATGCCGCATAGCGAACCATCGAAAACCAACTCACCTTACGTCACTTGTGACTCGTTATACAACACAAAACCACCGACAGTAATCGACACAATTACAACGAAGTTACCCGCCAGTCCGGGCTATGTGAAGGCAAATGACGCGTTCAAAATGGAATCTGCTATAACTGGTACGGATTCGTCTCCGTACGTAATGGCAGCAACCCAGAAAGGACGGTTGTACGTGAAACCAACGGGCCCTGATATTTTACCGACGGGGAAGTTGATTAATATCGAACCAGCCATCGATCAGTCGATGCTGATCGATGCCTATCATATGCAGCAGCAACGAATGCCTGATAAAAAAGATACTGGCTATGTGAAAACCGGGGATTTGCATAGCGTTTTGAATAAAGGTGGTGGAGGCTTGAATTCGGAGGTCGTGAGTACACCGAATCAAGCATCTGCCTACGTAAAGACTGACGATATACTGGGATTGAAGGAGACTGTGTCACCGGATCTCATCGCTGAACGGTCGACAGATGGTGCCTCCGGTCTTAACTCATATTGCCGATTGGGCTGGGATCTAGATATTGCAACTGATGCTGCGCCAAGAAAAACAGTCGTTGATACAGCGAAAGGTTATGTGCCCCATAGACATTTCGAAAATAAGTCACTTAAAGAAGATTAAAGTTGATAGTGCAACAAGAACATAAACAGTTTTCTACTAATTTTACCATGATATAGACTATGTAAACTAGTGTGAATGTGAAAAAATCTTTTAAATTTTTTCTTTGATATTTACTTCTTTTTAATATTAAATCGTAATATCCAATTTGAGATTTACACAAATCATTGAAGTAGATCAAAATTTCTGTGGAATGATGTTTATACAAGTAACAAGTTTTATTATTGAAGATATCAAAAAAAAAAAAAGAATAAAATACGAATCTTTCTGATCTCAGTTCTTGAACTTGTTGTAGAGCTATTTTTAGATAATATTGATTTGATTTTATTAGCTTTTATACATTTTAGTCGCAAATTACATTTGTGTACGCTTCGTTCCATACAAATTTTATATAATCTCATATATGTTGGACTCATAAAATTATCTACAATTTTATAGGTTATGTGATTGTTTACTTTTATCATTTTTATCTACTTAAAAATTTTATCAAAAAGCTATTTATTTTAATGATTAGTTGTCCTAAACTCTAATTAGGATACTTTAAAACATTTAAGGAAAAAAATAATTATGTACCTTATATGAGAAACGAAATTGTATATTTAAATTTTTTTTTTACATTTTATTTATACAATTTGGAAGTACGAAAAAATTTTGAACCGGCTATATTTCTCGGCATACAAAAAACTTATAGATATCGCTTTTTCTGAAATCGAACTGATTCAACATTGTTCTTTATGAAATTGATTTCACTTTTTTTGTTGTAACGTGTTGTAACTCCCCACCGCTGTTAAATACAAAAAAAAAAAACAAATTGTTAATACTGCAAATCATTACTGAAGAAATATGGCCTGCGTGTGTGTGTGCGTGTAGATTATTATTTTTTTTTTAATTTTTACTAATCATGTGGACGTACAAAAATATTTTTTAGTTATAATTTTCGTATGTATTCATCCGGTATTCCATAAAACTACACATTTTTTATATAAACTGACGAAGCAGAGAAAATTTTATACAGTGAAAATAAAAGTGTGATGTAAATAAAGCAATGTGGTCGATGAGTATACAATTTTATATATCTATAAAAAAAAAAATAATAAGTTTTCACTTTTACGCTATAACACCTTGCGCATCTTGGTCTTCTTTATTTGTGTTTTTTTTTTTAAATTTAAATCATGTGCTATATAAACAATATTATTATTTATCAAGTCACATTTTAAAATCTTCATTTATAATGTACTTTAGCGTAAGTTGTGTATGAATGTTTATGTGCCTTAACACGCATTTTTAACATATTCGTGTTTCAGTTTGTGATAATCTGTTTTGTTTTTTTTTTTAAGTAAAAAATAAAGAATCCATTTATGTTAAATAAATCCTCAAGAACTTGCCAGAAATAATAATATTATTTACTTTAAACATAACTGTTTATAGTACTTCATGCTAACATGTTTTATTCATTTAAAAATTTATATGCCTACGTAACGTTCGTTAGTTATAAATGTATACATGAATATAATTTATCCTGTAAAAATAAATTCATTTAAATGAATGAATTCAGTCATATCATCACATGCCTGTCAATAAATTTATTTACAACTGTGTATATATATATATTACTGTCGGTTTTTATGACAAATAAAAATTATTCTTATTCAATAAATTTCCTTTATTACAAACTAAAAATACGAACCTATAGCGCCTTAACTATCCTTGATGAGAAAATGATTATTCTAAAACATATTCTGTCTGTAAGTATTCCCGATTGAAAACTTTTATTTAACAAAAAGATCGTGATTCCAATGCGATGTTTATTTTGTTCTATAGATGTTTGTTACATAAATAAAAACTTGAAATCATTTTAGAATTCTTTTTTGAATATATTTCTAGCCCCTTAAGAAAGTTATAAAAATTAATTTTCTTCATAATTAAATATTTAAAGATTATCAGTGAAATCTAAAAGAAAGCAGTTTTCTATTTATGTAAACAAGTTAGTAAAATAAATAAAAAATATAAATATATTAGGTTCCATCTTGCTTACTAAGAGAAAATATATAAAAAAAAGAATCATTTTTGGTTTAAACCATAGAGAGAATATTGTTTTCTGCATTTCGATTGATTTCATAACAGTCGTAATTGAAGCGCATAAAATATAGCAAATAATTTTGATGTAACATAAACAATGTGAAAGGTATTTTCTATATTTTGGTCGTTTATTTGATAACTTTAGATTTGTGGTATTTTAATATTGCCCGAATAAGTAACAGCATTTTTTGGTACCAATGTTTGTCAAAAAAGTGAATGAATGTAGAGCAAAAAATATAGGCCTGGGTTGAATCGATTATTGTCAAATTTCATAACTTATATGTTAGTTCGCTTAAGGGGACACTTGTGTCCGCTTTCCGTTTAAGCCAGTACTAGAGCAGACACAGATTTTTTGTACTTTTACTCGGCCGTTTCGAAAGCAACACAGGTCAATTCCCCGTGTCGGTACTACATACACACTCATATCATTATTACGAGATAACAAAAGTGAATTTGGTTTGCCACCGATTCAACCACTGGTCATTCCTGTGCGATACACTAAACTAACATGTCCTACCAATGTTCGTTTCTGTGTGTGATAGTGCTGACATCCTATGTCGCACTAACATCCGATGCTATCCGAGTGGTAAGTTTAACTTTATATTAACTAATCATATATAACACAAATAAAAAGAATTAAAAATTACATTACACGACAATTAATCAATAGTGAATTGTGTACTATAATTAAGAATCACAAGTTAAAACTATTCATTTATAATAACTAATTTTGAGAAAGAGATAGATTGCCAAGATATGAATGTAAAGAATGAAGTATAAGCTATTTTAAAATAATTTTTATTTTGTTTGTATTAGGATCCAGGAGCATACCATAGCGGCACTTATAACGATGGGGGGCTAGGTGTTATTTACGCTGGTTACGATGAACCAGCACCAGTTGCCGTTTACAAGAAACCCCAGCGTCAACATGAAAAGGAACAGCAGCAAGACTTCAGCAAAATCCCCGGGGTGCCCGGTCATGATTATCCAATTTTCCATAGTGTACCTCCCACCTCTTTCACGTGTGAAAAAGTACCATATGCACCAGGAATGTACGCTAATGTTGAAACTGGTTGTCAGGTAATAAAAATCCTTTCGCTTTACGCAATACTATACGACAGAGTGCGCGTGCTGATTTGAAAACTGTGTTGCTTAGACATGGACCAGACAAAATAACAGAAAGTTTTAGTTAGTCTTATGTGCAGTTTATTTATTTTTATTTTATTTCTGATGTATACAACAGAAGTATATAACGTTTAGTATACAGAAAGACTCCATATATATATATATATATATATATATATATATATATATATATATATATATATATATATATATATATATATATATATATATACATACTAAAGTATTTTAAAATCTATTCAAATTATAAGATCATCCGCAATAAGTTATCTTCGGATATCTATATTAATTTTTCATTACTAGGTACAAAATTACAAAACTACGAAATTTAGCAACTTTATAATTTTGGGAATTGTGTGATATTTATATAAATGACGATTTGAGTTATATCCCAATTATTGGAGACTCCACCAGAAAATTACATTCATATATAATTAAAATGATTTTTAGATATAAACATATCCACAGAGAAAAATTATTTTTCTATTCTGCATATTTCTTGCGAGTATACTTATTATCTCCATTATTTATTTATAAACAATAAATATAAAGCTTGCACAAAATACATTTATGTGTGTTTGGTTGCGTGTAAATATAAATAAACATTTGTTGCTACGAAAAACCATCAGACCGTAATCATTTATTGAGCGTGGTAATAAGATAAATTCATAAAAATGTTAAATACGACAATATACTTATTTTGAATTCAAATAATTTTCCCATTACTATACCAAGTTTAATAAAACGCTTATATAGTAAATAATAATCAGAATAATACGATTTTAGTGCGTGTTTTTAAATGTTATAAATATTACGCCTTTCCTTCAAATAGCAAAATTCGGTGTAACCTTGATGTCAGATGTATATGCAATGGTCAACTGGTCGTGCAGATAATCTAGACTAGATATTGTGTTCCTTTCATCTGGAAATGAATAGTGAAAGATTGCAAGAGTGAATGTTATTTTATTTATTTGGTAGACAGAAGCTACATTTATATTACTGTTCCATTACATTTATTTTTCAATTTAAACTTAATATTAAATGAATTTCAAATATGTCATTTTCTTTTTGCTCTCATTCTAAATTTGTTTTTCAAATTCTTTTACTTTCTCTTCGAGTGTATAATTATATAACAGTTTTGTACATACACATACATACATACATACAACTGTGAGAACAAGGTCGCAAACACCTATCTTATATATAAGTTTCATTTATCTGAACTATATCGATTCAACTGTATTTATTTCTACCTGATATGATTGTCTTATAGCAACTAACGTTACCGAAATATTTTTAGGCGTACCACGTATGCCATGATGGCCGTGAAGGTAAACAGGGCGCCAGTTTCCTGTGTACCAATGGTACCATCTTCAATCAAAAAGAATTTACTTGTGATTGGTGGTACAATGTAAATTGTGGCGAAGCTCAACACTATTACAAGTAATTACTCTATATTAAATAATTTTTAATAATAATTTTTCGTCTTTATAGTTTTCTGATTTGTATAATTTGTTCAATTTTTAGTTTGAATTTGGATCCACTGAAGAACCCATATTTCGCGAAATCCAAGCCTGAAGAAGAAACTCATGAACATCAGATCCAAGCTCCAGTCCAACACCAACAACACGTGCCGACTTACATTCACGTAGTCTAACTTTGGCAACACCACACTTCTATATTCATAACACACATTCATATTTTATTTAAATTCATTGAACATATCATATAATACGACAAATATTGTATATAATTCTGTTTTTTATTTTAAAAATCATGTTTTAGAAGTACAAGTCAATTTTTGTAAATTTTCTATTAAAAAATAAAGTTATATTTTGAATAAAGCTTTTACTATTTTTAATTAACAAATAAAAACAACAATGCTCAAATCAAATTTGGTAGTTATAAATAAAATAAAAAAACGATAACTATATTTTGTTGCAGGTATTAATTTTTATGTAACGATTTTAAATTGATTTATATTTTATATGTTACTAAGAAAAATCCAGCTTGAATAATTTCTAATAAAAATTTTAATTTTGTATTTTCATAAATTCTTTCTAAATAAAATAAAGCAAAGTGTAAAGTTCTATATGCAAATTAGTGTGTAGTTAATGGTGATCTTGTAAAAATAATCAGTGCGTTAAAAGATAGTCACACCTGCACTTGTCAATAATATTTTAAAATATGTGGGATCAAAGATTGGGATGTGAACACTTTCACCGTACTTGTAACAATATGTGCGGAAATTTTCCAAGAAATATTCCTAAACAACAAATTAAGAAAGTATAATGAGGATATATAAATTAATTAATCGTACGTTACACGTTCTGCATCATTACAGATATAGATCGTTACACATTCGGACAGATTGAGAAAATGATTAGATTTTGGAACAGTTTCGCCAATTATAATTTCGATGAGATTTTTCCTATACTAATTCAAACATCAATTAGTAAAAATGTTATAAGAAAACATAGTGAAAACAGTGTAATTATTGTTAATGGACTTATTAACTTTTTGTCAGTGCAACAGTTAGCTAAAAGCTATCACTATCATTACAGAAAATAAAAAATATGTACACTATCTCAGAGAAACTTTCAGTTTCAATTTATTAAAAATAGATTAGCTTCGTAACTGTAATCTTTAATCTAAATAATAATCAGTTCAATGTATTTCTTATTGATGCTAATTTTAGAGTTCTCGAGACTTCGCTCGAGTCTATTAGAGACTAACTAGCACTTATATAGATATGTGATTTATGTGGAAGACGTATTATAACTTCAATTTGGTCATTATGCTTTTATGTTTTATAGTAACGCCTACAATACAGATAAAATATGCGGGTTGTGCTAAAATAGGCGTAGCATTATGTATTCGCAAATCTCAGCACAGTTATAATAATTTGCCGATGATTACAATAAAACGTATATTTATAAATGAACCATTACAGATCTGTACCATTACGCTTTTCTACTAGATTAATGGTTCGCAACATTTCTTATCTATTTAACATACCTCCCTTCCACCTTTTAAATTTACCAGTATTTTATAGTATATTTTAAAGTTATTTTCTCGTTTTTATTTTATATATTTGCTCGTCGCTACCTATTTCGTTCTGCATAAATATATTCGTAGAATGCAAGAGAAAATTCAATTCTCTTTATCTCAGCAGTGTGACAAGCACTTACGGTTGTAATTTTTAATTATTATTACTATTTTAATTACTTGAAAAGATATATTCTTATATATTTGAAAGTAATATGATTTCATTATAAATTTAATGAGGCGAATTTAAATATGTTTATTCAAATTTTTTAACAATAGAATTAGATTAAAATCTTGTCATTTTCCTAAAAATATTGTCAGACATGCTCAATAAAACATGAATTTAAATAGTCACACTATGATTAGCAGTTAATTACACGATGCAAAAATGTTAGTGTTGGCCCAATTCGTACCGTCCCAAATCGGAACACTACTTGGAAGCGTTCCGAATTGGCACCAGCCCCCAAGTTGCGATCCCAGTTTGCACGCTTTCAGTAGTGTTCCGATTGGAGGTGGTAAGAGTCGGTACTTCGCCATAAAGTTATCTAAGATTACCATATAGTGTCTGTTTTAGATTTTAATATTCTTACTCGCATATCTAAGTAAGCTTATTGCAGAATAAGAATTGAAAAAAATATTAACTAGGAAATAAATAACTATTACATAATTTTATTTAATAAATTAGTCATTAGATTAATAAAATATTTAACTTAAAAGAAATTTGAATTAAAAAAATGTGAGATAACATGTGAGCATGAACATGCGATTAAAAATCAACCTTTTTTTTTTGACAACTTAATTCTATATTTATTACTATTGTATCTATATTTATTACTATTACACCTATAACTCTGGATGATGTTTGTAGTAAATGATGATTATTCATGATGATTGAATCACATTAATTTCTCCTGAGCGTAATAATCAAAAAGTATTATGTTACTATAATCATAGTCCAAATTAATTTAATTGGCCTCGTTAATATAGGATCGTAAAAAAGTGTGAGAGATTTACACGAAATCAAAATTCCACTCTAAATAGATGAGTTATATTCGACGTGAAAATAATTTGAATGTAAGGTCCATCGTGAAATTAAAATTTTTAAAACTTTTACATTTGCGTAACTGTTTTCCCAAATAGTTATTTTATGTTGATGTTGAATATATTTATTAACCGTGCATACGTTTACTATGCAGTTATTCTAAATAGTTATAAATGCATATATGTTTAATTTCAAAAATAGAAATGTAAATGAAGTTAAACAAAAAGAAGTTTATAGAGGAGATAAAATGCAAAACTGCAATAAATTTAATTCTAAGTAATTAAAATAGAATCCGGAAGTAGTTAAAATTCCCGTAAGATGTATCAATGACTAATAATCTATGTATAATTAATACTGACGTTTTAATTGTTTGCAGGTTTCTTAAATGATATAGTAATTAAGATTTAGTAACTTAGTTTAAATTTACGCGTACTTGACACCGAAAAATGTAATTTTTATTAAAATGGTGTTCTCTTTAAAAATATTACAACGGAACCGGCCATTCTTTAGCTAATATTTATTTCCGACGCACTTAATTGTTCTTTGTTTGTTCTGTTTTGTTATTGCAACAGTCAAAAATTCTAGATTTGTATTGTGTATTTTTATAATTTTTTATTCGCTGTGAGTAACACGAAGGAAAAGAGGTCATTTTTCCACTAAACATTTAACGTTATGAGAATGAACGCTTTAATTATTATGCATATAAAAATATCTTATATATATATATACATACCTGAAAATACAGTTCTGTTACAGAAACGTATAATTATCCTTCAATAGAAACAAAATACGTAACAATTTTGTTATTGAATTATGTTGATAACTATAATTAAATAGTTCCCATACTATTTTCGCAAATTTCATCAACTTAATAAAATATATAAATTTATTTTTAATGAAATTAATTTTGTACCCATAGTATTACAGATTTTCCACGAATCTACATTATTTTTAAAATTCATGTTACTAAAACAATTTGAATATATATTAATTTGATATTTTCGGCCTAAATGCGTAATTATATGTCTATAATAATTGATAATGCATGTCATACTACCACATTTAGTGATTTGGAGTGTGATGATATATGTATATAGGATGAATTTTTAAATTTCTATAGCAAAAAAACATTGGTGTCAATGTTTTATTTGTTTTAACTGACATTAGAGAAATCGAACCAAAATAAGATTTTCTATCGGAATCATAAAAAGTAATTAATAATATATAAATAATTTAACATTTCTCAAATATATTGTTACACTTTTTTCATACATACATATATCTCCTTACTCAATAATAAATTGCAATCTATATAAGAGAAAAACTGAATTGAAAGTTAATTATAGCATTAACATGACCTTCGCTAATTAGTGCAAAAATCTATTTGGAAAAGTTACTCTGATATGAGGAAAGGAACAAATTTAGATCAAACATAATGGCATACCAATAAAGCACAAGTTGAAATATATATTTTTTAATATCAAGGTCGTTGGCGAACATGATTTTTAACTTAAATTAATTTTATTTTACGATATCGTGATTTGAAATTGAATTGATTTTTTTTTATTAATCATTACCAAATAGAAGAAGCTGAAGGTGTGTTTATATAAGTATAAAATGTGATTCTCTCATAGAAAGTAGAATATACAATTATTAAAATGCATATATTTTATCACAAATATAATTATTCAAGCATAAAATTTATAATAATTTGATCTGTGATTCTTTTATAGATAGCAGTGTTCATTTTTTTTATATGAATAAATTTTGTCAGGAAAAATGTTTAGACCCAAATCGAGCTGTTTTCTAAATAGCATTCTTGATGCTTTGAATTTTATCTTAAATCTTAAATATTACTTAAATGTTATTATTATTTTAATATCCTGCAATTCACATCCACAAATTTGTAATATTACAAATGGAATATTCAGAATCAAATCGTTCTGGTTATTTGCACCAATGTTTCAAATTGATTTATTACGCGAATTACCTTATGTGTTATAGCTAAAATTTAATTTAACATTTGATCTTAGAAATAATTTAGCCAAATGACGGAAAAAAAATCAAAATTTGTAGAGGGAGGAGAACAAAGGTATCACATAGAAAACGGCATGAAAAAGACGTACCCTTTCTCTTTCTTGGTTTATAAAGCTGATGGCATCGTGTTACTGACAATCAGTTCGACGGTTCTACTCGTGACTTTTAAATTTTAGTTTTCAAAACGGTTGTTGTTGCAATGTGGCGTGCTCTGTTTATAGGTAACATGATTGTATACATGTATCCGTAGGCCGTTAATTTTGTGCAATCTCTAACTCAAATACACTAATACTACAACTATCGTAAAATAACTACCTCATAACGTACACTTTATACGTTTTAAATTATTACAGTGCGCCGGATTGGCAAACAGTGTGCACCGAATTGGATTATATTATCATTGCGAATATCAACACTTTTACACATTTGCGATTTCAGGAATAAACATTTGAAACAAATAAATTACTACATAACGGCTTAACATAATTATTGCTTATTTTTTTAATACTACTTTTTGAAATTCTAAAGTCAATACATTTAAAAAATTATTATATTTTCTTTAAAATAATTTGAAAAGATGAGCATCGCATACACATTAAATTTAAAATAACAAAATCATATTTTATTTAATTATTTAAAAATAAATACATATAAATATTATAGTTCATATATTTTTATTATTCATTTTATAAATTGTAATGCTAATTAAATTTATTCAAAAAGTTGTAAATTTGTAATGAGATACTAAATGAATTATTGATTTAATAAAAAACTGCATTTGCCAATAAATGTACCTCTTTAATACTAATTGAAGGCTATAATCATAAAATTTTGCATATTCATAAATGTATTTGACATAATCATTAAATTCATGTTTTTAATTGAATAACATTTTAATTAGAATGTAATTATAGGTTGTTTAGCTATTGCATTAGCTGAAGATGCATCAGATGACACTGGAGTTTCGAAACGGCAAACGGCACGGGGTAATACTGTTGTGTACGGGGCTGCACCAGGACAATATGTGATACATACACCTGACAGAGCTGGTCCTCAACAACACTCACAGGTAAATTAGATATAAACATTATTTTTCGTATGAACACCATTTTTATTCATTTGAAACATTTATACTATGACATGCTTTACTACATCTCAAATCATCATAAACAGTAATATTATTTTACAATTATTTCTTGCTAAAATGTACACTCTATGTGTACCAATAGAAAGTTAGTTGTAGGTGTAGGTAATATATAGATATAAAAATAAATTTAATAGAAATAAACAAATTTATATTGCTCAAGATTAGTTTATCATAAATAGTAATACGCATTTTAAGCTATATATATTTTTGGTGTACACACTAATTATATACTATAGTATAGTGGGTCTAAAAGGTGTTAATTTTAACACAAGAATAGATATGGTTAGTTAATATTAATAAAAATATGCATTTCTAAATAAAATTAACACTTGCTGTAGAGAAATTATCTGCGTATTACTCTAATTAGATTAATACATTCTTAAATTATTTTGACTATAGACTTACGTTTGAACCTGAAATATTAAAAAAAAACACAGATACTATAATAATAAATAAGCTCTCTCGAAAGAATTTGTAGCGAATTTCTGTCTCAGTGTATTGACTTGACATTGAATAATTGGCGTCAATGAAACTGTTAATAAAAAAAACTGTAATAGTAAATACAACCAGAAGCAACACCTGGTTTAGTGTTATTCATAACATGGTATCAAAACGTCATAATTTCACTTTCACATTCATCACGACCGGAAATCATATCTACTCCTGGAGATTTTCGTATTAACATGATACATGATATTAACAAAAAAAAAATTATTATTTGCATAATATAATGTAAAAAATAGTGTAAATCACTTAACGCAAAACGACAAAATCATCACCGTAAAATCAGGCTTTACTTTCGATATCCATGCACTGAACGACGACTGAAATTATTACGTTTTGGAACTTCCTAAAGTCTGAAATAACGCTGTAATTAGGAAGCACATCCGCGCAATAAGAATTAAATAAACAATTAGATAGTTTTATTTGGCTAAGCTCAATTAGATTACTATAATTTATATTAAAAATAAATGAATTAAATCTCATGAACTTCAACAAATATAAGTTCAATTGACCGTGACAAATTAAATGCGAAGTTATGAATATTTTATTAGAAGTACTTTCACTTGCTATACATCTTTTAAAAGCAACTTAAATATATAATCATTTATATTTCTCTATAACAACTGTGATTAGTAATACACTAAAATATAACAATTTGTTTCGTTGTGCAATGGCAATGACATTTTGATGACATATGGGTATATACGTTACGAAAACGTAATCACAGTAGATTAATTGAGTACTGGCAATGATTATTTGTTATTTGGACATGACCAGTAAAGCTTCATACTTTCTTTCGCGAAAACGAAAAGGTTAAAAATAGACGCTAAATTAACAACTAATCAATTTACGTACGCGTTTGCAGCAGGAAGATTAAAACTATAAAATATTTCTGTAAATTTTAATGAATTTAGGGCCTTAAATAAAAATAATTCCTTGTAATACATTTACAAATATTTGGATGAGTTTGAGAATATTTAAATTAGAATACATTATTGTTGTTAAACAAAAATATGCTGAGAATTGTTTATGTTTTTATATTGTTTTACGAAACGTCGTGAAATAACGAATGATTGCATATGTTGTGTTCATTGTTCTAGGCTTCTGCAAGATACCAGCCGCAATCCGAGTTGTACATAATCAGGTATATTATCAATTATTTTATCTCTATTATTCTTTTTTATTATTTACAAAAACAACGTGGTGAGTTTCCGAGGTCGTTTAGGTGTGACATTTTACCGGATATTTGAAACCACGATTATCTCCGTCACGATTATCGCATCTGCATCATGCCATCGACGTCTTAGCTAACCATATTTTTCTTAGCTTACATAATGTCAGAGTGCGTTCGAAAGGGTATACCATTGCTATTTTTAATGGCCATGCATGACGGTTTCCAGTTTTGCAATATCCTTAACAAAGTACATATAATATATAACTAAGACATTGAATTTTTAACACCGGTAACGATCTATAATAACATTTTAATTGTATCCGTTCGTTTCGACTCCAGATCTATACTATAGATTATTCGGCGGTTCAAATCTTAAAATACTTTCATTAATAAATAACCCGATTCTCGTTTTCGACACTCGTGCACACAAAAATATATTGGGTGAAATTGTCAAATCTAGTTCAAGTTTTTCGACGAAAAAAGTTATAATTTCCGTAAAAAAACACCGTTTCCGGCAAGACAGATTTTAAAATATTGTTTAATTAGAAATTCGTTTAGAAAATGACAAAATAAATTTGAAACATAAGTTTAAATATATTCTATTTGGAAAGTGTAACTAACAGTAATTTGTTAGTTTTTTTTTCTTAAAATAAAATAACTTTTATGACCCCAGGAAACTATACAGAAATTGTTTTTTCTTGAAACATTGCTACAGTAAATAGAATTATTTTAATAGGCTTTAAACTACTTTTTTTAATTGATCTAATTTATAGTAATTATTAGAAAATATTTCTTCTTTGTTTGCACTTCAAGATTTTAAATGCTATTTCTTCTTGTGAAAAGAAATTCACATTGTTTCGTGTCAAGTAGGCAAATTTGTATCAACACAGTTGGTTGAACATCAGTTATGTGATGGGAGACTGTTTTCTAAGGCTTCGAACATTTATAGTAGAGCATTTATTTTTATCCAGTCATCTTCGAATAATTTACTATTTAATTAACTAACCATAAACACTTTCATTTTAACTTATTGCTAACTGTGTGCATGAGTTTTGACAATGAAAAACTGAGTTAAGTTATCTGTTTGAAAGTATAGAATGTATTGATTTGCTTTATTTTGTGCAGTAAGCGTGATAATTTATGATATTAAATATCTCGTTAAAACTATTAGTCATTGGTAAATTTAAATAATAACACTGAACATTTGTTTTGCCAAGGTGTGCATTACTGTCGGTAGATTTAACTTTTAAAAGTTCAGTTTACCAGACAAAGTGACCATTTCACCCACTCTGTATTATTAAGTAAATGTCGTTTATACCTTACGTCATTATAAGAACGTTACGTAAGTCATTATTCTGCAAAACGTAACGAGACAGCGGGTGAATGGTAACAGCGTAATCTTTTACAAATAAATATATATTCAAGAATAGATTGTAAGATAAAATGTATCAGAACCGGCTCAAGATATATTTAATTCCATCGAGTACCAAAAACGATTTTTGGATCATTTATTATTTAATACACATCTTTATACTTGTAGCTAATGATTGTTTAATCTTAAGCCCTAACAGGAAACCAGCTGCGTCTGCTTTGACTTACCAAAACGAATCACCTAGAAGACCGCAATATATTCAATTGTCACCTGCGCAATTTCAGGCTGCTCAGCAACAATACGCCAATCAACAACGTGCGCAAGATCAACAACAACAGCAACAACTACATCGTCACCAACAACCACATCAACAACCCATCCAACAGATCGCATACGATGGAATATTAAGCCAAACAGAAGCTGGCCACGGTGCATTTTACCGGCCACAAGCAGCTCGAGTTCAGGCTGAACCAAAACCTGAACAAGCTGCAGCTCCAGTACAGTATGCAGCTTCGTCGATAGTTGATTCTCAATCTGGCTCATTCGAAAGAGAACTGGCCCAATTGGTTGCTGCGAACCGCGTCCAAGAGCAAAAATATAATGCTGCTGCTGCAGCAGCAGCTGCACGCCCTGCAGCCTCCACGAAGAGACCACCCGCGCCGGAACAGTACTTGAAGGAAATTACAAGACCAACTCCAAGACCTGTTCAACCTACTAGAATTCAACCGAGTCAAATTCAATATCAACATCAACAAGCTGCTGCACCTCAATCAGCTCCATTGTATCGTTATATTTATCAACAAGAACCGTCATTGCAGCAGTACGTATATTTTCATTACTAGAGACAAGTTTTTATAACTACGAAGTATTTGGTTTAGAAAGTAAAAAGAATAAATAATTAGAGGAAAAGAATTGGTGAAAAAGCGAAATATAAGATCAAGTATGAAAGGTTGAATATAAATGAAAGGTGCGAGCTATAATATATATAGGAGTATTTTTTAAGCAAATAACGTTGTTTTCACTCGTTCTTCATTTCGTTTAATTGAGTGTGATATACAACATACAATTTACTGATATATAACATGCATAAAAATCTCATTATTTCTAAAGATGCATATTATTATTTCATAATGCATGTATTGTCATAGTGCATACACTATTATTTTTTGTCACTTTCTCGTCGATTCAGTTGCGCGCGTATAGTAAACAAAAGTAAAAACAGGAAGGCTCAAATAACTATAATTATGATATAGCATGAAAACAGAAAGCATATATTGCCGTTAACGGTGATTTGCGTTGGCGATTTGTATTAAAAAAAAAATAATGTTTCACATTACAGAATCCCGCAAGGTAGCCAGCAGCAATATAAACAGTCACAGGAACCGCAATATGTGCGACCGCAAGTGCAACAGTATCTACACGCACAGTCACAACAACTTCAAGAAACACGTGACGAAAGTGCCGCTGTACGTGCACATGCTGCACAAGCTCAAGCTCAAACTGGAACCAGGGTCGCTCAACCAGATGCGTCACGTTCGACTATTTATGTTTCGCAATCGACACCATTGAAGAAACAAAGTTATCCCTCATTAGCTGCTTATGCATCTGGTGCGGAACGAGATGAAGATGAACAAAAACCTGTTGTCAGAATACCAACTCAAAGAAATCGACCATTGACCCAAGATGAATTCCAGCAAATCTTACAATCGGGCGGATATACGGCTACGTTAGTACCATCTGATAATCCTAATTCGCCCCATCAAGAGTACTTACTTCACCCCGCAAGTAATGGGCCACAACGACCGATTTACAGTAACGAGAAACAAGAAGGTGTTACTTATCTGTTGCCTCAGCAACAGCAGCAGTTGCAGCAAGCACCTCAACAGAGGCCGGTCAAAAGACGACCCGTATATAATTTACAGCAAGCATAAAAAAAAATTATATTTAAACAAAATGTCTGATAATCAATTAAGATTTAGAAGTTTCTCACGATATGATGACTCGTGAAATATATTGCATTACTTTAAAAATGATGAGGAATTGAAAAGTTCTTTTTGGAAACATTACAAAATGTTCGTAAATAAGAATAATTTTTCTAATTGTTTCAAATTCGATAATTTATTTCGTATTAATATATTTAGTTAAAACTAAATTAACCATAATTTTTTTAAAAACTTTTTATACTTGCACTAAGTTACAAGCACTCGGTTTTCCATTTAAATAAATAAATGAATTAAGTATTGTAATTTTAATTAGGCAAATATATATGATAAATATTTTTATATAAACAAATATAATACAAAAATATTTTTAAGAAATTTTATTTTTCCCTTACCTCTACCATATCAAATAAAAAACAAAATACTTTATTAAATAATAATACAACATTTTTTTTATACTTCAATAAATAAATACAATTTATTAATATAATTAAAAAAAACATTTTGGTCTCCCCTTTATTGCATGAACGATACACATATATTTTTGGGTCGAAATTAATATATCATTTTACATTATAAATTATTTTATAAATTATATGATGCATTTTCAAAAATATCAAATTCTATTAAGATTGGATATTTTAAGAATATTTGCAGTACATCTAGTTAACAAGTATATTTTAGACGATGTATTAATTAAAAAAGTATTTATATTTAAAAAAAATTAATAAATACAACATTGCCAACAAATCTTTATGAAATTCTTATAAAAAAAAATTATCGCTGGAGATCTGTGTCCTTGTATTCACAAGTATACAGTGTGCCCGAACAACATTAATATATTGCTCCAGTTTGGCGCATTGGTATAATTTAAAATCTCTTTGACATTTAACCACATTGCATCCCGAAAATGAAAACCAGTTCCTTTGTTTCAATACCCTTGAACTAGTTCCTGGACAACTCTTGTTTACGTTTTTATGAATACAGTATTTAATCATCATCTGATGAGTTTACTTATTTTACTTATTTAGTAATAAATTAGAAATTAGAAAATAAAATAATAATACATATGACTTAATCATTCTTTCCTTTCTTATAAAATACGCAAGCTATTTTAAGGAAGCACTCAAGAAAAGATATAATTTACATGATTAATGACTATAAATCTATTGTAATGCGATCAAAATAAAATAAATCGGATTTAAATCCAATTAGCATTTCGGCTTTCAAATTAGGCTGTTCGTATTAGAAACCCAAAAAAAACTGTAATAGAAAACACTTCAAAATTCAACACATGATTTTCAACGAAACGTGATCGATATATAAAAAAAAATTATCCATTGTTAATTGTTATTGAAGTTGATATGACTTTCCACATATCTGGAAGTGAGAGCAACTTGTGATGTTTACATGAAAAAAATAGATAAAATATTCAATATTTTATTTCGAAACGTGACTATAAGTACTTTCTTTTTTCTCTATTTTTTACGTTTTATATCAATTCGTTTCGAAGGGGAAAATTACAATCACCACCATACATGATGCACGCTCACTATAATAGATAACTATAGCAATAAAGTTATATTTAACAATAATTTCCTAGTAAATTAGTAATTATTTTGATAACTGTGTAGTGATGAATAAATATACTTCTAATTAATCAATATTACATTCAAATTAAGGTTAAAATAGCAATAATGTTTAATGACGCAAATACCGGTCCAAAAAACATTTAAAACAAGTTACAGACTTTCAATAATCATAAAGATCACTTTAATAAATAAAGATTCGTGGAGAATTAGATCATATTTTCTGATAGATATTGTGCAAGCCGCAAATAAAAAAAAATTAAATCATTAAAAAATCTAACATATTTATTAAATTATTTATTTGTATTACATTAATTGACTGTACTTAATTTGTTCATCGCTAAGAAAATTAAATAGAAATATATATTTTTTTAATAAATTTATACTATTATGTATGATTTGTTTTCAGAATATCAATAGTTTAGATTACTTTAAAAAATGCAATAGCTTCAATTGAATTAAAATTCAATGTGTATAGTATACATGATAAAATGTATCCTAGTTATTCTAAGTCACAACACGCCTCTTCATCTGGTGCGTATATCTTATTATTACCAAATAGCACCGGTAAAGGTTAGTCGTAGTATCGATTACTAAATTAAATGACGCATTTAATTTTAAATTAATATTATATTGCTTTAAATTACTATTTGAAGTGTCAATTTGCAAATATAACTTACGTATATTAAATTTGCCACCTACACATTGTTATGACAAATAATTTATAATTGCTTATAAAAGTAAAAAACGCAACGTTTGTTTTAATATTTAATGTATTATATAACAATAAACCATTATAAATAAAATAGGTGTGGGTGTTTTAAATATGCTGTTCACGAAGATCTTGTGCTGTCATATGCATTTACAATAAGATTTTGGGATTCACGTAATACCCTTACCAAAAATACATTTGTTATTTAAGTGTTACAGTTTCAAAATACTGAAGTAACAACAGATGTCAATAACCAAGGAATTGCATTATCAACAGATGCAATTCAATGAATAAATTTAAATATGTTAAACTTCAATTTACTGTTCAATAAATAAATATATATATGTCTATAATTTCGTAACTTTTAGCAGTGCGTTTATATGAATTTTATTTGGCATTGAAGTATTTTATCAATAATAAAAATAATTATGTTGTCAAATATTTACGATCATAACGTACCTTCTTGAACGAAAGCAAAATGCAGACCGTCGCCCTATATTTTGTACCTCTTGAATCTGTCATAGTACAATGACTGGAACACATTAAATAATTAATTAAACAGTGCTAATATTTAATACGTCAACAAGTTTATGAATGATCTTTACCTGATACGAAATGTATGTGTATGGATTGTGTGGTGTAGGAACCGGCCGACCCAGTTTTGATATTTTCTTCATATTCGACGTGCAAACAAAAAATCGGGTGGGGCAGGGTGGCCCAGGTTTTTCAATAGTATATAAGCGTTGATCATGCATCGTATTGTCACAAAATAAAAACGTATTCTCATTCAAAACGTACAAAAACAGTTTTGAATCATGAAGTGTTTTGTTGTGATTGCGACGCTTTTGCATAGTGTGTTATGTGGGCATATTAGCGTACAATCACCTTACCTTAATCCTGCTGGAGTTTCATATGTGGCGGGCCATCCTGCATTAGCTGCTGCACCCTTGACTGCTGCAGCACCAGGATATACGTCTACATATCATGGCAATGGGCATTACCCAGGACGCCTCGCAAATCCATTTGCAGCGGCTCCAGCTCTAGCTCCAGTTCAGTATGCAGCTACCCAGTATGCAGGTACGCCGTATGCAGCAACGCAATATGCAGCTACGCCGTACGCTACACAGTTCGCAGCCACGCAATATGGGGCAACCCCGTACGCTCATTACGCTCACGGGCCTTTAGCTGCCACAGCTTACCACAGCGCAGCCGTAGTTCCAACTGTTCACCAAGTCCCAGCTGTCGCAAACGTTCCTGTAACTCACATTAAAGCCCATCCAGGTTTTATCCACAAGGAATTAGACGTCGCGAAACCGGCAGTAAAAACCAGTCGTTTTGAGTTACGTCGTCCAGCAATTCAAAAACAATTTTACGATATTGAAGAACGTGTTATCGTACGACCGGCTGGATCAGCTCTAGTTGAACTAGACCATCCTCATTCAAAAGTACACAAGAGTTCTGTAGTAAGTCCAGTTGCACATCATCATTTCGCACCAGCTCATTTTGGTCCAAGTGTAATCGCATCACCACCAACATTCGTCTCACCATCACCACCAAGTTTTGTATCTGGCTCACCCAGTTTTGAGTCCACCCCGCGACCTATCAACAATCAGGATTTCGCGTCTGATGACGATACAATTGTTGTTGAAGCAAGACGTCGTCCAGAGGAAAACCAAATTACAACACGTACTGAACAACCACAGAATGCTCAAGGTCAACAACAACAACAACAAGTACAAGAACAAGCACAACAGCCTCAACAACAGCTATTCCGTTCCCTTACTGATGTGCGATTTGGTCAAAACCAACAACAAATCCTACAACAACAGCCCCAGCAACAACAGTTGTTCCGTTCCAGTCCACAGATAAGATTCGGTGTGGATCAATCTGGAAACCAACAACGTTTGATCGAACTTCTGACCGCTCAAGGAGGCGTAGCTGATATTGGTTTTGGAAGATCTCAAATTAGGGATATTGTTGATGCTGGCGCAGCAAGAAATGCACTCAGCGATATAAATAGAGGTGAAGTAACTGGAGCACAATTTAGAGATAATAATGAAGTAGCTGTTCGAGCTCGTGTTTTATCTGCTGAGTACGCTCCTAAAGACGCTCCAGTAACCGGGGAACGTGTTAATACTAGACGTGTTGTCGTCTCACGGCCAATAGAAACTGTTGAAGAAGTCGATGTTTTGGAACCTGTAACAAAATATGAGCGAGTTGCTGTACAGCATCCAGCTGTGTTCAAGACAGCTCACGTTGGAATCGCTCAAGTTCCCACATCAGTTCCAGTTTATGGAAAAGCGCTTGTTGGTAAAACCGTCTACCCCCATTCCGGAATTTACTATCATTAAATCAAATTTTCTATAAAGAAATATGCTGTATTTACTCGTATAAACATACAATATTTTATAAATTACATAGCGAGTACATACGGTATTGTAAATATTTTTGTTAATGGTATAAAATAAAATTAACAATATCATATTTCAAACAAAATTGTAATGTATTATATATATTTTTGTATCATTAAACATTTATGTCATTTGAACTGATTCTTTTATATATATATGTATAGACACATTACGCACAACATTTTTTTTCAGTGGCCGGTAAACTAACCGCACTGATTTACTTTACGATAAATTATCTTAATCTGTAACAGTTTTTATTTTTTATACATAAAAATTGGACGGAGTTTTTTATTTTTACACAATGTCCGATAAAAATCACGTATGATGTTGGCCGAAATTAAAATGGTTCCTTGTGAGATCTTTTTCACTCATTGTCAGTACACGTGGTTTATTTTCTGGCGAAATAGCCGACCCCGTCACTGCTAATATTGCTGGGAAACATTCGGGGAGTTCCATTAAATTCCTTAAAAGAAAAGTAACCATTTTCAAAAATATTTTAAGTAATGAGCAAAAAACATGTGTATCGGTAATTTAAAACAAGCTGGCATAAACATGGAAGCAAAAAATTCAGATTTTAGATGCAACGATAAGGAGAAGATATTACAAAAAAACAACTATATATAATATATTAATTATCTGTATATGTCAGGGTCGACTTGTAGGTGGTATATTTATGAAAGAATAGGTCATTTATTTCTTAATTTAAATGTCTGTTCTCGACAACAAGGAAATTAAAATAATCAATGACGTTAGGTTTCCATTCTATTGTTTAAAACGTGTTAAAATACATTTCATAAAAAAACAAGTGGATGACTAGGCGAAGAACTCAAAATCATTATGATTATCATTTGCATATATACCTTTATGTAATATAAAAAAATCAAGTAATGTATATTGTATTAGGAACATGATTAATTTATGTTGAAAGCTGATAAATATGTAAAGTGTTTTAAAACCGCCACTTGCAAAGCAATTGGTAAAAATGGCACACATCATACATGTCTTGAGAGCAAGAATTATTTGAGCAAAAACATACATTGATATTTAATTTTATATTTTCAGACCTACAAAATTTACTAAGTGATGTTTATTATTTTTTATTAAATATTCAAAATATTTAGTTACAATTTGGTGTCATGTATGTAATGCTAACCTGGCATTAACTGCAGCAGTTGTGTCAGCGTTAGGAAGCAGTGTTCTGAAATGAGGTAACAGATGACTGCTGTGATGTAGTGAGAATCTGCGGTAACTGGTTAATGTCTGCCTGGGTCGCATGCCCCCCGATATCGGTTGCCGAAGCTTCAGCAATGGTGGCATTGACGTCGTCATCAAGCCGCTGTGCGATTGAGTGCGCGCCACTGGAACACTGGAGTCTCGCCGCTGAAACCGAGCTGCCCTGTTTTTCCATTTATTCATACTTAAACGGATCACGGACAGATATGCTCATACAGCACTTATTTGGGATCATTCCATGTCATATAATTTTCAAAATGCTTATGAGATGGTTAACAATAATTGCTAAAAATGCTATGCTACAGCTCAATCAATGATTTCTTATTAATTAGGAAAAAATGCAGCTGATGTTTTCTTCATAATAGTAAACATGCAAGCATAGAATATTAATTAAAAAAAAATGGGATTGCGTTTTATAAAATCATGAAACAAATAGGAACTAGTGATATAAAATTACAAAACATATAACTAACCTTTGTTCTTTGATTTTTATTATTTATCAAATCAGGAAGATATTGAAAAGATCTACTGTTTATACATTCTTCAGCCACATCTAGAAAGAGTAGATAAATTAATGAAAGTACAAAAAATGTATGTGATAATACACACCATCATTGTGTTTTTTTGTGATTACAGTGTACTTTTTATTTAGAACTGGTTTGGCGGGTGGAAGGTGAAAATCATTATTGTTATTATTATTGTTGTTAACATTTGGCTGATGTGGAAAGTTTCGCCTTGTCTGTCGAGGAGGCTCTTCGCCTAGTCCTGAATCGGATTGACTCGTTGGTTGAGGACACGGGAATTTCAGTCTCATTTCAAGATCAGGAGCAGGTTGACCACACGAGTTTGTACCACTGACTGTCACGGACCATCCACCTACAAGAAAATGATTCAATAAATGAGAGCTTAAAGCTAATTTGTGTTTATTTACCAGGGGTCTGTGATCCATTGGTGCCTTGGCTTTGTGATGTTTTGTACCGGCCTCTCCTGTGTGATTGCCGTCTTCCTTGACGCAACGGCAAGGCGATAGGAAGTGAAGGACACGATGGTCGAGTTTCTAATTCCGGATCATTACTCGGAGAATGACTCTTCGAACTCTCCGACGAACTATCATAATGATCCTTTTTTGTAATCACTAAAGTCTCATGTTCCAATGGCAACGTTTTTTTAACACTATCTTCTCGCAATAGCAAACTGTTATTATCTTGCGATAAATTGATTATACTACCCGTCTCATCTGTTAAATGTTCCAAACTGCTCAGTTTACGTTTAATTAACACTGGCCTAAGTTGCCGTAGTTCCAAACCATCTGGTTTGTCATCGTTTCCACCACTTTTGTTTTGCGTATTTTCCCCTTAAATAAAATTCAATCCTAACTAGTTAATGCGTGTCAGGTTATATAATATACATATGGATGGGTCTACAAAGTGCGCTTGATACAAACGTGCTCTCTTATTTTATAAAATATTGTGGTAATCATGTGTAACATTAATACCTTCATCTGTACTGCTATCAGGTGATCCAGGATTCTTTCGCAGCATATAGAACGTAATCCATCCCTTTGGGATCGTAGAAAAATCTTCGTCTTTGATCACTGCCAATGCTGCTTTACCTTTATACGCATTTGGTATGAGATGAGTTATTTCCGTGGCAGCTGTAACAGTCGCGTCTGTTTGTGATGCTGCATCAGCTAATGATTTTTTCTCATTTTGTGTCTGTACTGATACAGTTATCTCTTTAGTTTCAACTTGTGTCTCTGCTTCAACAGACTTGCAAGCTACCTCATCTTGTGGTAGCACTTCTGCAGGTTCTAGTTTCTTGTCTTCTGAGGCAGCTGAACTTGGATCTTCTGCTGAAGAACCTAACGAGGATAATTTTTCTTCTGGAATAATTTCAAATTTCTGTTGATAGCGGTTTGTTGATCCCTTTACTGATGACATAGGCCCCGGTCGTTTTTCATTTAGGGAATAGCTCGATTGGTTTAATATAATTTTCGGTGTGTCCTGGGCTTTTATTTCAATCATATCAGATTTATTCAATGCATCTATTAAGATATTTGCGATTAATTGATCTGTTTTAGGACTAGATTCTGGGATTTCTGATAAGTCGTATGCATGATAAATTGTTTGCATTTGAAATTGTCGATGAGGAATATCTGGACTTAATTTTTGAACTAAAACTGGAATTTTTGAACGACCACCTGAGTTTTTTAAATACTGATTTTGTTTTTCTGGCATTGGAACATGATCTACACATTCCATTATTTCTAGGATTTCAATACGATTAGTCAAGTTTGTATTTTCTGGGGTTTTCTTCGAGGAATCCGTGGACAAAGTTTCACTTTTATTAGTCTGAGATGTTGGAGATTTTAATTGAGTGTGATGATTCCACATCGGTTGACGGAGGGGAAAAGAATTAGAACTTGTCTCACTTGTATCACTTGTTTTATTATGTTTTCGTTTAGATTGTTTAATTCCTCGCTTTAGTTTCGCTGTTGAATTTGTGTTCAACATTAATTCTCCCCTTGAATTAACTTTATATGATGGTAATGACTGAAGAGTGTTTCTTGTTTTTTTGTCCTTGCGAACTTTTCGCAATGTTCCATTGCTAGGCCACGTAGTTTCTGAAGTAATCTCCGTTTCAGTTATATTACTACTCTGCAAAGATACACTGTTTGTAATATCGGATTGATTTCCATTTGTATCCAAATTAAGTGTATCTATTTTATTCTTTGCGATTTGTTTCTTTTGTTCCATTTTTTGTTGACGTTTACTCAATCGATTACGTACACGTTCTGGTAAATGTTCAGCAACCGTTTTAACAGTAATCTCATCTGCTTTTGTTTGTATGATTGGCACATAAAAAGCCGAACCTTTTTGGATTTTCGTCCGTGGTGTGTCCCGGCAACTACTACTGTTATCTGGCAGTAAGGCGGATAGGTCGCCTCGCACTGGTTTATCGTCGTGTTTAATGCGCGGTGTTGTTGCCGATTGTCTGGGTGAATTGGGATCGTCTAAACTGTCAACTAAACTTGCTGTGTCTGACTCTTTATCAGTTGAATCAGCCGATGTGTTTACTTCCATGGATATCGATCTTGGTAAGGCCGAATACCGTGGCACTACTAGCTGTGTGGCTTCGGTTGGTTTTGTGTACGAGCTTCCTGTCCCAACGTTGCTTATCATATATTTTATGATTCTACTATGATCGGCACTGATCGGCTCATCTTCTTTTCGTTTTAAGAAGAAACTTTCTCGTTTTTTTATCGTTTCCACTGAAGGGTTTTTTGGTCTTTGTTCCACCAGTCTGTCTATATCTGCAGTGATTTTATTTATTTCAGGCGAATTATTTATTATAATATTTAAAGTAGCTGCGCTTAGATTTACAATATTTAATTCAGAAGTTTGTTGTTCCAGTTTTGATGTGTCCGGCGCTTCAGATGACTGGTGAATTTTATAGTTAACACTTGATAAAGATTTATGGTTTTGATCATTTGAATTAATATCAGATGCACTTTGGGTAGTAAATTGTAAATGATTATTATCTTGCATTTTAGTATTATCCATTTGTTTCATTGTATTTCCCCGATATTCAACGTTTTGGTGGGTGTCGTTGTTATTACTTTCTGAGGTAGTTTTCGACGAACTGTACGTGGTGTAGGTTTGTGAGTTTGTATAAGCCGAATCAGAATTATGATCATTCATATTATTGCTACTAGTTGTTGTTGTACTTCTCGTTGTAGTAAAATCGTTCTCGGTTGATGTTGTTGTGTAATTCGAGGAAACTTTTATATCCGTACTACTTGTTTCTAAAATCGATTTATGACTATCAGATGTGGAAGAAACTCGCGAAATTGTGTCACTTGTATAAGAACTATACGAATTCGATTCAGGCGCCGAGTCCCATTTTGTTTTCGAACTTGCTGGAGCCACTTCGACGATAGTGTTTTCTAAGTTCGTTTCTTTCGCAGCGACTTGTTCCGGTGATGATGAACGTATCGATTTGAGCGACGTCCTTGATTGCGATTTTATCGGCATGGCCGAGCGTTTAGGGAAAATCTCCTCGTTAGACAAACGACCTATACTGCCTGTAAACTCTCTACTCCACATTCGTCGCAATAACGTAGATTTTCGCATCAAATCTGGGTCTCGTTTGTAAGTTTTACGTGTTGATAAGTTCGACTCGCTTCCGGTTGCTGAACCACGATTCCAAAATGAGCAACTTGCTGGTTTGTGGCGTAATGGCGATATTGAGGATAATGGTGTTGTATCACTGTCTGTTGAATCGGAGCGTTGTTGGTTCAATGTATGCCTTAGTGAAAAAGACAAGTTCAGTCATTTACTAATGCATAAAGTAAAAAAAAAATGTAGATATTATGTTGTTTCAAAAGAAAATTAATTTAATAAACCATTATAGATAATATTCATATCATATTATAAAATTACCACATTCAATTTTCATTAAAGCTTAGGTCAATAAACTGTTTATTATTTATTGAATATAATATATTGATTTACAATTATATGCTAAACAGTGTACAACGGTAGTGCTCACTAAAAATAAAAAATAAACATATACTTACATGGAAGCACATATAGAAATACATGCAACAATATTATGATAAAATTATAAAATAGAAAACAACATAATGCGATAAGCCCTCTACTTTCTGTGATCTATATCAAAGATCATGATATCATTCTATTTCGCCGAAACGCGTTCTAAATGCACAGACGTTCTGTGAGTCACCCGGTCAGCGGCATCAATTTACATTTCGCTAAGGCTTAGTTATTCGAAATGTAAGGTCCAATTCTACGAGAAACCTTTTGATACTACACTTATTTGATATATTATATAATATTAACTCAAATTTAATAACTGTATTTCGCGTTAAAGGTCTCTATTACAATTAAATTTAAGCGTTACACCTACTGCCACACCAAAATTAAGGTACAAGAAAATTAAGGCAATATTTGATAAGCTAAACTAATGTGATTTATAAGGAAGAAATAAACAATCTTCAATCAACTTCAAACTGTGATTGTCAACATAGAGGACTCTACAAAAAAAAACACACACACACAAACACAAACTTACTTTCTCATAATCGTTTCAGGAGCAGATAATCTGCGTCTGAGAAGGACTGGCGAGGGAAGTCCGGACGAGAGTCTATCCTGACTTATATTTTGAGCCATCATAACTTCTTCGTAATCACTATTCACAAATGAAGAAACGTTATTCCGTAGCCTATTTAGACTATGCAGATGTTTGCGTGGCGAATATGCACCGACTGACAGTCCCATTCAAATCAGGTTCATTATGAATGTTATAATAGTGCGTGCGGGTCGTTACCCACATCATAAAAAAAAATACGAATTAATTTTATCAACCGTTGAGTGTATGTGGGACAAATAAAAGAGGATGCTGTTGATTTAATAACGCAAATATTACTTTAATTATTAATCATATGAATAGGTGTTTTATACGCTCTATTAGCAGAGCGTCAAATTAAACGATGTGAATTTTAAAATAATGTCCATGAATTGATATAGAAGCACTTATATTTTAAATCATTTTTAATTCATAAACACTACTTTAAGCATTGAATGAATGAATGTGCGCTGTAGCAGTTCAAGACTGAATGTTATTTGTTAAGGATGTTGGAAGGATTTCGTTGGTCAAGGTCAATCTCGTTGAGATTTGATGTTTTTTACGAGAGTTTGGACATTGTAAAAACGGATATTTTAGCTTTTAGGTTTTCGAAGTTTGAAACAACATACTATCCAATATCTTATATTATTATCAAAACAAAATAAGCATAAAAAAGTTGTTACATTTATATTACTATGTTTGTAAGATACGAACCCCTATATTATTGTAATGACACTATTTATGCTAGTAATGATAATGAAGTACATGATTTAAAATGAAATCTGAAACTATAGCATGTTTCTCAAAGCAATTTCGGAGAAGAAGTAGTAAATTTTCAATATTTAGTACACTGAAGCACATTTTAAGAACGCATAAATATTGAAAATAGGTCAAGTTTCTCACGGTGCAGTAACTCTGCAAGTTCAAGTTTTGGTGCAAATCTAATTTCGTACACATTTTATGACGAATTTATTGATTTCCTATCTTAACTTCATTGATAAATAGATAAACCAAATAATAAACTAATAAAACTTATTAACGCCTCGTGAAAATGGGGCTTATAACGTCTTAAATATTTAATCTAATTAGTATATTTCTCACAGTTCAATTAGCATCTCAAATAACAGGATTAAAATGCACTTATAAGTTACCGGTGCTAATATATTCAAGCAAGCGCGGCGCCTGTAGAAGTTGCACGTAACTTTTGTTGAAGACTGACTCATCTATAAAACCCCTACGTAATTTTATTTTTTTTGCTAACAATCTGACGCACTACACACACTTATCTCTTATGTCTGACTTTTAACAAATGCATCACCATGCGTTCAAAATATGGCAAGGTAGACCAATGCAGTGCATGATGAGTTACTGAATTCTATTTTAAAATTATTTCCATGCCCACTTCCAAACTCTATGACAGGAAATTGTCTATGCTTACTAACGACGAAAGAATCTTTTTAGTGATTAACAAATTAAAATTTATTTACTTTTCATGTATTTTCGTAATATTATATATACATAAGATATTTTTGTTTTTTATATGGAATAAACAGTTAGATTTTTGTAATCATTTTATTTAAAAAAATTGAAATAAAGCAAAAGGAGTTTATTGGGATGGATGGAAATGGGTTTCATACCATCCCATTTTTTGATGGGATTAAGTATGAATTTATGTATGTATGTAAAAAAAAATTAGATTGTCATTTATATGCAAATAGAAAAAGATAAAAAAGTTATTGAAAGTATTTTGTTGTAAGAATAACTTTCGGTTCAATTACTAGTAATTTTAAAATTCTAGACGCAATTGTCTAGTTGTGTACTAAAAATTGTGATGCTTTTATTTGGTATCCTATAAACTAATTTATTTATGAAATGTGATTTTAGTGATCTATTGATCATGTTGAAAGTATAGTAATTACAATGAATCATTAAATAAAATAGTCAATATTAAGTATTAATTGCTAACCTAGCCTAAATAGAAAAGTTGCCAGACTATATGTATAGTGTTAAATAATAAATATATGTCTCGAAAATGTAATAATCGTTAACTCAACAAAATTTAGGAAAATCTTACATCGTGAAATAGGGAAAAAAAAGTAGCATTAACCCAGTAAAAAGTGTTACCATGAAAACTAATGCGTATATAAGCGGATTATTAATAATCTCATAATATAATTATGGTAGTATTTCTTTTGTTGTGAAACAGGTGTTTCATTTTTCATAAAATGAGTGTACGTAAATAAAAGTAAAAGAGTTGGGTAAACAAAATTACAGAAAATTTTACGATTTCATTTGAATATGTTCAACCCTTTGTTTTGCAGTGACCAGGTGCAGTACTATTTACAGAATGTCATTTATAGAGATTCAAGGTCGTAGACCCCTTTACAAATATTTAAGGTGGACAAATCTGTCACATATGTACATATTTTATACAATTTAATTAATATTTTAGCAAGAATTTAGAGTTCTCTTATGTCTATAACGCATCGATTATTTTTCGTTTTTTTTTTTGTTAACCAATTAGTTTGAGAAGTGACATGTTTAGTTAATAATTTGACACATATAATATCGACCTGTCTATAAGGTTCCCGGTAATCAATAGAAATAACGTTTCAGATTTAATTCAGTTTCACATACCTGCATTTGGGAAAATTGTTGGTCGTGGGCCACGCGGTTTGTAAAGTATTCACAACGTCTTCAAAACGTGGCAAATTCTCCTTCCGTGAATGAAGACAAATACTCTCTAAACAAAAAAAAAAAAAAAAAACATCACTGACACATTAGATTTTAATTGAGAGTGTATAAAATAAAAATACTGTGCGCGCATTTTTGGCATTTTTTACCGTGGGCTATTTTTACAGTAACCGATTTTCATTTTTGTGTCACGATTTTTGTACATCTTATCTATATTTAATTGTTATTTTACAATATTTTGAAAAAATATAAATGTATTTGTTTGTATTAATAAACATAGTTCTATTAAAAAAAAAACTACATACATTTAAAAAAATACTAAACCGTATTCCAAAACTGGATTTACTCTAGATAAAGTTAAATATTTAAATCCCTGATTGACTCAAGAGGCATGTTTATTTGTTTATATACAGAAACCAGAAAATAATACATATTGGTATAATCAATTTTTTTAATTATTTTAATTAAAAATATTTTTTGTGAACTATCAAAAACAATAGTTGACAAACTGCGTCATATTTCAAAACAAATAAAACTTACAATTCGCTAATCGTATATAAATTTTATTAAAATAAATTAAACTAATTATCTATAAATTCATTAAAAATATTTATTCCGGAAACAGTACAAATTTTAATCAAAATGCAAATAGAGCTTTAATATTAATAAAAATAATTTAAACTGATTTGTGTAAGTGTTATAAATTAAGTACCTTTTATAATAAACACGAACTAAACCATGTGTCCGGTTTTAGCGCACTTTTCGGCACATTTATTGTGCGATGTGAATTCAGTTGCGATCGCACAATAGTACTGACGCGAAGTTAGGCATCGGAACGTTAAAATAAACATTCATACCGTCGAGACGTCGTCTGTCTAGCACGCAAGACTGCCGTTGTGGCGCGCGCGATATTTTCTAAACGCCCCTCGTCGCACGTGCCCCTAAACCCCTAGTTCAATAGTTATAACATCCGCGTGTACCCTCCTCGACATTTCGGTCGATACACTGTTGACCTGTACATGTATGTGTATGTTTGGTCGAGTAAGTGGATAGGTGTTTCTTATATCGAAACGAACGCAAATCTATACATGTTAGTTGTTATTGTTGGGGTCACTTGTGGTCATCTAATACAACTTAAATGTTCGCTTTTCGTTGACCCCTTTTTTTTCTGAATTCTTTCTAACGATAATATAATATACCCTTACATAGGAAGACTGAAATAATAGACTTTTCAACATTTGTCTGATTCACAATTCGTTATTTGACCTCTTTTTGTTTGTAACGATAGTAAAATCGACCATAAAAAATTTGTTAAACATTAAAACTTAAAAAAAAAAATGAAACAATGAAATAAATATAAGGAAAAAATTACGTAAAAACAGTCGTAAAAACGATATTAATGCATTATTTAGAAAAAAAGCTATTAACAAATATAAAACATTCACAAAAGAGTGAAACTATTAAATACATATGCGAAAAAAAAGAACGAATAATTAAGACTGGCAGAAAAAAAAAATGGAATGTTTTTATAGAATATTAACAAAACCAACAAAATTGTTTTAACATTGAAACACATTTTTGAAAGATCCTATATTTAAATAAAATTGTTCAATTATTTGACGTAATTTATTTTTTTAAGAAACGATTGTTTTTGGGAAATACGAACTTATTTACATTTTCGCGACGAAAACGTCACTGGACTCTTGAGTTGTAAATCCGGATAACTTACGTGAATCACACTAAGTTGCGAGTTAATTCTATCAAATACTTATTAGTTTGTTTTTTTGTATTTATTTATTGAGCAATAAAATCACCTTAAAACCAATAAATTATTTCTTTAACGATTATAATTTTTTTTACAAACGTTATAAAATATTCAGTAAACAGAACGTCTATTTTAGATTTTAAATATCAGGATGTATTTTAATAATACAGCTGATTATGAAGTTTGAAGTTTACGGTGGTCTTTTTTGGCAGGACTATGCACGCATGACGTCACGATAGACACATTTGTGTTCGTTGCCAAAAATTCCCCAATATTATGAATATATAACATTTAATTGCCATCAATTATTATCTTTGAAAGCTTCAATTTTCGGAATAAGCGTGATGTTATTTTCATATAAAAGTTAAAAAAACAAGTTCTTCCATAAATATAAGTATATATTTATAGTCCATTTCGTAGTTCGTTTAGTCGTATACACGAACACCAAGCCAGACAGTAAGAAAGAGGATTGTGAAGAATAGGATAGAATTACGCTAAATATTTGATAATATTACGTACCCTTGGGTTTTACCCAAAAGGAACATAAACGAATTCTATTTTCGAAATGACTGGGACAAACGATCCTTTACGGAAATTGAATTTTAACATTTGATACTATAAAGATAACTTTGTTATATAATAAAGTTTCGAAGAGATATTCAAAGTCTGGTTATATCAGTAGATATAACCACGGTTGTTAATGGCTTAGGCGCGCTTTCGTACGTGCTTCAATTTTGAGGACGCGACGAGTTTACTCAATTACTGACAAACATTTGTTGCTGGTGTTTAGTAATTACCAGTTACTTTTCGAATGTTATGTTTGGCAAACCAAGCACAAAAAAAAAACGTGTGACTGCCGTGGAAATGCTTTTAAGAGGTATTTGTGGTGTATGCAAGAGAGACAAGCAGATAAATATGTAAGTGTATATGCAGTGCGATATATAGAAGCTAGAATAAGTGAGAGCCAAATGGAATGTTGAATGAATGTCAAATGAAAGATTAACGAAGTAGATTTGCGTGGGAGACGTGAATGGTGTGAGAATGCGGTTTCGGAATATGTGCGAAAGAAAAGATGTGAGTAAGTGGAATAGAAGAGTGTTGATGATTCTGAAAACAGCGAAAGACGTTTGATGAATGGTGAAACATTGTCAAGATGTGAATGAATGTAAAGGGCTCTCTGCCAGCTCATTTAATGGGAATAGGCATGAAATTATGCAAATTTGCTGCTTTATCGAAAATTGCAAAGTCATTTCCGATGAATCATACGAAGAAATAGAATTGAATAAAAATCAATGTAGTGCGTCCACGACGAATAGATAGAAAGAGTTTGAGGTACACTCTTAGGAAGAAGCTTACGCGTAAAATTTGCTTTAGTGCGTGATAAAGAGAACGAGAAAAATCAAGCGTCACGTACGTTCACGCTATTTTTACCGCAAGTCAATTACCATATATCGCTTGAAATTAACATTTTCGATTCCTATCGCCCGCTATACATACACGTTTGTGTCGTTGAGCTGGATTATAAAAACGACGATATGGCAAAATAAATGTTGCCTTTCAAGGACAAGCATTAAAAATCTTACCCATAGATATAAACAAATATAGTTCAATGTCATATTTTATTATACATTCAATACCTTGCAGAACACATTTTACAAAATAAGAATATTTCAGCATGTACAGAAAATAATTTTGTAATGTATTCAAAATATATTTTAACTTTATTAAAACAAACCTATATATAAATATTTTTATTAAATTACATTAAAACCACTAAAAAACCATATTATTATTGATAAAAAATATTTTACGATGTTGTATATTAGAGATATTTTTTGATAGAAAGGACCACTTATGTATGTTTATCACCATTTCCATCTTGATCAAATCAAAAATTTGACCATATTTAAAAAAAAAGAGTAAACTACTAACCTGTCAGATATTTAATGAGGGTCCAGGCACTGTGTTTTTTTGATAACCGCCGGCGGCTTCTCACGTTGATCGTATTATTCCCGGTAATCGTTCTACTGCTGCGATGTCTGCGATGCCCTTTGTTGGTCATTTGCTCGGTGCTGGTGGCCATGTGACCTGTACAAATGTCATTGTTCTTCTTCTGTGTACGTGACCTTGGCCCCGTAACATGTGACCCAATCGCAAACGGATGAGAGAAATAAAAAAGACAAATTGGACTGTCTACGCTTTCGGGACTTCTTCGCTACATAAAAGAGAATGAAAAAAAAGAAGCAATAACTGTTTGGCAAAACCCATGCGGCACGAATACTAATATACAATTTCTTTTAATTTTTATTTTTTTTTGCACCATTTCCCAATCAAATATTTAACACATTTAATAAAAATAAATAATATATACAAACGCGCAAAGTTTTTTAAGGTAAAGTAAACCATTTAAGAATAAATTTAAACATTTTGGACATACCTCACAAGACTCTGTTGAGGAACCATCCATAATATAGAAATATATATTTTTTTATAACATACTTTAAATGTTACACTTATTTTGTATTAACACTGATTGGAAATTTGCAATTAATTTATTAAAAACGAGAATTTACGGATAATTTTGGAATAAATTAATTGACACGATGTTCTACATTTTACCCGGCTCGTCCTAGTATCGAATGTTACTAAAACATTACCTAGTTTTCCGAGCGAATTTTCATTCTGCGATTGTATTGGTGACGGCCTGTGCTTGTCACGAAATGCGAAAATCAATTTTCCGTATGAATTGTATCAAATTTAATAGCGAATAGTAATTATATTAAAATTTTAACAGAATCTATCGCACAGCTCAAGCAACAAGCGAAGTTAAAAGTCATGTTGGTTGCTTTCAATTAATTCTTTACCAAAAATAATTCAAGGAATCATTTTAAATTTTATTTTTTTATAGTACAATTTATTATTATTTTAAACAATATTTTAATAAGTACATAAAAAATAATGTATAATGTCGCTAAAATATATTTAATAGTTTACGCTATTTGAATTATTTATGATAATTTTTAAATATGTCTTTATATCTTTTTAGTTTATTTAAAAAATTGACTATCGTTTATCCGTAATTTCATTAATAAAGGAAACAATTAATATATCTATCTTAGAGATTTCGTAATAGGTCTTAAGTTATATTTATTTATATAAATATTACGTAAAAACCAAAATACCAAACATTGAGTATATATGACTAGAAAAATACTAATAAACGAATAGAATTTGATCAAAACTGAATTACTGCTAGCACCCTCTTTCATTAAATTATAGTACCTATAAAAATTACAAATATCAATATGTAATTGGTAAAAGTAACAACATTATTGATATATATAAGTAAGAAGGAGGAAATAATTTTGTTAATGTTGCTAGAAAATATTAAACTATCCGCTACACCGATAGTGTAGTTCGTCGATCCAGTAACAGAGAGCAGTGTAAGTATAAATATGAATGTTTACAGATATATTTTTAAAAGGATCAAATTTCTTTTTAAATATAAGATTATTAAATAGCAACAATTGTCATATTATCTACCGACAAAGGATTGCCGCGGTAAGAACAATTAGATTAAATGTTGACATTGCAAGTTTGTTGCAATTTTGAATTTGAAATTCGGTGCTAATATGAAATGAATAGAATTTTATTTTTGTGAACAACAATTTATTTATACAATTATTGTTTTATAATATAGATTTGATTATAAATAATAGTTTATATTTAGCAAAATAATAATAATAATAAAAAAAAAAGTAGTTATGTAATTCTTGTTGTTGGTGGAAATGTTGTCAATCCTGGCAGCGATGAAATTCCCTACATGTATGGGAGATGAAGATTTGAGTAACAGAAGCATGTGTGTGGATGCGGACTGAGTGAAAATAATAATTGTTATAGTGTAGTTAGTGTAGTGCTAGAACTGAAACTTTACAAAGAGTGATTACATCAATGAAACATATTGAGACATTTTGAAGATACGTGCCAGTCAAATAAAGAGTGTTTTTACACTGGTACAGCGTGTGCTCGCCATGCGTTCATGATCCAACATGGTCACAACAGCATAACATATTGTTCCTGTTGTTACAGTGTACAATCACCATTCAGTACTATTTTACTTTGAACACCAATTACTAGTAAAAGCTAGTAGTTATTTTGAAACGGTTCCACAAAGTAACATTTTAATGCGCGACAGTATATCGCCATTCTGATAGTATACTGTGGAAACATGGCTACCCAGGTAGTTTCATCCCAAAGTGGTACCAGTTCAGGGGGTTCAGACCCTGTTCACGAAACAGACACTCCAGGTCATGCTGCCCATGAGCATGTAAACACAAGCCCCGGGGCCACGTACGCCAATGCAGTCTCTAAACTTAAGCATACCGATAGCAATAAAGAAAACATTAACGACACAGTACGCGCGCATGTTAAAGAGCACCGTGTAAACAAAAGTGTTAAAGACAACATGGTGAATAATAAAGAGCGCGTTCGCATCCAGAATTCCGACGAAATTACTGTGAACTCGACACAAGAAGAAGCCGATCACTTTACGACAGTCACAAGTCATAGTAGAAAAGAGCGCAAGAATATGGAGAAAAGTAAACGAGATAAAAACCGCGACAATCTAGCGAAAGCTGTCGTCAACGGTGCTCCGTCCCAGCACCGCGACACTGTCCCCAATAATAAAGATAAAGACCCAGCTACGCAGCAACAACAACAACAGCAACAGCAGCAACTTAAACAGGATAAAGATTCCGATTCTGGCGATAATGAAAAAAAAGTGTTTGTTGAAGCACCCTTGCCGAAAGTGAATCCATGGCAAGCAAACCGTAACGCTGCTCTAGTTCTACAAGGGCAACCAATACATCCTCCACAACCACCCGTAGTCAAGGCACCTCAAGATAAACGGGTGTTGCAACCACAACGACAAGAAATTAGCACAAGTGGTGCGTTTTCATAAAAAAACAAAATAATCTCCCTTTGGCGTACATTCTATCTCTAATTATCCATTTTCAGGAAATAATCAACCATCCGTTGTGCGAGCTCCAAAAGATCGACGCAAATACAATCAAAAGGTATGTCTCCATTTTCCCTCACTAAAACACATTGCTTCATGTGCACGTTTTTCTCACTTAATTTTGTTGTTATTTTTATTATGTAATTCCGTCCTGCAAGTGTAAGAGAATATTTTTGGAGATGGCATAAACAACTCGCATATATATATATATTTGCGGATAATAGCTTTCACGAATATATATATATACATATCCCAAAAATACTAATCATGTTATGTGCGTTTATATTTTCATTTTTATGTGTGTCCAATATTTTATCAGCTTTTAACTATCACTGAACTTGATGCCCTAACTGCTCAATTTTTTTATTTATTTTTTCCATCCATCCATACTAAATGACCTTGGCAATTGCTTGGATATAGTTATAATTAATTGAAAAACGCCACTTTTGCCTCATTTCAAAATGTATTTCTGTCGTACCTGACGGCAATGAACTTATTTAAATTGAAAATAGACATGACACATGGATTTTCGACTCGTAATATGTTTCTTTTTAATTTCGCTCAATGTTCGACAACTCATTGCCTACGTATCAATATTTTTTTCGTTAATTTACCAATCAATTAGATAAATATCTCAAACATGTGAGATAACACATGTGGCTCTAACGTTTAATTATCTTAAAATCCATCACACATACAAATAGGTTTTACTTAAATGACTTTATCGTAAGAGATCCTAGAGATAAATATTCTATGTTTATTGTCTCAAAAACCACACTGACCTTTATAGAAAGCAATGTGTCGCCGCGATTATGCAATCCGAATTTAGCTAGTTTACAAATTCATAGTTGTAAAACGCGCAAGAGAGTGATGCAGGTATGAAAACTTGTATTTTATGAATAATTAATGATACTTGGTGTCACGTGTGTTACTGTTAGTTTTGTAAAATGCCAAAGTATACGGCTGCGAAACACGGGACATTTAGTGAAAGTTATTTATTGCATATAAATAGTTAATATATATATATATATATATAGTTAAGAAAAACTGGTTAACAGTTTATAATTGGTATTGGTCTACTGTTTCGCCTGTTACAACTCGGATCCGGATACCTACGGACACCTACATGCTGCGTTGTTTGTGTTCCGTAGTTTTGTGTGTGTGTATTTTGTTTCGTGCGCATGCGTGAACAAAATTCGTCTAACCTACAACTTGATCCGTGGTGTGTCAATGTTACAACGTGGAATTGGCATGCTGGTGGAAATATGTTTTAGTCCATCTTATGTTCATAGTACATGCGGCATTACATTGCTTTTCGGCATATGTGACACGTGTTTTACATCATTTGTTTTTATTAATCGACGAAATTTCATTTAAATAGTGCACACCATATTTGTGAAATATACTTTTCGGCAATTACTATGGGATTTATAATTGAATTAAATCGTGAAATTATATAAACAATTTGCCAAAAAAAAAAAAAAAAAAAATGCGCGATTTAGACATAGGACTTTAATATTTTTTGTGGATTTTTTAATTTGAGTTTTATTATTTTATTTTTTAAACAAGGAACAATGATAGTTATACCTAAGGTAGGTGTTGTATATAAAATGCCTCGCATAATACCTATAAAGGTATTTTTTTTATAGTTTTTTTTTTTTATAAAAAAATCTATTTAGCGCCAACGGGAAAACATGCTGATAATAAATAAATTCATATTTCTACGTCCTTGAGTAGTGTTTCCTGCTTGTATAAAATGCCAGCGAAATTTAAACTATCTATTTTTTGTTCGTGTTATTTATAAATTTATTGATTTTTAAATGTTAAAACTTTTATTTTTATATACAATATTTAAATACTTGCCCGATAACCTTTTACGCGAATATATTTACAGTTAAATTTAAATATCTACACAAACCACAAACACTTCTAATAATCTCTCCTACAACGTATTTTTTACCGGATGTGCTTGTATTTTTTGCTTCCCTAACTTAATATTCTTGGTCTAAGATTTTCGTTATGAATAACGTTTTTTACTCTGTAGGCTTTTTAACAATTTAATCGTTTTTGAAAATTGTGTACTTGTTGATTATGCTGTACAGTTCAATTACACGTGTTCGTGTAGTTTGTCGGTGCTTAAACCATATGATTATTGTTTGAAACATATATGCGCAATCAACTCTGTTTAGTATCAAATTATCGCTATCAGTTGCAAGTCCAAAAATTCGCATTTTAGAAATAGTTCGTGACATGTTCAATAATATTTCAAAATAGTTTTGGTTGAATACTAGAAATATTTTATATATGTGGTTTTAGTGGATTTCTTGGAATATTCAGCAATGCAACGTTCGCCATGGGCAATATCAAATCCTGTAAGCCCGGTATGTTTTCAAATTAAATTCTATATAAATCTATCAATTTCATTATTAGAAAGTCGAAAATCTATTAACTTTGATGTAATATGTTATGATGTAATATATCAAAAATTATATATTTAATAAATCTTATTGCTTTTTTTTTCACTTTTGGAGCTATTTTTCAAGTTTTTAACTACAATCGCATAGAAGAAAACGATTTTTGAGTTATCTTTTTTTTTTATCCTCTACGTAATAAACATATGTATGCTTACCACTACATATGTAAATCTAATAATATTAAAAAAAAATTAAATATTTTTAGGAATTTCAATTTTAAAAAGCAATTAAATAAAATATATATATTGCAAAAAAAATGTGCTAGATAGATATTAATTTGTTGTAGCTTCCGGTAAAAAAATATTTACGAACTATTGAAATAGCAAATCAGACAAGCATTATTATTTCCTAGATATTATATATGAAATGTGAACGCTCTGTAGTTTCCTGTTTGGGCTAAAACTGGAATTTAAAAAAAAAATGCAGCATTAAATTAATGGCATTTGATTATAAATATTGGTTGAACAAAACATTGGTTGTTAATCTGAATTTAAATTTAGTAAATAAGTGAGCCGATATGTCAATGGCTCATGAAATATGAGCAGGCAGCAAATGTGTTTTTTTTTTTTCAAATATTCATAATCAATTTCGTAATGCATTAGCACTTAATATGTATGGTTAATAGTTTAAATGAAAACAAACAATTGATTCGTTTTTGTATGTTTAATTTTTGGTATGAAATGAATTTGATTTCAATTTACGTAATTCTTATTTTCGCTTGTTTTATGGCTATATTAAAATTTTATTACGACTGAAATTCCTACGAAGAAATATACAATTTGAAGAAAGTTACTATTCAATGATACTTGTTGCAATTCAAATATATTTAATTCGATTTATTTTTTAATATGTTTTTCTAAATTAGAAATAGAGTTAGGTAGCTGCTATATGTTTATAGATGTGAAGTTAGATGCAGTACTTGAATAGTTTATGAATATTGTTTTTAGATTTGATCTCATGCACACGAGTTTTTTTTAGATATTAATTATGAATTACAAATATATATTTATTGGTAAAGATGAACAAAATTAGAAAATATTTTGATCAATTTCCAAAAAAAAACTAATTCTGGACATTTTATAATTTCCTAAATAGACTCTATAAAACTTTTAGTACTGTAACGAATATATATTTCAAATATTTAAGATTTAATTAAAATATGACAAACTCTTTCAAATATACATACACGCAAGCTAACCTGTAACTATGTTCAGACAATTAACATATAAGAGTTGAGTATCATGCATTATGGTTCAGATGCCCAATGTGGCCATTTCTTGATCATTTCATAAAACGCTTTGCCCGGACATTCTGTGGCGCGTGTTTGCCTGTGCCCTAACAATTTATAATCACGCGCAATTTTCCCTGTTTCAACTCCGCACGTTATTAAATTCTTGACAGCTTCGACAGCCATTTCGCTCGGCTCATCAACTAAAATGGTAAACATCACAATTAGTAAATAAACCGTAGAAATCAATGTACGAAACAATTTCGTTGTATATACTTCAAAAAATATTCCATTCATATACAAAAATGATAGTTAATTTCATTAGAATTAAAAAAAAAAAATTACCGGTATACATTCCTATTACGGATATTCCGACACTATTTCCGTTGAATTTAGGGGAATGTGCCCCATGTATACACCATCCTCGAGCTTCGTATATTGTTCCAAATGGATCAATCTGAAATAACAATGAAGAAATGTGTAATTATAAATGGCTTAACACGCATGTTGATATTGAAATTGAACTGTTCATTAAAAAAGAATGTAATATATTCTTAGTTATTAATTAAAATAAAGTTTACGAGTCGTTGCACATGTGTATGTCTGTTAATATAAAATAGAAATCTCCCTGACTTAATTCACTGACCACAACATTGAGTGTGAATATAGGTGCAAAATATACTTACTAAAAAGCTATAGCCTATATCTTCCCACTTATTATTATCCATGTGATATTTCTGTATCGCTCGCACTATATTTTCACAATCTGCTTGTGTTTTACAATTCGATGACGTTGCGGTATGGTGTATTATAACATACGGTAAATCTTCACTTATATCCAATTTAGATGTGGGATTTCTAGCACTCCATTGCTCACGAGTTTTAATCTCTGGACAACCTATCCACACAAATATCAAATTATCACATTATTAAACGAATTGTTTTAGATATTTACCTTGGATTGTCACACATAGAAACAGTACTACTAATAATTTGAACATTATACAATTGTATCTCTACAGAGTATGAACATAGTTGTTTTAGAAATTGCCTCATATCATTATTTTGTCAAAAGGTTATCTGTTAACATATATTTGTTGCAAATAAAATCTAAATCTTTGGTTTTTAAGTGTCACGTATACAGAAATTAAATATGTCGTTTGGAATTATTTTATAGATGCAATAAATAAAAAATATATAGACGATATTTAGGAATTTGAGTTAAGTAAAAAAAAACGGTACCGACTGCTAAAATATCACTTTAAAACAAACAAGTACTGCAAATATATAACTTCGTAATGATTTTTTGTAGCACTAGTACATTTTTAGCTCACTGTACTTCGAAATATGTTTGGTATTATCAAAAACTTCGTACTTTTATATTTATAGACACTATTTAGAAATTAGAGTTAAGTAAAAAAAAAAAAACGGTACCGACTGCTAAAATATCACGTTAAAACAAACAAGTACTGCAAATATATAACTTCGTAATGATTTTTTGTAGCACTAGTACATTTTTAGCTCACTGTACTTCGAAATATGTTTGGTATTATCAAAAACTTCGTACTTTTATATTTATAGACACTATTTAGGAAATTAGAGTTAAGTAAAAAAAAACGGTACCGACTGCTAAAATATCACGTTAAAACAAACAAGTACTGCAAATATATAACTTCGTAATGATTTTTTGTAGCACAAGTACATTTTTAGCTCACTGTACTTCGAAATATGTTTGGTATTATCAAAAACTTCGTACTTTTATATTTATATCTTAATTAAGCGTAAGAAAAAATGATTGGTTTGTTGTTTATATAGGTTTTTATTGGTAGTTATTTTTAATTACAAATGAATCATTTTGCAATAAATCTAAATATGTTATTATAAATTATTAAACAATATCGTCTTTTATGGTTTTGCAACCCACTTTGGCCATGTTTTAATTTCTTGGAATAATTTCTCGCCAGGGCAGGCAGTTGCTTTTGTTTGTCTATGTCCTACCAACTTGTAATTTGATGAAATTTTACCGCTTGATACACCGCAGGCTATCAAACTCTTAGCTGCTGCAATTGCTTTTGCACTTGGTGGTGAATCTATAAACAAAACATATTTGTTCCATGTGTTTGACTATCGTGAAAAATATGTTATATCGTAATTCTTCAAAATATTATTCGACGCTAGTTTCTATATTTACAGTGGAATTTCTATGTAATTAGTAGTGAGTTACTCACTTGAATTAAATGTCAAAACAAATAAAATAGCAACAGTTTTCATAAAATGTCTGGCGCCGTTGATTTTAGTTGTTTAATCACCGAATACTTACTTTGATAGTTGCCAATGATTGAAATGCCAACGCTTTTGCTGTTGTAACCTGGAGCATGAGCACCCAAAACACCCCATCCCCTACCCTCGTATATATTGCCGAATTGATCGATCTAATAAACAAAAACAAATATTGATTATCAATAAGCCTATTTGTATCCTAATGACTGGCAAACGCACGGCAATTTATAGCTCAAGGTCGGTCAATGTGTAAAAATTACACCCATGCCATTTGGCATAACTGTCGCTTATAATACAGCACGTTTTCGCACCGTAATATATTTTCAACTTATTTCACCGTTCTTACATGTTTCGAATAAATAAACATTTTTTTTCTCGATCGTATTTTACTATTTTTAGAATCATAACTCTATGTTTACGCTTTTGATATTATGTCAAATGATTCAAATATAGATACAACATAAAAATGAATTATGAAGTTTTTATATAAATTTTGTATTTATTTGAAAAATCGTTATTAATGTGTAGCCAAGGATTTTGTGGTAAATCTTACCAAAAAATTGTAACCAATATCATCATAATCTCGTTTCGGGTTCATGTGTCCGGCTTGTATGGTTTTGACTTGTGCTGCGCATGCGTCCCCATTCGAGCACTGATTGGAGGCGGTATGGTGGATTACTACATATGGCACATTGCTTGTTACTCGCTTCACTGTCTTAGGACTTCTTGCACCCCAAGCAGCTCTCCCCTTTATTGTTGGACATCCTGTGGAAAACACAACCCCAATCCGAATTATTCTCATTCTCAGAAAATCAATACAATCTTCTACTAAACATTTTTTCTAATAATACCAATTCAATTTTGTTTTTAAAACAAACCAACTATACAAATTTGGACTATTAATTTTAAGTTTGAAGATTATTAAACAAACATTTCGTAAAAGTTCCTTGTATGTGATATTACTAATCCATGAAATCAAAATGTAATTTTCGTATAATTGTGCAATTTCCTCACTTATACGTATTTTAAGTTTCGTAAATTCTTCAAATATTTTTGTCGGATTGCAATGAATTAATAACCAGAATGATAGTATTAACACAAATTAATTATGGATAATTGCTAGTATTACCTTCGACAATAACCGCTGCAAAGAGCACGAAACAAGCGATAGTTTTAAACATGTTGTTTGTTGTAAGATTTGTGGAAGATCTGGTGCTGAAATCTCAAATGCTCCATATTATATAGTAGTTTCAGTGGGGTTCCCATTTTCCTTTGGGGTCAGAGACAATCAGGTTTTTAGCAAACTTTGCACTGACCTTGACTCATCTGGATTATGTAGTTTATTATTTCTTGTCGCTAGACTCTAGATACTACTTCAGTTATGCTTTCGCAGGTCTTTTCCCAAAGCAATGACCTGTTCGAACTTTTTTTTTTTTTATTACGTTTTTGCTTTATTTTTGTTGTTTCTCAATATAAGCTACATAGAAGTAATTATACGCAGGAATATGTAATTTACATCTTTTGTGAATTTCAAAGAAATATTTTTTATTAATAATATTTACACTGACGTGTTTTCGATATAATATATAAAATATAAGATTTTGAAAAACAATCAATTATTTTCTTATTAAATTAAAACTCAAAATGGTTGCAAAGAAAACAGGCATTTTAAAATTCTAATCTAATCTATATAACTAATTTTACCAATAATCTATAACCTTATAATTTCGTGAAGGCCAACTTAATTATTTTCTAGGGCTTATCTTGTAGGAGTATCAAAATAATTACTAGAAAATTTAAATATTCTATATCGATACTAGAATATGATTCTTGATTTACGCGTGGCTAGTGCATCTAAAAATGAATAAAAAAAGAAAAACGCATAAATATTATGAAATGTTAAAAACTGAGCAATAAAATAAAGTAATAAACACGATTGTATTGTTTTGTATGATTATGTGTATATGCTCGGACTTCTGGGTTTATATTAAGATTTGAAAATAGCGTAAATTGGGACTCGCACCGCCCACACTCAACCAGTTCGTTGTGTTAAATGGTTATGTTTATAGACGAGATATCATCAAAATAGCGCAGCATACATGTTAACACAGCATGGGCTCTCTGAATCCCGACCACTGTAGATGTAGAGAGCAGCTCGTGTTGCTATTACAATATAAATATCTCGAAATCCCTTGTATTTACTGCACGTATATATATATTTTTTATATTCCCACTAACCGTTGCTAACATGACATTTGTATGCTTAACGCGTGCTTGCTGTAGCAAATTACAAACAAATATAATTTTATGTAGTATTAAAATAATATGTTTAAATTAATTTTCGCAATTCCACATTCGCTGAAGCTGAATTTTATTGAGTGCCTTAACGTTTTCAGTAATTCAAGGACTGATTATTTTATCGGCTCATATTTTCTTTGTTATATTTTCATGTGGAACCAAATACGTTTAGATATTTTCGTAAAAATTCGGAACGTGTCGGCTGTCTCAAGGTCATTCTACAAATATACATCACGCTAACGTGAAAAAAAAAACCGATGTATACCTGAATAAATTACTTTTATACCGTATTATATAAATTGTTGACCAAATGAATCTTAATGCACAAGTTTCCTACGCCAAATATTTAGCACACTTAGTTAAAATTAGGACTAATGGACTAGGTTTTATATTACTTGGGTTGCAAGTTTATTCTTATTTCTCATGCCTCGCGAATGCGAGAATGTTGAGTATGAAAGACGAAACATACATAGAGGGTAATATGCTGAAAATTAATCCGTTAAAATTTGGCAATTCGTCAGCTTATTCTAATTACCACACGCGAATAGATAAAATTCGTAAATGAACCATTACATTTTTATAATTAAAATTATCTTTAGTTTGTCCAATTGCATGTATATTAATAATCAAGGCCGGTATTCATTCGGGACGAAATTTTTTTTATTTACATTTCGAAAATAAGATTTGATATCTAAATTTAACTCTGCATTTTCCTCTTTTCAGGCTAGTGATTTTACGGATATATGCGATTGGCCAACGTTAGGAAATCACAATGTTGAAGTAAGTTTATAGTATACAATTATCTTCTAAAAAAAAAATCTACAAAAGTAGATCAATACTAATTTTTCTATTCACACTGATACAACAAAAATATTTTCAACTTTATTATTTTAACCCCTTGCACTGCATTATTGTATTTGTTGTTGTTGTTTTTTTTTTTTGCATTATACATGTACTTGCCTGCTTTAAACACGCCATGCTATTTTATCATTGTCATATTTCAGCAATAAAATACCGTAGATATCTCTACCGAAATCTATTCTGGACTTTCCAAAAAACTTATCTTATCAAATATCTCACTACTTATTTTCATAAAATTTTGATAAACTGCAGTCTATTTATAATAAAGCCTATCAGTTTTTTTTTTAAATTACCTTCGCATAACTTCTGTGGAAGCTTATATTTCTTGAATTGATGGCTAATCATTACAGTTACCTTCATTACAAAAGAAACCCGGCACGACAGTGACACCCAATAATTTACCTAGCACAGCGAACGGCATTGGGACATCATCTACAAGTAAAAGCAGCAGCAGTAATGAAGCAGAACCTGAAGAATCTGAAGTCGAGAAGAAAAAGAAAGGTTAGCTGAACTGGAACGGCTCACTTATGTTTCCCGTACTTAGCGTTGTCCAAGTTTTATGTTGTTGTTTTTTTAAATAAAGTTGCTTTTCTATGTTTGATTGTTAGCCAAACCTAACTCAAAATCAAAATTATACAATTGTTTTGTTTAGAATGTTTGGTTGTTATGTGTAAAGCGTATTTGTTACTAATACAGTACCTAATATCTTACAGTGGCCAAACAAAAATGGGTTCCACTTGAAATAGACCTACCTAAGGGTAATCGTGATAACTCACCAAAAATCAGAAATGAACACGGTATGTACTGCTTTTTATTAACCTGCTAGTATTGTATTTATATTTGTACGAGATGCATTGGTTTCTTTTTGTTTTATTTCATAAACTTACCTGGTAGCACTAAATATTGTAATCCTGTCCAAATTTAACACAGTTCCTATATAAACATATTTGCCTACATTTTATTTTATTATTTAAAATGTTAAGAATAGGATTAAAAAGTATTTAGATCTGTATTCTGTGGGAACTTGTAATCACAGGTAAACAGTGCTACATTCAGACCAGTTACCACAACGAATGTGCTGCCTCCATTGGGAATATCGGTACTTAATTATATCGATGTCTGGCTTGGATAGGAGTAGCTATTGCCGGAGTGATACCGGTTGAATTTGCAAAAAAAACGATGAATTGAAACTGATGTAGCACAAATAACAGTATCACAAAGTTCAGAAAGCTGATCCTGTTTTCGTCAATCACAGCGAACTATATTGAATTTCGTTCGAATACAACCGGTATTACACCATTATTTCGTTTTGCCTTTGCCGTTATTTGTTTTTTTTTTTTTAATAGCAATTATTTGTTTATTATATATTTTTATGTATCGTAATAATATGAAAATGAACCAAACACTGTTATTTTGTACGTGTAGGAGAATATTCGGCTTTGTCCACGGTAAATGAAAATGATCGCGATTGGAAAGATCATCGTATGGATAATGGAGAGAGATATGGGCATAGATCATCTCGGAACGGTGTCGGTTCGCGTGGACGTGGTGGCAGAGCTAGGGGTTCCAGGCGCCCCGCATTCAATAGACCTGCGAACCGAATGCCAAGTGACCCCGAATATCCAGACTTTCCTACCGATTATACTCAGGTATCACACATTGACAAAATATTTTCAAGATAAAATCATAAGATTAATTATTTAAAAGCTTTTGTTCGATATAAATATTTTTTGTTTTACATTGAGTGTAATATTATATATATATAATAGTTTTATAAACATAACTACTAAATCGTATCAGTTTTAGAATGTTCGATATAAATATATTTATTTCTAATCAGTTAGCTGATAATTTCGTTCTATATTAACAAAAACTGAATTTATGTAAATAAATCAGATTAGTGAAAATATTTATCTAGAATGCAGCATATGTCAATATGAGTAGTCCTGTGAGTAATTTTAATTTTCGTTATTATAAACAAAGTTATTTTTAATAGACTATTTACAATAACTGATCCGCGAATCGGAATATTTCTTAATTTAGTCATAAACGAAAGAGAACACATTCACAAATCAATATATGAATTGGTTTTAATAAATTTCACTTCAACTCATTGCTTTTTATTAACGGTGCATATATGCAGTGAATTTATGAATAGATCGACTATTTCTTGTTAATTTTTTTATTTTTTATTATAGATGTGATTTTAAGTTATTATGTATTTTATTGTGAATCGATTTGTTTTTTAGTTGAACAAGTTTGGGCCGCCAGTCGATGGTCAAAGTGCCTTTTTAGTTCCTTATATGGGAACATTCTACTATAGTAGCAACAACTACGTCAATTTAGATGGCCCAACACTTAAAGAATACATCAAGAAACAAATGTAAGTGTAATGCACAACGGAAAACCTTATCATTTTTATTACAATTTGGTTTCTTAGTTTTTATTTTGCATTTAGCAAATATTGCTTCCAAGGTGTGGGTTGTGCTCATGATAACTTATAGTTGTAAGTGTGTAAGTATACCAATTAATAAAACAATCCAAATATCAAGCAACAAGTGATACACTAGTTATAGACTTTTAATATAAAAAGTGAATATTTTAACTAAATATCATACGATCTGTTCGATTGCCTTGCACTTTATAATCAATTAATTTTGTTATTTTCTTACAAATAGCGCAACTCTGCATAAGCTAGTGCACGACAAACGGACATTTCTATAGTTTTAAGTACGGTGTCTACTGGTCGTTTAGCATTTCATCTTGATAATTAGTATTAAATTAAAACTAAACCTAGTACTGCTAGGGCGTACTTAAAAGAACAGGTATTGGTCGTGTTATTAAAGGTACATTTTATTATTAGTTGGAACGCAACATGTTACAACAAAGGTATCATAATTCAGTAAACATTTAAAATGTGTTGAAAAAAAATACCTTTCGCTCTTAAATATATAAAAGAAACAAAATCTGTGACAGGTTGCGTAATTTATTATTAAGTATACCTTGAAACGATGTTTAGTATACATCACGTGATCTACTTATAATTGTAGCAATAAATGAACGAATTTATATTATAATACTGAAACACAATATGTATAAATTACTGTAAAATGAAATGAAACATTTTCAATACGTAATATGTAGAGTTTGACGCTGCAAATAGATATATACATCATAAGAGACTAACGAATGCAAAGTGATTCAAAGATGAATATTTTTATAAATAAAACTTATTATCTATGTTGGTACTTGAATATTCTGTAAATATTTCAATCCCAGTAGACATCAAAATGATAGAGCATTTATTTAAATTGCATGTTAGTTTTATTTTTAATTTTGTTAATACTTAAAGAATAATATTTATTAATGTATGAATGAATTTTCACTAGTTGCACTGCTAAATTATGATTTTTTTGCTTTTGAGTCAGGGTATTTCTTGTTTATATATTTTTTTAAACATTAATGAAATTATTTAAATTTGTTATGTTAGTTACATATCATTGAAGAAATACGCCAATTTTGGTTTTTTTTGCAAATGTGTATGTTTTTTTAGAGCAAATTGCATATGCATATGTTTGTTTTATTTGTTTATATGTGCATGGTGTTGGTTCATCGACCATATGAAAAACCTTGAAGTCGAATTTTGTGATATTTTTTCAATAAAAAATATATGTTTCTGTTCATTTTGTTATTGATATATTGTGTCATTTTTTCGAGCTGGTAAACGCACGGGTGTTTTTGAGAATATTACGGTACAGAAAGTTATAAACAACGAAAGATAAGTGGTCATTTACATTTATTATTTACTCTAAAACTCTATTTATACAGCGTTTGCTTTTTCGTACACTGGTGCAATGCGACAGCTTCGCTGACTATGCAACGACTGAGGTTTGAGCTGTGCATTAATACGGCTTATATACTTTGACTGAAATACGAGACTGCACCTTTAATTGCTAGTACTACAGCAGGCGCTGTAGAAAATACGCTTTACCTATTCGCTATAATTTCTCTAATCTGCTAATAATATTTTGCTATATCTATTTGAATTATTTCTTAAACTGTTATTTAAATATTTTGTAGTTTGTTTGCTGATGAACTGTATATTTCTAATTAATATAAGTGAAAGATAAGAGAGATCTACATTTGCGCAATATGATTATTACAGTGAATACTACTTCAGTGAAGACAATCTCGTTCGTGATTTTTTCATGCGTCGAAAAATGGACGAAGACGGCTGGCTACCTGTTACATTGATTGCCTCATTCCATCGAGTTCAAGCTCTTACCAACGATGTGTCTCTAGTCATTAGTGCTATGTCCGATTCGAACAAGCTTGAAATGCAGACTGGATTTAAAGTACGTTCAGTCAACCAATATCTTAAAATTAATATATCAAAATTTTACCCAACAAATTTTTTTAAAATAAATTATTTTTTCATATTTTATACGCACTATCTCTTAATACTATATGAAATATAAAACCATGTCATTTTAATTATTAAACTTGATTTGATAATTTCTTCATTATTTTATATTGATAATTCTGCGTGTATTTAGGTGCGCCCTAAAGAAAATCCGACTAGATGGCCACTAACTAACCGAAAAGCCGATAGTGCTGATTCTATGCTACCACCACCACCCCCTTTACCACGATATCGCGATACGAACACTGTACTAGTAGATAATTTGAATCCGGACGTCGCTGAATTCGTGCCTGGCCAAGACTCCTCTCCTCCTGGTAAGTAATTGATGTAAAAATTGTTTTTACGGATTATTATCATATATAATAGCATACGTTTTATTTCAATTAGTATTTACAAAATATAATTTTAATATTACAGAAATCGAAATTCCTAAAATACCTGAGAAAAAAGAAGAAAAATCTATTCCAATAAAAAAAGAATCAAATAAAAAAGACTGTGCTCAAGATACTGATGAAATCTGGAAAGAAGTAAAGCGTCGCGGCAAAAATCCAACTGGAAAGGTTAAAGAATCACGAGAAAAGGAAATTCGGTTCGAACGAGAAGAACTTGATTTTCAATTTGATGAAGAACTGGATGTACCTACTGGCAGAAACAATCAATTTACTATTGAGTGGTAAGTTACAATACTTAGAATCGAAAAAATTCTGCTATTGAGCTTACGTATTAAATGTTTTTTTTTACCAAATAGGGCCGAAGAAGAACCGGATGAATTGAGTGACGGCGATATCAATAAACTTCTGATCGTTACTCAGGTCCCGGTAATTGTTTCCACTCGGGCACCAAAACATGAAGGCTACGATCGCACTGGAGACTGGACTACCCGCGTGAAAATCTCACAAGACTTAGAACAAGAAATCAATGATGGACTTTATTATTACCAGGAAGACGTATGGACAACAGCTGATAGAGTAAGACCTTTATTATTATAACTTTTATCTTGTTGACTATTTTCAATTATTACAGGAACGAGTTGTCTCTGGCAGTTACAAAACAGTAAATATCATCTCGCAAGCTGACTTTGTCAAAATGGCTCCTCCAGCTCCACGTAAACAAAATCCTGAAGTACCACCTCCTCCTCCACCAATACAAGAAACAGTAAGTTTCCGAAATTGCTAAGTGTTTTTCTGTGAATTACTTATTGTGTTGTTTTCAGGTGGATATCAGCACAATTGAAGCATCAAATGCCAAAAATAAAAGACAACCTCAATTGCGTGGACCTAGATTCTATGCAGTTACTAAAGATGAGTCGCCCGATCCTAGAACACCACGTAAACGAAAAACTCGGCATTCTAATAACCCTCCAGTTGAAAATCACGTTGGATGGATTATGGATGTTAAAGAACATAGACCGCGCACAACTTCCATAGGGTATGTGAAAATGGCCATTCAATGTTTTAGATTTGAAATTATTGCATGATCGTTTTAACAAAAAATTCTTGAATATTACAATAATACTAACAGCATGAAAAAAATTAAATATGTAAATTTGTGATTAAATGTGTCTTAAAGAAGCAGTTTCGGCACAAGTCCAAGCGAAGGACAAATAGCAACTAGTTTCGGCAGTGTTCCAGCTTCATTGCCAGCGTTCCAACATCCTTCACATGCGCTCCTTAAAGAAAACAATTTCACACAACAAGCCTACCATAAATACCGACAGCGATGCCTCAAAGGTAAGTCACAAATACCCAATTCATATTCAGTCAAATCAATTTTAAAATGGAGCTATACTACCAGTCAATGCGTTAGACTAGAAGTAATTAGTTCGTTGTATGTTCTAGAACGCAAACGATTAGGTAGCGGACATTCAAGCGAAATGAACACTCTCTTCCGTTTCTGGTCGTTCTTCCTTCGTGAAAACTTCAATCGTACTATGTATAACGAATTTCGTACTATCGCCGTTGAGGACGCGCTAGCCGGTTACCGCTACGGCCTCGAATGCTTATTCCGTTTCTATTCTTACGGTCTAGAATGTAAATTCCGACCTCATCTATACGCTGATTTCCAAACCGAGACAATGAATGATTACGAAAATGGTCAACTCTACGGCCTTGAGAAATTCTGGGCCTTCCTTAAATACTATAAACACGCAGAAAATTTACAAGTAGAATCAAAATTGAAGCAATTTCTATCAAAATTCAAGAGCATAGAAGATTTTCGTGTTGTCGAACCGCAAATCAACGAGATGCTCACAGGCCACGGACCGAGTCGCTTACGGCAGCTAAAGCACCGTAATCGTAGTATATCAGAGAGCCAAGGCGCAAGTGGCTATTTTCATGGACCTAGTACAAGTCGCGGTGACGATTCCAGTCGAATTCGACGCAGTTCGGCTAGTATCGGTATCAGACAAAGGTATTTCATAAACAAAATATATATATATATATTATTTTACCATTTTCTTATTGTTGTGTTTGTTTAAATAGATGTGAATCGACCAGTATTGCTGGCAGTGCTCCTTCTAGTTCAACATTGTATTCAATGAGATCCTCTAACTTTGGCCGCAATCGTACACAATCATTCGGGTCTGGACGTGTTCGTCACCCTCATGTAAAAGAAGAATCTTGGCGTCAAAAGAAATCTGATGGTAAGTTTATTTAATATTATTAAAACTTATCAAATCAGACACTTACATTTTTATATTGATATCATTTATTTGATTTAGTCGCAGGTTCCAGTAACAAAGACAGCATACCAAGCACATCTGCAGCCTCAAGCAGTAAAAATCTACCATCGATAAAAATAATCAAATCAGAACAGTGATAATAGCTGATCATAAAAACAGATGGGGTGGCCTAAATTAGTCAGTATGTATAATTAAAAATGATAGGCTTATTTTTTTATAAAATTACCGACGAAACTTTAACGTGATGTGTTTTAAACTAAAGGGGAAAAATAACGAAACGTTAGTTTTTTTTCTAAATACTGCTTCATCGGGAACTAGTTTTGGATGTAGTTGTATAATTGCCTTTTCTCCAAATGGAATGGCCATTGGTTGATCACTGCGCATGTGCTGTGCTAAATTTGTGATCTCTTTAAAAAAAAACACTACAAACTGCTTTTACCGGGAGAGCCTTTACGTGTAGCTCCCCTCGAACATGTTCAGGGCATATGTACATATGTAATCGTGCAAGAGAATTATTAATCTTATTATTTCCTATAAAACAATAAAGTGTTCTTTTTTTTTTATAAATTTGACTTGTGTGAAAAATCGTCAAATGCTGTATTGTCTGTACATTAGTATATAAAAGTAAATAATAATGTTGCACTTCACATTCAGCACTGAATTCAAAACAGTTATTCAAATTTTTCAACATTTTTTCCCTAGAAAATTTGAATTTTCTCCGACTTTCTTTTAAACCTTATTTTACAATGAGGACAATATATTATTTTAATTGGTGCCATGGCTGTTCTTTTTCTGTGATGATAACTATCTTTTTTTTTATTATATTTTTTGTAGAAAGCTGAGACGCAACGCTTGTCTTCAAAGCTTTTAACAAACGAGAGATATTTATATTTTATGTATGATTGTTGAAACTTGATGCACATATTTTTTTTCGTTTTACCCTAATGATTTTTATTAAATTTCTACAAATACAGTGTTGAATGAAGTAAGCAATGATAATTTCTAATCAATAAAGAAACCGTATCGGTTGTTAGTTTGTTATACATTATTAATTAATATATGAGAAGATGGAGAATAAGAAAAATATAAATATATATATAAATAATAGTCATTTTTAGTTTTTTTTTTTTTTAAATAGGATATTATTTTTTGTTTTAAAATATTTCGGTGGTAATATTTTGTTCAGCTTGTTAATTCATGTTTATTGTTTTTTTTTTTTTTTTGTTGGGTTGTATTTTGTAAATATTGGTGATTTTGGTAGTATATAAACAAGCCAAATTGCAGGTGTATAAAAACAACTGCAACAATCAAGTTCCTCGAGAGTCATTCAAAATAAATGAAATTAATATTAGAATCTGTATTTGCGTGCTTGTATAATATCTCAGCTGAATGCGCGGCATGACTGTCGATCGACAGTGCCAGGGGGGCGTGGTTTATCAGATTGCTCTTCGCCAAAAACAAATAATATAATGATGATAATTCTATACTTATTGTGTTCGGATATTGGTTTTCGCAAAGAAAGATATATTCTAATGCCTGCATTTTGGGTAGCATAAATAAAGTAAATATTAAATAGATTATAATAATACTTCTGATTAAATTTAGTCATAATCTATGTTATTACAATTGGTTTGCACACGTGTAGAGTATAAGCATTGTGTGGTCATCGTCAAAATATGCAGACCAGCCGAAAATAATTGTCTATGATTTTCGTACGTTTTAAATATTTGTTTATATGATTTTGCTTGTACTAATAATTGCTCTTTTTATATTTTCGATTTTGTGTGACTGCCAAAATGAAAATTCCTTGTATAAACTTATTAATAATGAAGTGCTTTAAACTGTAAAAAGTAATTTGTGAATAGGTTCAATTGACTTAAAAAATAATAATATTGGAAGTTATTATATACCGATGACTACACATATACATTTAATGTTATTAAAAATATATATTATATATAAGTTCTTTAAAAAAAAAATGTAAAAAAAAAATTAAGTATAGTGTGTTTTGGAAGTTGGTAAGTTCATGTCTTCCAGTGTACACGAAAAAGTGCTAAAAAAAATAACATAAAAAAACTCAAAACCCAATATTTTACGTTTTATTTTATTTTCTTCTCCTTTTGAATCATTCACACTTTTTTTAATACTTTGTGAAAGTAATAATCACATTAAACTATTTTAATTATACTTTCAACATTTGAATTATCATTAATTGTATGAATGTGTGTGTGTAGTAATTGTACTTACTTAGTCGTTAGATAATATAATAACAAATAAAATAGTTTTTAAACGATTTACAAAAAAAAAAAACAATAGATATTTTAATCATGATTTTTATCTATTTACCATTAACAAAAACACATTATCTCACTGACATAAAAACAAAAAAAAAATTTAACTGTTATTTCAAAAAGTAATAAATGAAATTTTATATATTGATTAAAAATAGTCACGACTGAAATATTTCTGAATTTGTAAATTTATAGTTCTAATATTAATATAATTTAGTATGCTGTTAAATATTAGGTATTATAGTGGAATAATTGCTAAATAAAAATTTGTAATAGTCTGCTGAAGATTTTTATCTATTTATTTTATTTTATCCCATATCAGCTACTTTTTTTTACTAGATTTAAATCAAAGCATTGTCTCATATTGAACAATAAATATTATCTTTACAACATAGTAATCGAAAAATCAAGAATATTAATAGAATTCTAGTCTAATATACGGTTAGACATCATTGGGAATTACCGCCAAGTTTTCAAATAATAACTTAGACAAGAAATGTTAAAAGATTGACGTTTCCATAGGAGTGATATTAGAAACAAACGTAACTCGACAGAAATTTCAAGAACATGTAAAATTATTGCGACGTATACAAACATATAATAGTGTAATTATTGAGTGTTGTTAACGACAATCTATCATATATACTGGTACGCAATGCAATCATGTATTTAAATAAATCATTTTGTTGTATCACAATAGTCTTTTTATAGGAGTTATGGAATTTGGTTATACAGCGACTGGTTTATTAATATTTATAAAAAAGCTTTCAAATGTGTTCAATTATTTATTTATTTCAGCTTTGGTGCTCCACAAACAATCCCTTGCGTAAAGATATCTGTAGAATGCGGTGCTTGAAAATAATACAAACCGAGCAAAGAATGTGTGAATAACTCGCAATTAAATTCGATATTTTGAAAGTCGTGAACGCGATATTAAAAATGGCATTACATTTTTGTATTCAATCTCTAATTTACATAGTTTTAATTGCGTATTGTGATGCAGCAGCCACAGATATTGTGCTGGATGCGAAAGCACAATCCACTCATATGATTGATAGTTTAAATTTATTATCGTACACTTTATTATTAATTTTAACTGTGTTAACTATATGGTTATTTAAACATAGGAGAGTCAGTTTTCTACATGAAACCGGTTTAGCTGTGATATACGGTAAGTGGTTAATTATAAACAATTTACCTAATTGGATACTAATAAATAAATAACATTCGTTGATTACATCTCGAATAGGTCTTATTGTCGGTGCAATTATTCGATATGCAGGAAGCTCACCATCAGTATTGAATATGACTGTTTTTCCTGATATTAGTACCAAATACAATTCTAGTCTACCACCTGATACTTTGTCGTTACATTTCCCAATTAAAGCAGATACTTTAGTTTTAAACAAAACATACGAATATATATTTAGAGGACCAATCGTCGATGTGACTGACAATGAAATCGATTTGAAAGCTACTTTCGATCCTGAGATATTTTTTAATATCATTTTACCACCGATTATATTTCACGCTGGTTACAGTTTAAAACGCGTAAGTGCATTTATTAATCACATTTACCGAGCGCACACATTTAAATGTATACAAATTCGTGATTACAATTGGCGCAATTTCTGCATTATTATCATTTAAAAGTTCTTATCAGACTAGCTATACGCTTAACGATAATAACTAATAAATTACGTTATTTAGTCAACAAATTTGATTGGTTATCAAATATGATATTTTAAATAAATACCTTGTTTGTCTTAATAAACAAAATAATTATTTATTTCTACAATAATTAAAGCATGTAATAAATATCTATATACTGTATTTACGTACGCTAATTATAGAATTAATCGTAATAATTAATTGAATTTCAGAAATATTTCTTCCGTAATTTGGGAGCTATATTAACGTACGCTATAATCGGTACAACAATCTCGTCGTTTGTGGTAGCCGCGTTAATGTATGGAAGTGTACAACTAATGCCTGCTCATTTGGCGAGTAGTTTTACATTTTTGGATACGTTGTACTTTGGTGCACTGATATCGTCCACTGATCCATTGACGATATTGGCGATTTTTAACGATTTGCATGTTGATGTGAATTTGTATGCCCTTGTGTTTGGTGAAAGTGTACTTAATGATGCTGTTGCAATTGTACTTAGCGGGTAAGTTCAATTTATATTGAATTATGTTCGGGGCATCTGGGTGTTAATTGGAGGTTTAATGTAAACATTAATTTTTGGTGTACAGATCGATACAAAACTACGGTGAACGGTACCAGTCTGGTTCGGGTGGCTTCGAGACTAAAGCATTCTTTAAAGCACTAGGCGATTTCTTTGGGATATTCATGTTATCACTTACGATTGGAGCTGCGATGGGTTGCATTACTGCTTTAATATCCTTTACCATAATTATATTTAATATAAGGCTTAAACACATTACCTTGATTGCTAAACAAACATCCAATAGATGTTTAATATCTGATTTTAGAAAACATGCATATACACAATTACTAATTAATTAATAAATAAATTTTAACATGTAATCCAATTGAAATACATAAATTGCGCTTTTTGGTTCAACCACTCAACAGTGCAATATTTGAGATTTCTGCAACTTTTTTTTTTAATATAAACTATTATAATTTTAACATTTTGCAAAAACATATACTTTTTAAGATTAACAATGTTAAACAATTTTTTCCTTAACACTGTATACTTGACGAAGTTTACTCGAGTTCGAGATTTTCCCCTTTTAGAATCTGCACTATTTGTGCTTATGTCTTATAGCACTTTCTTGATTGCGGAAGCTTCTGATCTTACAGGTATTTAGATTAATTTAAAAAAAAACTTAAGCATAACATTACAAGTTAAAAAGATGAAAAGTGAGCTCTAGGTTTAAATATACATTGTGTTTGTTTATTTAAGGTGTGGTAGCAGTATTATTTTGTGGCATATGTCAAGCACATTACACATACAATAATCTCTCCATTGATTCGCGCACGCGAACGAAACAGATGTTTGAACTCTTGAATTTCTTGGCAGAAAATTTCATTTTTTCATATATCGGAGTCTCGATGTTTACATTTCCCAAGCATCACTTTGATCCGTGGTTTATTCTAGCTGGATTTGTATCCTTATCAAAGTGAAATACGTTTATGAATCGACTATATGATATTTTTCTCAATGCGAAATTTAGCTATGTGCGGCCCTAGGACGAGCCGTTAACATTTACCCGTTGTCATTTTTACTAAACTTAGGACGAAACCCAAAAATACCTGCAAACTTTCAACATATGCTGTTCTTTGCAGGTTGAATATTCAAATATATTTCCTGTACAACTATGATTTATTTCACATTTTCTTCTAGGTTTAAGAGGAGCAATGTCGTTTGCTTTGGCAATCCGTAACACTGTCTCTGAAGCACGTCAAACTATGTTAACAACAACGTCTCTAATAGTTATTGTAACTGTTATTATTCAAGGCGGAGCCGCGATTAATTTGTTACATTGGTTTAAAATACCGTAAGTTATATAAAAGTTTAAAATAAAACACTTCACTGTACTTTTTTGATTTGATTTAGGGTTGGGATAGATGATGAAGCAGAAGCCCTTTCTAGTCAAGGCGTACGCAGCGTAAGTATTTTTGTTTATATTAATTATATTTCAATAATTATTTAACACTGTATAAATTAAAGCACCTTAATGATGATTTGTAAAAACAAAAAACGAAAACATATTTAATATGAGTCATGACCGTTAAAATAGTTAATAGACAGTGACAAAATTAATTTAGTTTGAGAATGTGGACTGGGATGAGATTTTTACATATATATTTTAATCTGGACTATGTGTAGTTGAATTAGTAGATTGAATAAGCTGGTAATTTTTGTTTGGCTTTGCGCACTCAAGGTGTACAATTCGATGGAAAATACGCCTGGGGTAGGTGTACAAAATGCATGATACTTAAAATGTTATCACACCTAGTTCAATTATAAACTATTTAGAGTATTGAATGAGAATTTTTGAATAATAACAGGGTAGTACTACGTCGATGAGGGCTCGCGATTGGACGGATGGCGTGAACGTCGATGGTCAATCCGCCTTAAAACCAAACGAAAAAGCGATTCTAGCTCAGATGTGGGGCTCATTTGATACGAAATATATGAAACCACTACTTACTCATTCGCGACCAACTCTTCTAGAAACACTGCCTGTGTGCTGCAATCCACTTGCTCGGTTACTGACCACCACGGAACAAATGACGCAGGTGGTAAATACTTGATGGAAAATAAAAACGAATCAATTAATATTCTTAAATTATGATTTGTTAGGATGGATCTGTAAGACCTAATCGCGACTCGGATTCAGATTTGTGCATAGAAGAAAATGATCTGCCATACGATCGACGATCTAGTACACATCGTGTAAGTCAAATTTAAAAAATAATTTTATCATTTTTTTCAAATAGAGAAGTAGTTTTTTTTGGATTTTCTTGTAGATTGCAAATATTTATTTCTAGCTTGAGTAGATTCAAATTTAATTTTGTTTAGCTTCTGTATCAAAAATAAAACTCTATATGCAGATGATGTAAAATAACACTAACGATTTTGTATTATATCATGTGTTTGTAATGAATTTTATTCAGTGATTTAGAATAAGATGTCTGGGCCAAAGTATCTCTGTATAAATGATTTGGTTTCTGTATTTTTATTATTTTATTGTTTTATTTGCTTATTACAGACTGTCCAGCACATCAGTGGTCATCAAGTTTAGCTTGTGCCTGTAATATAATTATTTTTAAGCTTTGTATGACACGTACGTACACTTTTTGTTGTTCCGTCAAACTTATTGACACTTGTTGAGTTATATAACTATTTTTATGGCTGGATCCAATGATTCGGTGATTTTAGTATTAATTTGAGTTACTTAATAATTATAAATATCTACAAACATTTTGATGGCATGTGAATGACAGTTGGACAGCCTCGCTGGAGATTTGGGCCTGGGAAGCACTGTCGATACAAGAGTTCGTCTAACTGGACTAATCGGAAAGAACATTTGAGTATATTAATAAAACCAGCATATAGTATTCGTTTTGCTAGTATTCAAAATGGGAATTCAATCATTTTTTACATGAAAACGCTAAACGATAAATACAATATTTTCTAATATTCATCTATGTTTTTGCTCTCCTCAAATGTGCATGTTTCTGGTTACAAAATATATAAATATATATATATATATATATATATATATATATATATATATATATATATATAATATAAGAATCTTTAAATAAATATTTCCATATTATATAAAAAAAAAAAGATACATACATAAAACTTATTTATTATAATTTTATGGCTGTGAATATATTTTTTTTTGTTTAATTTAAATAAATGAAAGAATCTATTGTTTATCGATATAATAATTACTTAACTAATGTATAAGAAATGTGAATGTGTAATGTGCATTGGTTTATGATAAACGAAAATAAATTCTGTTTATTGTAAATTCATTTTTTTTTTATTTATCATCTATATTACAAATATTGAGCGTTACTACGCATTTTTAAATAATTTCTGAAATCAGCAGAAATTCAGCAGCATGCGCTGTACCGCTGATTGCAATTTCAAAATATGAAAATGTCTATTTTGTGATTCTAGGTCAGTAAGAGTCGTTAAATATATTTTTTCTATTATTAAATTATTTTTTAATTGTTTCTTATATGTAGGTTTTTATTATTTTATTTGCTGGTTTTTTAAATCTAATTATTGCGCAATTTTGTGTACGTGAAATAATGCCGCGTATTTGACGTTGTGAAAAGTATCCGCTAGGAAAAAATCGTTCGCGCATGGTGGTCACAAGTCACAACGGTATCTTGAACAAGTTAAAGTTTCTCCAGTTTTGTGCGTAGTTTATTCATATCTTGAGTAAGTACTGCTTTACTTATTTCCTATTATACTGCACGATTGTTACACGTCCTAATTACATACAAATACATATCGTGTGATCGAGAGTACGTGATTAAAGCTTGAAAATGCCCGACTCTAATCAACATGATTGTATTCAACAGTATTTTGGTTAGACGTCATTAGTGTTCATTTACAAGTAATGTCTATACAAATTCACCAGTTATTGAATAGCGTTAGAATATACTATATGATGTGTATGCGGTAAACATGTAATGAAGTAAATAAACAAGCCTTAACATTTTTGGTGCATATGTCAGAATATGTGGAAATTCGTTTAAGAAAAAAAAAAAAAAGTTCGTGCGAATCGTAAACAAACTGATTGTTATTTAGTCTTAGAAAATGGTTGCAAAGAGGAAAAAAGTAAACGAGGCCTCCGCTGGCCCATCGAAAAAACGAGGTCGCACTGATAGCAAAGATAAGCCCGAGGAGAACTCGTTGCCGGTGAAGAAAAAACGCGAGAGAAAACCGAAGAAAACTGTAACAGTTGAAAAAGAACATTCCGATTACGAAAACGATCATTCGATCAGTGCGAAGGTGGAGCATGCGATCCCCGAGGAACTAGATGATGTTGTGGATGAAGTACAAGTGGCTCCATCAAAAGGTAGTTATTATTTATCTGGTGTTTTATGTTGGAATTTACATGATTGGATTTCAGCAAAACCTAATTCTGACTTACCACTTTGGCCGTGTCCCGATATGCAGGAACTGTTGCGGCGACTCGAGAATTCTTTGCCGCCACGCGATATCTTGCTGTGGAAGTCCCGCGTCGAAAAAATCGAATGGAACGATGTAAGTTTGAAACATGTTTTGGTTGTGTTTATTATTTCTCATTTTTATTTATTATAGATTGCCTTTGGCGATTATAGTGGTGTTGATTGTCGGCTTATGTGGGAGGGTATACAGAAACGTATTCGTCGTTTTCGTATAATGCGCGAGCTACTCGACGAAGCTAAAGAATGGATTTCGAGGCCATGGACCAATTTTTATCGTGGCAACAAAACAGTAAGTAAATTTTACACACACACACATACATATATGTCTAATCGTTTTTTGTTTGTAATTTATAGAATAGACACCCTGATATGCCTCGCCGACCTCTATCTACGTATATGCTCTTCTATTTAAAGGAAAAAGATAAAGTGTTATTGGAAAACCCAGGATTAGAAATGGTGAAATATTTTGTTTAGCTTTATTAACTTCATTAAATAATATTTCATTTTCAGACTGATCTATCCAAGATTATCGCCGAAATGTATAAAGAATTGCCACCTGAAACGAAAATGATGTACAACGAACAGGCTGCTATTCAACGGAAACAATACGAGAAAAGAATGACGGAATTTTAGTAATATATATATATATTATTTCCATCTTTGTATATTTTGTAATTTTATTTAATTGTAGTCGTATACACCCTGAGTTACAACCGCTTACAGTAAAATCCAATCTTGCCAACAATAACCACATACCGAAAAAACCTCCCACGCCATTCAAGTTATTTTGCGAAGATAAACTAAAACGCATCGATACCGAAGCAGACAAGGTTGCCTTTATGGAAAACGCTAAAGAACTGTGGCGCACTATGGATGACAAGAAAAAAGTCTTTTGGATTAATTGGACATCAGATAAAGAAGTCAAGTATCATGTATGTTAAATTAATTTGAAAATGAAAGACAATTACGCTTTAAAATTGTTGAACTGATTTAAGTATTAACATCATTTCGTAGGAGGAGATGAAAAAATATATTGCTGAAAACCCGGATCATGTGCCCGTTCTAGGGAAAAACGTTCTAACTAAAGAAGAGCGAACTATTAGGGAACGTATGGCGGGCAAACCAGAGAAACCGCCGAATTCCGCGTACAGTTTATTCTCGCGACTAATGCTGACAAGTGAAGACGTAAAAGCTGTCAATCCCAAATCACGAATGCTGTGCATCGCACAACGTTGGAAAAACTGCAATGAGTTAGAGAAGAAAGAATACGGTGATCGAGTGAAGCACGTAAGTTATTTTCTTCTTAATTATAGTTAAACATCTAGATGTGTAACTAAAATTTATTATAGATGCTGGATCAATATAAATTACAATATGCTGAATATCTCGAATCGTTATCAGAAGAGAAACGCAAAGAAGAGTTGCTTAAAAGTCAACCGAAGAAGAAAGCCGTACGAGTGCCGAAAGCAAAAGTCGTCGCTGCATCAGTTGCAACAGCTGTTGCCGCCACCACTGAACTCGGTGCCGCAATTGCCGGACCCATAAAACGCACGCGCGTATCACGTAAAACCACCAAGCCGCGAAAAATAACTAGTAAAGCAGACGCAAATCCAAAGACAGAAACCAAAAAAAATGACAGCTTGTATGATGGTGAACCCGAACCGCCACCAGCGTAAGTACAATCGTCCCTCCCATCCAATTGTCTCTATTATACAATATGATTATATTCAGCACCCCTTATCTACTGTTCGTTAAATCGTATCAATCCAATTATCCAGACCAAACGAACGCGCATGAAGTGTGGGACAAAATGGGCGAGGAGCAACGGGATTTTCATCGCAATGTACTGTGGGATCTGAAACGAGTTTACATTGAGAGTTACGAGAACTTTTTGAAAGGTTTGACACAAGACGAGCTGAAACAATATTCCGCATGGAAGCGAACTGTTAAACTGGCAAACCATGATGCCGATGGTTCATCTGATGACAATGACAGTGATTCCGATGTAAGTTAACTCTTCGTATCAGATTTCACCAATGTATGAACGTATTTGTTTTAGTGCTCCACCAACTCGGATTCGGACAGTGGAGAGCCACTCGTCCGTGTTAAACACGAAGCTCCCGACGAATCGAGTTCATCCGAATAACTATCCGAAATAAAATCTAAACGTAATCGATCACTGCTCTAATAATAAACAGTGTTCGATTATACTGCCATATGTTAAACAAATAAAATCCAAAAAAAAAAAAGAGCATCCCTATCGTTTCGTCATGGGTTTTCTTCAATATGAATTTTTTTCTGATTGAGTTTACTATTTTTTATCATTTACACTTCATTTTTACTAGAGTAACCGTAGTCAGGCAATGCTATCGTTTAATAGGACAGCCAGTGTTAAGAAAATCATTTGAAACATTTTACAATAGTTCTAAACACTGGAAACAATCACCATTGGGTACGTATAGAATTATGCATGCGATTGTGACATTATATTATAAATGCAGACTATAATACCATTTCCATTTTATCGTTTAATCATTTTTTTCTTTGATTATTTTTGTTCTTACACTTGACATTTTATATTAATAATTTTTTGTTTTGTTCGTAAATAAATATCAATAAAAAAACGTATTGTTTTAAATATTTCCCAGTCAACATAAATAATGTTATATATGTTGAGAATCGACCAGTGGTAAAGTATGATATAAAATAGAATGTGTTTGAATATTTAAATAAGATAACTATTCCGCATGTTAATTAAAATATGTTGTAAACAATATGAGTTACGTCATTGGGTAAATAGTACATGTATATTATTGTTGGTTACGTATGCATTGAATCATCGCTTTAATTAGTTTTTTGTAGTTCTTAAAAAAAAATAATAATAATAGGTATTTGGAATATATTTTAACGTAATCTACGTATACAACTTTATTAATTTAAAATTAAGACGCAATGTGTAATTTTACATAAATAATATCAATCACAAGACTTGTATAAACATATATAATACTCTACGTTTAAAAACAGATTAAATGATGAAATTAAAAAAATAAAATGGTTTAATTGTGATTTTATCCGGATACAATTCCTATGGCCAAACCAGCCACAAACGAAACAACAAATATATGAATTTCTTTCACGACAAAATTGTCATTGCCACTGATCGAACCATACCAGGACTTAGCTTTATGCTGGCGATTTTTTAACAAATCTTCAGCCTTATCTATTTTCCGATCGACAAACTTCTCCACCTGTTCAAACACAAAACAAACAGTGTCGTTTTTCAATCAAACTTTTAATGGTTTTAACACAAATGTACAACAAAAACAAATTAGAATTAAAAAAAAAAAATAAATTCAATGTACACATTCACATAATGAGGCCTACTCACAATATTGCGGATTATATTTAAGTTTGTGCTTTATTTTTATTTGGAAGCTGTATTCGAAGAAACCGTCTGTGAATGTGTACGTGAAACATCCGCTGAACAGTAATTATTGCAAGAATGTCTACATAATAATTTACGAAAATAAATATCATTAAATAAAATACAAGCATGCTGGATGTATGAAATTATTTTGTTAGCTACAGGCTAGTCCGATGAGTAAGCCACCCACAAAACCAGTTGAAAGGTAAGTATTAGCGGAAGCAAATTTGGTAACCTGAAACGAAAACCATCGTCAATCAAAATAGATAAACCAAGAGTGAAGAAGGAATTATCACCTTGTCCATCCAGCCTGGTGCTTGTCCAGTTACAGTCTCTTCCACCTTATCTGAGATTTTATCCATTCGTTTGTTGATTTTATTCCAGTTAATTTTAATATATCCATTATGATTTGCGATTTGGAGCAGAATTATACCGCCGCCGACAGCGACAGCCGTAACTTTCCCGACTTTCATTCCAATAAAACCGGTGCACCTATTTTTCAAAAATTCCAATCGCAATTCATTACGTCAGCGTCAATGAAATAATTTCTCATTAAAAAACACTTACCATCCCGATACGGTTCCCATTATTAATTGTTTTGTTGCTGAAGTTTTGCCGACATCTCCTATCACTTTTTCGATGAAAGATTTCGTATCCTTTTCTATTCCGTCCATTTTCACAAAAGGAAATCGAGTCGAAAATTTAAAATGCTTCGTGATCGGTCACACAATTGGCATTAATCGCGGACAAACGTAAGTTATATTAAAAAAAATGATCATATGCAACAAAAATCTGACGGACAGCTGATCTCACCTGTTCTTCTTATTATTCAACACTGATAGGGGGTAAATGTCATTTCGTTCAACGTTTACAACCTTAAGATATCTATACGCAACGTTGCTCTTGTTTAACTGTACTGAAAGGTACTATAGATTTTTACGGTGTGCGATAGTTGAATTTAGAAACATTCATAAGAGTTAGCGGCGCAGTGGCTGCTCCACATTTCTTATAAGAAAAGGTTGGAATATTGATCAAATGTTTGTGTAATGTTTTCAATGGATTTTCTTTATTTTAGGTGACTTTACTAATAAGATGTGGTTTGAAATTCTACCCAGTGCGGGTATTATATTTGCTGCATTTACAGTCCCAGGTATTGGAATGTATTTTATGCACAAGACATTTTTGGGGAATGTAAGTTGTTATGTAAGATGTTTAGGGAGTTTTTATGTAATTGATGTTTTCGCAGGCGTTCAAAAGAGATTTGCGGTGGACGTACGATAGAGCGACTTACATACGAGACAGAAGGCTCACAGACAATCCGTACAAAGTGAACGTAAGTAAAAAAAAATTGCCATGGACCTACACGGTCTAATTGTTACCTATAAATATAGAGCAACTTGCAAGTCTAGCTTGGAGTGGTGATGTCACTTGCAATACTCTATTGGCTTCGCGTTTATATTCACTTTTTATTGCGTCAACCAATTTTTTATTTTTATTGCAGGGGCTGGAAGTGATACCAGACCAATAAATATATTATATTGTAGTAGGAATATTTGTAATAACATCATGAATCACGTTTGTCATTTTACAACTAATGTAAAAAAGAATTGTATATACATGAGTTTAAATAAAATTTAAAATTTATATTAAAGATTTAAATATTTATTCACTTCAAATCGAAATTGACTTTTATTTAATATTACTTATAGTACATTTTAGAAAAATCTCTTTTTAACCCATTCGTTCTATATCTTAAAATTAAAAAGCACTTGCACTAATTACTAAAATTAGTAAAGAAAACATTTACAGGTGCTTTTTAATTTATAATCTTGCACACAACTTAAACCAGACGTTACATATCCTATTATTATTATTATATGCGTATTTCAACTATTAAGCTTTCATAATACTTGTGTAGTCTACTATCAACTTTCAAATTTGTTAGAACTTGTTTGAGCTCGCCACAAAAATATTCAAATGATCTTTTTAAGGGGCACTATACACTAATTTTCTTTTAAAAACTATTAGCAATAAATAAAATTAATAGAACTTACTGTTGGCACTTGTTGAAACATTTGAATAAAATTTCTAATAAAAAAACTCGTTTAGTTTCAAAACATTTCTTTCTTTCTTCTTTGAAACTAAACGAGTGTTTTTTATTAGAAATTTTACTAGCAATAAATATATATTTATTGCTTAATCAGAAAAAAAATTTAAAGCGCGCCTAAAATATAATTATCTGGATTTTGTTAAAAGTTCTAAATTAAATTACAGACCAAGCTGAGTAGCTCATTAAATATATATATAGGAGAAAAATAAAAAATATATTCAAATTTATTTTAAAGTAATCTTAATTGTTTTTTGAATTCGTTAATAAATAATTTTCAAGGCGCGCCAAAAATTTAACTTGTGGTCTCTATATAAATATTCCTAATTAAATTGCCGACGAAGCTGAATAGCTCATTGCATATACATACAGAAAAGATAATAAATCAAAATAGATTACAATGTAGTTTAATTATATCCTAACTAATTTTTTGTTTCATTAGAAATTAATATTCAAATTGCGCCAAAAGTGTAGTTTTGGTTTGAACTCTATAAACAAATATAGTGCTCTAGATTAAATTACCGACCAAGCTGAGTAGCTGATTGCTCCATAGTTGAAGTATTGCGCAACCCTCAATCTCTGTTATGTTGTTTGAGCGTTTAACATCGTCGCTCCTTGTGCATCATTTAACCGGTAAGAAACAATTACAATTAATATTTTATATGTAATATCGTATACAGCCGAGCGTTTTTTAATTAATGACATATAAAATCTCGTGATAGAAATTTTGAATCATAGCTTATAACCTAAGAATCGGGAAAATGTTGAGTCGTCATTTTTTCTCTCTTTCTAATAAACCGAAAGTCATATAATTCAAATGTAAACTTAAATCTACTTATATACATCATAATAAATGGTGAAAACACCCAATAAATGTTCGAGTATACACGTGTTTTCATCGATTGCATGTGAAAAAAAAATGGCCGCCATATTTGAATTTGATGACGTTATTATTCCCACCACTGGTATCCGGTAGTACCCATAATCTCCGCTGGCCAGCCATTTTGGATTCAGTTAGAAGTGGCAGTATCTTTGAGCTCACGATTAAAACTTTAGAAAATACATGGTTTAACGACTGTTATTTAGTTTAAATGTTATTTTATCAGTACTTTAAAGTGTTTTCTAACATTTGCAACAAATGAATGTAAGTAGATAACTATTTAACGCATTTGTTTTTCGAATGGCGGCATGTGCCTTGTTTTCGCGATACAAGATGGTTGATTTAGAGTTTATATGTTTGTTTTTTGGTCTTTAATTATATTTGTGTGTCGAAAGTGTTTTAGTTTATTATATTCTAAAGTGTTTTAGAATGTTGTATTGTGTTTTAATCAAATTTAGTGTATGATTTTAATCGTCAACACAATTGCGGTATGTTTATAGGTTAATAATGAAGGCTTTGCCCCACAATGTTGCAATTTCTTGGAACGTTGTAGATAAGAAAAGTCTTATCTTATGTTTTGTCTATAATTCTATTGTATGGTACCATAGATGTGTCGACCGGCTTGTTGTATTTTTTAAGCGATTATCAAGCAAGCAAGTAGTCATGATTTTAAAATACTTGACTGCCTGAGTTCTTGATTATCATTTAATTATTTATTATCGTGATTTGAAAGAAACATGTCGTAGTAAATAATTGTGCAAAATCGAAATAGAAAAAAGTGTTCGGGAATTTTCTTGAGCACGGCCCTGATATATAATTTGTTCTCGATGCTGTTGTTGTTTACTATATAATTCTTTGGAAGCATATAGAGTTATTATATTTAAACAATTAAAATTCGCCATCAATGTAAGTTAATTTTTGTTAATAACAATACAATAGTTATATTCTACTTGAATAAAAACTTTCCCTAGCTCAGTTTAAATTCATGCTTTTTCTCTGTTTATCTAACGTATAGATAAAGAAAGAACATGAGTTTGAGCTGAGTTTTTGTGCGAATAGAATGTGGATGATGTGTTTATTTTAAATGTTGCTGTAGTTGGTATCAGTGGGGAGCTGTAACGGTCGTGCGTTTGCGCGGTTTTTTCTTTAGCGCAGTCGCAATTTGCTCGCGAATTGGTGTTTGTCTGAATAGATATGGTAACGAATTAATGTCAATATTTATCGTGAAATTCTTATAAAAAACGCTAGATGTAATTAATGAATTTAAAGCGAAAGTGATGGCAGTGTGCTAGTTTGTGCTCGTGACTGATAAACAAACTGGTGAACTAATATTTGTACCGAATAATATCAAACTTCTTACTTAAAATGGCGGAAGGTTACTCAAATAAAACCAACTCTAGGTACAAAGTTAATTTTCCGCTTGTTCAAATTGCTTGTTTTTCTAGCGAATACAGTCATCGGTTACCGGGTTATGTGTGTTAGATTGTCGATGTTTTAAAATTGTGCAATTTTCGTTTCCAGCACAACCACCGAACGTCAACTGAATCACCAGAGATTCGGCAACCACTCTAACCAACCGTCGAATTCATCATACATGATGAGACGGGGGTCGAGAAATCGCACGAACTCCAACGGTGACAACAACCGCCAACAACGACAAGTGTGCCGGTTTTTCCGACGGGGCGCTTGTCTGTTTGGCGAACGGTGCCGTTTCGCACACACCGAAAGTTCGTCCGCGAACAACCAAAACGAAACGGCAAGCACATCGTCCATCACCCCATCGGTATCACCCACTAAACGGGACGTTTCTTCAACATCTACGTCCCCAAGTTCTATTTACGAGAAATGGCTAGACGCCCCGGAGTTTGTTCCTTCCGCCAGCAAGGCGAAGATTAAGTCTTACGCCGAGGTTGTCAATCCACCCGCCATCGAAGACGAAGTCGAAAAGCCTGAATCGAAGTTGTGTCCGTACGCTGAAATGCATGGTGTGTGCAGTTACCCAGAAGGTGAATGTATGTACATCCACGGAGACATCTGTGATTTATGTGGCAACGCTGCGCTACATCCTGACGATTCAGACAAACGAAAAGAACACACCCAGGTAATTCAATTTTTTATCACATCAAAGCTTTTAACATTCGATGTGCCACCCATATGAACAAAGCAAATGATGCGAATTCGTTTTTGAAATAATGTGATTTGTTTGTTTACAGAGCTGCATTAAACAGCATGAACGCAACATGGAACTATCGTTCGCCGTAGCCCGCTCGAAAGACAAGTCGTGCGGCGTTTGTTTCGAGGTAAAAATTTATTTTATTCATTTATTCAACAATACCAACAATACAAATTGCTTGGTAAACAATTTATTATGCAATTCTACATTTGAATCCCTGATTAGTTTTGTTCGAAACTCATTTAAATCTTTGAGAAAGCGCACTAATCATTTGTGTAATATAAACGTGAACTTCTCTATTCCCTCATGTAATAAAAAATTTAATAGCAATACAATTAGTATATGAAGAGATCTAAATAGTAATTTGTTTATCTAATCTAATTGGTGTTTAAGTCAAATGTACTTTTGAAACATCAAGAGTTGTTCATTTAGGTTGTTATGGAAAAAGCGTCTCGTGAACAACGATTCGGCATTTTACCCAACTGTAACCATGTGTTTTGTCTGAGCTGCATCAGGAAATGGCGACAGGCTAAGCAGTTTGATAACAAGATTATCCGGTAAGTTGATTTCATTGTTGAGTTAATTCTGTTCGAAAGTCCAAACATAATTTCTATGGATGAAATCAATAATTGATAATCACATGTGTGTTATATTTGTCGATGCATATTTAAGCTTTTTATGATTTAATTACAACTTAGTGTAATAAATAGCATACATCGTTATGAAGCACCTTTGTTGTAAATTCAGGAATTATAATTAGTTTTGATATGTTAAATTAGAACCACGTTTATATATAGCGTTTAAAAGTTTTATGTTCTATAGAGCATGTCCTGAATGCCGCGTAACATCGGACTTTGTCTGTCCCTCCATGTTTTGGGTGGACACCAAAGAGGAGAAAGAGAAGCTAATTAAAGATTATAAAGTAGCGCTGTCCCAGAAGCACTGTAAATATTTTAAACAAGGCCGCGGCAAATGCCCCTTCGGAAACAAGTGCTTTTACCTACACGCGCTGCCAGACGGCACAAAAACCGATGTTGGACCACCACCCCGCCAGCCCCGTCGCCAGAACCATGATGGCGACATAGACATGTTACAAGTAAGTATTCTGCATCATCCAAGAATACATGAATTGTTGCTTAACAACGATATATATTTATTTTATTAATTGCTGCATGGTGTCGGTTTTCATCTTTCTTTGGTTGTGCTAGTATTTGGTATGTTTGATAATATTCAATTAGCACCTAAGACGCCAAGGTCACATTTGTTCGGCAATTCTCCTTCAATTTAAAACTTACATTAATTTATAACTTGTGTGAATTAGATTATCTTTTAAAATAATACGAAAAAAAAATGGGTACTGTATAATAATTTCATTGAATTTTCTGTGATAAGTTTTGCGGCAAAATTATATAACTTTGTTTTCAAAATGGTACCAACAATTAATCCTGGTTCTTATTTGGTTTCGATAGTTCATTTAATGAAACAAAGCCTCAAACATTTTGTCGCGTTAAAAAAAATAAGTGATTTGTAACTTGTATCATCGAAGCGTTCTCTTTGAAAAATTTCATCCAAAACTGTCGTTGATTTCATCTGTCAATTGTGCTTGGATTGTTAGATTTAAAAACAGTTGTTCTGTGAGAGAAATATTAAAAAAAAAAAATTTATTTGTTGAGTTAAAAACGTTCTCTGTGATAACATTTGTTCCGAGTCAAATAATTGATTTGTAATACGTGTCAACCGGTTTCACTCTTTCAAAATGATTCGAAAAGAGATAAACAATTGTACAGGTTTAGTTTTCAAATATTGCACTTAAATATTTTCTGTGATACATATTATTGATTTGTAGTTTGATTCTCTTTTAAAATGATTAAAATAACATAAGATACTGGTTGCGATATTTGAAAAGTTTTATGAAAATAGAATTAAAGGTTAATCATATTTCTGTGATAAATTTTAATAAAAATATTGCTTGGTCAGTAGTTTGTATTAGAATAATTTCAGTATTCTGCTTCAAGTTGTAATCGTAGGCGTGTTCTTTGCGCCACCGATCATGGAATTTCATAAACAAATCTGCTTATCTGTTTATTTGTTATTTGTGTTTTTAAAATGTTGGTTGAGAGGTATGTAGGGATCAAGTAACGACATGTCACACAATGTCGTTCGGATCTATGATCGGTGAGCGGAAAAAACATGCTTATTGCCCTATGTTTGGTCAATATTTTAACTTGAAATACATTGATTTAAATCGAGATTAACTAATTTAAACATTTATATTCTTTAGGAATCTTTGTTATAGTTTTTGTAGATTTTGTGCAAAAAAAAAAAAATAATAAATGTTTTTTCTTCAAAATTTGCTTAATCTTTTTTTCAATTAAATTTGAGTTACAAATGAATTTTTATTCGATGATACAAAGTACATGGATCACGTTGAGCCGTACTGCCCTATTCACTCTAAAGGGAGCATTTGCATGCTTATGATAATTGATTTAAATAATTTTGGATCTATGACAACTAATATCTAAATAAAATGACCGTCTTCAGTAATTGTTAAGGGCATACCTACTATCTTTGATGGACGTTACACTACTTACTAAATGTAACAGCTGCTACATGCTCATCCATTTTAAGTTTTAGGCGTAAATGCAAAGTAATTACTTCGGTCAAATAAAAGGTTTACAAAAACAAATAAAATGTTGTTGTAATGCATACGGATTTTTCAAGAAATATTTACCTCCCCTTGCATTTAAAGTAAATTATGTATTAATGCTAAATATGTATGATCTGTGATAGTAAAATTGTTATCATTACATACTTGAAAATTAGCATACACCCTTTAGAGCAGGGGGCAGTTTTGTAGCATAACAGCCAGAAGTGTTAAAAATAATTGTAAAGTTCGGCGTATTATTCTCATTTAATTGATAATCTATGTTTTTACATAACGTGGTCGTACTAGGTTCCCAATCGAGATTAAACTTTTGTTTTAAGGGTTTCTTATCGTTTGTTTTTATTTTCTTTTGTCCGTGAAGCCGGGCTATAGCACAGAAGCCGGTCGTGAAAGTATGATATGGTCTGTATTGCGGCGTTTCGATCAATATAACAGCCCGCCGACACAAATACAGTATAGGTACGGCTCGGGTTTCATACGGATTCAACGAAGGCAACTACATCAGGATGAAGTCCTGATTGAGGATGTCAATGACAATACATTTGAAAACCATTCGACGAATAGTGAGGTTGACTTTGACAATGGATTTGTCTTCAGCTTCGTGAGGAGTACCAATGTTCTATCCGTCATCCCTGAACGCCGCGCGAGTTATGGATTTGCCTCGGACGACTATGTACCAACACGAGAAGAATATTATCAATATTTTTATGTTGATTCCGATATCATTACTGAAGCACCTAGCGAATCAGACTCAGATGATGAATTTGGTGATAATTATGATTCCGATGGTATGGGCGAACGCATATCTCGTTTATCGGAACCGATCGACGATCAATTTGACTTTGATCCAGCTCAACGCAGCGCTATGAGAGCTCTATATTACGCTGATAATGAAACCAGGCAGGATACTATTGCGCAGGAATCTCTGTCTGAACTAGATGTGGGCAATGCTACAAGGAAACCGCAAACTACATATTTCCGTGATGATGATTCCTTCTGGAATAAGCAGACATTAGAACGTTTTCAATTTATGATTAACAATGTTTGGAATTCAAACTATACAGAAACTGAAGCACCCACGATGCTAAATAAAACCAATGACAATGATTTTGCGCCGATTCGTGCACAGCCCGATGCCAACTTTTCCAATACTGTTAGTGAAATATCTAGCGGTAGTAATTCGTTACTACAATTGCAAGCAACAAGGGTCTATGATCCAAACAGCTTGACATCTAATTGGCTAAGGGATAATAGGCAGGCCGAGGATAATGAGAACAACAATGACCCGAGCAATTACTGTGAAACTGAATACAGCGATACCGAATATAGTGGAACCGATAATAGGCAGATCGAGTATAGTGAGGACGGCAATTGGCAGATCGCTAATTGGCAACCCGGTAATTGGCAAGCCCGTAATTGGCAAGCCGGTGATTGGCAGACTGCCATTTGGCAGTCCGACAATGGGCAGATCCAGTATAGTGAGCCCGAAGGCAGTGAGACTGACAATAGGCAAACCGAGTATAGTGAAGACAATTGGCAGATCGACAATAAACAGACCGAGTCTACAGAATACGGAAATTGGCCGACCGACAATAGGCAAACCGACAACTGGTATAGCGAGAATTGGCAGAGTGCTAATTGGCGAATCGAAAATTGGTGTAATGAGAATGGGCAAAGCGACATTTCACATATCCAGCAATTATTTGGTGACGAATGGTACGAAGAATCCTATTCAACCACAAGAACTGCATCTGATTATAATATAAAAGAAATTACCAATCGCTGCGCAAGGCATAGGCGTATCATGTACAATGACGAATCCGACTCCGACGATGACACTGATGAAGACTTGTCTTTGCATCGAAGACGTAATTATCACTCGGGTATGTCTGTTGGAAATGGCTCGGCTTCAGTACCATCTAATCAAGGAGAACCCTCTTATATAGTCACTTTACCTGATGACGTGGAAACTGATTCTGAGGATGATTTTTGTCTTGCACAATTATTTCAAGAAGAAAATGCAACGGATGGTCCAACTATTGAGGAAATCATTGAAGATGCCAATGACATGGAAGAGGAGATTGATGATTTCTTCAAAGACGAAGAGGAATTACGTGCACGTCCTATTGTACGAAGTCCTAATGATGGATTTAGCTTTTCATCAGTGCATCAAAGAAGGCGCAACCGTTTTCGTTACATTGTGAGAGTTATTCCGATTGAGAAAGCTCACCGGCATTAAAATTCTCTACAACTTTTTTTTTATTATTTGTGGGAAAGTTAACGTTAAAATTTATTTTAATGTTTTCATATCACTGGTTTTTTTTTTTCTTCGACTTTTGATATAGAACTAAGTAATAGCTTAGAAAATCAACTACTTAAATGTCGCTGCCGCGACGTATTAGAGTAGAAAAATTGATCTCATCGTTTCAAATATTTTTTTTTTATTTTTTTTTTTTCGTTAAATCACATTTATTTTCTTGTTCTTGCTAACCGTTATAGACTCCAATGTCATAAATGACGATTTGTTTAATTTTTTTTTCTTTTAAAATTTGTGGGTCCTAGAAGGTTATGCAGCATTTTTGTTCTTCGTTTTTTGTTAAAAAATTTTTTTTTATTCGATTTGTTTTCCAAATCAATTATGCAGAATTTTTGTATTTCGTTTTTGTTTAAAATTTTATTATTCTTAAATGTTGTGTTTTCCAAAGCAGTTAGCAGCATTTTTGCATTTCGTTTTTGTTTAAATTTTTATTATTCTCTGATGTTTTTTCCAAATCAGTATTTCTTTTTTTTTTTTTCATTTATATTTATAAACATACTCAGTTTTCATTGTGTGCGAAATCTCGCAGGAAACGAATGTAAATTCGGATGAGTTTTTGTTTAAATTTTTATTATTCTATGATGTTTTTTCCAAATCAGTATTTCTTTTTTTTTCATTTATATTTATATATTACATACATACTCAGTTTTCATTGTGTGCGAAATCTCGCAGGAAACGAATATAAATTCGGATGAGTTTTTGTTTAAATTTTTATTATTCTATGATGTTTTTTCCAAATCAGTATTTCTTTTTTTTTTCATTTATATTTATAAACATACTCAGTTTTCATTGTGTGCGAAATCTCGCAGGAAACGAATGTAAATTCGGATGAGTTTTTGTTTAAATTTTTATTCTATGATGTTTTTTCCAAATCAGTATTTCTTTTTTTTTTTTTTTATATTTATATATTACATACATACTCAGTTTTCATTGTGTGCAAAATCTCGCAGGAAACGAATATAAATTCGGATGAGTTTTTGTTTAAATTTTTATTATTCTATGATGTTTTTTCCAAATCAGTATTATTTCTGATAATAATATAGGTAGTGCACTTATTACTTAAACAAATATATATATATATATATATATATTTCTTTTTTTTTTTCATTTATATTTATGTATTACATACACACTCAGTTTTCTATGTGGACGATTTCGCAGGAAACGAACGTAAATTCGGATGAGTTTATTGTTCACGGTATTACGGATTCATAAGCAAATTGAATGATGCGTAAGAAAAAGGTGCTGAGAAATATGCCGTCAGTACCATCAGGCTATCAGCTACGTAAGTAATGCGAAAACATTCTCAGAAAACAGAGTGTCTAATGCCATTCGAATAGGCAACTATAATTTCATTAGATATAATCACTATTTTTGTATTTGTTACCTTAATTATAAAATGAAAATCATTCTTATCTTTTCCTTTTCATTCATTAATTATAATTTTCATGATGTGTAAACGTCCAATCATTTTTCACATACAAATCGAAAGATTAGTTTATGTAAAGTTCTATAAAATAATTAGTAAAGTCACTAAATGCTGTTTCTGAATTAATTAAATGGTATGTAATTTATTGCTACTCTTATATTTTATAGAACTCTGCTTAAACTTTATATGATCCAAGTGCGGATATGGAATATTCTAGGAATTAGAAAATAATTTAATAACATTTGATGGATTATTCATGAAAATTGTATTAAAACTTATATCTTCCATTGTGTTTGTGTGAATGATTTAATCATTAATTGGTGTGGGTAAAATTTCGAAATAATAAAATTATGAATTGTGGGTGACGGAATAACACGGTGCTCGCGATCTTCCTAAGCAAAATGGAACTCCAGCGTGCTAGCATACACTGTAAAAATTCATATGTATCTGATTCAAGTATTTGTAACCCTAATGCTTAATTAGTGTTGTTTGTGGTTTTCGCATATTTAATTTCAATTAATTCGGAAATTTCTATTAATAAACAAAAGTGGTATTAGAGTAACGTAATTGTTCTACCGTTAGTATAATTTGGAATTAACTTTTACAGTGTACTTTTTTTTTTATCTTGTACTAGTTCTGTGACGTTCCATTGCAAATTAAAAAGTATAATTAATTTTGGTCGAATTCGAATAAACAGCAAAATAAAAATGGACGTAAATATGTGCGAACGGCATGTTAAGATTTTATTGTTCATTATAAATTTTGGTATTGTTTTATTCGAATTTAATTAGAGATGTTTTTAAAAATGTGAATAGATTATTGATTGATTATATGTTTCAGCAAATTATTTTGTGGGATTTTCTCGATGACCGAGAAACCAATCGTTGGCTGTACTCCATCGCTGACGATTTAGAAGATTTGGTCGCCTTCTTTTCAGATTCCGAAGACTCTGATTGGTCCGAATATGATTTCTATTTCGATTAATCATCTTATTAGAAATCTATTTGTTTCACTGACTTACAGTTTTGCATTTTCATGTGCAGTATAATGTTTAATTATTTTCTACTCTATTAGAATGATAGTTTCGAATACGTAAATACGAAAGAGTGATAAAAGCAATAAGATCGCTTTATAATAATTAGCTAACACACAATTTTTTTTTTTTTTCAATTTTCGTAAATAATATTACAATTGATGCTTTTCCATTATGAAGCGGGCTTTTGTTTCGTGTTTAATTTTTGTTAGGCCATCGCCCTCCCATTGCACTCTTTTAAAATATCCCTACTCTACTGACATATGAGTTGCTTCATTTTGTTTGTTTTTTATTCGTTTTTTTTTTTGTTTAAGTTAATAAATCTCATTGTACGTGAAATGTGTAAAACCGAAGCTCTTAACAATTAAATTTCAACTCTTTGCCTGTATTTGGCGTCCTGGTGTGTGACCTATTTTGCTCTCGTGCCTGATGGTCTGAGCATCGGTAGCGAATTGTTTGGCGTAAGTAGAGAAAAAGACTCCGCATCCCTGTTTGATGAATGTGTATGGAGTGTTGAATTTGTGCGCACATTTAAAAAAATAATAAATGCTCACGGAAACCAAAAAATACCACGTAAATGCAGTGCAGTATCCCAAGGAAAATTTACTGTATTGTATACCATATACTACTAAACTAAACGCTTTGAATGTGATCCGTTGAATAAAAGAAATCTATAGTGATATAATTCATAAGATATTGTTGATACATATTAATCATTGCAAATTTATGATCAATTCACTCTGTATAATGAAAGTTGCGCATTCCAAAATGTAGTGAACGTGTCTTTTTGATGATAAAAAAAAGTGTATGTCGTTATATGATTAAGATGAAAAAATAACTAATATTACATACAACCGATTTTTTGGAATTTAAGATATTAGAGTGTGTCGTGGAAAGAATAGTTACTACAAAGAAACATTTCTTATATTAAATATTCATGTGATATTGTACTTTATTAATCAATTAGGCTTCAGCAGGTAACTCAAAAGATAAAAAAAAAAAATCAATAAAACCTACCTCCGTAGACAGCGTATTGTCATTTCTCGTGGCAGCCTCGAATCCTTAACTAAATAAATAAATAATAAGTGAAATAATAACATACCTGAAATAGATTATTACCTACCAAGTTCATTTTGCAATTACTAGTTCAGTTTGACATTGTTCACGCGTTTGTGGAATGACCGAATGTGTCCATATTCACTGCGATTCTTTATTTAAAATGACTTAATAATTATTAGAATGAACCAATAATAATAATAATAATAGTTGATCACTTGCTGTGATCGTAAGTTGAAACATATTAAAAGAAAACATAAAATGAAACATGTATACAAGTTATATATTATTAGCTTAAGCTATACATTTCCAAAATTATTCATTTTATTGATTGCCTATGATTCACCAAAACCAAATTGTTTTTAATTTATTATTATTATTACTGAAATGTCGGCGCATTGTTATCTCAGTACGTTACATTTGTAGTCATTTGATGCCAGTAAAAAAAAAAAAAAAAAACTGATGACAATATTTCACTTCATTTTTGTACATGATACCTCAATTATTATAAAAAGGAAACAAAACTATTTCAATGTTCAACACTTGCCCTTCATAGATTTTTGTATTTAATTTTAGGTTTATTTTTTATGTTTTTTCTATCGTCACCAAAAGTGTCTAAATGGGGTTAGATTGTATTGTACTTGTGCTACAGTTTTTAGTAATTGCTTTTTGCATTCGGCCTTAGGCAGATAAAATATCAACAATTTGTGTTTAATTATTATTACTATTATAATTATTATATACTTAGAATTGTTTTAAGAAGCTATGATAAAACAATTTTATTTTAACATAAATACTGTTCTTATTATTTTGTGTATTTTTTTAATCATCTGTGCATAATATGATTCCCCAGATAGAATTTGTTTTCAATTCAAGTTTTAGATATTTGTTAGTTCCCTATTTTTCGTTTTTTTTTTATTATTAATAATCGTATCAGTACAATATTTATTTTGAGATATTAGCTACGCTTTATTCCCATTTTTATTCGTTTGTTTTTGTTGTGCCAGTGGGTAAGGCACTTCTTAATTAGAAATTGTGTATATATTGTTGTATAGTTAATAAAATTGTGCCTCTTGGGTGTTGGACACTTAAAGGTACCCACTATTTGTTATTACTACACCAGTTCCCTTATGAACGAATCCTACTTAAAATTTTAAATTATTATTGAAAATATATTTTCCACTTTATGTTGCGTCTTAAATATGTAAATAAAAAAAATAAAAAATAAACAAATTCTTTCATTTTGCACCTTAAAATTTTCGCTCCAAATATCCGAAATGCTCAATCCTATTAATGATTAAGTCGAGTGTGAGTAGTCGTATAAATATCCGATTGGGCTAAGTTGGGCCTGATGTATTATATACTAGGCCGCTATACAAGGAAGTATTACTGGTTGAAAATGTACTACAATGAATAAGATGACTTAGCAATGTTGAGAAATCGATACTGATATTCCATTTTAATACGGATTATTCAATTTGCATACATGATTTTACTTTTTTATTCAAATTTAAAACACTGTCTTACTATGAAAAGCTAAGAAAAAGCAGATTAGCTATTATAAAACATTTAAATCAAATTATATTGAAGATTTACTGAGTTGCGGTTGATTAAAAAATAGAGAAAAGGGTTAAAAATGTCTATTTATTGTAATTACTTATAATTATCAAATATAATTCAATACAGTAAATAATTCTTGATTGATATATTTTATAACTGTTATTGCTCTAATACAGGTAGTTATTAAATAATACTATTAAACATATTTGATTAAGTATTCACGAAAATATAAACAAATATTGTTGAAGCAATAAAATATATTTTTTAATTTTTGAAATTATAAATATTACGCATTATTGTGAAATATAGATTAGACCATAACAACGAATTAAAATAAGTTGATAACTGTTTTGATCACGTGAAAATATATTAGTCACCTTGCACCAAGCGGATTGGACATTGTTTGTTTTTCTTGCGCTCCAGAATCCTCTAGAACCTTCTAGAGGTCACGTTTTAAGTTCAACTTAGCTGAGTAATGGTTGAATACAGCGCCAAATCTAACTTAATCATATACCACGTGACAATGATAAGCCAATATGGAGAGAGGATTGTTGCATCATAGAATAATATATATATATAAATAAATGAAACCACCGCACCATATTCAGTTGTGTATTTGTATTTGACGCGGTGTTTTAATATCACAGGTGTAACACACAAATAGGTATGCTAGTATAATAATGAATATATTTTTATTTTAATATTATTTTACAAATATTTAATAATATTAAATTAAACTTAATAAATTAACAACATCCGCATATTACTATGTATATAAAATTTGAAACTTTCTAATAATAAATAAACTAGGGGAATAGAAACTGGTTTGTATATTTATAATATTTGTTCTTACAGTGAAAATGAATGAAGAAAATAGCGTTTCGTTGAAGGTTTACCTTATGGAAGGTGATACTATTGTAGAAGTTCGACGATTTGAAATTGATCAAGCAGTTATAACAAATTACGATTATGTGCGCGAACGTCTGCAAGTCGTCATTCCAAAATTAAGGGAAAAAGTTTACAAACTACTTTGGCAAGGTAAGCTAGTTTGATTAATTGACAAAACTTTTAAATCGCAAAAAAAAACACCGTGTGCCATAACGTGCCTGACTACTAGCAGTTCCTACAGTTTTCTATTAATTTTGATAAATAGACGCGATAACTTTTATCGAAATATGCAATTAATGTTTCGCTCGCAATTATTAAGTAGTTTTATGAGCCAATGCGGCCCTGCACATATACATTTATAACTGTCACGCATTTATGTCTTTTTATGGGATTTAGCCACGGAAAATATATCCATTATAAACGGATCTTTCCGATCATTTATAATTTGTGGTTTTCCTTTAAAATAACTTATTTCTTTATTGTCTTTTTTTAATATCAAAATGATTTATTTCTAAATAACAACATAGGAAATGGAATATCGAAATTAAATTATATTACTCATAAAAATATGAAATTCTACTCAATCACTATGATAGATTATAGTATTAATTTTTATTTATTGTTAATATTTATGATTTAGATTCTGATGGTGACGAAGTCACAATTTCATCCGATGAGGAATTAATGATTGCGTTGACTGAGTTAAAAACAAATATTTGTAAATTCATCGTTCGTTTGCCATCTGAAACCCCAGAAACTGATACAGGTCGTGGTTTCGGTTTTGTGTTTCCGAATTTATTCGAAATGATTGGTACCACATCAATGTACGAGAGTTTTTGCCCGCTACTCGCTGAATTAAAAACTGATGTAAATTGTGATTCTTGCTCCCAACTGATCACTGGTTTACGTTATAAATGTTTGGAATGCGAGCATTACAATCAATGCTCTGAATGCGAGTACAGAGACTTCCATCCAGACCATGTTATGCTGCGCATCGGCAAAGATCCAGCCGTTGGAGGACTGGTAATTTTTATTTAAGTACAACCGGATGTAACGCTAGTTGCGAAATGTAGTTGTTTATCTAAATGCGAGCGAATGACCATCCGGTTGCACAATTATAAAACGATTATACGATTTTATTCTCATAAATATATTTTGCTTAATAGTTACCAAAATGTATGAATATTCTGAAGAGTCATTTAATGCGCGGGGGTCGTTGTGCTGGTGCAAATATGGGTTCATTTTGCCGTGACAGAATGTCTCGCCATGCTAAAGACGGTGATAAAGAAAAATGTGGAAAAGGACATCATGGACGGAAATTCCGCAAACATGGGTAATATTTACTATTGATTTTTAATATATGACACACATAATTATTCCATTTTATTAATTAGTAGACATCATTCTCCTGGCAAACACCATTCTCCCGGTAGACACAATTCTCCTGGTAGACAACAATCTCCCGGCAGACACCACTCCCCCAGTAAAACCCCACCTACTCATGAAGAACCCATGGCCGAATGTCCTTTCGGAAACGGCCAAATTGGAAATTTAGGCAGCTTGGTTAATGCGTTCTTAGGTAATTAATTTAATTTACAAATATCTAGAAGTGCATCTAATTTAAAAAATGTTTATATCTACATAATTATTGATTGATTTGTTTTGTTGTATTGCCGCGTAATTAGAATAAATATGTATTGAATGTAAAAATATGGATATGAATTAATTATAACGAATGTAAATTTTTGTAAAGGAATGCAAGGAAATTTGTCGCAAAACCCAAAAGAATGTCCAAAACAAACACCAAAGGCATCAAAATCCGACGAGCCCAAAGACATATTTGTCGATGGCCCGCCAATGTCTGCAACTGAAGATCTGAAAATGCAGGACGAACCATCTGTGGCATCACCATCAACAAGTAATGCAGATAAAGGTAAATATTCAACATTTTTTTTTTTTTGTAGTTTTCTTTTCATTTTTGTTTATCTGATACCATAGATGATTTTTTTTAGACTCAAATCTAAACTCGGCACTAGCAATGCTAGCGGAAATGGGATTCACAGATGAAAATAAATGGCTCACACGTCTGTTGGAGCATTTTCATGGGGACATTGCAAAAACACTGGATCATTTAACTTTGGGAAAATAATTGTATTGTTTTTTATTTTTGTGATTTTTTTATATCTTTATGCATGATTTTAGTATTCAGTTGGAATGTGGTGATATTGATTAAACTGGTGTAAGATTTATTGTTTTTCTGTTTTGTATTGGACGCTATCAAATAAAAAATGACTTGCACTTATATTTGTTGTCTCTTTATTATTATATTAGTGTGTGTGTGTATTTTAGTAATTTAGAATAAATTGTTTATTGTTTTTATGTTAAATTACGACTCATACATATACATTAGCTGATATTGACGCAAGTCAGTAATGAATAATTATAAATTACATATTTAATTTGGGGTCTAGTATGTTGTTGTTGTTTCCCCCCCCCCCCCCCCCCAGTGTTTTAGGATTTATGTATGTAGGTATGAATAAGTTTGCGTAAAGCTGTTTGGGAAAAGTATGCTACGATGAAAATAGTGCATGCTTGTTGTAACAGGTGGCGGGAGAAGTATACCAAAATTTCGTGGGTGGAAAATGTTTGGCAACCGGTACTTTACGAATGTATTCAGTTGTGACGGTTTGAACAAGAGCGACCGCGTATTTCTGAAAACGTAACTTGTCAACGTTCACGTAAAACGATCAATTGTTTATTGTTTTTAAAAAACAGTGTACTTATGGATGTGTATTTGCTCCCACTTCCTGAAGAAAAACAGCGTACGTAAAAAAACCAGTAATTTTCATTCATTATTTTACGAAATCAAATATTTATATCATAGCTAATATTAGGATGTGCAGTGAATGTACTGATTGTTGACAATAATTGTGTAATTCTATCTAAATAAAACGAAAATGGAAACTAGACTGATACAAATCATTGTTTTGTTTATGTTTGAAACAACAACAAAGTAACATTATATAAAATTGGTCGTATAAGCAAAATTTGTTATTTCAAAAACGTCAATATCAAATTTATTTTTATTTAGCTCTCAACGTCAGTCAAGTCATAGGAATAGTAAAAGCAATATCAAAATTCGCTTATAAACCAAAAGAAGAACAATTGAAACAAATTGAATACATTACAAGATTGGAGAAACTTGTCACGCCAGGTACAGTATTCCGAAATGAAATACTGTTTAGATTATTTTCGAGGCGAATCGTTGCTGTTTAGCACCAGACCTAATAAACATCAAACTGATTTTATTATCTAGCTATTTAATTACCACAATATTTCAGCTCTTTCAATTTCACATTTAAAAGCCTTATTTTTAGCTCGGTTTTGTACAAAATCACTTAAAAATTGTCTGTATCATAACATCTCAATTTTAAAAACGCGTTATTTATAATTCCGAAAACACTAAAATTATGCTTAACAAACACTCAATTAAGTTCCTAAACAAAATAAGCTGCGTAGACTCAAATTCAACACTCGTATTTGTTTTTCTAATATTTACAATTACTTGCAACTTTCTATTGTACAATATTTCTTAATATGTTAATAAATTGTTAAAATAAATCAGCAAATCATTTAATTGGGTTATTTTATTGTATAATTGTGGTATTTTTTGTCATATTTACGAATTGAAAACAAATTCTATGAAATATATATTTGTTAAATGAATGCAAATTTTACTAAAATTTTGATCAATTAATTATAGGAAAAGATTTAAATAATAATAATTTACACTTTATTTTCGTTTTAAATTGTAAATTGTAGTGTTTGATCTCTATGAAAATTTATTAAATTTTCATTTAAAATTAATTTATGCTTTATTTTCGTATTTTTAATAAAATATGAACTAATTTTAAAAATTAGTTAAATTTAATTATAATAGCTAGGAGATTAAAAAATCTCTTTGAATATATACTAAATGAGTGTAAATACTTTTTACTAAAATGTGAAATTTTTGTTTTTGCATTTTGATAAATGAAATGAACAGAAATTAAAAGTGATTTAGCAAATAATTTACGCTTTATATTTGAAATGCGTCATATTTATTAATGTAGAAACTGAAAAGCCTATACATATATGTAAATAATAGTTGAGAAATATTTTTCCGCAAACACTTCCCTATGGATGATGACGCTGGGTAATTGTGTTTTTTATATCTATGAGAAGGCACTTCGATCCTTGGTTCGATCAGCTGTGCTTTGTCGGTCATGGTCGTTGATTTGACGTGTGCCAAGTTTACAACAGAAATAGTTTTTCGTCTAAGTTTTACCGCTAATATATTACTATAAAAGTGACGTAGTCCGACAAGATCAAAACAATTCCTCCGGTTCTGGCCGCGTTTACAAATGCAGCGTATTTATTCTCGATAAGGTATTCGCATTAGATCACACACAAACTTAATATAAACCGATTACGAGATTTATTGCAATTGTATGCAATAAAATATTTTACATTAGGAAATAAATTATTTCTTGTATATATTTTCGTATAATTATAATAAAAATTAATTGGTGGATGCGCGCCTTGAAATAAGTTTCACCGACTGCAGTTGGAATTATTTGCCAAAATACGTAATTGGGTTAAAAGGATTACACAGTTAAATTTAAAGTGCCACTAAATCAACGAATATCTCGCTTCTAACTGTTGAGGTTAAAACGGTTCACTGACACTGTATTGAGTGTATCAAGATATACAAATCAATAAATATGATATAAAATGATATTAACAAAAATGTGACAGGATTCGATATCTTTACATGCGACTGATAAAAATAGCAACGCGATTGGTTGACGAGTCGTATATTTTTTATTCGCAAAAATAAAATAGACGAACACAAAAAAAATCAAATAAAATAAAATACGGAATAGTTTTATTGCACAGATATAAATTGATACAGGGGGATAGATTTATCAATATATCTTATATGTCGTCTTCAATGTTTTAAATCGATTTAGTCATGTATTTGATATCGTGCTGTCAACATGGACACATATCTCCTACAGCAGGATATTGTGCGGTTTTTACGTTTGCAATTTGTTGGCGGTCGAGAGTTTCGCCAACATCTCCAGCAGGTGCTAGAAGAGGTACTTATTACGTGTAGTTCTTGATCTAGAATCGTTATTTGCTTATTTTCTATACGCTTTTATTTATTTGTTTTCACGCAAAACTTTTTAACTTTATTATAATTTAGTTAGAAAATAAAAAATATTTTTTATATTATTGTCAAAAGTATATTTGAAGTAAAACATAAATAATAGTGCGTTGTTACACTTCTAAGTTCAATTCAATTTAATTTCATAAATATTTTTATTTATTTGGGTTTGTATTAAATTATATACAGCTATGAATTTGAATTTCTAAACTAAAAACGATTTCCACTTACGGTTTCAATATTTTTATTTTCTAACTCAGTGCGTTGGCACTGACAGACCATTCGATTGCCTGGCACTTGCGCTTCTTAAGTGCACTGAAACTGTAAGTGAAGATGCTATTATCCAACAAGTCTTCTTTCGAAAATTCTCACACAAACACGTAAATAAAGTAAAGTTGTAAACAATGTTCAAATTGTTTTATATTTTTTTAAATACCGAAAACGCAAATGGCTCACTTTAGAGCTAAAGCTCGATATAATCAAGCATCACGAATACGGTGCATATTTGCTAAAGTAGGCCGTGATAATAGCTCGAAAACTTATATTACGAAAAATATGCGTGTTTTATATAATTAATAAAGACATTTGAATTAATTAACATCGTTTTATTTAATAACAAACAAACAAAACTTTTTTTTTGGAACCAATTTGCTTTTTTTGTCAATCCGGAATATAAGTAGAACCGGTATTATTGTATATTTATATATGAACGCTCCAAATATTTTCGACTATTCTAAAAATACAATTTATATCAATTTACTTGTGTTTTACACAGGAAACAATATATTAAAATATATGTCTTCAGTATGTTTTAAAGTAAATAAAAATCAATGCCAATTATTTCACAATTATACGAGATTTCAATATCTAATTGGTATTTCGGCGAACTCCCCTTTTGCAGTATTTCGTAGATATTATGAGTACAGTCCTGGTAATCGATGCCTATATAAATACATTTTAATTCACTTAATATTTTCATGAATACATGGCTAATGTGATTTGAAAAACGTACGAAATATTGTGGTAATTTTTGCGTTACCCCAAAAAAACATATTGTGAACAATTACGTTACAGATGAAGATGGTGATTATGTTGTGGAAAAAATCTTCAACAGAGATTATGGTTGTATTCAAACATTTTATAAATTTATGGCGGTAAGTAGTCTAATAAAAATTTTAAATAACCAATTTGTGAAAATATTTAAAGTAGGTTTATTTCTAAAACTATATCATTCTTTTCTTAATATACATTTAGACTAATTATACACAGACCGAATTCCTAATGCATTTCCGTATAGTAGATAATAATAAAATAGAAACTTCGAATACTAACGGATATTTTTGGCATGTATCTATTTTTTAAGTCAACTGTGCTCCAGCTATCTAAACATTTTGACACCACTTAACAGTTAGATGGGAAACACTCGCAAAATTAACCTTACGATTCAAATTGTCGTTTGATGTTTAAAATATCAGTTACCATTCCATTTTATATCCGTAAATAACAAACTTGGAAGTTTGTAAATTTATAGGCTTCAAATTTCATAATGAATTAAAGCGATATATATTATTTTGCGAAGTTTCATGTTAAATAAAGTTTTATGATCGTAATTTTTTTTGTGGTCGTTTCTTTTATAGAAGTTAGTCATGGCTTCACGCTAACTGTATATTTTATCGAACCTTATGTTCTGATAATCAATATGTTACCGTTTTTTTTTTATTATTATTATTTCACACTCTATCGTGCGATGTTTCTTATACCTGCGTTTTATGACGTCGTAACAAATGCTTATTTACTATAAAATAAAGTAAACCGTGTTGAATTCTGAGCAAGTTTATAAATCTGTAATAAAAATTGCAAAAGATTTTACACTATTTTAATTGAATTACAGATCAAACATTTATGGAATTACTTATGAATACTTCAGTATTATTTATTATTTTAATTAAACACTTTTAAAGTAATATTAGATGTAGATTAATAGATAGCAACTATAAAATCGTTTATCTGCGCAGATGTATCTTTATGATGTATATCTGTTAGTGTAGTATAGTATTCGTGTTGGGAATGATTCTGGAACGTTTGATGGAAGATAGCAAGTGGTATAGGAGGGTTCACTCACTTGTAAAGTCTGGGCAAACTATTTTTAGTTACACAGTGCACGCACAATTTGTACATATATTATTATCATTTAACATACCCATCTGTTATGCCATTAGCTACCGTATCTTACGTAATTTGACACGGATAGACATTTTATTATGGTCGAGTCATTTATAACAAAAATCATTGTACTTTGTAGCATACCTGCTTGTCGTTTTTATAATAAAATATATTTGGCACGCGCCCTGAACTTGTCAAAATGATAGCTATCGTTATTTATAGTTTTCCAACATTTTCTTCAGCATTTTAATTTATAAAAAAAAAAAACATTTATATTCAACGAGACAAGCGGCATCAACGTCTTAAGCGTGTTCATCGTTTATGATTCATCACTTTCAAAACCAGAAATTCAAATAAATAATCACGAAACTATTGAAACAATTTTGTAACAAATTTTTTATTTATTTAATATAGCTACACCATAATATAAATAATACACCATACATACACACACACACACACACACACACACATATATATGAAATAAGGTCATTTAACTATAGTAAATAAATTGATTCATATGCGAATAATAATTGTTTTGTGTATTGCTTATATACAATAACGGATAATATAATTAAAAATATGGTACGATTACATAATTAATTGGTGTGAAAATCAATAGTAATTTATTGGGTATGCTTTTATGATGTGCAGAATAGGTCAATGATGTGACAGCTTTTCAATTTGAAACTATCACTCATAATCAAAAGCAAAACTCGAATTTCCTGATGAAACTATAATTAAACACTAGGATTGGCGATGCGCATGTGTTAATATATTTAGACACGAACAAATCAGGCGATAAATTGCATGCAGACTTTGAGAATAAGGTCATCATTAAAACACCTGTGTATCATTAGCGAAACGAACGAACGAACGAACGAACATCTAAAGTTAATTAGCAGTGACAATTTTTGTGTTTAGCAAAAATTATGCTACAACCTTCGCAAAAAAACATTTGATGCCAACATTTAATATTTTCACATTTAGCCCAACTGTTCCAGCATCATCCAAAATGTCAATTGACAGACAATTTACATTTTCAAATCAGTATTCACATATGTTAATTTATGATCATGTTTAGATAAAACATAGATAACATGATTAATTGGCAGAAAAATTTGGCAGAATAGGAACAAACAAGTATACTATTGTGTAATTTTATAAAAATAGATTCATGAAGAAATTTCAAATTTTCGGAGGTTCAAGATGCCAATTTTTTTTCGCACTTCACTTACATTTTATTAATTTAATCCCAAGTTACATTAACGTATTGCAAACATATAAAAATAACTTGACAATCTTATTCCAGGTTTGTTGTTATCCCCACGTAGTGTTAAAATCATTTACGTTGATACATAAATGTGTGTCACAAAAGCGAAATTTCAAAGGTATTATTGTATAAATAAATCCGTATTGTTCTAATTACAAAAATAAATATGTTCGAATGCAGGTACTTTGGCAAGACGTATTTCTACATCGTTTTTATGCGACGAGGGCCAAGTATTAATTAATGTTTTATTAAATATAGAAGATCAACTTGAATATGCAGGCTGCGCACCGAAAATCATCAATTCTACTTTTTATTATTTATTATCCATTTTGGATATTGCCTGCAAGCGAGGTTCATAATTTTGTTTTTTTAATTTAAGCAAGTTGTTACAAATTTATATTTTCAGATAAAAAATTTTGTAGATTTTTCGACAGGTATCACGTGTTGAAAAAACTTTTATATTTACTAGGAAAATATAATAAGTCATTCAAAGTGAGTGTCATTCTTATAGATATATTCAGGTGCATCATTAAAACCAGTAAGCATCACATATCTCATTTATTAATTGATTGATAATGATTTATTATTATTTTAGGGCACGCAAATGAATTTATTACAAATAAATCATTTTTCATTAATTTAGAAACAATATTTACAATGTTGAAAAGCAAACGTTCACCAAAAATAAAAAATATGGTGATACTCATCAAGCTGTTAACAAAAAATGGTAATCCGAGTCAATTTATATATTTTTTTTATATTGATACATCTGGTTTTTTGTAGAAGATATCCATGAATCAATATTCGAAACGAAAATCATTAATTACTTACTATCGATATTAGTGAATGATGACAACTTAACTGTTACGTATAGCATGTGTAGATCGATTGTGTTATCGATAAATAAAATTATAAAAAAAGGTACCTCAATTGTGTATAACAAAAATACGTAAATACATATTGATTCGATTGTAAATATATTTCAGACTTATTCCTCGAGTTTTTTAAAACAAACGCGAATATACGTTTGCTGTATAGATTTTGTGCTCATTTCACTGTCACCGAAGATAAACATCATATTGTTTTATTGAGAGCATGTTCAATCATACATGCTTGTCTACCAAAACGAGAACTCATGGCAGAGTACTTAAAATGCTACTCGTTTCCGTTGACGACAATCAATCGCAAAAGTGGTACGTTCTGAAAACGGGATAGAGTACTTCTTTCTTCCTTTTAGAGTGAGAAAACCGAAATAACCACCCCTTAGCTACCTGCAGCAGCATCCCGAATAACTTTAGGCGTGGCCAATTTTAGGATAAGGCGTGGCCACCTCTATATGTGCAAGATACTCTAAAATTCGCCACGCCTCCACTTCCTATTCAATTTATTGTATTTTTTATATATAACGTAAAAATAGTCAAATAAAAACATAAAACTTAATCGTTTGTGATTTAAACGAATGCAAATTATACGTTTGTATTTTATATATATTTAATATAGGTGAATTTCAATGTCACTTCTCCGAAGAAGAAGATTATTTAAGTGCTTTATCAGATGAGTCTGATGTGGATGAAGACGACGATGATGAGTTAGAAGATGATGAAGATGAAGATGTGCATGAAAAGACCGATAACTATGTAGTTTTAGATAAATACGACGATGAAAATCACTGCCAAACATCATGGAAAAAATGTGTTCAACAATTAGCCCAAAAAGAACCAAAAAATAAACTATTATTTTCTACATCGACGCCGCATTTGTAATCGAATTGTAATTTAGTTGCCTTTGTACAAGAAAATAATTTAAAAAAATTTACAGATATGATTCGCTAATTGAGTACTCTCAAGACGTAGATAAACTAGGAAATAAAATAAAAATATTTGAAAATGTTGAGGCATGCGTAAAACATAGTAACGTTTATTGTATTTTGGCGGCTAGAGTTGTAACGAAACGACAAATTGTTAAAGTTGCTTATCCGGATATGATAGGAGCGGAATCCGTAACACAACCACAGTATTTAATAACGAATTATACGAAAATTTCCAGGTACTAGTTACCCAATCGGATTAAATTGCAGTATTACTTTGACACATGGGAGCTTTACAAGCTCCAAAGACTCTAAAATTAACGAGAGAAAATGGTCATAATACTGCAATTTAACAGTTAATTATTTTACAAATATTGATAGTTTTGATGTATTTTGGAAAATTTCTAGAACTAAATTATTAGAAATACTAGATAGAGCACTAAATGAAAAACAAGTTATGTATCCAATTGTTTTTGATTTGGATTACCTACAACGTAACACAGAAGCTGTCCAAAAGTAAGTAAATTTGTTATTGTAATAAAGTTATTTGTATACTATGGCGACTATCTAAATTAACTTTTAATAATTAAAAAAAAATTGGTCATATTAAATATTAGGTTAGGTTAATTACGCCAAAATATACGCAACCATCATCTAAGAAATGCGATTAAAAATTTCATAAATGAATAAGTGACTAAATTTACTCTGTTTTTTTTTATTTTTTGAAAACTGGCAGTGACTTATTGAAATGTGATGATCTAAATACTTTAGTTACTAATCAAACTAATGCATCGTCCCTGAAATTCGAGTCGAGGTTCGAGGGTGGCAATTTAAGGAGAGCGTATAAGGTAGTTTTCGTTTATTTTACACAAAATATGTTTAATTATTTTTGCAAATGCTATTAGGTCAGTCAGTACATGTACAATCTGATTTTGGCACCAGATGTAAACACTAATCGGAAATATCAGTGGTTTTATTTCGAAGTATCTAACACAAAAGCTCAAGTTTCCTATGTGTTCAATATTATTAATTGTGATAAAACAAACACACAGTACAATCACGGTATGCAACCTGTACTGTTTTCTGTTAAAGATTCGACGTTAGGAAAAATCGGTATTATAATAATCGCATTTGTTTAATTTATAGTTGAAATTCACGTTTTTTTTTATAGGCTGGGCACGAACTGGTTCCGATATATTTTATTATCGGAATAATTACACTGATTCATCCCAATCGATTTATCACACATTGTCGTTTAATATTCGTTTCCCACACAGCAATGACGTATGCTACATTGCTTACCATTTACCGTATACTTATACGAGACTTATGGTGAGAAAACTTATTTATTTCAATTCGTAAAGTAAGCGAAAAATAAATTTACAAATGAAAATTCGTCTTAGTTTATTAATAATAAAAATGATTGTGGTGTAATATAGAATTTTAGTTTGAATTATAATTCTATTACCATACATTTAATTTTACACTAAACATATTTGTTTAATCTTTATTTAAATTATCAACTGTACTTAGTTTAAATAATGAGTTAAAAATTGTATTTCTTAGACATATTTATACGGACTTCATACAAATCCTCCGAGTAACGCATATTGCAGCGTAGATACTCTGTGTTACACTTTAGCAAATAACCCAGTTCCATTGGTGACAATAACGGCACCGAAAACTACGAAAAATCCAATACATGTAAGTAGCAATAAAATGAAATTTAATACTGTATGAAACGAAGTTAAACAAATATATTAAATTTAAACGAAATCTAATACTATTTTATTATAGAAGCGTAAAATAGTAGTTTTAACTAGCCGTGTACATCCGGCTGAAAGTAATGCATCCTGGGCGGTTGAAGGAACGATCCGGTATCTTCTACAAGATGAACTTGTGTCTAGACAACTACGGGATGAGTACGTATTCAAAATTGTTCCAATGCAAAATCCAGAAGGTGTTATTTATGGCAGGTGAGATATTTTGTTTAATTTGCTAATTATAAAATTCCCATTTAATGGGGTGGTAGATTATGAATAATTTAGACAAAATCGTCGATTCGTTTGAATATCTTTGATTTAGTATAAAACCAAAATGAAATAGAATGTTTAACTAGTTTAACGATTTACACTTTAAACGACATTATTATTCGATACTAAAAAAGATAAAGAAAAAACAAAATGTACCCTCGAAAAAAATCATTTTTATTTGTAGTAAGAGTAATAAATATAATATAACGGAAAAAAATACAAATCACATGTTTAAAAAATACTATTAAGTTACTGGAATGAATCAAGTATTTTTTTTCCGTACTATAAATAATAATAATTAATATAGGCTAATGATAACTTAAAATGGAACTAATCGAAAAAACCCGAAAAATTATTTATCTATACATAACACAGTTAAATCAATAGATGAATGCGAATTATGTGTATGAAACTGATTTAAATGTTGTTACATATTCTGGCGCAATGGTTGATACATACGCATCGTCAGTACTCTCAAGTAACTTTTGTTCTTGTTCTGATATCGTATTCCTGGCTGGTTCATCTTGCATTTGACCATCCGTTTCGTACGGACCTTCAGTTTGAATTGGTTCGTCCAGATTTACATCCGTTCCGATTTGCAAATGTTTAAATTGCGGATTCAAAACTACTAACATCTGTTCGATTTTATCATATCTCATTTCGCTTATAATCTTCGACAAATTGAAACGTCTATCTCGTAACAATGGATCATTTAAATCTGCACCGAACGCCAATGATCGTTTGATTTTATCTTCACTACCTTTTTCCTGCACAGGTACTGGAATATCGGTGCTTTCAGATTGAATTTCAGTTGTTTGATCGTGATTTCCAACAAGTAGTTTAATATTTTCCGCGTCGTTTAATTTCTCTAAATAGACTGCTTCTGCGATTTTCTGGATATCGCGTAATTCAGGAATTTTCTCGAAATCATGTGCGATGATTACGTCACCATTGCTTATTTTTTCCATGATTGAAGCTACGGCTGTATTTTGATCATTTTGTACGACTTTTTCTTCGAAACTTCTTCCGTTATTGTACAAAGCAAACAGCTCTTCAAGAACAGACTTCTGTGAGGTTACTGCGTGAGCTTCGTCTTGAACTTCTGGATCAGATGTTTCTTCATAGTGTACAGTAGTTGCTGGTTCAGCCACTTTTTGAACGTAAGTCTCTTCCCATATCTTCTGAATATCATGAGTTTTAGTGTTGTATAGATCAATGAATTCTTCAAATAATGACTTCTTTGTTGTTTCTTCGTGTTCGTCATCGTTTGATTCTGCTTCTTCTTCATTTTCTACATTCTTTTCAGTTACTTTAGGAGTGTAGGTGTTTTGGAATAATTTTTCAATGTCATGATAACCGGGAATTGAGTCAATGTCTAGGGAACCATTCGCTTTTTCATGATGGTGTAAAATTTCTATAAACTTATCAAAAAATGACGGACTTGTTTCATTGTCATGATCATGATCATGGTAGTCATGATAATCATTGTCTTCTGCATCTGGTGTTTCTGTAGATAATCCCATATGGTAGTACTCAATCAGTTTGTCTATGTAGGATTTTTCACTAACTGTTTCAGCTACAGCTGCTTCAGTAGTGGTCTCTTCATCTGGTGTTTCAGTAGTTAATTTGATATTGAGAAAATCGAAAATCTTGTTTATGTATGTATCAACTGTGTGTTGTTTATTAGTGTTAGTTTTTTCTTCGATATCTTCACGTTTTTGAATGTCTTCGTGTTTGGTTGTTATATTGGCGGCAGAAGTGATATTTTCACTTTCAATCGGCCGATCGGTTGTAACGATCTCTTGTGATGTATTAGTGGTTGCTGGATGAATGGTCTCGGACGCATCAGTTGTTTGAGGTTCTTGATCGAATGTCATACTTTTGCGTGATAAGGGTTTGCGTGAAATCATCTTACGGGTTTTTCCGATGTCAGACATGTCCGGTTCTTTGTTGTCTTTTTTAGCAGAGGTGACTTTTTCGAGGAAATATGGTTTAGAACTGAAAAATCGGTTTGAAAAAATTCGCGTAGTGGTTAGTGCTTGGCACAACTCCGAACAGATTATTTTAGAAAACTATTTGCTAGCATGCAAGATTTGTGCAAAGAATATTTTTGTATTTCGGTTATTTTTCTCATTTTTCATATTTATTTTTTTAAAATCATATTTCATTAATAGTTTCTCAGATATATTTTCCAATGAGGCTTCTAAGTTAAAGCGTTATATTGATTATTTGTTATAATTTTCAAATTAAATGCATTACTGAATTATGCAGTTTTTAATAACCGAACTGGACTTTTAATCAAATACTCTTCTCCTTTGCATAAAAAGATAATTACGTTACAAAAATTTATATTTTAATGCTTTATAAATTAAACTATTTATAGCTTGTTATATTTAGCAAAATCTGTTTTTGTAAAACTACTTTATTCAAAGCTACTAAATATCTAATGCTACTTAAACTTGAAGCGTACTCAATTATATTAAATCTGATTAACCCATAACATTTTATTTAATACTGTGTTGAACTTAAGTCGATTTGGATTTAAATTGAAAAAAAAAATGTTATTTGGTAAAACAGATTTTAAAAGAAGAAGAGTGACACCACCATACAAAATATCTAGGTATATTTTGTGAAAACGTCGATTTTATATTTACGGTTTGACTGACATAGGGCTTTGGGTCGGGTCTTGCTTTCGAATCAAATTTCGTAATGTATGTAATATAAAATCTGTGTAAAGCCGTGCCCTTCATCATGCAACCAATCACCTCGGGGTTTTGAAAATAAAAGTCATAATAATAATAATAGTAAAACTGTTGAAATAATATTAGCAACAACGATATACATAGGTAACCCGTGGTGTGTTGCTTGTTGCGTGGGCTCACCTGCGCTTACACCTGCGCTTACCCCTGCGCTGACGACACTGGAATTGAGCCGTAATTGTAGTAATAGCAACGCGTTTGCTCGCAGATGAAATCTTTTATCGCCGTACAATCATCGGTTGACCACTCGAAACTCGGTGCTTTCAATGAAATGCAACCGCTACTCGAACCGCTGTCACTACTAATAATACAAAACAAAACAAAAAAAACAAACAAACTCAGTTACTAGGCAACTCGAAATGGAAACGGAAATATATCAATCACATAAATTCTCTTATTATCTTCGACCATCAACATCATTGAGAAACCCCAACGTATATTACACAAATAATAATTCTAATTCTAAAACTGATAATAACCAATATTTGAATAAATTATAATTCTATAAATATAGACATGCTATAACAGTTAGTAATATCCGGTTCCTCTAGTAAACACCTTCGTGTTTGGCATACAAATTCACTTATCCGTTATTTTGATAAACCTATTCATTATTTGATTCACACCGAGCAGAATTATTTGATTATTTGTTAAATCGTTTGGGGTGTCTCAGTAATTAAATTCACCTTTCTCGAGCTGTCCGTTGCGGGGCAGTGCTACTGTTGACCACATCAGTCTGCACAGCTTCGTCTCCACGATTCTTCAAGTAGTTGAATGTTGCATTGAATGGAAGTCCAGTGCTCATCCATAGGAACATATCCGTGCCGAGTTTATTTCCCGAAGTCCAGAAATCATATTTAGTATAGCCTGCACAATAACAATATTAATTGTGAAACAAACGATGATCTTGGTTGTTAGATGTTTAGGAAACCCTAGTTTTTGGTACGGACCTGCATTACTGAGATATTGAGCGATCGAATCTGCTTTCTCACGCGTTTCGAACGAAGCGAGTTGAAGCCCCAGCGAGCGACAGTATTGGTAGGATAGGTAGAAGTTTAATTCGGGAGAATATGGGTTCATACGACTGACGAAATATTGGACGCCGTCTAGTTGTATTGTTGTTATTCTTTGTTCTGTTAAAACAAATAAAAATAAATTTACTATTTATTTTTGATTTTTATTTCAAAATTTTATTATTATTCTGATATTAATCCATAAACGCATTGAATAGAAATTTTGCATTTACATATTTATAATATTTCATTCATAAGTGGGCGATTAGAGAAAAATGTGTATTCGTTTAAATTGCCAAAAGGGTAGTCACTGGCCTAAGGAATTAATTTCCAGTGATGTCTAATTTTGCGTTTATTTACATACATATATGTAAATATTGTTATTTTACTAAAATTAGGTTTATTTCAAAATTTTAGATTTCAATAAACATAATAATTGGTTGTGCGATCTGTAAATCTGATATCCGATTGTTAATTTTGATTTACGAAAAGAAAATTCAACGCGATTTGTTTGTTACATTTATTATATTTATAACAATTATATTTTACGATAAATAAACATTTCGTTAAAGTTTTATGAACATTTTTCCTTAAGCCAGGTCTGTTTATGTTTAATATAATTTTAAATTAACCGCGGACATCTCAAATAGAGGCAAGTCTTATATTAATCTGATAAGTCTGATGACTTATTGGTATCAGGGTCATGTCAGATACATATGTATATAATACTATATAAATCCATGTATTATGATTGTTGTTATAAAACAATAAACAAGTTTCCTATTTTTGCCAAAATAGCGAAAATATTAATTAATATTTACGAAGAGAATCTATAAAATTTCATGATTTTATCACAAGCATAAAACTGAAAATATCTTGACAATTATATTAATAGGAATTATTTTTAAACGTTCGATTTAAAATTGACATAAAATCAAAATAAATTTAAAAAATATTAAAATACAATTGGCTATTTTAATTATAACAAAATAGCAGAATATATAAAAGTAAACAATAGTGCATTTATAATATCCACTAGATTTTTAAAATATATTATAATTTTTGGATGACTGATCAATAAAAATGTAAATAAATATAAAATATAATTAAAAAAATAAATCAAATATAGAAAAGAACTCACCCCTAGATGGAACGATGAAATTTAAACTAACAAGCACTAACAACAACGTACTAAAGTACTTCATAGTGACTGAAGTATGTGAAAGCCCTTTGATTAAACCAGAAACTTTTACTTTTCAACACTTGCAAGAACTGAAGACGAATGCGTAACGTATGCACGCCGATGGGTCTTTTATAGGCGCGTTCAACCGTTTTATTTTGTTAGTCGGGAGTCGGGAGTGAGTACGAGGCGACTTTACTCTCGTAACGAAAGATGTTGCCTTTTGTTGTTTGCGTTAGAACCGGATATGGATATCCCTCCTACACCCCTGCTGACACCCGCACAGCATACCATACAGACTTCACTGAATAAACATCCTTAAAATCAGACTTTACCACAAACACCAATTCAAAATTGTCAAGGTACTACATCAAAAATTTAAAAAAAAAAACCAAGCTCTTGTAAATTATGCCTTCATAGTCATTTCTTAGCTCTAATATTTAATTTCGTTTATTATTATTATTATGAATACATTTCTAAATGTATTGTTGATATGTCAGTAAAATCAAAATGTCTAAAGATGTTCATTTGGGAGCATTGTGGCAATTCATATATAATTCTATAAAATTTAATTTTTTTACGATAATGATTAATATATTGGCGCAGTACTTGTTGTATTTTTTATATCTGTCTTCTAACAAGTAATGGAGAGTAACTCAAAACAAGCGGTTGGTCTCTCGCATTGGCGACCTTAATTCAAGGGTTCTTTGTTGTCAAGACGATCATAAATTTGACCGATTCACTAAGCCTTCTTTTAATGAAAAGTATTCTTATGGTATGGTGCATAATGCCCTGACGAATATTCAAGGTTTGCTGTCTCATAAAAAACAGACGTATTTTTATTTCTCCAACCATAATTTTCTACATCACTTTCATGATAGTCAACACCTATTGTTGTTTCGGATTATTTATGTTTATTTTGATTGATGAAGCAGTTCTTAAAAAGATCTATTCGCGATTTAACTTAAGCCCTCGCCTCCTGCTGGCACTAAAATCAAAGGGTGCTTAATATATTTTATCCGCATTTTCTCTTTGTTTATCAGTTTGTAATTGCAAATTTCCTTTTGTTTAAACGCTTAAGTAAAATTATCTTATTATGAAAAATAAAAAAAACACCTGTTAAAATGAAAATTGTTAATATTTCCAAAATGATTAAACAAATATTTCATAACTTCCTGTGTATCTATTTCAAATTTAAACTAATTATCTCATCAATACTAATAATGGCAAAAATAACATATTAATAATGTTTAATTTTCGCGAAAAATAAACTCAATTAAATAATTATTGACTCGTTGACACCTGTAGCACATATGTGTAAAATCGAAACGAAAACTAACTTAATTAGTAATTACATTTAATCAATCATTTCCTTTACTAGTTAAATATGTATAATTACTAAGAAAGTATTACATAAATTAATTTGATCAAAACAATAACATATATTATATGAGTAATAATAAATTCAATTGAAATCGCGAATCAAATCATTTTACTTTCTATAGAAAAAAGTAACATTTTGAGAGACATAGGTATGCAGTATGTTTTGAATAATGACCTGGCGTCAATGAAGAACATTATTAACTTTAAAAAAAACTGTAACCATGATGGGAAAACGTTTTAGCACAATGTTTCCGTTAGTTGATACTGTGGAACATGCACAAAAAATAGTTATTGACTATGCTGTGAGACAGCTATAATAGTGAAATATGAGCAATTTCGGTGTAAACTTATTTATTATTAATTTAACTCGAAATATATAGAATTGCAAAATAACGATTTCGTCCTTTACGTTCTGAAAAGTTGTATGAGACGATTGCTAAGCGTATTGTGGCCGATTACTTAAGCTCTTTGTGCAGTACAGGAGAGTTGGGCTAACCTAAGCCGAACTATAAACACAATAACAGTCTTTTGAAAATCGTTAGTTCAATGGCCGTTGATCTTGAGGCCTCGCGGCCAATTTTTTTACTGCATAGATTTTGTCAGGTTGGATTTTTTTTCGAAATTAATTTGGTTTTTATTTAAAAATTATTTTGATGAACGTAATTTGTCAGTCACTTTTACATGGTTTCTTATTGAATTAATTCGGATGATGAATCATTTGAATTCTTATGGTTTTTGAACTTAGCTACTTCAGACTTTTACTTTATATTTAACGAACTTCATTTTTTATCTTAACGCTTATGAATTTTCGAAAAATATTACAGAGATTGTGATCGATAAGCAGAATTGCATTCATAAAAAAAAAAATAGCGAAATAGATTTAAATTTCTTCGGACCATTCTTGTTAATTTGATCCTCGTGAAAACCAGTTTCATAAATAAATGTATTTATACTTTTTCTAAGAATAATTTCAATGTTTTTTATTATTTACCATAGCATTTGGAATGCTAATTTTCAACCTGGTCGAAAATTTTGACAGATTCTAAATAAAATACACATTTTTATCTCGAAATACATTGAACCAATTACGTTTCACAATAATGCTTTTATATATATATTGCATTATTAAATAGTGCTTTTGAAATATTTCGTACTGCGAGATCACTTGTAGAGAAAGAAAATGTTAGCCAGTAAAATGTGAAAAGGGGATTCGGAAATATTTTTTATGAGATATGTCACTTGTGTGCTCCATTGCTGGAGAAGAAGAAAATGTTGATTTATGATCAGACACATTAATCACACGTTAATCGTATGTATTGGTAATATTTTATGTTCGAATTCAAAACTATTTACAAAATCATCAAAGACAACTTTTCAAATAGAATTATGACTATTTCTGCGAACCAATTTATGAAGTAGCTAACGCAAGTACTTAAAATGAATATAAGATACGTATATATTTAGTCTGTAAATATTTTTTGTTAGTGTAAAATATATGGTTGTCGATAGTTAGTACGTACGTACAAGCATACCGAGTTCTTTCTTGGTTTCAAGTTGAGTGCTAACTTTTAGAGTCAAATAAATATTTACATGAACGTTTTAATAGTTCGAATGTTCAACAGTTTCATTGGTAAATCTATCTGGTCAAATTCACACTAGGAATAAATCAGACAATTATCCTTTAATTTTCCAACACAATTTAAACGACTTTGCTCATTTTCTATCACTTTTTAATTTTATTCCTAATCATCATTTTTATAACTTCTTCTCCCATAGCTTCACTTTCCTCCTTGGTTTTTCGTTTTCTATTTCATAAACAAATATTGCCAAATTAACACACTTCAGTTGTGAAAATTGGGCACCAAATAACATTTAAATTTTATTATTATAAGAAACTAGTTAAATTTATGTTGACCAGTTTATTTTATTTATTTATTTAGTTACAGTAAACATAACAAATGATTGTTTTCTGTAAATGTGTTTTCATGTAGACTTGAGAAGCAGGTAAATGTTAAACTGAGTTATCAGTTATATCTGTGTAGTGAAAATGATTAAATATATCAATTTATTCCGAGGACGCCGTTTAATTTTCAACCCTATCGCCCATGCAACGTGTATGATACACGTATACAGCAAGTATCTATTCAGTTATCTGCAGACTTCCATGTAGTGCGTAGCTGTGCAGGTATCTTTTGTAGTTATCTTCGCAGATTGAAAATGATTAAGCACTTTTGTGTTCAATGCATTGAACATTCGATTTTAAGACACGCACTTGTTGAGCTTAGCATGTTCAGATTCAGAAAAATAAAACCATAAGAAAGAATTTCTTATATACACCGTCTTCGTCGTCTCGAGACTTGGCGAGCATGCTGCTCTTTCAAGGACAGCCTAAATATTCAAACGGCTGTAACAACGTGAACGTGTTTCTTGTACTGTTTCAAGGTGCTACTCTTAAGCACAAGTACTTCTTTTTTAAGAGCCACCTCTTCCTTCTCTTGGTCCATAACATCGATCGCCGATCGCTTGTTTGCTGCTCTGTGCCGTTGTTGTGATTCTTCAGCGTCTCTCAAACCAATAATCAAAATGTCGGTCATCGATATAGCATTCACATCAACCATTATTTATATTTCAAAAACTAAAGGATCTTCATATTTTACACATTTACTTCCATAAACCACATATCCATCTGTAATAACTTATAAATATAAAACCAGAATATATTAATCCTCAGACGTCTTTTGTTAAATTTCAAACAATTTTGGATTAAAGTTGCCGAAAGTAAAAGATTGACGAACCAAATGTGTATGTTTTACTCATTTCGAGAAGCAATGAAGCGAACAGGAAAAATGTTAAAACGGTTCGGTCCGGTTTTATAATTATTATAAAACAATTTTGTTTTCTTGTTTTTATGGTTGTTATTATCCACTTTTCGTTTTATTGCTCTCTAATTTTAAATTTTTATCGTCAAATAAGTAACTATGAAATCGTTTAGTGTATATACCTTGTTATTAAGTTAAATTATGGGAAACATTTCTTCTCAAGTTATTCTCTTTCCTTTTTTTTCGTTCGAATGATGTTTCACATTCTTGTAAATCTATTTTCTTGACTTGTTTCGTATTTTATTTTTCTATAATAAGTTAATTCAGATATCAGTAAAATACACGACTGTCACTGTGCGCTAGTCTTAAGACATAACAAAAAAGATGGCAATTTGTTGAAGTGAATTCTTTGAAGATACGACATGAACAAAATAACTACAGAGAAATAAAATGCTAAATAAGTACTCAATCATTTGTGTTTAAATAACTTTTATTTTATTCTTAGTCGTCAGCTTTTTCACGCTCATTGTCAATGTTTGCTAATATTTTTTATTCTTCGTTATATTATAATCCTGTAAGTTTATTTGGTTCTTTTAGACACGTTCTTATTATATTTTAATCCTTCAATTAGTTCCTCTTCAGGTTTATGTCAGTTTAGTTCAATTTATTTATTTATTTTGATTCTCTTTAGTATTTTTTTTTTATTTCTAATTAACGTTGCTATGTGTCTTAAACGTTTATTAATCATAATTGGTAAAGACGGATTTAGAAATTTTGTCGGTAGTGAATATTGAAATCTGTTCACATTCGTACGATTAACTATCAATCATCAACCGATACATATGTAATTTTTGTTAGATACGTTTTCAACTTGTTATACATGCAAGGAAGGTGTCTTGACCATTTCCTTTCCTAAACCTCTTTCAATACAATGTATATAAGGTGGCTCTAGCCAAGAAGAAGAAGCGTCTCTTCCGCAACTCTAACATATATCTCTATGGATGGATAAGGTACTTTTATTTTTTGTAGTCTTCCAAACGCTTCGAATCTGTTATGTCCGTCACGTATTTCCGCACAATACGTATAATTACGAACGCGTAAGCGTCATATATGCTGAAGAACAAGTCAATATAATGTAAAAATGTTTTTATGCATGATTTGAGTGTATAGCTTATAGGTATATAAAAATAAAGTCGGGCATATTTTACAAACAGAATAATAATGTCATTGTTGTCTGTACAAAATCGTTATTAAACATATACGGAGAAAAAATATTTGTTTGATAAATCACATTGGTCTCGCCGAATGCTCATCATTTGTGAATTTTACATGAATTCATATGTGTGTTTCTTGTAAACCAGGCTTTTATAATTATATATTGCAATATAACCGGTCAAATTAACTACGGCGATTACAACTTAAAAGCCGTATGATTTTTTTACGATTTTGACTTTATTCTGTTAGTTTTATAACTTCGTTAAACAGTTTTTACAGTTATACTTTATACTTGGTATTTAGATAATTATACTAATGCTACCCGTTATACAGATTTATTTAATTTCATCAGTACATTTAAAATCTAATGTTACTACAATTAAGATAAACGTTCGTATTACCAAATTATACAATAAATATTTCTGCTTGTTAGTTATCGATGTGGTTTGACTACAGAAGACTTGAACCGATGTTGGCGAAATCCAGATTTAACTCGACATCCAGAAATATATCACATTAAGGTATTTTTTAAATTTAATACTATAACTAAGCATCTTTATTTAAATGGTAACAAATAAAAATATATCTCAGAAATAATAATAAACCGTCCAATATTAATTTGTCTATATACATTTAAAAATGAAATGAACAATATATTTAAAATGTCGTCATATGTTAGGCAAAGCGTAAGATTTTCAAAACGAAACTATTAAATTTCATATAACACAAAGCGGACCATAATTTTGTTTTTGAAGGCGATTTCTATTATGTTACACATTATGATAATTTTATGTGCTATATACCTGATGCTTTTTATGCCTATTTTAATTCACTTCTTAGAACTTTTTATTCTATTATTTTCCTAAACGCAGGTAGACCCCTTATTTTTTAATGTCCAACCGCGTGGCCCACTTTTAAACCATTATATTAAAACATATTTTAAACAAGAAAAACGTTTTAAAATATATGAAATTTTAAATATTTGCACTCTTTACGAAAGTAAATAATATTCTCAAAAAAATTGCCTCACATTAAATATATATTTAATATAGATCGATTGAGATATTTGTAATTTAAAATATAGATGCATTGACTTAAAATCATGTTTTGTAAATAAAATGAATTAAGAATTGAAAATCATTCAGCAAAGGTTGATGATAGAAGAATACAAATTCGTATATATATTTTTTAATTTGGCGATGTTAGAAACTAGCATTGTTTTTTTAGTATTTGTATGCAATGCATTTTGTGTAATAGTGTCGTTGAGTGAATATGTGTTTGTGTTTATCGTTTAGTTAATAATGCATTGTTTTGTATTATTTATTGTTTGTATACAGGTGATGGTACAAAGGCTGATACAAGAATATAAACGTCCTGTATCGTTGTACCTTGATTACCATGGGCACAGTCGCAAGAGGAACTTCTTCTTGTATGGATGCTCCTACAAAACGAGCTGGAAAAAAAGTGACCGACGTATGACAGACAACATTGAGGAATACATGGTAAGCTTTGAGTTGGTAAACGTACAAAAGTAACGACAGAAGATAAATAGATACGTTGTTGTTATAATTCTCTTGATGATTATTTTTTTTATGTGTGTTTCATGTGGATAATATGAATTAAATGAATTGGTATTTTGTTATCGTATGTAATGTATGTATTTTGTACACAGCATTACCCAACAGTGCTGGCAGACAGTTCGAAGTCACTTTCACTAAAGTCCTGCAAGTTCAATGTCGAGAAAAATCGTGAGAGCACCGCACGTGTTACAGTTTGGCGTGAATTCGGCGTGAAATGTTCGTATACTGTTGAGTGTACATATTGTGGCTTCGATGTTGGACCATATAAAGTAATTTATGACCATTTCAAGCGATTTCATGATTTATTGTATTGTGTGTTTTTACTTTATACCAGGCACAGGCTATAAACACTAGACATCTATTTGAAATCGGAGCTAGTTTAATGCGTGGACTATGGCTTATTACATCTGAAGCAAAACGATGCAAATTATCCCTGCCATATTTGTAAGTAGCTTTGCGAAAGAAAACAAATCGAGACTCTGCGCCTGTTTATATTAATTTATACAAACAAATCACTACTTTTAAAATAATAAAGGAAGTACTTATCGCAACTGTTTCATTCAACTTTTACTATTAAAATTATTTACATTAAACTGTAACAACAATCCATAAAAACATCTTCATACTTGTAACAAATTTTAATATCTACTTCTCAATCATAAAAAATTTATCTTAAAACTATAATATAGAATCTCAATAATTATTTATAAACAAGTCACACGGAATGGATATTTACAAATTATATCCTAATACTATCTAACACCATAACTTCTAATGGTGTAATCCAGGCTTTGAAGTATTTTCAAATAGTAAGACACTAATGTATATTAGCTTTATAAAACACGAAGTATAGATAATGATGAGGTATGGAAGTAAAGCATTTAAGCATCAATTTGTTGATATCGTTCGTATAATATTATAACGTTTTTTTCTTTCTACCGTTTTCTTAAAGATGCATCAACCACAAAGATGTGGGAACGGTCAGTTCCAGTGTACGTGATGAAAACAATGACGTCACAAATAACAACTGAAGTACGGCTGGAATGTTGTCGGATAGATAGAAAAATTTATGGAAGAACAAAACCGGCAGAAAATTTTCGTTTTATTTTCTTTCAAAGAAGGCGACCTTCTGCACGCTTAAAGTAATCCGCTTGTAATGTAAAATGGTTTTTTTTTTCTGTTTCTTTTCGTTTTTTATTTATTTTCGTTGTGAGTGCGTATTTTTACCCTGCCCCTGTCTTTTATTGTTCTTTTATTTACGATTTTTCCATCTATAAGCGTTTGCTATTCATCTCTCCTCACTTAGGATTTATGGTTTTGAGTTGGGTGGCAAAACAAACAAAATATATCGAAACTAATTACGGAATATTTTAATTACATTTTTATACCATATACCATATACCATATACCTTTTTCAGAATTTTATTTATTCATTTTTAATAATTACCTTGTTTTCTTTACTTTAAACAAATTTATAAACATTACTATAAATTAATGGATAAAAACAGAATTACTCTTGATGTTTTATTCAAATATATAAGTTCCAAAATCTATTTACTAAACTGCTTTCTTCTTATTATAAACAAATTATTATATCTGCGTTTGTTAAACATTTAAAAGTTTATTTATATGTTTCGCGATTTTTATGCTAAGCATACTTATATATGCTATAGATAATCTGTATAGATTTGACACACAGGTTCGTTATTTTACCTATATTATTAAAGAAATTTTGCTACCAAAATACAAATTCACAACTAATATGTTTGTGCTTAAAAATCAACTTGTATGCCTGATATTTATTCAATTACATTTTGTTTGATTTCTTAGAGTGAAATAATTTAAAATATTTAAGCATCACAAAAGTTAAAATATGTTTCATATTAAAACATATAAATGTTAATTTTTTTATATATTTCAATTGTTTAATAATAGACATGTAATGTTAAATATATATACTCGCCACATATGTATGTAGCAAAAAAAAATGTATTCAATAATAATTAAGAATTTTTTCCAAATAAAACATCACATCATTTTACTCAAAATATAATATTACCATTGAAATCAAAAACAAAATTGTAACCTTAGTAGATTAATTTAGATATTAAAACAAAATAAATGCATCAATGTCATGCAACTGTGATGACACAAGATAGTGTTATGTTTCTACAATTAGTGCAAGCGAAAATAGTACGTATGGATTCGTACCAAAAGGTAAAGAATAGTGAAAACAGTACAATCAAGTAAATTCTAGTGAATTTTGTATGAAAAACAGGATTTGTTTGGTCAATTTGTGAGTACATTAAGGGCTGTAAGCAAGGGTTTATGTTTCGAGTAGATATTTTCATCTGTTTTTATATATAAGCTATATACTAGTTGTGATTTTAACAATTTTATTAAAAAAAAGTACAGTGCCAATATTTTACATCCATGGAGACTTCTGGATTCCAACACGGGCCTGGTATGTGAATTTATAATTATTTATGTAATACTTATACTTACATATAGCATATACATAGATTAGCGTAATAGATACGCAAGTAGATACGTGAAACTTTATTTATATATTCGAAATGTATGGTCTAAATCCAGCTCATTTAAAGTTCTTTAAAGCCTATAGTTTTGTAATTAGTTTTGATATTATTTTAATACTAATTCCGTAATTTTATATTTTTCAAATCTGATTTTGAAGCTTGCTTATGTTGAATTTCGTTTAGGAATTAATTTTGAATTGTAATTAAATTTATTTCAGGATCATTTTAGATCACCACATTAATTATCTTAAATTATTTTGCAGGATTTGTTTAAAGCTTATTACTATAATCTAATATTTGATTTCCGGATTTATGCATTTTCCATAAACAAATCTTATTAGTATGAGATTTAAAATTTTCTTTAAAGAATTGTTTAGCTTTTATCATTACAAGAGATTTAAATTTTTTACGTGTTGTTTGAATTATGGTTCTCATATTTTCCGAAATTCAAATCGACTAATTTTATGAGCAAATAATCCGCAACAAATTTGAAATTGCTATATAAGTAATCTCTTGATTAATATAAATGTAATAGTTTAAATATCAAAATTGAATTTTATTACGTGCATTATGCACTGCTAGTTGAGTATATTTAGGCATTTACATGTTGTTGTAAGATTATGGTGGCTCATTGATAATAATTTGATATTTTGAAACAAGACACCTATGCCTGATGACTTATTCTACGTTTAGCGTATCATTCACACTCATTCTCATTGCAATTGTCCGAGAAATAAGTCAAGTGCAGTCGACACTCGCGAATAATTAATTATCTTATATTCTTCCTGAAATTTAAATATTTGTGTAACGTTTTCACAATTGCCGCGTGTTCTATGAGCAATCTAAACTGTTTCAAAGCAATACACATCATATTTGCGCATTGTGTTATCAACAGTACAACAACTAACATTTTTTACTCTGTATAATTTTATTAAAGTGCGTATTTAAAGTTAAATAATGTCAATTCCACAAGATTTGGACACGGAAAACATGAGTATTGACGAAGCTGCACATGTTGTCGCGGAGATTCTTCAAACTCTCCGGTAATTTTCATTTTATACTTTATCAGTTTTAAGTACATTACTCAAACATCTATACAACATTATTAAAGCCTATTCTCTACAAATGGAGTAGAAGAAAACTCAATATAGCTATTTAAATTTGAACAACAACGTTTTGAAATATATAAAATCTTGTACATATTTTTAGCGGCGTTGCTCTAACCGGGAAGTGTTTTTAAACAAATTTAGCATTGATGATACTATTATAAAGATTTTTAAACATGTATTAACATTAATTCTTCAAATTTGTAACTGTTAATGAATGGTGATCCTGTTGTGGAAATGTATTTAAATATAGTTATTAAAGGGAGGATATTGAAAATAACTGTATCTTTTATAAGTTTTAGATATATTTTTTATATGATCAAATAATTGTATCGGTTTTAGTTCTCGTAGTATTGAAGAGGTGGAGAGATGTATCGGAAGTATTCTTGAGCAAATTGAGTGCGACGAAGCATCATCTATGGAGGTATCAGAAGAGGATAAGCCGAATGATAAAAACTGGAAAGTTGTTGATGAGGTGCTTTTGATGGATGATGATGTTCTGGAAGAAATTGCAGCTAGTATTGGCATAGACGATGAAGAAGAATCGAAAATTGAAGTCGAGAAAAAGAACGAGAAGAAAGAAAAACCAAAGAAGAAAGAGGAAGCGGATTCTGCAACCGCTGAGACGTGTATATCTGCTAAAATTTCATGCAATAGTGATAATGAGATTTGTGTACACATATCCATAGGCGATGTGTCTATGGGGGCTTTTACTAAACGTAAATAAAATATGCATTCATTTCTCGAATACAGCAAAAAAATTATTCGATAGTTCCTATTATATTTTAATATTTCATTCAAGAAACTAAAGTATGCCTTTTAATTATGCACTACTGTAGAGTTGCTCTAATATTTTGATAAAATTTTACAGAAATTAAATACATATTGCAATACCTTGGTTTCTTGTCGGAAGTGTTTAATATAATAATAAACAGTAATCGATAAAAAAATTTACCAAATATAGTTTTCCTTATTTTAAAAATACATTTTTATGAAATTTCATGAAGTTAATATTTAATAAATTTGTAATTAATTAGAATGGACTTAGTCTATATTTAATTTTATTCGGGCACAAAATTTATGTTCGCCTATTTTATGCACATTATTATTTTAATATATGTATATAATCATCTATTTCCTGTATTTTAAGTAAATAAATAATATTTAAATCATATCGCAAAGTTTAGAGTTTTTAATTATAGTATTGTTGCTATTCTATATAATTCAATAAACATGGAAAGCATATACAATATTATATGTCTATCGTTTTATAGAACTTCTATATAGATTACATAAAATTACTATATGTCCGAAATAATCAACGAAAAAACAAATACACACACACACATACACAGAGAGAGAGAGAGAGAGAGAGAGGGTCAGGCTCAGGGAAAATAAAAAGGTTTATTAAAATCTCAAGATCGAAAATTTTCAGGATTATTATAACATTCGTATAAGAAATCAAATGATTAAGTTAGAAATTCACTTTGGATCGACTTTTTAAGATCAACAAGATGCGAATTCTATATTTTCAGATTTTTATTTCATAAACATGAAACCACCAAAACATACCCAAATGTTCCTATATTACTGAATGAATTTCTATAAACCCCATTGCGCATGTTGTATCAGCAATAAGCCGAAGACCACAGGCAAGACAACAATAATAGTTAGCTCTATCCTTATTGAATGGATTAGCTTATTGTAGCAGATTAAAAATTTTAAATACGTGTTAGACTTAAATTAACAAAGGAGTGTTACATTTTCGATTAGTGTTTTTCAAAAATCTACGTTTCGGCTTGCTGATTATTGTTGCAATCAATCAATCAACAAAGGTACTATCAATTTTCTGTACACTGCATGCCGGTATATTTTAATCATACACATTTTTTATTGTATGTATTTCAAACAATATCTAAATCATTTTAATCCTATATAGAAGGATATTTTATATTTTAAAATCAATTTCAAAATTCTGTAGATGATATTTGCTGGTATGTATACAAGGAAATGTGGGATTAGAATTTATTGAGGAATAATAATTTCTTCCATTTAATAAATTTTATTTTTATTTTTTTCAAACAATTTCAAAAATCGTTATGCAACTGTTTCATGAGGAATTGCATGAAAATATGTTTTTAGTTTGATTAGTAAAATATTTTCAAATATTTCATGGCCAATAGCGAAAACTCCCTCTCATATCATTCCACTTCCCATAAAACCTATTCTATTCTTTCCCACTCCAGTTTTCTGCGGACCAATCCCGGCCGAGTACATACAGATAACTTCGCCATCTTGTTCACAACTTGGTGCTTTTCTACGTGTCAATTCTTGAAAGTCATCTCATCTTTGTGATTCCAATTGTAATCTCATAATTAGTTAGGAACGATGTCTTCGTCTGACCGCGACAAGAAAGATGAACATAACTCTGATGAAGACAAGCCGGCCATGCCCATGGTCGTTATGCGTCGGGACAGGTAATTTGTTATTAGAACTCTAATGTCTTGCATATTTCTATGACAGTACTACATATTTTTATGAAACTATGCATTTTAGATATGTTATCATTATAAGTTCTCTTTCATTTTGCTAAATAACTTAAATATCAAATAGCATGATACGTATATTGTTAAATATATATTTTTTCCAATATAGCTGATTGCGACCATATGGATTAATTAGATCATATTTCATTATTTTAAAGCTAGTACAATATTTTAGGTCATTTGATTAAGATTAATTATGAGTTTGAGCTTATCATATAACTTTAAGTTCATTTAATTACCTCCTGCGGTTTCTCAACACCAGAATGTTATTACCACGTATAATCAGGGCCGCGGAGTCATAAACTATTAATAATTACGAAACATTGTTTACTTTTGGGGTTGCCTCTAAATTATTTGGGCTCAGGGCTCTTTTCAGTTCTAACGCGGCTCTGTGTATAATATTACATGACCCAATCTTAAATTAACATTTGATATGACACATAAGAGGAATTACGTACCATAACGTAGTAAATCTTATCAATATTAACTTTCTGTTAATAAGAAATATATTTTGAATAGAAATTTAAATATGCGTACATGTTTTAGAGTTTCCGAATTGCAAACTCTGGAACTAATTATTCGCATGATATGCGATCTTATGCGAAGCGTCGACACTATTAGCGACTACCAAGAAGTATTGACAACTGCCTATATCTTTATTGCTAATATATCTCACGAACGTGCATCAAGAATGGCTCCTCGTACAGTTGTTGTTGAAGACGCGCATGATGTTAATAAAGAGGCTGAGGGTAATAATTCAGATGATGATTCAGATGATCATTCTGATAATGATTCTGGTAACTCTTCGAAGAAAGAATCGGGTGGCGGTTCAGTTGAAAAGTCAGGTGAAGATTCGAACGAGCGTATGGACGTAGAGGAATCTACGTCACAGGAGATAGAAGAGGAAAGCAAAAATAATTCGCCGCATGACTGTAACTGCTACCAGGTTTACCTCGATATGGATGACACACAGTTGAATGAGATAGAAATAGGGGATTTTGAGGATGACATTAATTCTGACGTACAAATGGATTATGATGACCCAATCGGGTTTTACGATGATGAATCTGACGTACCCACTGATTTTTACGATGACGTGGAAACTGACGAGGCCATGTTATATTGCGAATTTGATGACTCTTTCGGCTTCTCTGATGAAGAATTTAATGAGCATTTTAATGCGTCGGACGAAGATTTGGAACCAGATGATATATTGGAGATCGATGGCATTTCGGATATGCCCGAGATTTCAGATTCTGACGAACATTTAAAATCTGATGCTCCTATGGAGTGTGATAATCACTCCACACCTTGTGAGAATTTGACAGAAATGACTGATGCTGAAGACTATACCAGTCTTCTCGATACATCATGCTCAACCTACGATAAAGAATCGATGTTTGACGCTGATGACGAGGATGACTCCGATACAGATGAAGACAAGGGGGAATCGGAAATTATTGAAGGGTTGCTTCAAAAAATCGTAAAATTGACAGGAATACATATCTCCGTGTGCAGAATGGTCTACGCACTTTCTGAAGTTGCTCGTTGTCAAATTATAACTTTTTTCCAGGCATTTTTGTTGTTTTTATTCACAAGCGTTTAATTCATTTTACTATGCATTTTTTATATTTATTCGTTTTATGTTCGTTTTTTATACTAGTTTTATAACACTTTTTCTATTTTGTAGTTGTAGTTAGGTCTGTAAAATAGTATTTGCACTGTGAGAAGTCACTCGTTAGCAAATAGTCACCTATTTTCAGGCATTACTACTGTTTTGTTTACTACCGTATAATTAATTTTATTATACAATTTTTATTTTTATTCTTCTTTATTTATAATATTCAATTTTATAGCAATTTTTCTAGTCTATAGTTGTAGTTACCATTCGAATAATTTAAAAAAAAGAATCTTTTTTATGTGTCCTTTGTATTTTGTCATAATTTTTTTAATAAAAAATTGACTTTAAAACCTCTTTTTTAATCTATGAATCAAGTGAATTTTGTCGAATATTTTTGTGTAGTTGATTACATATCTCTCTAAATATGCTATTATATTAAATTTCAAACATTCTTACTTGATTTTCTCAAAAAACTATTTTGCTGTAAAAATATCTCAATTAAATAAAGCATAAATTTGATTTGCTCCGCTTAATAAACACGCGCTTAGATTACGTTTACGTCTACTTGTATATAATAATTTGACTCGAAATCGGTCGGGTATCCAAGACTGACTTCTAGTTTATTAGTTTGTTTTGAATAGGTAATTAGATATCAAATACTGATAAATAAATTATCGTGAATAATTGAAACGTGATTTAATGTTTTACTATGAAAAATATTTAACTTTGATTATTTAGAATAATCATATTCCATTCTTGGTGAAGTATTACTTGACTTTATACGCGTTAGTAATATGAGTATATATTAATTGTTTTGTGGTGTTGGATTATTTAATTTACCAAAGCATATCAAATTGGATTACGTTATTAAAACGCAGTGAAATGATTTTCGTTCAGTTCTGATTTCCCGGAGATCCTAAAGTCAAGTCATCTGTGACGCAATAGTCCAGGGTCTATTTTTGAAAACTTTGGTTGCTCCTAAATAGTTTTTGGTAAATAACGAATGAACACATTTAATGTTTCAATAGTAATTGATAAAATATTTAAAAAATATTTTTTATTTTTGTTTATTTAAAATCTGTTAAGGGGGTTGATTCCTTGTTATTTTAATTTGCGCACGCCACTGAATATTGTTATTATTTATTAGCTTAATTGTTCAGTAATAGCAAAAAATATTTGTTTAAATAATGCAACATTGTTTTAATTTTGTTTTTTGATTATATTTGTTTAATTTACGGATTGTTTTTAAAAAACCGCTAATAACTTTTATGTGCTCATCAAAAAAAACAGTAAATCAGTTAACGTTTAAATAATGTTTTTTAACAGATTAATACAACTTAACGCAAAAAGCTGAGCATCACTCATGAACTAGAACATTCGACATTTGCTGCGAGACGGTCGAGACGAATTCACTGTGATATAGTTTTTGGTAAATAACGAATGAACACATTTAATGTTTCAATAGTAATTGATAAAATATTTAAAAAATATTTTTTATTTTTGTTTATTTAAAATCTGGTAAGGGGGTTGATTCCTTTTTATTTTAATTTGCGCACGCCACTGAATATTGTTATTATTTATTAGCTTAATTGTTCAGTAATAGCAAAAAATATTTGTTTAAGTAATGCAACATTGTTTTAATTTTGTTTTTTGATTATATTTGTTTAATTTACGGATTGTTTTTAAAAAACCGCTAATAATTTTTATGTGCTCATCAAAAAAAACAGTAAATCGGTTAACGTTTAAATAATGTTTTTTAACAGATTAATACAACTTAACGCAAAAAGCTGAGCATCACTCATGAACTAGAACATTCGACATTTGCTGCGAGACGGTCAAGACGAATTCACTGTGATATACTGTATTTTCATTAAGTTTTATAATAATTATAATGGCTTCCCCACAAAAAAAAGGTGTAGAAGACATAAAGATGACTGACGATGAATTTCGATCTGCAGAACTTCTAGAAGCCCTAAGGTAATGTGAAATTGAAATTCCATGTTACTTCACAGATTCTTTTGCTGGGTCAATATGGCGGCTCTTATGAAATTACTGTAAAAATGTCTATTACAGCTGTATATTTCATCAATATTTATAGTTTAATACTTGTATCAAAGCTTATTATGCAATAATTCAGATAATAATATATCGCTTATATTTATCGATTTTTTAAACATCAAAATGGTGGACATTTTGTGTATGACTGTGTTTCTTTAATTTTAAACAAACTACTATTGAATGTAAGAATGTGTTAAGATATTTTAATGAAGTAAAGAGGGATGGAAGAGTTTTTAAAGGAATATGTTTATAAAATGATTTAAAATATAAAACCGAATAATTTTTAGTTTAATCGAACTTCAAGCCCCTGAAGAAGACGAGGAACTGTTTGACCGTTTTACAGACGATTTGAGCGATGGCGAATTATCAGACGATTCCTACTTCACTGATGGTGATTTGGAAGTCAAAGGATTTAATCTTCTTTCGGATTTCGATGTCGATGATTATGACTCGATGCCTGAAGATGATGATGATGAAGAAGAAGTAGAGGGTGAGGAGGAGGAAGAAGAGGATTCAGAAGACGACGATAGCGATTATTCCGTAGAAGAGTACAGTAATTCTGAGGATGAGCAGGTAATTCTGGCGGAAGCTTTTGTTATATTTTTCCACGAAATCTGTGTATGTATATACCTTGGATTAATCATTTTGGACCTCTTTCGGTGCATGATGCAAATGCATGGAACCATGTTCTTAGTACTATTATTATCTATGCATTAATTTGCTTGTTTTATATTAGTTTTAAGTGTAAATTATTATAGCTTAGTAAGTTTTTAGTGCACGATTCATATTACAACCATTTTAGTACTACATTTCATTCAAAATCATTTATAGTATCATTATGATCATCAGATCTTTTTAATTCTTTACATATTTCAACTAAATTTAATTCATTAAATCGTTCATTATCAATTTTAAACATAATTACCACTATCACTATTTTCGCTAGTAATGTATTTAAAATTAGTGTTAGTACTACGCAAACTCATTGAAAAATCATACGTATTACATGTAATTGCATAAATACAGGCGTAAACTAAAATGATCAACTTGAGTTTATCTTTTTCTCTGAATATTACTTTCTTTTACCGCTAGCAGCATGTTTATAATATATTATTTATATATTATAATGTTGCTACTAATAGTATTAAAAATGATTCAGAAATCATTCGTCAGGAATGCTTAAAATGAGGAATTTAAAATTTACGCCCATGTTTAGGCATCTACGTGTATTCAATCGCAGCCTTAATATTTATAAAATAATACGCTTGCATCTTAATTTTTTTAAATTTCATTTAATAATACTAATATTCTAAATTTTAAATTAAATAGTTCAGCTTGTAAATAGTTCTAAGTAAAAACTATCAACGCTAACATGTGCTGTAATGTATCTTAAACTAATCATAGTAGTGGATAATCTCATATTTATTGTTTGTGATATGTATAAAAAAACATTCGCATGTATAAACATACTAACACTTTAGTCATAAAATATTTAAAATTTATTTATTAATTATCTAAAAGCGCGCATTTTGTAAATAATTTTATGTAAATATTAATGCATTGTCATTAACGCTGGAATGTACTGTTATGCATCTAAAATTTGTAATATTACTGCAAAAACTCTTTACGCTTACATAAACGTAGTATAATAGTTATGGTATGAAATAAAATTTTATTCATTGTTGCTTCTTAAATGTGTATATAGATAAAAAAAAAATTTAATATTTGAAATAAAACTAATATAATTGTTGCTATTGTATTTAGATATTGTAATTTATTGTTGGTAATATTTAATGAGTGATGATATGTAATTGATAAGAATTTTATATTTATAGAATGATTGCTAAATGGAGTAGGTATGAAATTGGTGCTAAGTGCCATTTTCCATTGCGGAGCATCACCATTGTTATTTAATTCCGACCATCTGACCAGTACCATCTCGTGACTGTTGTTAAAAGCTATGCAATAGTCTTCTGCTCATGCGCCAGGTGCAAGCTAGGTGTGCACTGCGCTGGCCTGCTCGCGTTACAATACGTCCATCTTGCAAAAGAGCTCTGCTGTTCATTACACACTGGTGTTATTAAATATAAGTGTCTAAGTATAATTTTTGGTATCTAAGCATCATGGCTACTGATGCTGATAATAAAAAACTGAGTGATTTACGTGTTGTTGATTTGCGAGCTGAATTAGAAAAAAGGGGGCTCGATAAAACTGGCGTAAAAGCCAGTTTAATTGAAAGATTACAAAAAGTATGTAACAATTTATTTCATAATTTCAAATCACCCATACACATAAATTTCAAATAACTTTCTAATTGTATTCTGCTTCATGTACAAAATGATATTGTTTTTTTTTTGTCGATAAATAGCCTATATTAATATTAAAAAATGGCGGAGATAATTGAAACTATAATTTATCTTCCAACTCCCAAACTTTCCTGTTTTGCCTTCTATTCCTTTCATTGATCACACCCAAATAATTATATTAAATTACTTATTATTTGTTTTGATTGACGCGTTCGGCTAACTTGAATTTAAATGATAAACAATGTTTGAATAAATAAAAGTAAGCTTTAAAAAAAAATACATTTTGAAATGATTGCTGACATCTTCATTTTTTTGAAACGAACTAAAACGTCAAAAGTCTAACCAACATCGTGCTTCGCATACAGTGTGTGTATGTGTGTGTGTTTTATTGATCCGCATTTTAAGCAAACGATATTTTCGTTAGGCGCTCGTTTCTGAAGGAAAAAACCCTGACGAATACGAATTTGAGTTATGTGACAAGAAACCACTTAAACGCTTATCTACATCAAATAGTAAGTTATCTTATTTAAATTCAAATAAAAAAAATCTCGAATACAGGTGTACATAACCTAAATGTTCTAGGATCGGAAGAACACACTGAAACATCGATTGACCAATCAGCAAACGATTCAGTTCTTGTAAGTATTAATAATCGCTTCCATAAATGGTTTCGTAATTATACGTTTCGCGGTTATTTATTGATGTATTACGCGTAATTGTTCTCAAGGTCAATTTCAAACGACATTTATTTTTTTTTTTATCGGCGAAAACGCTTCATTTTGAAGACACCATCTTTGACTTGTTTGTTAATTAACCGTCTTTATTTATTTGTTAGCAAATCGAAACCCAAGCGCATGATGTTGCACTAGACGTGGTATGTTCTCTTCTTTTTATTTTAATTGTGTATTTTTTAATAATTGGTGTGTTTAGATTCCTGAATCAAATCAAGATAAGAAATCAGAAGCAACAGGGGCGGAGAGTCCTCTCAATCTTTCAATAGGTGAAGAAGAAGAAAGTTTATTATTAAATTCAGTAAGTTATTATTTGGTGTAACTGTACTAATATATATATATTTAATCTCCACGTTTATTTCTCCCCCAGGGTGACGAAGAGTCGAGAAGCGGGTCGCCGAAGAAACTAGTTGGTAAGTGTTATGTACTTAATTATTTGTTGTTGCTACTCCTCCCTCTCTCTTTTCTATTTTGAAATTTATCTTTATGTTGCCCCAAATCTGTAGTGATAGTCGTTTTTCTGTTAATGATAACGAGTGATTAAGTAATTACAACTATTTTTAAATAATTGTTATAAATACCTAGTGCTTTTTGATACGTGTTTGTGTGCATATATTACGGTATCCGATACAATTAAAACAAAAAAAATAATAACCATAACCACGAATAAACGACGGAAGTGTTAAGTTACCATCATGAAGAAATGCAGCTGTTTAGTGCAAGTGTTAATTTGGGGACACATTTTGATGTGAAGTTCTATTAAAAAACATAAATCGTCTACGCGCTATTTATTTATTATTTTTATTTTATTTTTTTCCTTTATATATATACATATATAATAGTTTTCAATGTTGAAAGAGTAAATTGTAATTTCGTGATATTTAAAATCGTAAAATTGTGTATCATTTGAATATGTATGAATGTATATTGAGCGTACGTCCGTCGATTGATTTGAAATAATTGTGCGTTAGTTCGGTTAACGCCAACATGAGTGATCCGGAATGAAAACTAGTGATTCGTAAATATCGATTTAAAAATGTGTTTGTAACGCGCTCTGTTAGTAAATTAAATTCTGTCAAAACACAAAATAAAAATGATTGTCAATAGGTAAATTAGTATATATTTGTCCACATTTGTACTTAATACGTGTCATTTTAAAAAAAGGGAACCAAAAAAGATGAAATCCGTGCCTCTTACAGTTGCTACTTCCTGTGAAGTGTGCTCACAGCATTCAAGTATTTTGGGAAATGAAGTGATTGATCCGAGATCTGTTAATATAGATGAGAAGACAGCAGCTAGCAACGTTGGCCCAAGCACTGATAGCGTGAAAGAAGTTGATAGTACAACATCAACAGCAACGATGCTCAAAGTACCAAACGATGTTAAAGAAGACGATGACATCGATTTGAGCGGCGAGCATAACAGCCAGGGCGATGACGACACGATCGACGAGCCGGCTAGCCCAAAAATGGATGATTCCGCATCAGCCAACGAGACTTCGACGACTAGTGGCGGTGGTACAGGTGCCGGTGCCACTCAGGCATCATCCTCCAATTCCACAACTGCACCGAGGTTGGTTTGGCTTCCACTACACACTTGGCTCTACTCCTACTCCTCGTTGCAGAGCTCGTTTGTTCTCTCCTATAAATCTCAATTGTTCTGTGTTCTCGAAGTTTGAAACATGGACGCTTTCGACGTACCCCAAATCATCACGTTCGAAATCTATTTCATACAATTGCCAATTCAATCAATTAGGTGTTTTTACTCATCAAAAAAGTTTTGTATATCTTCGAACAAACAACGGCTGCAGAAGACTGTCCATCATCAACTGCAATGATTCATGACTTCCTGTTTGGGATAATTGCTTTTCAAATGAACCGTTGCTTTTTCGCGGTCATTTCGTGTGCGACTTCTACTGGATTCCGAAAACAGTCTTCAATTTTCATTCTTGATGACTCAACCAGGGAGCGTAGCACATCAAGAAGCATCAAGACTTTGGAACTATAAAACAGGATACATTTTCATATAATAAATATATATATATATATACATAGATTTAAGCATATTACAATATAAAACAAAGCTTTTTTGATGAGATCCGTTACACACTAATTAAAACATTGTCATGATACAAATAATTATAAAAATTCAAGGACAGGTAATATTTTCTTTTTTCTGATTACGTTTTACTTCTTATGGAGCAATTTTCACCTTTTGCACGGACCATATTTCGACTTGCACGAGACTGAGTGACTATCTAACTTTACTGTGATTTTAAACAGACGCCATTTTTTCAATTCAAAACAAACAAACGAATATTAGTTTTTTTAGAACCTTCAAGTCGTAAATGCATGTTTGTTTTTATAGTAACAAGGAAAACGCCAAGAATGACAAAGATAAAAATAAGAATGGTAAGAGCAACCCCGGCCGCAGCTTATGGGTAACAAATCTACTGCCAAGCACCCGCGCGCAAGAATTGAAGCATCTACTATCACGCTATGGCAAAGTCATCGGGGCGAAAGTCGTCCAAAGTTCACGATTTCCCCGCACACGTTGTTATGGCTACGTTACCATGGAAACAAGAGCCGCAGCTGATGTATGCATCGAAAAACTGAACAACACGGAATTGAAGGGTCAAATTATACGAGTTGCAAAGGTGATATTCGATATCCATTCAAAAAACTACATATTCTATTTTAAAACGTTATTATTCTCAAGGTGCGCCCTGAACACAGTTTACCACTGACCAAAGCTCAGAAGAAAACTGATTCGGCGGATAAATCCAAAAAGAAAACCCCACCAAAAACAACGAAAAGCGCATCACTGGATAAACAATCTGTAGAAAAAAAGAAAAACACTTCGGGAAGCAGCAGTAACACAACTTCTAGTGAAAAAACCAAAAAAGATGATGTAAGGAGGCTACTTTGTTTCATTTGTAAACAGCATTGGTGACAGAAAATGTTTATTTATAGAAATCTAAGAAGGACTCGGAAGGCGAACGTAACAATAGTCGCAGTAGTAGTAGAAAAAATCGTAGTTTGTCGAAGACATCTGCGCGGCCCGAGCGTAAAACGGACATATTAACATTTGACAAAATCCGGGTGAGTGACCACTGGACGCATATAAATACTAAATATGAACCGCGAAATAACCGAAAATTAAATTACTATAAATATATCAAACGTAATTTATTGCTGTATCTTACGTTCATTTCAATTGCAATAATAATTATTTTTGTATCTCAAAGTAAATTATATTAAACATGATTCAATTGCCTGTCATTTAATAACTTTGTTAAACGTCGAATTTCGATGTATAACAGCTGTAATTAGAACGAATACTTTTCCGTGAATTCTTAACTCTAAACAATGATTGTTGAATTTTGAATAGTAAAACAATGTCTATATACGCATTAGGTGATTCATTTTCTTGAAAGACTTGTTGATATAATGCAATACAAATAAAATGCTCAGTTTGGCCTGGTGATCCGAGCGAGTTAGCGTTTTTAAGACACTCATATTAAACAATAGGAAGAACGTGAAAGACAACGACAACGTGAGCGTGAACGTGCCTTGCGTGAAGAAGAGAAACGTCGTCGCGAACTTCAACGTGCACGTGAAATCGAGAAACGTCAACGTGAAGAAGCTATGCGCCTAGAACGTGAACGTGAGAAATTACGTATTGAACGTGAACGCCTTGATCGCCAGCGCGTTGAAATCATGCGCTTGGAACGTGAACGTCAGAAGTTGGAACGCGAGAAACTGGAACAAGAAAAACAAGAGTTACGCCGGCAACAATTGCGTTTGGAGGAAGCGCGAAGACCAGTGAAACGGCCTTCTACGACAACATCCGCAAACTATCGCCGTGACGGTGCTTCCTACCCGGACGAACGGAAACGTCTTGCTACTGAACGTCACTACGAAGAAACACCACCGCCGCCTAGATTCGAAGTATCTTCTAGGTATTTATTCCATACTGCTTCAAACAGCACGAATACAATTTTATGTTTAAGTTTGAGAAGTTTTCGTGATTATCCTGAGCTCGTGTTTCGCACTTTAAAGACGAGTCCAATTTTCGGACGTATACAATTCTTATAATACAATACGTGGTGCTACTAGCATCGTTCGGGCTTCTATCAGCCATTTTTAATATCTAGTTGTTACCAATGGTGACACAAATCCATTCAAAACTTATGTATATTGTTACTTATAATGATATATTTTTGTTTATATACAAGCATGTCATATCTTTTGATAATGATTTAATTGAGTTTTACAACAAAACTATCTGTTACAGAGAGCCTGTTGTTGAAATTCCTAAATCCAAAGAAATACCAAAGGACTATAAGTCGCGTATGGCATATTCTAAACGAACGGAAGAATACAGTAAACGTAGTGAATTCAAAAGGGAATTTCCACCAGCAGAACGTCATGCATCTGGTCATCCTGCGCACCTTGTGCATAGCATTAGCAGTAGCGGTAATGCATCCAAATATGATTCATCGTATGCAAACCGTGAACGGGAACGTGAAATACGCGAACCAGGACGCCGTGAACCAATAGTACCGAATGTACCTCCACCAAGAATTTCGAAAGAGACCAGGTATATTGGAATTTATTGTATGTAATAAGGTGTAATTGCAATTGTATATTTGTTGTAGGTATACTGAACGCAGCGGCGAAAGAAGTCCAGTATCGTATCGTCCTGTGCGAGATGAACGCGAGCAACGTCGTCCCGTGTCGGATCATCATGCCAAAGGCGACTTACGTTCGTCTCGAGACCATCGGTACGGTGATGTAGCGCCAAGTATAAAAGGTACACATATGTTATTCCTTACAGATAACTAAAATTGTTTTTGGATTGTTTAAATATGCTCAGATGCGGCCCGCTACCGCGAAAGCAATTCGTGGCATACAAGCGGCGCGTCTCCCGTGAAACCTTTCAGCGGTATGAGTAGCTCTGCCAACTCCTCTCGCGAATCTTGGAGTAAAACAGACAATTGGAGACCAATGGAAACTGCCTCCAATGAAAGGTAAACTTCAGCAAACACACGCAGATATTTATTGATTGTGTTTTGATTTTTATAGATGGGGCACCAGTTCTTCGCGTATCCTTATGTCAGGCTCTTCAGGAGTACCTAGCAATTTATATTCTGGAGGTAATTCAAATATATCTGGAATGAGTACGGGTTTATCATGTCCTCCACCACCTGGAAACAGTAGTTATGCGCTGGACCGATTCGACAGTTATAAGTCTTTAAACAATTCACGAAAATATTAATATTTTTAATGTGTTCTACAGTTACACTACGTTATTTTCTAGAGTAATTTACATCATTAATAATGTTCATTTTTTATTTTACTGTATACTACATCATAGAATTCCAGGTTTTTTTTTTTGTTTTTTTGTTATGCCATTTTTTTGTGTGTGTTTATTAGCATTGTCATCTAGATGTTTATATTTTCCCATTTATATTTTATTTTGTTTAGTATATAATTTTTTTCAATAGGATAATTTGTATCCTGTTTATATTTTTGAACAAACCAATGTATTAGTTGCGTTCGGTAAAAACAAACCGAGAACTATGTGTAACATCTGACGTCTGTTTCGCATTTAGCGAACGCATACATACATACATATCTTATGTTTTAGTTACATTTAACAAACGTTTATATACGTAAAATCTTGACTATTATTCTACATACATTCAACATTTGTTTGAAACAAGTGTTCCCCTTTTTGTTATGTAAGTGTTTACATGAATTGTGTTTAAATCGACATTTGCCTTGGGCAAGTTCATAATTTTGATGTGTCACTTTATAAAAATAAATGGGATTTATAGTACACTTTTGTTGTTTTATTTCATTTATAATTAAGTCCAAATATAGTTGAAATTAAATTGAGGAATACATGTGGGTTTAGAAATGTCACACGTAGAGTAGTTTTCATTAAATCATCCTTTTGCATGAATGCGTACATAAAAGGATGTAAATACCTCATTTGGTGTAGTAATCCTTAAAAGGGGTATTTTAATCTCATTGCACAAATACATGAATGAATGGTCTAATTCGCAATTATCAAAAAAAAAAATGAATGAAAGAAATGGGAATTGATATTTTTGATTTTTGGGTATATTTCATTTAAATAGTTTTTTAATTACATTATAAAATGGTAACCATCTTATAATGAGACTAGCGGTGAATTATGACTAGATGTTTTTAAAAAATAGGCGACCAATTATTATTCCTTAATAATTATCCAGTCGTTAAATAAATATTTCATTAAACTAATTATGCATTTATTATTTATATTGAATTTCCCACCAGAGACAGTTAGTCCGCCACTTTGGTACGAAATGTGTAGCACAGCGAATCAGGCACTAGAACCCCCCGCTAAAAAAATTAGCGCTTGCGCATAATCAGTAAACATAATAACACCACGTTGGCCGGTTGCACATAGGTTGCGTTTACGATCGGCTGAACAACAACCATCAATATGTGGCCCTTCAATTCCGTTCATTCAACAACTGTGCTATTCGGTATTTATCTAGCTAATTTTTCACTGTTTAGCACTTTGCTATTCATAAATGTCTACGATACTGTCGATTATGTCGTTGATGAGAAGTTCCATTTGCCGCAAGGCAAAGAGTATTGTGAAATGAACTTCACTTCGGTAAATATAATAACAACATGATGATTCACGACATTCTAATGATTATCTTTTCTGTATAGTGGGATCCTAAAATTACTACATTGCCTGGACTATACTTGGTGTCGGCTGCCTTGTGGGGCCCATTCGAGCTATGTTCCGTGTTTTGGTTAAGAGCCACCAACCTGATCGCCGCAATTTTCAATGTTTATCTGTTGAAAGTTCTATGTCACATCGCTCAGGCTGGACCAGAATTTTCGGTTAGTATATAGGGCTCCACACATTAGGAGAGCTTTATCTCCATTAACGAACCGGCATTAAAATTATTAGTAAATTAATTAAATTGTATTTTATGATTTACCTATTTTTTAAACTGGACCTACTGAACTTGCGAATCCGAACCCTCAAAACATTAAACATCATTTAGTTTGGAATATATATTTTTTAATTTTTTTAATATTTTCTCAAACAAAAAAATTATATGAAATTTTTAGAAACCCTTGAGTTGGGCTGCTTTGTTATCAAGTATCAATCTCGGATTGTTACCACCGATGTACTTCTTCAGCCATCTGTATTACACCGATACACTATCCATCACATTCGTGCTATTGACTGTAATACAAGCGCAAAGAAGTTGCCATGTCACTGCTGCATTATTTGGTTTGTAACACATGCAAGGTCTAATGATAAGGATTTTATTACTAATGCTATAAAATTGCAGGTGTTTGCGCAATTATAATGCGTCAAACAAACATCATCTGGGTTTTAATGGTGTTCGGCCAATTCCTGATCAATATGTTTATGCTGGCTACATTGGCAAGAGTTCGCCGCGCTAGACGAAGATACTATGATTTCTGGGTAAAAAAACCAAACAAACTGGTGGTCCAAAAGAATGTTATCACTTTTTTTTGGCAATAGTGGTAACAATTTTTTGGATACCTAATAAATAAAATCACGAAATTCAACATTTCGTTCCAAATATTCCTCTTGATTCTGGTTGACGAAAACTGAAATAAAAATGATTTTAATTTCCAATGCTGGGATTTTTGTTTAAAGCTTTATAATTTTTCAGGATTTCTACGAGAGTTGTCTTCAATTCTACGAGTCGGGATACAAACCAAATTACAATAAAATATCTATATATGATATAATTTCATTCCTTGCATATTCAACTGTGATCGCTGCATTTTGTGTGTTTGTAGTAATGAACGGTGGTATTGTAGTGGGAGATAAAAATGCACACACAGCGTCGATTCACATACCGCAACTATTTTATTTTAGTTTATTTAGCGCTGTGTTTGCATTTCCACACGTCATTCTAGAATTGGTACCATTTATCAAGTATTGTGTGAAACGTAAATTAACTACTTTGTTCCTATTAAGTGTGTTCCTTGTAATCGTTCATTTGAACACGGTAGTGCATCCGTATTTGTTAGCTGATAATCGTCATTACACCTTCTACGTATGGAACAGACTGTATGGTCGCTATTTTCTTGCAAGGTACGCTATGGTATTTGTTTACTTTTACGCTATTTATGCACTTATAAAGCGTGCGGAATGTGTAAAAAATTTCCTCTTCTTAGTCAGCTTTATACCTTGCACCATTTTGGTTTTGTCACTGCAAAAAATGATTGACGTTAGGTATTTCCTGATACCATATATTTTAATTCGCTCTAAATTCAAAAATGTCAGCGCTTATATACTGATATTAGAAAATGTGTATTATTTAGCCATAAATTATGTGACTTACGATATATTTTTCACTAAAGAAATATATTGGCCTGATTTTCCTAAGGCTCAAAGATTGACCTGGTAATCCTCTTATTTAATATTGTCATAGTACAAACATTCTAATTTTACGATAAGACTGCTTTAATTTTTAAATACAATGAGTGTATTCTCTAAGTGATATATTGTAATTGTTGGTGGAAATTCACCAAATTGTAAGAATAAATATTTGTTATAACATTAAATTTTGTTATTCTATGTTCCTGCTTGGTTGAAAAACGCTTCAAAACCCCAATTTAAATTTTGAATTTTAGTTAGTCATAATTGCTAAATTACGAATTTTTTTATATAATTGAATGAAATTTTTTCTTATCCATAAAACATTAAAATATATAAGTAATGCGGTTCCAGATATAAACTCTAATTTTTATTGATGTGGCCGTAAACCACGATGATATCATACGATTTATTATTTAGGAATATGTGGGTGAAGCCGTAACATTCCCAAAATTGACTTAATGCCAATAAAGATATAAGTGTAGTTTATTGTTAAAAATAACGTTTAAAATATGTACTGTATATGTGGACAAATATATTAGTATTGGTTTGGTAATAATTGATTATGTACACATATTTGCTTTTGCAATAAATATAAACCACATTCCAAAACTTTAAACAACAAACTTAATTACGAATTGTTTGCGAATCATAAAAAGTAGTTAAATTGCATTGTGCAATATTTACACTGCGATAGTAATTTTGAAATAAATTTCGCGGTGAAACGTAATGGCGTCCTCGGTTAAAGCGACGCTTGAACTAACTGTGACGCCCGTATGGGCTAGCACAGAATGACGCATGGCTGTTCGGTGTAGTTACGTTCATACTCTACAATAAATACTCAATTCGCAAATCAAAACTTAAGTAACGTGTATCATGAATAGTTTGTTAAAAATCATTGTTTACTCGTTAATCTTTTGTTAGAATTTATAATAATTATAAGTGCACATAATGTCTGGTCGCGATAATTGTGTCAAATACTACATATATAATTTAGGTGAGACACTTTATATCAATGGAAAATGAAAGTTGTTCTTTATTTTGTTACATTTTCATTTGTTTTTGAAGAGTTTTCTTAAATATCAAACATTCACATGAGTTAGTTATTTATCTATTACTAAACTATATATATATATATATATCATATTGCGGTGCTTTGCAGATCGATATAATCTGAAAACAGATGATAATATACAACCGCAGTCACAGTATATGTAGTCTCTTAAATATCACATTTATAATCACATTTTGTCGCAGTGGAAAATATGCCATACGAACTGTTTACGTTATTTTATAAGCTATGCGGTTTTCTGAATTCATTAATCAAATGATTATGTTTTATATGTATTACACACACACACATATATAAACACATATGTATATCACTAATTATATTAATAAATATGATACAAGCATTATCTTTTTAACTTTGAAACTATATAAACGTCATTTGTATCTGCATTTGTTGGACGTAAAGTGTTTACTAATTACACATGGGTAAAAGATGTTTGTGAATTCCGAATACATTAAAGTTTTTACATATCCGGATATGTACGTAGTTTTGTGTTGGTGGTATTTCCTGTGATAAAACAGTAGGAGTTTTAAGTAAATGACATTATAATCAAGATGACAAAATGAAATTTTTTTTTTTTTTAGTCAACTCGGCCAATAACAGATATTTTAAATGTTTTCTATGTGATTATTCTGACAGGTATATACCATAAATTAGCAATAATCTATTAAAATGTCGTTAAAAGTGATTTATATATGTGTTTGCAACAAGAACAAAACATTTGTTGTGCGTTTTAAAAGCGAAGACCGCATATAATTTAAAAATTCTTACGCAAACCAATTTGTACCTTATTTTTTAGAGAGGTGCAATGAATTCAGCAGACGTAAGCAGAATTTATATGGTATTTGTGATGACAAAAACGATTTCTGACTCGTAATATTGGCTATACACTGACTTAAAAAAAAAAAAAAATAGTTTAACAATTTCTGCAATAAGGACACATGCTTACACAACAGAAAGGTACATACTATAAATACTATTTTTCCTCTTTTATTTTTTGTACCGTACCTGAAGATACAATAATACTAATAGAAATAGAATTTAGAGTCTATCGTACATTATTAACATATATTTCGTGATTTATGATTGATTGATTTCATTCAAATGTTCGTTCGTTTGTTGGTCATTTTATGTATGTTAATTTTTGTTTGCAGGCCTCGAAGTTCCTAGATGGAATCATGAAATTTTCCTTGAAGTTAACATATATAATAATATTTATTTGCGCATTTTTAATTTTATACCAATATCATTTGTCGAACGCATGGATCCTACCACAAGCTCAATCGGTGGATATCCAAAATGTAGAACGAAGCAATATGAAACAAGTGCTTCAGCAAATGGATAACATACCCTTGCCGAATCGGACAACTACTTCAATACCTCCAACAGCTAAAGTACATATAACCACGCGCTTTCTTTACTCGTCACAATTACTATATATGTGTGTATGTATGTATATAGGTGATACCAAATATGCGAACATTACAAGAAAATACGGCGGATAAGTTGCCGTCGTTGTTTATAATAACGCCCACTTATCGGCGGCCTGAACAGATTCCCGAATTGACGCGGATGTCGCATACTTTGATGCTGGTGCCAAACGTATACTGGCTTGTAATTGAAGATGCTAAAGAAAAAACACCTCTTGTTACCGAGTTACTCGAACGCACTAGTTTGAATTACGAACATCTTGTTGGTGAGATCATTTTCATTATACCACACCAAACTCATATTTCTTTCTGACATAACACTGTTACTAAAAATAATTGTCACCATATAGATATACCACGTCATTATTGGCATCATGACAATTACTCCACTACACTCAAAAACATTTATTCTCATACGAATCAATTCACACCAAATAAACCGACATATATTGAAATATAACTATTATTCCATAAATCATATTTTATCTAGTCTAATATCCTTCATATTATTTCTCTTAGTGTGCTATCCAATTTATTTTACTATCTGCGAATAAATCAATTTTTGTAACATAAGCAATGTTTCTTTTGCTGAATTGAAACATTAGTCATAGATTAAAAAAAAATACCATATTGAGGCAATAAATAATAATTTGATATACTTATAATTAATGATATGAATAGGCGGGTGCTAGTAAACGTTTTACTTATCGTAAAGTTTCTTTGAAAAGTATTTGCCTTGTGATCGATATTAAATAGTTGAAATAAATATATATGTATATAATTTGATGAATAATGTTTTAGCTCCAATGCCAGATGTATATAAAAACCGAAAAGGTGCTAAGCCTAGAGGTGTATCAAACAGAAATCGTGGCCTTGAGTGGTTGAGAGCAAATGCAACCACCGGTGTATTTTACTTCGCCGATGATGACAATACTTATGATTTAAAAATATTCGAAGAGGTAAGAGGATTTCGCGCGAATCACAACCGCCGCTAATTCTATTCGTTTTATCACCCACTAAACTGACCTTCCACTAGGAATTAAACATATTATCATAATTAATGCGCAATAAAACAAATACGTAAATGTTGTTGATTGTTTATGTCTGTGATAAATATTTTTCTATAGTAACTTATTTTATTTTAATTGTTTTTGAAATTTATTCCTCGATTAAGGAAAATAACATCGACACTACTTGGGCTATGCGCACAAAACATATTGGTAAATATTCGCGTTACAGATGAGGTATACGAAACGTGTGTCAATGTGGCCAGTGGGACTGATTACCAAGCTAGGTGTCAGTACTCCGGTGGTTCGCGATGGCAAATTCATCGGTTTTTACGACGGCTGGGTGGCCGGTCGTAAGTTTCCTGTCGACATGGCCGGTTTTGCTGTTTCTATTAAATTTCTACTCGAACGTCCAAAAGCGAGTATGCCATTTAAGCCTGGTTTCGAAGAGGACGGTTTCCTCAAAAGTTTAGCGCCATTCGAACCTCATGATATTGAATTGCTCGCCTCAAATTGTACAAAAGTAAGGGACACTCGTATCTAAATAGGCTAGGTCATTTATGATAAATATATATATATATATATATATATATATATATTGAATATTTCTAGGTTTATGCTTGGCATACGCAAACGAAAAAGAACGAACCATCTAAAAGTCTTGAAATGCCAAAGTACAACAATACTAATTTGGTGATATTGAAACAAATCATAGTATAGCTGTTTCTTCTACGAACGTATGAATTAAATATTTGATTTTTGTTACTCTTATAAAATTTCAACCAAAAAAAAAAATGCTTTAATATTTCCACTATATTTGCATGCCTGCACTGAAAAAAAAAAAAGCCAAGTTACCAAATCTCCAATCACCCCTTGTCATCTCCCGAAAATGGTTTGATATTTATTTACACTTGTAATAATTGTATATTATTCACTGATTTTACAAATGGCTGAGATTAATTTTAAAATACAATCACTTTAGAACATTTGATACTCTACAACGTTATGTTATTATACCTAGATAAATATAAGATAAACAAGTATAATATATACTTTTTATACATTTTTTACAGTATTTAAATATTCTGTGCACTGTGCTATATCTGAATTTAAAAGACATATTACTCCATTTTTCCAACATATTTTTTAAAAAAAAAAATCTAGATTATAACATTACAAATTGTTACGTTATTTTATGCTATGTCTACAAACGTTAAGTTTACTGCCGCTTAATAACTACGTTTAAGCATGATTGTTTTCTATCACATTTTAAGGAGTTTAGTAACTGCTTCATAATAATTTAGAAACGCGTTCCTTAATAAATGGTTGCCTAGCAACATTTAGACCCTATTGTGGAACTAGCGCTCTGTTATGCCTTTAGATATATATAAATCAAATGAATTTCGTGTGTTGGTTTACTAAACGCTACTAGACAGAGCATATTTTAACTTTTATAATCAGGTTTTCACTTTGGATGTAAAGTAAAACTTATTATTCAGTAGGAAATAATTATATGAAAAAATGATTACTTAATTAAGCACATTAGTTACTGATAAATCTTATGTGATATAAATAATAATGATAAAAAAATAACATTATTTCTTATGATTTAATTGTAATATACTATTATTATTATTATACTCTCCCGTGCGATGGGAATAACTACCTGTAAAGTTTCATAAATATCCAGTATAATAATTATATATTTTGTAAAAAGCATAATACATAATTCGCATTCATTATTATTCACCTTCATCTATCACTTTATCAACCATCAAATTACATTTTATTACTACAAACACAGGTAAGAAATAATCCAGTCTTATATAGTTATAAATATTAGATTTATATTATTATTTTGATTATGTAAATCTAGCAATAATTATAACGACAGTAAATTAGTGTTACTTCATTTACTCACTGAATTATATAAGCTAATCATTGTAGCGTTTGATAATCGTATTATAATTTTAACGTAATGATAACCAAGCATAAGTAACAAATGTTAATTCATTTTCTAGATATAATTGTTGACTTATTGTGTTATTTGTTGCTAGGAAATAACAGGTTTTTTTTTCGCCATGATATTAATTCATTATTGATATACTCTAAATATGTTTGTATTTTATTTGCAGCAATGTTTGACAAATGAGAGGAAGTGAATCAGGTTTGTATAAAAAGTCGATTTTAAGATGATAAAAATTATTTTTAATAATTACAGATTGGTTGTAAAACCCAAAGCAGTCATGATCAAATAATTGAATTAAACTTGATTAATTAAACATATTCAAAAAATAAATGTTTTTATATGATTTATAAAGTGTAAAACTTATTATATATGTTTAGATTTTTTTGAACTCCGTTTATTTATGGATTTCTTCCGTTTTGCAGTGGTTTCATCTTCTTCGTCTGAAAATACAGCGTCTTCTAGAATTACATCATTTTCTTCTGTTTCAGTACTTTCTGTTACTTCTACTTCCGGCTCATTGGTGGGTGCAACAAAGTGCTTCGGCCTCATTAGCATTTGGGTCATTTGTATTTTCATATATTCCTACAAAAAATACATAACTTAAAAAATAAAATAAAAATATTAAAAACAAAATTGAATATATATTTAATGATTCATAAATGATAGTTAACAATTTTAAAATATATATATTATTTATAACCTGGTATTCTAACTGCATATTATCCAAATTATGAATTCTAAATTGCCTGTCCAAAGAACAGCTAGCAACGATTGGTGTTTCGTAATCACACATAATATCAGTGATGCCACCCATGAATCCTTTGAATGTTTTTAGTGGTTTGATGCCCTTCCGCAAATCCATTACTTGAAGATGTCCTCGACTGCTTCCGACCACGACCTTTTCGTTCGTGTTCGTTGCAGCGATTGTCGTAAATACACAATCTTTATTGATAAATATTTTGATTGGTCTTCTTTGCGCCCTCGTATCATATATCCGAAGTTTCCCTTGTTTAGTAACAGTGCCCATATCAATACCAGCACCTTCATTGAAGAACGTAATGGCGTTTATTGAAATCGGTTGTTGCAGTTCCAACTCGTCGTGTTTATCCTTTCAAACGTAGCAATTAATGATAATTTCTATTTTTTTATTTGTGTAACACTTACTGCTTTCCCTTGAAATACGATTTGTTTCGTTGCTATATCGTACATTTTAACATCGTTTAAGACGCCTCCGACCGCAAATATATTTGGTTTATGTGGATTTAGTATTAGGGTTTCAAGTGTTTTCGTTGGATCTATGTTGTTTATAATTTGTTCTGTTTTCCGTTTGCTCCACAGATAGACATTGCCTGTTTGTGTCGCTAATAAAACAGATCTTAAACAAACATATAGAAATACATGTGAGGTGTTTGTGTATGAAATCTATACTTTTCATAAGCTGCAGCTCCGACAATTCGACAGTCTTCTAATTTATCTATGTTGATTGCCTTTTTCGACACTGTATTATAGATTTTCGCATTTCCCAACTTGTAACCAAGTACGATTTCTTGATTCGACCGTCCCCATGCTAGAGAGGATATTGCGCATTTCTGATCGTTTCGCAAATGTACTTGTCTGTCTTGGATTTTATGTGACTGGAATTCTAAAATAAACAAAAATATATGATACACCGATCGATTGAGTCACACCGCGTTTATTATATTTACGTATAACGGAGCCGGCTACAGTTCCCAAAAACAATTCGAAATTATTATATTTCTCCATGGCGTGCACATGTGCGACGCACAACCGCACGTGAATACAAGACGCTGTCAAAGCGTTAGTTGCATAGAGTCACCGCATAAAACAAATACCCATGCTAACCACAAGTTTCACAAATGTAATAGTTAATTAATAAGTAGACAACGTAATTTGTGTATTTAAATGAGTTTTGGATGAAGTTTGGATGATTGTTAAGAACTAACTCTAAAACGCTTGGTGTGCTGTTGTTGCGCTTTCAGCGCCGAATTTAGACCTAAACGAGCCCCATTAAACTCGACTGTCAAAATTGGTCAAAATCTCAAAATTCTAAAATGTAAAAAAATATAGAATAATATCATTAATTTTGTGATTATGGCACAAAAACCAGGAGAGTGGACAAGCACATTAATCTCCCGATTTGAAGAACAGGTGTGTTTCATGTTCGGTAGCATTTCTATTATTTAGACAGATGTCAATATTTACATTATATGTGCAAAAAAAAAAAAAACGAATGACACTTGGATTGTTTATAAAAATATGTTGCTTACTGTTTTGGTTTTAGTTACCATGTCGCACCGGACCACAAACCACGCATTCGCGAATGAATGTCGAGCAAAACAAGAACTGTCTCATTCAAATTTCGAGGTACCGTTTCTCCCTGGTCATTTCAGGTCTGACGAAAGTCTTGCAACGGGTTAATGAATCGGTAATTGATCAACGACAACTATTTATCTATTTATCTAATACATGTTTTTAAGTTTCAACCGAGTGCATGCGGGGCACCGCGACAACATAGTCCAGAAATCGAGCGTAATTATTATGAGAGCCTCTACATCGTTTTGGACACCTTAGAGCGATGTTTAAGTAACCAACCGAAAGACACCACTAAACATGATGAGACAATGAACGTCAAATTATTGCTAAGAGAAATCTGCCAGTTTATAGGTAACGATGTTTTGTTGCTATTTGCGTGATTATTATTTGTTTGTGTTGATTTTAGTGTGTTTTGTCGATGTTCCAACCGAAAATTCACATGCAATAAAGTTACTAGCAAGTAAAGTGTTATTTGCATTAAGTTTAAATTTTTTCAACGCTGTTTTCAATCGGATTTCTGCTCGGCTACAAGAATTGTCTGCTTGTTCTGAAGAAAACCCCGATTACAGTGATATTGAATTAATTCAACACATCAATGTGGATGTCTATCGGTTAACACGTCTTCTAACGGGTAAGTTTCATTTATTTTCCTCTTATATATAATTTAATTCATTTTTCCTGTTTACATAATTTTTATTCTATAATAAATATAAATATATGAATTTAATGTTTGTTTTAGAAACTATTCAAAAATTTCGATTATTGAAAAAATCGGCACATTTGGTTCTAATGAATTCTCTAGAAAAGGCAATTTGGAATTGGATGGACACGTATCCTCATGAATTTGCGGATATCCAAAAGAAACCAAACGATGAACTATCGAAATGTTGCGAAGGACTCTTTGATATTCTTGATAGTTTTGCTGAGAATAAAAAAAGTCGTGCTGCTGTCTGGCCGTTGCAGATCATGCTTCTGATGCTCTCACCTGTAAGTATTTTTAATTGCATTCATGTAGCACAAATAAAATTAATGTTATTTCATATCTATGAAATTATGATTCATAATGGTTTTTGTATTTGAAATGTATTCGTTAAATTGCACTTAATTAATAACGGCGTCCGTTATTTTATTGACTAGCACTCCATTCTTAAGCAATCAAATTCTATTTATCGCTTAATAATTGTTTATGTGTACTTGTACGCTATTTTTAGCATTTTATTTACATCCAGCTTCGATTCTGAGAATTTTCAAATGTGTAAAACACTGCGTGCATTTCAAACTTGATTTATTAAACTTGCTCATAAATTTCAATTGAACCTAACATACTGTCAAAATGCCGTATAATAATTTATAGTTATTATTCATAATTTAACTTATATGCCAAACATAGTCATATTTATATGAAAATTTATAGCTTTATTTAAAATATTTCTTGAAGATAAAATTGAGTATAATTTTTGTTATAATTCACAACTATATTTATGAAGCTTACAAATAAAATATTGCACATGTCGTATTTATACTTGAGGTTTTTTTTTAAACAATTTATGAATTTATTTATCAATTCGAATTTGAAATAGAAAGTACTTGAAGAAATAGTAAATGCGGATACCGGTGCACCTTGTTCACCGCGCCATAGTAAAAAGAAACAATTCATTGACTCGATAAAACGTGGTGTTGGACCACATGGCAACTCCAGCAAACAACTAACAGAGGCAGCTGCTGTTACTTGCGTGAAGTTGTGCAAAGCATCAACGTACATAAACATACTTGATTCCAACAACGTCGCCTTTACTCTAGTACAAAGCGTAATAAACGATCTTAAGGTACTCGTACTTCTCGTCCCCAACAAAACAGCGACAGCATTCAACTTGTTTTCTCTCACAGGCTTTATTGTTCAATCCTTCAAAGCCATTTTCCCGAGGACAAAATTACGTGTATCAAGACATCGATCTCATGATCGATTGTTTTGTATCGTGCTTTCGCATTAAACCACATAATAACGAAGCTTTGAAAGTCTGTCTAAATTTAATTTACCCATCTACATATCATTTTGTTTTAGTCCGATCACTTTATCAGTAAGTACATTTCACAAAATGCGATATTAAAATAGAATTAATTTGTTGTAATTTCTTCGTAGAATAATCACACAACCTCGTCTACAATGGTGGCCTCAAATAGATTTGGTGTATAGTAAATCATCAGAACTACGAGCAATGTTCACAGATACATTGAATAAAGTTACTCAGGGTTATATAACACATACTCCATTACGCATGATCCAGTCGTTAACATTGAAAGGCAAGGATTCGCAGAGTAAGTTTAAAGAACGGGCGGAAGAAGTGCCGGGTTATAGAAATTTACTGTTGTATATGGTACGACTCATACATGCGGATCCTATGCTTATGCTAAACGTAAGTTCGGATGTAGTTGGATGGAAAACAGATTAAATATTAGCTAGTTTATCTAGAATCAGGGCAAGGCGGGTCATGAAATTCAAAGTTCAACATTAGAGTTAATTAACGGTTTGGTGTCTTTGGTACACCAACCAACAATGCCGGATGTTGCCCAAGAGGCTATGGAAGCACTTCTGGTTCTTCATCACCCAGAGAAGATAGAAGTTTGGAATCCTGAAGCTCCAATAAATACATTTTGGGACGTTAGGTAAGTATTGTTTATTTTGAGATGCGTGTAAGAAAATCGTATATTTATGTGATTTAGTGACACCATATTATTTATATTTTAATAAAACATTTGTATATTAAATTGTATTCATATATTTTAGTTCACAAGTTTTATTTTCGATATCACAAAAATTAATCCAACATCAAATTATGAATTATACCGAAATATTGAAGTGGTTACGACAGATACTGGTTTGTCGGAATGCATTTTTATCCAGACATAAGGAGTACGCAAATGTAGGAAGTCAGATTGCTATTTGTAAACAGGCTCACATTAAACTTGAGGTATTTGAAATGTAAGAGATAATTGTGTAATTTTTAAATCTTTTTTATGTTTGTGTGTGCGTGTGGGATAGGTTGTATTTTTCATGTATTTATGGAGCATTGATATGGACGCAGTTTTGGTCGCGATGAGTTGCTTTGCGTTGCTATGCCAAGAAGCCGAAATCCGATGTGGTTCTGATGAAGTAACTGTTACGTATCTTGTTCCAAATTATCATGTTTACCAAGAACTAGCGCAAGCGTCTACTGTTTTGACTACAGGTACTTTTAATTTTAATTATTACACTCATAGGTTATTTATAATAAACATCTTGTACAGTTAAGAATTAAATTAAATTTTACAAGCAGCAAGTGGGGATTCTAGAATGTGTTTCCACGATCATAATCAAGGTAAATGATCTTATTAACTATAAGGGAACCAATATATATGTACGACAACCATACGCTATTTTTTTTTTTCTAGAAGTACAAATATGTGTGTATGTATAAATGTATTTGTGTATCTTTAGGGCGAGCCGCATTACAGAAGCGTATCATGGTCTTACTGCGTAAAATCGAGCATTGCGTCAATGGGGTCCAACCGGCCTGGGAAGAAACATTCCGAAATTGGGATTCTACATCGAAGATGCTTGCATCATTTCCAAAAACGAAAATGGAAGACGGCCAGCTAGAACCGTTCCATCGCTCAATGGGGAAACGAAGAGCTTCTCATCAAAACTCTGAACACGAACTTGAAGTAAGTCATATTTAATATCGCATCACACTGTTTATCTGAACAATACGTTCAAATTGAATGTTTTATTTATTGTAAGTGTTTTTATTTGAAGGACCAAATAAATGAGTGGGCCAATATGACTGGCTTTTTATGCGCCCTGGGTGGCGTGTGTTTACAACGAAAATCTCCATCACGACCTACGATGTCTGCTACGTCACATTCCAGCCTTTCAACGATGAGTTCTACGGCCTCGATGGCATCGTCCTTATCGGACAGTCGAAAATCAAGTGTTCTACCTAATAGCAGCCAAGATGTTCAATATTGTCCAGTCACACAGTAAGTCAATTTTTTTTTTGTCTTGAAACGAACACAATATTTAATTTAAATTGTTAGGTTTGTTGGTTTATTGCTTCGCCTTTTGGTGTGTAATAACGAAAAATTCGGTGCTCAAATACAAAAACACGTGAAAGAATTAGTTGGGCACGAAATGTCCTCAGCGTTATACCCCATCCTATTCGATCAAATTAAAGCGATCGTTGAGAAATTCTTTGATCAACAAGGCCAAGTTGTTGTGGCTGACATAAACACACAGTTTATCGAACACATTATTTTTATAATGAAAAACGTGTTGGATGGCGGTAAAAATGATCAACCCTCCGAGCATTTAGGTGTTACAAGTATTGAGGGCATGATGCTTGCAATTGTTAGGTAATACCAAAATTAAAAAACAACCAAAGTTGAGATGTATAAGAATAAACTTTTGTAGATATGTGAGACATTTAGACATGACAGTACATGCGATTCATATAAAAACTAAACTATGCCAACTCGTTGAGGCAATGATGAAACGTCGGGATGATTTAGCGTTTCGTCAAGAAATGAAATTCAGGAATAAACTTGTTGAATATTTAACGGATTGGGTGATGGGAACATCACATCAAATAGCTCCACCAAGCTCAGGAGATGTATCAATGTTGACAAGGTATTTACCCTTGTACTTTATTGTTTTATATATTATATATTTTTTTTTTATGTATGGTTTCTGTAGAGATCTAGATCAAGCTTGTATGGAAGCAGTTGCGGCGCTTTTGCGCGGTCTTCCTTTGCAACCAGAAGAGTCAGATCGCGGGGATTTAATGGAAGCCAAAAGCCAGTTGTTTTTAAAGTATGTTTGTTCGGGTAGTTTAGCAGATAACTGTTGTAATTGATGGTGTTTATAGGTATTTTACGTTATTCATGAATTTACTAAACGACTGTAGCGATGCAACTGAAGAAAAAGATGTGGTTTCTAGACAAAGAGTTGCTGCGGGGAAATTGAATACTTTACGCAACGCAACTATTCAAGCTATGTCTAATTTGTTATCTGCGAATATTGATAGTGGTCTTATGCATTCGATTGGTATGTTTATTTTGGTTCCTCAATAAAATTAAAATATGAAATAATAAAATTTGCCTTGAAGTAATGTCATGTTATTAGAATTGAAAAATATATTGTGATTGTAATTTGTATATTTGTTAGATTTGGGCTACAATCGTGACTTGCAAACACGTGCAGCATTTATGGAGGTTTTAACAAAAATATTACAACAAGGGACTGAATTTGATACTCTAGCCGAAACGGTGCTCGCTGATCGTTTCGAGCAGCTTGTTCAACTAGTGACGATGATAAGTGATAAAGGAGAACTACCAATCGCAATGGCGCTGGCCAATGTAGTAACCACCTCACAAATGGATGAGTTGGCACGGGTTTTTGTTACGCTATTTGACGCTAAGCATTTACTGTCGCCGCTGCTATGGAATATGTTCTACCGCGAAGTAGAAGTATCGGACTGTATGCAAACATTGTTTCGTGGCAATTCGTTGGGTAGCAAAATCATGGCGTTTTGTTTCAAAATTTATGGAGCATGCTACTTGCAGAGTTTACTAGAACCCCTTATCAGACCGTTATTAGATGAGCCGAGTGGTAGTTTTGAAGTTGATCCAGCGAGGTAAGTTTTTTTATTTGACTATGAATTTATTCTATGAATGGCTCTTGAGTGGTCACGTTTAACGTATATTACAACGTCTTGAATAGGTTGGATTCAAGTGAGGATATTGAAGAGAACCGTCAAAATTTAATTGCTTTAACTCAAAAAGTGTTCGATGCGATAGTTAGTTCTGCCGATAAATTTCCACCGCAACTGCGTTCCATGTGTCACTGCCTTTATCAAGTACTAAGTAAACGTTTCCCCCAATTTCCTCAAAATAATATTGGTGCAGTAGGTACGGTGATATTTTTACGCTTTATAAACCCAGCCATTGTGTCGCCTCAAGAGATGGGCATAGTTTCCAAACAAGTACCGCCAACTGTTAAACGGGGACTAATGCTTATGTCGAAAATCTTACAAAACATCGCAAACCACGTTGAGTTCAGTAAAGAACAACATATGCTTCCATTTAACGATTTCTTAAGAGTCCATTTTGAGATTGGACGAAGGTACATATATCCTTTCAAACAATTGCGTCAATAAACTTAAATCATGTTTCGTTCTTAGATTTTTCATTCAAATCGCATCTGATTGCGAAACAGTTGATCAAGCATCTCATTCCATGTCGTTTATTAGTGATGCAAATGTATTGGCTTTGCATCGGTTGTTATGGAACCACCAAGAGCGTATTGGTGATTATTTGTCGAGTAGTCGGGATCATAAAGCAGTAGGACGGCGACCATTTGATAAAATGGCCACGTTATTAGCTTATTTAGGCCCGCCAGAACACAAACCAGTTGATTCACAGTGAGTGGTTATTATAGAGGGTTCCTTTTGAAAAACTATAACATTTATATTTTTCTACAGTTTATTATTTTCATCTTATGCGCGATGGAGTTCAATAGACATGTCTTCAACAAACTTTGAAGAAATTATGGTGAAGCATAATATGCATGAAAAAGAAGAATTCAAATCAATCAAAACATTGAATATTTTCTATCAAGCAGGAACAAGTAAACTAGGATATCCAGTGTTTTATTACATCGCTCGCAGATATAAGTTAGTATAATATATATTAATTAATAAATAAACCATTCACATTTTTATAATTTGTAGAATCGGAGAAACGAATGGAGATCTATTAATTTATCATGTACTATTATCACTTAAACCATTTTGTCATTCACCATTTGAAGTCGTCGTGGATTTTACTCATACTTGTTCTGATAATCGGTTCAGGTAATAATGTAAGATTAATTGACTAATATCGATTTGTAGAACGTTTTAATTTGTAGAACTGAATTCTTGCAAAAATGGTTCCATGTTCTTCCGAAGGTGGCATATGAAAATATTCAAGCCTCTTATATTTATAATTGTAATAGTTGGGTTCGAGAATACACCAAATTCCATGATCGTATTGTTGCTCCTTTACGCGTAAGTTTAATCAATGTTTTGTGTCATTGAAAATGTATAGATTTTCAATTTTAGGGCAATAGAAAACTTGTATTTATTGATGCGCCTGCAAAGTTGAATGATTTTATCGATCCGGATCAACAAAAATTACCAGGTGCTACATTGAGTTTAGACGAAGATTTAAAAGTGTTCAATAACGCCTTGAAATTATCGCACAAAGACACAAAAGTCGCAATAAAAGTATGTTCATTTATTTATAGTAACATATCGATTTATTTAAGCTTATATGCTCAATTTAATATTTAGGTTGGTCCAACAGCGATACAAATTACATCTGCAGAAAAAACAAAAGTTCTTTCCCATTCAGTTTTATTGAATGACGTTTATTATGCATCTGAAATCGAAGAAGTGTGCTTAGTGGATGATAACCAGTTTACACTTACAATTGCAAATGAAAGTGGACCCTTAAGTTTTATTCATAATGATTGTGATAGTATAGTTCAAGCTATAATCCATATCCGTAACAGATGGGAGCTAAGCCAACCAGTAATTAATACATTTTTTACCCTAAAAATTTTCATTTATTTTGTATATTTTATAGGATTCTGTAACAGTTCACCAAAAAATTCGACCGAAAGATGTCCCAGGTACCCTTTTAAACATGGCACTATTAAATCTTGGCTCATCTGACCCAAATTTACGAACGGCCGCTTATAACCAACTATGTGCCCTAACAGCAACTTTTGATTTGAAAATCGAAGGACAGCTATTAGAAACCTCAGGTCTGTGTATTCCATCAAATAATACAATATTCATTAAATCCGTCAGTGAAAAATTGGCTACAAATGAACCACATCTAACGCTTGAGTTCTTGGAAGAATGCATACAAGGCTTTCGCGTTTCAAATATCGAGCTGAAACATTTGTGTTTGGAATACATGACGCCGTGGCTTGCGAATTTAGTCCGGTTTTGTAAACCATCCGAAGAGAATAAACGGCAGAAGCAAGTTGCTCAGATATTGGAGAAATTGATTATTTTAACAATCGAAGAGGAAGAGATGTATCCGTCGATTCAGGCGAAAATTTGGGGCTCTATTGGCCAAGTTCCTGAACTGATTGATATGGTTTTGGATAATTTTATTCATCGTTCTGTTAGCTCTGGTTTGGGGTCGCCTATGGTTGAAATAATGGCGGATACTGCTGTCGCATTGGCTTCGGCGAATGTTCAACTTGTTGCGAAGAAAGTTATTGGGCGATTATGTCGGGTAATTTTTAATTTGATTTAATGTGAATTACAGACTTTATTAAATATTATTTGTTCTCCAGGTTGTTGATAAAACATGTCAATCACCTACGCAATTACTGGAACAACACATGATGTGGGATGACATAGCCATTTTGGCACGTTATCTACTCATGTTGTCATTTAATAATTGTCTGGATGTAGCTAGGCACTTGCCATATCTCTTCCATACAGTAACATTTCTAGTTTGTTCTGGATCTTTGAGCATGCGAGCTTCAACTCATGGTCTAGTCATTAACATCATTCACTCGTTGTGCACATGCACCAAACCTTCATTTTCAGAAGAAACACAACGAGTGTTACGACTATCTCTAGACGAATTCTCCTTGCCAAAGTTCTACTTGCTGTTTGGTATCAGCAAAGTCAAATCAGCAGCAGTGACTGCATTCAGATCAAGTTACAGACACCCCAATGAAAGATGGTATGTTTCTATACTTATTTGTTTGTTGCAAATACTTATAAACCTTTACAGGTTTGGAAACGAGCGTAGCTTTTCGGGTGCATCAGCTGACCGCGAGCGTTTATCGTTAACATCTTTAGAAGTGATAACTGATGCGTTGCTTGAAATAATGGAAGCATGTATGCGTGATATTCCCGATTGTGACTGGTTGAATAATTGGACATCGTTGGCGAAGAGTTTCGCATTTTGTTTCAATCCAGCATTGCAGCCGCGTGCGTTAATTGTGTTTGGGTGTATTAGCAAAAGCATCACTGATCAAGATATCAAACAGTTGTTGAGAATACTTGTGAAAGCACTCGAAAGTTTTAATGACATCACACTGCTAGAAGCATTGGTGATGTGTTTAACGAGATTACAACCATTGCTGAGGCCTGAATCGCCCATTCATAAAGCGCTGTTCTGGGTTGGGACATCAGTGTTACAGTTAGATGAGTCGTCGTTGTATGCCTCAGGATTAGCGCTGCTGGAACAAAATCTGCACACTTTGGACTCCCAAGGGATTTTTGAAGAAAAGGTACTTGATTTTTTATTGCTGTTGAGTAAATGTTTTAATATTATTATTATTATTACTATTACTAAAGAGTTTGGAACAAGTAATGATGACAACACGAGAACCTTTAGAATGGCATTTCAAACAACTGGACCATGCAGTTGGTTTGAGTTTCAAAGCAAATTTTCATTTTGCCCTTGTTGGGCATTTATTAAAAGGCTTTCGCCATCCAACACCTACGACTGTCTCACGAACCGCTCGAGTATTGACCATGTTATTGGCGATTGTGGCGAAACCACAGCGTCGAGATAAATTTGAAGTAACACCTGAAAGTGTAGCCTATCTAACAGGTATCAACTTTGTTTGTTTCTTTTTAAATAAAACGAAATGAATGACCATATATTTTTGTGTGTGTTTAGCATTGGTGTCTGTGTCAGAAGAAGTGAGAAGCCGCTGCCATATAAAGCATTCGTTACCACGGTTTGCAGCTGATTCGATCTCTCAGGAAAATTTCCTCCCTGATAATTTAGTGCCTCAACCACAATCGGGTAACCAGGTGACAATGCCGACCAGTATCTCATCAACAAGTTCCACATCCACAACGGGAGCGAGTTCCAGTGCAACAAGTGCGACTACACTATCAACGAATCGACGCCAGAAATCATGGGATCTACTAGACCAATCGGCTATTGCGCAAGCGCGGCAACACAAACAAACTACAGCGCAACAGGTGTGTTCAAATATTATATCTATTGGTTTGTTGCAAGCTTTTGAGTAGTAAACGAAATGAATATTTTTGCTGATTGAGTTATTTCTTGTGTTATAAGTTGTTTTATTTTGAGACATGGGTTGATGAAAATAATAATAACCAGGTTGACACATCCGTGACTAACACAGCCACAGTTTCGACGAATAAAGGCTGGCGGAGTTTGGATTTAACACCAAATCACATTGGTGGTGACAGGGTGGTGGTATGTCAAGCGTTGAGTCCAGGTGATCGGGGCCAGGGCGTCGAATCGAATGGGGGTCCCCCGGCGGTACGGCCACCGTTTCGTACGCAACGTTCTAGTTCGGTACCAGTTCAGCAAAATCAAACGCACTTACATCAACAACATGTTTCAAATAATGTCGGAGACAGCCGGCCTGATGCTGGCACGGGCACGTCTGTCTCCGCCTCCAAAGTAAGACAGCGTTGCCAAATCACCTTCTCTCTACTAGACAGGCCCGTATTTCACTCTATCTCTCTATTTACCTATGTATATCACTACATTGTCTGTCTCTCTATATATTTCTTCCCGCTCGCGCTTAGTAACTCTTCGCTCAGGGCTCAGCACGTGTGTGTATGGGTGCACGCGTCAGAGAACGGGTCTGTCACGTTGCTTTCTCCCTATCTACTTCTCAACTAAATGGTCGACGAAAGTGTTGACCATAGCAACATCTTCCAGACAAAACATACCTCACCATTTGGACTGCTGCTGCACCCGTTAATAAAAGCTATGGGTTCATATAGCCTGGCACAGGCCAGGATATGCGTTCTAGAAAATGGTGGCAGATGTTTTGTTTAGAATTTGACGTCACATTTTCCTCGCACATAAACCAAGCCAGTTTGTTACACAATACACAACACCTTACACACAAACATATGTCTGCTTTTCTTACAACTAACATTTAGCTGATTAAGTAGTACATTGCGTACATGATTGTGCGTCCTTGTCTAATAAAATATTGAATATTTGTGAATGTGTTTCTGCTCGCGCCTGCCATTTGTGAACCAGACGTATTGTTTTTTGATTTTTTTACCCATGAATAGCCTTCTATATAACTACTACTTCATGAGTTCAGTTGGAACCACATTAATGATTGCCTTGTCTGATTGATTGATTGTTTCTTTTTAATTTTAATTTACTAACTTGAAATGAATCCTTGCCTGTATCTTGTATGCCTGCTCTGCCTGAATGGCTGGGGTGGCCACCACCAGAACGCTCGCGTCCTGTTCAAAACACAGCGCTCATTTTCGGTGCCAACCACCAAAGAACAAAAATCTCTCGATGAACCCGAATCCAAGGTAATCTTCTAATAAAAAACGAACGCAAGTAGTTGTGATTACTAGTGATGTTAAGTTCATTTAATAAGTACTAAATAAAATTATATTCGCTTTTAAACATTACACAAATTACAAATGTACAGCACATAGTTGATTTGATATGGTATATGTAAATTTAGTAGATAATTAAAATATATTTTCAGTTATTCAAAAATAGTAGATTGTAGAATATGTTTTCTATAATTATTTTAGAATTCATCTATAATACGCAAAAATAACGTAACAGTTTGGATGTTTTATATATTTAAATAATACTTAGACTTACTTAGTTGCAATCATAAAGCCGAGAAAATAGACCGTCGATGTTATATTCATTATATTGCTTAAGATACTAAGTAATAATAAAAAGGTTCATCACTAGTAATTGCATTTTCCATTTGTTTATTGTTTACAACAAGCACTGGCTATTTAAATGTGTGCACAATCAGTAGAACTAAACAATAATTAAAACAGCATGTAGTCTGTGGAGTTTGCTCTTCGCTTTACGCTGTATACACTATCTATTTTGGGTTGCTACCGTATTCAATGTGAATGTATTTGTTCCATCGATCCTCTTATTTTATCATTTTAATTTATTTATTCAATCCTTCAATGAAACACATATATACACGATACGTTCCAACGTATGCCTAACGCGTTTTACAGGACCGCAGTGCCCGTGTTTCCGTTAGCAACGAGAACAACATCCTCCTCGATCCCGAGGTGTTAACAGATTTTACTACTCAGGCCTTGGTACTCACAGTACTCGCTACCCTTGTTAAATACAGTACCGATGAAGCAGAAACTCGTATTCTGTACCAGTACCTAGCCGAGGGAGCTATCGTATTCCCTAAAGTTTTTCCGGTCATGTAAGTTGTGTTTTTTTTTTTTTTTTAATCAAAATATCAATGGTATAAACAACTGTAAGTGTGCTTTGTACCATTGATATGTTTTGCAAATTTTTGTTCTTGGGGGTTTTTTTTTTTTTTTACGAAATATAAAAATGTTTTTTGAATGAAAGCAATTGGTTTTTGTTGTAGATATAATTTACTGGATATGAAAATTACTAACGTATTAACTTCATGTCATGACCAAGTAATTCTTAATGCAGTACAAACAATAATCCAGAATATGATTGCTTGCGAAGATACAAGTCAACAACAGTTGCATTATTTGCAAACTTGTGGATTTGGTGGACTTTGGCGATTTGCTGGTCCGTATACAAAGGTTAGTGTAATAATTTCAGGTGGTCAAGAACGTCAACAGGATCCTGAAATACTTGAAAGATTTTGTTTCCTTGAATGGTGAATGGTTATTTAAATGTAATTTGAATTTCTTTGTGTTCTTAGTATAATGGAACAGCGGAAAGCAGTGAATTATTCGTAAACTGTCTAGAAGCGATGGTAGAAACATGTCTTCCAATTGAAGAAACCGAAGGGGAAAATGGCGAAATGCAACAATACCCGTCGATGTTGAGTGTTAGCTCAAACATGAATCTGTCGTCGAGTATGTCAAGTTTAACGCTTGGCTCGCCCACGGAGAAAGAGATGATAAGCCGTGATTGCGAAGGGGGCAGCAGCACTTCGCTGGGCCGCTCGTCATTCAGTAAACAACGGAATATCAAAACCAAGACTGTATGCTCACATACGCACAATTCGTCTGATGCACCGAAGTGATTTACAATTAGGTACGTTGTGGATTTCTTTTTGCAAAGTGGTAATACTACAAAAGCTACGTAAACATATTTCTAGATAAATAAGCACAGGAAGAACACAACGATTTCAAACGTCCATTATTTATTATTAGTTGAAATTGCTACAAATATTTTCAACATATAATCTTTACCGTTTAAGTAACTGTTTGTAAATGTTATGCAAACTCATACGTATAGGACATAGTTTATGTTGCTTTAAAACCGACTAATATCTCACCAAGAATATAACTGCAAAATAATGTGTTTGGTATAACAAACAAATTAGAAGTATGCAAACGTTTGAATTGTTGTGTTTTCCGTTCAACTTGATGAATATATAATCATTTTTTTTTTTCATTTTTAGTATTCCAATAATTGCTGTGTGTTATGTTTATGTATGAATGAATGAATGCAATTTGCTGAAGAATCAGTACTTGATGAGACATTTATTTAATACACAAGATAAAACTGATCTCAATTTTCGAAAAGTTAATTAAGAAATGAGTACAATTCAATAATTTCTAAATATGAGTTAGTTCCTGCATATTTGTTTCCATTGTCAGAGAAAGTATACTATAGTAGTTATATGCACTTGAGAGTCATTTCCATATTAAAAACATATTGAAAATGATATATATATATATATAAAAAAATAAAAAAATTAATATCTTCTTTTGTTCGATAGTTTTTCTCAGGTAATTTCAATAATTCAATCACATTACGGGTTTAGACTAAATTATATCGATGTTTAATATATTATACTGCTATCATTGTCATATTAATTTATATATATTTGTTCATTTTTGGCGTCTTTGTTTTGCAATTTGCGTTGTCGAAATTTGATGTTTGAATATCATTATTTAGCGTGATTGAGTGGGTTATGATAATTATTTTTTAAAGATTTTACCACTGAAGGCTCGAATCGTGAACAGTTAAAATAAATACTGTATGCCAAAGACAATTTTTTTAAAATATGTATTTTTGAATATGATATTTATATTTTTTATTGATATAAGTAAAAGTGATGCCCAAATAGGTTATATAAAAAATATATTTAAATGCTGTTATAATTTTTGAATATAGTTCATAGGATGATAGAATTACAATATTTTTACTGTGTTAAAATAAGTTATTCTAAAGTAAACTTTATAGGTATATATTATATACATATAGCTAATTATTATTGGCTAGTTACAGTTATTCGAAATATGCAATAATAAACGGTTATTAATGTTTAGGTTTTCATTTTATTTATTCTGATTTTTATAATATTAATAATTAATATAACAGTAGCACAATTAAAAATATTCTAAATTTTTTAATGCCTGTGACTGCGAACATGTGTTATCGCTATTTCAAAAATTAGTCTAGATAATGCTGTGTTAAGTAAAACATAACTAAACAACACCAATTACGTTGCATTCGTTTTTGCGCAAAAAAAAACAAATCTCTGTACGTGATAATATCATTTCAACGACAATCGTACCATTACTGACATAAATACTCTCAACGTCGTATCATACATATATTTACAAATATGATGCATCTGTGTTCATTTCATAGCAAATATTATTTTCATATTCTAAATAAAAAAAAAATTATTGTTCAGTGTCAGTTAAGAGTCGGTGTTGTTTAGGCTAGTACTTTGTTTAAATGTTTTCAAAACTAATAAAATGTGAACAAAATAAACCGTATTTTGACAAACCTTAAATTTTTAACATACATCCAGTTGATGATTTTTGAACATTTTGAAGAGTAAACAAAACAAAACAATACCAAAAAAAAAAACCACATAATTTATGGTTCAACTTTTTAATATAATATTCAATCATACATTTATAGGCAAATGTTGACATAATTGACATAATTAACATATAAACTGTTCGCTCTGAATTTATAATTAACTTCGTGATTGTTGGCTCAGTGAAGTTTATCCAACATCAGTCATACAACTGTAAATCAGAAACGAACAGTTAAATGTTTTATAAAACATTAACAAAACATTATAATGAATTAACAATATGGTTCATAATGTCAGCTCCTTGCGGTTTAACCAACATCAGTCACACTATTGCTAATTACCAAACTAGAAACTTTACAAATGCGTTGTATCAAACGAAACCTCAATTAGCTTTGGTGTGTCTGATATGGTAGCTGTTTTCTCCCCTTCTAATACATCACCAATGATCCATGCGGGCCAGCCATCTTCCCGTAATAGTTCATCACAAAATACTTGCGCATGCTCAGACGGTAGACATATTAGCAGTCCACCTATCACAACATTTCAATATGAAATAGTTCATAATAGTATTAATTTTAACATGTTTATACCAGATGTTTCTGGAGTGACGCCTGTAATGAATTTCTTGTTTCCAAGCACGTCGGCAACCGCAGACATTTTTGCAATTATCGGTATTGTGTGAATGTGGAATCGTACATTTTTATCTTGATTTGCAGCTAGGTTTTGTGCATGTCCTAGTAAGCCGAAACCGGTTACGTCCGTGCCAGCATGAGCGTTATATTTATGCATAAGTCTAGCGCCTACCAATAAAACAATATTGCTTTATTGTCATGTTCCGTATAAAAATGTATGCAAGCATTGTTGCTCAAGCACCCGCTACTTTATCATAGAGTTAAAACAAAACGGGGAAGAATGTTTATTGGTGCTACTACTATGTTTACTGGTGCTATGTGTTCATTAAAATAATAATACATACCTGTCCTGTTTAATCGTGCCATTGATAGTACTGCATGTTCAAACGCTGTTTCAGCTTCATGTTCACTTAAAACCGAACGAATGTTATCCCAACGAGTCTTATCTGTTGTAAGCCATCTATGAACGTTGCATGCCATTTGTGCGCCTATGGGTTTTGTTAAAATAATAGCATCGCCAATTTCTGCTTTAGACGGTCTAAAAAAAAAATACAGGGCTGACGAATTCTGAAGGAAAACAAAATGACTTGACTGACTTACACAATGAATTCATCTGACTGGCATACTGCTGTTGCAGCACCACCAATTATGACCCAAGGATTCAAAACAATATTTTGGCAAATTGGTTCTAAGCCACCTGCGACTGCGTTATCCTATAATTAATACATTTTCTTTAGTATCGATGTATTTTATTTCGTATGATATACATATTTATTTCCGTAAATATACATAAATAGTAACACATATTAAAACTACCCGAAATCCAGTAACAATTAATGGCATTACTGTATCCCTTTCTTTCTCACTCATTTGTGTGCATTCGGACATTAGCATAATCAAACTATCACAATTGACGACACCCATTGCATATAAGTCGCTCAATACATTTGCACAAGTTATTTTACCTGTACAAAACAAAAAACAAAACAAAAAATAGGAATGAAATTACAACTCATGTAAATATATGTAATAATTTTATCTCATATTTGTTTTTATAATTCAATAAGATGTAAATATTTATGTTTAGAAAATATATTTACCCATCATGTATGGATCATCTATAAGTGGATAAAAAAAATCTGTAGTTTGTAATAATGAGAGATTGTGATGCTTTAATGGTATCAAACATGAATCTAATCCTATACCTGTAGGTGAAACAATTTTGAATGTTAGGGTATAAATATTGTTATAATAAATATCGTTGTATTATTTGTTCACATTATTATCACAATAAATTTATAATTTAACTTAGTTTTGGGTTTAGGTACCTATTTCTCCTTCCGAGTTCGGAGATTCTGTAATCCCCGCCAAAAGGTTCGCTAGAACCCCCGCGGGGATTTTACAACCTCACCCCCTTAGATCAGCGAACTGTGTCAACCTAAACGACGGGTCTAAGCCGTACTTTTCTGGATCGAATGCATTATTAGTTTCCATATTAGTAATTCTAAAAATATTATTTAATTAATCGTAAACACCAAGCACAAAAAGCTATAAGCTTCTTTAAAAGTTACCTTCAATGATAACCAACTCTCGGCTAAGGCAAAAATAATGATAATCGAGATCGTCAAACCACGTGATTATATGATTAAAAAATGTAACTGAAAAAAAAAAGTATATGTATATACAGATAGTGAAATCATCAACAACTTTATGTTATATATATTACATACATAACCACACAAAAAATTGATCGTCGGCTTTATGAATCCAAACAATATGACTAGTTAAGATTGCGAAAATGGAAGAATATTCTGATTATTGGGATGAACCAATCGTATATGAAGATGAATTTGAAAAATCAGAATCAACTTTTTATCAAACTTATAAATTATGTTTGGAGCCCACACTTTATGAAGTATTTCCACACATATGGAAATTACTTGCGATAAATTTTATTTTTAGAATTGGCACACAAACAAGTATGTCATTAACAATCACTTACCATTACATATTTATAATAAACAAATTTTTACAGAAACATTTCCAAAATATTACAACAATATATTCTCAACCATTTGCGGCATTGCAGTACTATATTTCATCTTAAGATCATCACTTATTTATATAATAGTTTTCGTTATATTTTGCTACATTTCATTACAAATTACCCAATATTTCCGAGAGTATTGGGCATTTTCTTTAAGTTTCTTATGTATTTTATATCTTATAATAAGGTACGTTCCTTAACAATCTCCAGGTACGATGGTACAACTCGAAATGTTTCAGCGAATTTTATTTCCCATTACCGCAAGCATGGAGCGAAACTCGAGGATTACACATGATTTTCGCAATGAAAGTCATATCAATTGCTTTCGATATCAGAAAAGGAAGTCTAAAATGTCTACCAGACGCTTTAGAATATTTGGGGTATATGTTATGTCCGAGTAATTGTCTATTTGGGCCGTGGATATCTTTGAGTACTTACAAAACTGTTTTTACTTGTCAAACATCAATTTTGGTTCGTTTCACTCGATGATGTATTAGGTTTATTATAAATAGAACGTTATCGATTTTTAGGATCTGAGTTGGGCGAAGCATATAATTTCAACAGCGTTTTTGGCTATTGTATTTTTAACGTTATCTAACTGTTGGGCGTATTGGTTGATACCACAGACTTGGAGGTGTTTTTTTTTTTTTTGGTAAACATGGTGTTATAAGTGTTTTAAAATGATTTGTTTCTAGATGGTTCGTTGCTTACCAAGAAGGACTTTCATTCCGTTCTAGTCATTATTTTATTTCATATTTGTCGGAAGCTGCAATGATTACTGGTGGATTTACGTATGGAAATGGGAAAAAGCGTAAAGAGTCTAATTGGAGTTTCGTGGTAACACATCCAATGTCTATGGAATTACCTAGGTCACTCGTTCAAGTCGTAGTGCATTGGAATTTACCAATGCATATGTGGTTAAAAAATTGTAAAGTGTAACTATAATAATAATCAAATTTTAAAATACTTTAGTTTTCCGTTTTCAGATGTGTTCCAAGTATGCAAACCAGTTGGTAGTTTCTTTGCTGTGATTATGACGTATTTAATTTCGTCATTTTTACACGGATTCAACATAAAACTAGCTGCTGTCCTATTATCTCTTGGTTTTTACACTTATATCGAGTATAAATTGAGATACAAATTCAGCGTTATATTCGATGCTTGTGTCGCGGCGAATGCATGCAAAAAATGCGAGCACAAATACCAAAATACGAATGCATATGTTTGGGCAACAAACGCGACATTCGGCATCTTAGTTATGTTTCACCTAGCGTATCTGGGCTGTTTACTAGAAAGCACGGCAGATATGTACGAGAATGAAACCGAATCATTCTCAAAATGGCAGCAATTAGATTTCGCCAGCCATATCGTCACAGTATTTTTATATTTAGTTTATAAGCTTATATGAATCATATATTGAATGTGTATTTTTATAATTGCGCAATAGTGCAATAAATGTTTTTACTATTTTATATTAATGCATTGTTTTTAATTTGAGTTTATTATTTATATTACATACAACTCGACTCGCTCATCTATCACATTAGCATCTCGTTGATTTTCTAGAAGCTCCTAAAATACGTTCTAGTGCCGTACTGCTATGGCAAAGCGAACGTTTAGTTTGATATGTGTATTATCTTTTATATTATTTATTAACGAAATCATTTATAATAAATAAATACTTTTATTTGTTATTGGAATAAATTCGTAGAATAAATTTATTCCTGGAAATTACCAAGTGTTTATTTATTATAATTAAATATTTTCCACCATGTGCCAACCACATAATCAATTTTGAATGAAATAATTTTATTGAGTAAATGATGAAGACATTTTGAATTTTAGTATTTTAAAATTAATAGGGCAAATGAAATAAAAACGTATTCATATCGGCGAGCGGTACAAGTTGTTTGGTGTACCTTTAATAAAGCACAAGGCAAATGTATATTTATCGTATTTGATAAATTTATGAATTTGTTCACGATTAAGTTGAGAGAGTTGTTTTGTTTTATAATAAATTTAAAGAATTTCGCGCTTAATTCATGGTATCGCCGTGCTATTTATAACTAGGTGTGTTTTCCGCGGATTCATCATCGAGTGATGTGTATACTGCGTATACTAGTTTAGACGAAGACGCCAAAAAGTTGTGCTGCTCTGTCGTCGTCCCACCAACCCCATGGGCGGCTTGTTGGACTCACCCGCACAGTGGCGTAACACGGTCACGGAACCTGAACGGCGCCATGTATATAATTATACCATGTTTCTATGCTGCGGCAACATAAACTCATTGTATGCGTCGTGCTTAATGTGAGTACCCCCGGTGTTACGTTACGCCACTGGACCTATTTGTATTTTCGTTCTAGATCCGTTTCCAACGGGTTACTTCGACGACCAGCTCTGACCGCGAGGCCGAATTAAAATATTACTCTTAAATGCTTTTTATATACATTTCATTCCCGTTTTAATGAAATATTCACACGTGTTACAATCAACGGCGAGCTAGAACAAGACCGATCTGTTTTCAATAAACTTGTATTTCAGTTTTTCTGTTGTGTATGAATACAAATTGCGAATATTGTTACTAAATTTGTTAAATCGCCATGCCGTTTCTACTAAGGTGGTAAGGTTCTTGTAGAGATTACTATTTTTTATTAATAATTGTCAAGTTTGTTTAACAAAAAAAAAAAAAAAAACTTGTATGAGCCTTACTAACTGCAACCCATCTAGAAACGTGCACTAATTATATGCACGTCGTTTTTTTCTCTCTCCTCTAAACACATACGTGGAAGGAAATTGATTTTTTAATTATTAACGTAAAAAGTACGTACATGTTACATGAAAGTAGCAAAGTACTTAACGCAAAGTTCTTATCGCATACTTTCGCGCATCCTATATGTGACTAATGATGTTTATAACTGAGCTCTACACACGAATACAGACACGTCGCTAGGACTATGATTTATATTTAATTCATTTAGAACCCCCTTACATTTTTTTACCCGCCAATCTAAATAAATAACAGTTTTCCTATTTAGAAATAATATTACCCGTTGCTCAATTTAAATCTCAATATGAAACATAGATTGTAATAATTTATAAAATGAAGCATTCATTATTTTTACCCGTGCTAGAATTCGATAACGTAATTACGTTGCTATATTTGTCTTATGACATGCGTTACTAACAACATACTATGGACAAAGTGGGTAAATCATTAATGAGACATTTTGTAAATAAAATTATCATATTCAATCATCCTACATATAAATTATAGCTGAAACGTCAACAAAAACATGTTTATACTGATGAAAATAAATTGTAGATAACTAAAGCTGTAACAAAGTTTTCGCAAACAAACAAAAATCACTCTACATTTATTCCTAATGAAATTTTATTTTATTGGAATTTATTTCTAAATTGTATACATATATATATTTGTTTATTACTATATAATAAGCAATAAAATGAATTGAATCCTATTCCGCAGTAGTGTGTGTGTTTTTTTTTGTTTGATATGTGTAGATTATTTTGGTAAAAGTTTCGATTTTGAAATAGGGAAAATTGGCGGAGGTGCTGGATGCTTGGCAACATTGTATGAGCGTAGAAATTGTAGTTGTAAATGTGATTGCTAGATGGTGGTTAGTGTGATGGCGATATCGAAGGGTGGTGTAACGTCGCGACGGCTGACGTTTTGGCCGTCCACTTTCGCGAAACTAGTAAAAATCATGTGTGAATTGTGCGGTTTATCATGCGGACCGTGCAGTGTTATTTAAAAAATTTCAAACACTTCAATTGATCGACATTTTCTTATTATTATTATATATATATATATAAATTCACATAAGTTAATGAGCAAATAAAATAAATGCCCGTGTCTGTCGATATTTATGTAGTATTATTTTGTGATGTTAGTGTGATTCAAAAATGGATATGATGGATATTGTTATCTATCAAATGACAAATTTATATCAATACAATTATGGAGCCGCCAGTTTATTGCATGGGTATGGATAATTTATTGTTATTTACTAACTAACTAAATTGTTTTTTTATTAACTTTTATTAAACGCGGCTTTAAAATACATACTTTATACGAAAGATATTTCATATTTTGTTGTTCACATATGGTTTTATTAAACTTGTTATGTGTGTCATATATATATAAATATATATATATTTAGTATATATATATATATTTAGTAGATATATATATGTATATATATATATATATATATATATATATATATATATATATATATATATATATATATATATATATATATATATATATATATATATATATATATATATACCAAATAGTCGCAGGTCATTGTACATCGTTGTAGTACACACTAGTCTATTCAACCCTGCCATTTAGAATGAAACATCGGTGTACTCTTTTCAATGTATTGTCCCCGAGTATTTTCATTAATCGGATTTAGTAAAAACGAACAACCTCGTTAGTATTGTTTCGCATGACATATTTAAATATATGGACCACAATCACATCAGAGGAGGCCACGCCCAAATCGATATTTCCCCACAATGTAGGTTACCGTATTTATATTCTTTATACGAACTGTTTATTATATTACACATACCCCAAGTACAACATCCGAATTCGATTAAGACGTTTCACGCATAATTTCAAATATTCCCGCCTCTTCTTACCATTTCATACATACATACACTTGTGTATATACAAAAGTTTTTAAATTATGCAGCAGTTTACATAAATTGTGCTCACTGCATTCGTATTGAAATAAGTGTGCTATTCTTGTGTTCACATATTTAAATATGAATAGATTTTATTTCCACGTAATCATATTTATGCGGCAACACATTTCATGCCGTTGCATATTGCATCAAATCATTTTTAATTTATGCTACATCGCAATTACGCTTCATTTGTATCATTTTATTACTATTCATGCGCACGTTTACTCTAATAAATATTGTTAGATTCCCGGTAGTTCGTTAAGGAATTGAATAGATTATTTTATTTTGTCGCAATTTATCACAACTGAATTCGTATTGTTTATGAAATGAGCAAAAGTATTTATTGCTAAAACAAATTTAGTATAATTCCCAGAATTGAATATATTTAAAAATAAGCAACCGTGCCAAAATAACAAATAACACGTGTATCTATTTTAGTTGAAATAATATGCCATTAGTTTTCCATGTAATTTAGTTTTAATTACGTTTTTTTTTAAAAAAAAAACGTTAAACGATCGTTTTTGATATTTAATACTAACAACAAAATAATACTCAAACTTTAAACTTCAAATATTAGACATGTATTATGATTCTCTAACCTAATCTAACCTAACCTAATGTATATAAAAAACATACATTCTAAAATAATAAATAGCTAGTTCACATAATAAATTGTTAAGAATGCTTGTTACTTCATTTTCATATATATTTTTTTGTATAAAAAACGCACAACTTTTGTAATTTAATCAAAGAGAACATAGAAATTGTATGTTTCAGAAGGGTAAATTGACTATTATTTGTTAATCACGACGCAGAGAACTAAAAACGAAAGAGAAAACGTTATTATTATTATTTTTATTAGTTACTAAGAGAATAAAATCCAATTTGTTACTGTTGTACCAAACGACCAACTAACTATTTATTAAAATTTAATATTTAATTATGAATTCAATCTATATACATAGTTTATTTATTTATCTCATGCATGTATATTGACATATATATTGAGATGCGTATTTATGAGATGTTTACATTTCATGTGAAATTATATAAATTGAATTATAAAATATGAATGCATGTTGATATTTGCCCTAGTTCACGGAACGTTGATTTTTGCTATTTCATTACATGTACGGTTGAATATAACGTCAGTACATCTAAATAGACTATTTTCGCATATAAAATTCAAGCATCATTATTCATTTATATATATATATGAAAAGAATAAATGTATTTGTTGAAATTTGAACACAATTGGTGGTGTATGTTAAAAATGTATGTTTTTGGTGAATTTTTAATTAAAATGAAATGTTGAAAACCCTTTGCGAGTAACGTTCGTTGCATATATAACGGGTAGAGTATGTTATTTATTATTTACTTCATGTATTCGTGCCAGTGGTGGCTCACGAAGTTCAATTACTATGTTAGGGTGAAATATACGATTCAAATATTTCAACTTTAGTTTATTTAAACATGTTTAGTGTGAAAATTTAACAGTTTGCTTGGCTGTGAAGTTTATGTTTTTAAAGCAATTCAAGTTTTTTTTTACTTGAAAAAGTTGTGGTGGTCCAAACGTAGAAACAGTTCAGAATCTGTAAACTCCAGATCGGATTTATTGCGAAAAGTTTTCAGATAACACAAAAAGTATTTCGTTAACTTGAACATTTTACGGACGGTTTTCTTTTTTTTTTTTGCAATCTAGTTTCCAAACACCACGCTTCTTAACTGATGAAATAATAATATTAATAATAAAAGTTTATATTTATCTTAAACACAAATAAAAGATTACACAGTGTAATTAGTCTCTTCTGAATAAAATATACGCTATATATTTTGCACTCTTATATATCCTAATTTTATTTCTATATGCCAAGACATGAATGAATGTAAAGAGTTTTCTGCGACCTCATTTAATGGAAATCTGCATGATTTTATGTGTGTGTGTGTGTGTGAGAGAGAGAGAGAGAGAGAGAGAGAGAGAGAACGAGAGTGTATGAGTGTGCGTGTGTATGTTGGTATGTATGTTTGTATGTATATACTCTAGGGTGTAGTTAGACACTGAATTGGTTTATTTATTTATGAATTTGATTTGTTCTGTTTTTTTTATGTATTTTGTTGTTAATAGGATTGCAGCATGAGTTGCACGAAAATAACACTGAGAACCGATATTGGTCAGTGCCAGTGCCAGTGCCAGTACCAGTACCAGTACCAGCCGTGTTCGCAACCAACTCGGTACTATTATTCGAACCAAATAACATCAGTTACACGGGCGAGCACGTTGTGGATACGGACCGGTCGTCCTTTGCATGGCAGGGTACAACCACATATAGTGCTGGTTCCGCAACAGCAACAGCCATGAGCACAGTTGCGGGTGCTACCGGTGCTGCTGGCGTCACCAGTCCCGGACAAGCAAGCGCCCGTACCCCACCGGCACCCAAGCGGCCGGTTCGCCGCGGCGGCAAACCACCACCGGATCGGCCGTTACGTGCACTTTTCTGTCTACCGCTCAAGAATCCCGTCAGGAAATTGTGCATAGACATTGTCGAATGGAAGTATCCTTTTCAAAAAAAAAAAACACACATTCATCACAACAACATTACATTTATTTTTTATACCAAAATTGATTTATTTACGACGGAACACTCATCCTTGCGCCTGCATCTAAATCAATACTTGCTTTAAATGGCATGGACTTGATTAGGTTTAATGTAGGGTGGTAGGGTATTATTGCTAACTGAGTTTAGGTTTATTGGAGATGAGGTGAGGTATGATGGTGAATACTCCTTCGTCCATTGGAGTATCATGAACATGTATCCTACGGGCTGGAGAGTTAATTGGTTTGGAAGATGCGTGTGAGGTGTGTAGTGTTTAGCGAAATGGAAGAAGATTGTTCTTCAGTTAGTGATCAAAGCATTTGGGAATATTCTGAAAGGCTTTAAAATATGTACTAGGATCCCTCCTACAAGCTTTAGCTTTAGGCGTTTTATGCCCTATTTCCACTGTTTTCACTCCACAAACTTCAAGGTTAATGACGATAGAATATATTATCGTCCCCCGAGTAATCTCCTAACGAATAAAACTTGCTGTACATTATTGAATGGAACTCGCAATCAGAAATGAATGAAATGCTTCATAATACATTCGCGTGGTGTGTAATTGTTCGGCGAGTATTTCTATTTTTAGCGATTTTCCTTAACGTTGTGTAACAGACCCTTCGAATTTCTAATTTTATTGACTATTTTCGCGAACTGTATTGCCTTAGCTGTGTACACACCTTTCCCTTATGGTGACTCAAACACTACAAACGCATATTTGGTAAATACAATCACAAATAGTAACCGCACGCCTAACACCTAGTATACATTGAAACAAACACAATTCTATTGCAGGAAAAAGTGGAATACGTATTCTTAGTGATATTCACGGCAGAATGTGTGATGAAAATTATCGCGTACGGGTTTATGATGCACCAAGGTGCATATCTGCGCAACGGTTGGAATTTGTTGGACTTTACAATTGTTGTTATAGGGTAAATATTACTGTTACCGAAAGTGCGCGTATTTCAAGTGCGACCGTTACAATGGCGTCGGTTGTTTTGATCTTTTTGTTTACAGGATGATAAGTACAGCTTTATCAAACCTCACAAAGGAGGGCTTCGATGTCAAGGCGTTGAGAGCATTCCGAGTACTTCGACCTTTAAGACTTGTCTCTGGAGTTCCCAGTACGTACTATTTTTTTAAATTATTATATCTCTATCCTTGTATTGTACTTATATTCTATTTTTACCCCAATTATTTAATATTCTATATATCTTTAACAAAAAAAAAAAAAAGAAAAATATATATTTTACTTTAATAGAGTAATTTAAAATTAAAATGTAAAATACAAAAGTAAAGTTGCCTTTATATAGTAGAAACAAATTCGCATTTAAAACAAAAAATTGCTAAATGAGAAATATTGGAAAAAGTGCACACACAAAGAAAAACGCAATTAAACTTTTTTGTGCTTGTAAAAGTAAAAAAAAATCATTATTCACTTTGTTTACAATGAAATTCAATTCGTTTCGACAGCGACCTGTTGGAGCTGAACTTTTGAAGCGTTGCTGGTTGGGTGTATAGTTCAAGGATATAAGTTCACATATTAAATGTTTGTTTCACGTCCAAATGGTTGCTAAATAATAAATTCTCTTCTCTTTGTTGATTATGTATCTAGGTTTGCAGGTTGTGTTGAATTCAATTCTTCGTGCCATGGTGCCTTTATTGCATATAGCTCTCTTGGTGTTGTTTGTAATCATTATTTATGCGATCATTGGATTAGAGTTATTCTCAGGAGAATTGCACAAAACGTGTTTCAATGACAAAACAGGTGCGTGCACTAAATTATTATTTTTATAGCGCAACACAATCACAACACAACAACATAATCCTATTTAATTGCTCAGAAATCTTTGTGGAATTTTGATCTTTCTTTTAAATAGACCTGCCACAAACACATTCAACCTTTACTATATAATAGTTAAGTTCAGCCGTGCAAGATTTATATTTATACTTTTATTACGATAAATATTTTTCATAGAAAATAAATAGAAAACGTATTTTGTGCCAGAATAAATGCTAGATAAAATGCCTAGAGATCAGTTTTTTGTGCTGCATTGTGTTGGTATGGTTACCAATTTTAAATTCATATTTCTTGTGGTCCATGTGGTGTATTCCATTATAAAAACAAAACCAGTGATATGGAAAAATAAATATGTTTTGGTTTTTGAATTATGCATAGGTATTTCATATGACGAGCACAAAAAAAAAATTCTACTTTTGAGCAAACAAGATCTGTTTTTCGTATTTTATACTGGTTTAATAACCACGCACTTGATTCGTTTTATTCGCAGACTTCAGAAAAGTAATATCTGAAAGTGTGGTTTATATAACTTTTTATACCTAATAAAAACATTGATATATAATCAATAGTAATCTTAAAGGTCAATATTTCTGACATACTTATTTTTATGGGCTATTCTGTTTTTAATTTCCTTCTAAAACAAACGCTACAAACATCTCATTTCCAAGGATCGTAACATTATTTTATGTGCAATTCTTAAAAGTGGAAACTTCATCTACTTATGTGTGCTACTCTCATATAAACCACACTTACGTTTTTTAGATTAATTTCAAAAATCTTTTATTTCATTATGAAGTAAAACAATTGTTTGCGAACTTTAAATTAATTACACATGCGCATACAATTACATACGCACAGTAGTCTCTCTTTGTCCGCGAGGATTAAATTAATATTCTGAATTAGGTGAAATGATGGAAGCACCGCATCCGTGCGGTGAAGGTGGATTTCAGTGTGCAGATCTAAACGAATCGGATATGATCTGTA